>JASTWF010000097.1:579138-1281339 GCA_030390025.1 Squalus acanthias
TCCCTCTTTCCCTGCACACTCCTTAAAACTGTGCCTTTAAGTTTGTATTGCCTCCCCCTATTCCTTCTGCCAAAATGCATCATCTCACACTTCTCTGCATTAAATTCCATCTGCCACTTGTCTGCCCATTCTGCTAAGCCTTCTATGTCCTGTTGCAGTCTACTGATATCATGATCACTGTTTGCCACACCTCAAGTTTGGTGTCATCTGAAAATTTAGATATTCTACCCTGTATTCCAATATCAAGGTCATTTATATATATCAAAAAAATCAGTGGCCCCAGCACTGACCCTTGGGGAACACCACTGTCTACCTCCTCCAGTCTGAAAAACAGCCATTTACAAAAACTCGCTGTTTTCAGTCCTTAATCCAATTCCTTATCCAAGCTGCCACTGACACATCTATTCCATGAGTCTCAATTTTATTGTTAAGCCTTCTATGTGGTACTTTGTCAAACGCCTTCCGAAAATCCATGTAAACAACATCCATTGCATTTCCATCATCAATCCTCTTTGTTACTTCATCAAAAAAATCTATTAGATTAGTCAAACACGATCTTCCTTTTACAAACCCGTGTTGGCTCTCCTAAATTAGCTTAAACCTCTCCAAGTTACCATTATTTTTTCTCCTTCATTATTGTTTCGAAAACTTTACCCACCACTGATGTTAATCTGACCGGCCTGTAGTGACTAGGATTCTCCTTACATCCTTTCTTGGACAATGGTGTCACATTTGCCAGTTTCCAAGCTTCAGGCACCTCCCCCGCATCTGGAGGCGATTGGAAAATTATGGCATGACATTTCGCTATTTTTTCCCCAAATTCCCTTACCAACCTGGAATGCAAGCCATCTGTACCAGGCGACTTCTCCACTCTAAGCATAACCAGACTTTCTTGTACATGCTGTCTATCAATTTTCACCCCTTCCATTGTTACTACCTTTTACATTTCTACCAATATTTTGTCAGCATCATCCTCCTTAGCAATCACCGATACAAAGTTATATAAAAAGAAAAAGGGTGGCTAATGTAAATGTTGGTCTCTTAGAGGATGAGACCGGGAAATTAATGGTGGGAAATATGGAGATGGCAAATACAATGAATGGATATTTCCTATCAGTATTTACATTAGAGGACACTAAGAATATCCCAAAACTGGAGAAACAGCGGGCTTATAGGTTTGGGGAGGAGCTAAACACGATCAAAATCACTAAGGAAGTGGTGCTCGGTAAAATAATGGGACTCAAGGCGGATAAATCACCTGGACCTGATGGCTTACATCCTAGAGTCTTGAGGGAAGAGGCGGTAGGGATTGTGGATGCATTGGTAATAATTTTCCAAAACTCCCTGGACTCAGCAAAGATCCTGGCAGACGGGAAAACTGCTAATGTAACACCCTTATTTAAAAAGGGCAGTAGACAGAAGGCTGGAAACTATAGACCGGTTAGCCTAACATCTGTGGTAGGTAAAATTTTGGAGTCCATTATTAAGGAGACAGTAACGGGACATTTGGATAATCATAATGTAATAGGACAAAGTCATCATGGTTTTATGCAGGGGAAGCCATGTTTGACAAATTTGCTGGAGTTCTTTGAGGAAGTTACATACAGGGTGGATAAAGGGGAACCAGTGGATGTGGTGTATTTAGACTTCCAAAAGGCATTTGACAAGGTGCCACACAAAAGCTTATTGCTTAAGATAAAAAATCACGGGATTGGGGGTAATATTCTGGCATGGATGGAGGATTGGCTATCTAACAGAAGGCAGAGAGTTGGGATAAATGGTTAATTCTGAGACTGGCAATCAGTAACTAGTGGTGTTCTGCAGGGGTCAGTGCTGGGTCCGCAACTCTTTACAATTTTTTATTAACGATTTGGAGGAGGGGACCGAGTGTAACATATCAACGTTTGCAGATGATACTAAGATGGGAGGGAAAGTAGTGAGTGAGGACATAAAAAATCCGCAAGGGGACATAGACAGGCTAAGTAAGTGGGCAGAGATTTGGCAGATGGAATATAATACTGGAAAGTGTGAGGTTATGCACTTGGCAGGAAAAATAGTAGAGCAAGTTATTATCTTAATGGCAAGAAACTGGAAAGTACTGAAGTACAAAGGGATCTGGGGGTCCTGGTGCACGAAACCCAAAAGGTTAGTATGCAGGTGTAGCAAGTGATTAAGAAGGCCAATGGAATGTTCGCTTTCATTGCTAGGGGGATAGAATATAAAAATAGGGAGGTATTGCTTCAGTTGTACAGGGTATTGGTGAGACCGCACCTGGAATACTGCATACAGTTTTGGTGTCCATACTTAAGAAAAGACATACTTGCTCTCGAGTCAGTACAAAGAAGGTTCACTCGGTTAATCCCGGGGATGAGGGGATGGACATATGAGGAGAGGTTGGGTAGATTGGGACTCTACTCATTGGAGTTCAAAAGAATGAGAGGCGATCTTATTGAAACATATAAGATTGTTAAGGGATTGGATCGGGTGGATGCGGGGAGGATGTTCCCGATGATGGGTGAAACTCGAACTAGGGGGCATAGTCTTAGAATAAGGGGCTGCTCTTTCAAAACTGAGATGAGAAGGAACTACTTCACTCAGATGGTGGTAGTTCCATGGAAAATGCTGCCCCAAAAAGCTGTAGAAGCAACATCATTACATAAATTTAAAGCAGAAATAGACAGTTTCCGAGAAGTAAAGGGAATTAAGGGTTACGGGGTGCGGGCAGGAATTTGGACATGAATCTAGGTTCGGATCGGTCATGGCTCTCTGGGTAGCGTAGCGGGCCCAGGGGCCGTGTAGCCTGATCCTGCTCCTATTTCGTGTGTCCAATTCTGTTAGGTTCAGGAGATGGTTCTGTGATAGTAGATTGGAGGTTAGGATCAGATCAGCCATGATCGTATTGAATGGCAGAGCAGGCTCGAGGGGCCAATTGGCCTGCTCCTGCTCTTATTTCTTATGTTCTTATGTTCTTATGTAAAGTACTGATTGAGTATTCTAGCCTTGCCCTGTGCCTCTAAGCATATATCACCTTCTTTTTCTCTAATAGACCCCACCCCGCCTATTATTACCCGCTTACTGATTACATGAAGATAGAAGACTTTTGGGTTCCCTTTTATGTTAACCGCCATTCTATTCTCATATTCTCTCTTTGCCAATTTTATTTTCATCTTCACATCCCCTCTCAACTTATTGTATTTGGTCTGGTTCTGCCTTGAAGGATTCGCCTGGCAGGCATCATACACCCACTTTTTTTTGTTTCATATTCTTCTCTATCGCCCTCGTCATTCAAGGAGCCCTTGCTTTGGTTCCCTTACCCTTCCCTCTTGTTGGAATGTACCTAGCCTATGCTTGGAACATCTCCTCTTTAAAGATCACGCATTGTTCTGTTACAGTTTTTCATGTCGGTCTGTTGTTCCATTTTACCTGGCTAGATCCTTTCGCATGCCATTGAAGTTAGCCCTGTTCCAGTTTAGAAGTTACACTCTAGATTGTTACTTGTTCCTCTCCATTGCTAATCTAAATCTTATAATACGATGATCTCTCGTACCCAAGAGTTCTCCCAGAGACACTTGGTCGACCTGGCCCACCTCAATCCCCAGCTCCAGATCCAACAATGCCTCCTTCCTATTTGGGCCAAGAAATTTCTCCACCTCCTTTCCCTTTACCCTAGCATTATTCCAATTGATATTTGGGTAATTAATGTCCCCCAATATCACTACTCCATAGCTCATGCATAGCTCTGCGATTTCCCTGCAGATTTGCTCCTCTACATCCCTCTCACTATTTGGAGTCTTATAGAATACCCCCAATAGCGTGATCATACCCTGGTTATTTCAAAGTCCGTGTCTCTATGGAGAATGTGTCATGGCTTTGATGATTTAACAATTTGTTTCACTCTCCTGAGCCACATTAACCATTTAATGTAGTGCTGTTGTCGATAACTGAGCATGTCTGAGACCCGTTCTTCAGTGCAAATTCCAAATTCATTCCCGCATGCTAGTTACTTTACACGTCACATATTTACATTTGCACACACACACACACCGGTATCCCAATATCATGCCACACGTGATATCTGATCCAAGCCATTTTTGTGCCTTCTGGTGATCGTATCAAAAAATCGTCGTGTGTCTGGAGATCTTTGCTCATCTCCACGTGCCCGGTATCTCGGGTAGTTTCCAGACTATGAAATGCAGTTTTCTTATTGTTCAGTATAGGCAACGACAAAGACAGCTCCAAGACAAATCTTATCAATTTACCACACTTGCCTGACTTTCACAAGAATGCTAAATTGCATCCAATTCATTTATGCCAATTCACCTAAGAAAAAAAATTTAGAAAACATTTTAGAAAAATTCCCATTTGGTGGTGTAAACTTGCCATTTTCATCTTAGATCTTCACTCTTTCTTCTTATTCAATTTTATACAGTATTCACCAGTTCATCCATGAGACCCGGAGGAAGTTTACTGTCTAATATAATAGTATCCTAATATCTTTAAATTATAGACCAAACGTTCTCACTTGGTCCCAGTTTTAACACATTTCTTGTGTTTAATTTTATTTAATCGATCCTCTTCCTAAACCTTTTATTACCAAAAAATATACCAGAAAGCAACTCAGTCTGCACGATTAGTGATGTTAGATAACAGTAAAGCAAAAGTCACCCCAAAAAACTTTATTATGAATACATAGTTTGGACGGAACCACAAAGTCTGTCCCTTTTCAAAAATAAAGCTTGATTATTTACTAAAATGTCAGCTAAATTTCCCTTCCCAAGGAATTGAACAGCAAATCTTACCAATTTATCTCATCAATTTAAATTTCACAAAGAAATTATGCCTAAACTTTTTGATTTTATAAAGAAGTCTAAAGTAACAATTGCGTTTGGATGCAAGTCTTTTTGCTTCCTCTTCGATCAATGTGTCTTGGAAGTAACAATCGATCCAAATAATTTAACCCAATCGTTTAAAGTCTGAAGTCCAATGTTGTCACCACCCCGCGACATTCGATGTCTGACGATGCTGCAGGTAATTGTTCAAATTGCTGGATCTCTTGCTATGCCATCAACCGCCACAAAGTCCGGGAAACCGTGTTCCCCTGTTTATAGGAACAATGAAACAGAGAATCTATTGTGGCTCTGTATAAAAGCCCAAAAGGTTAATTTGACTATTCATAATCTCCTTCTGTCACCGTAGGGAAATATCCGCTCCGATTAAGGAACTTAAATGTAATAATGCCCCCTGTAGATTTACATCCAACAATACAAAAGTGTGTCCTTGCTGAATGAAGAAAACAGCCGTCAGCGGAAAGGGTTGACTGCTTTGTAGGTTGAAAAGAAGGCGGAGCAAAACATTGTCTGACGTCATCACGTCACTTCAGTTAAATTTAGGAAATCTTTCCCATGAAACAAATACTTTTATTTTTTTATTTTTTTACAGCGTAAATCGTTGCCAACATCCCTATTAATTTGAAACATTCTGTGAATTAATGCTGCTCCAATATAGCATGTCTTCCGCTTTCTTCAATGTGAAAGACTCGTTCCCGGAACTGGAGACTCGCATACAATTTAAAATAACCAAAAACTCACTGTGGCCACATTGAAACTCGGGTTTTCACATTTATTAGGTTAGTTAAACCTCAATAGTGACAATATAATTAGACCAATATTTTATTGATTAAACACAATACAGGACAGATAAATTAAAACAACATAGCTTTTGCTTCCAATAAATGATAGCTTTCCTTTTCATTCTTCAAGTGTCTTTCCAAATGACTGGACAATTATTGACTTTCAATGAACAATAATTAGTGTTTTCACAGGAACAACACTTTTAACACTCTTACACAAAAGGGAAAAGTGGGCGGAGCCACGGTGGCACCAAAAACCGTCACACAAGCTTATCACAGAAGCAGTGCACTAAAATCTTGCAGAATTTTACAGTAGAATAGGGAGAGAAACTTTTCCTTTATCCATCTTAGTTCTAACATAGACTACCTGACGCTATTTTCCCCAAACGAATCTTCAATTTCTGATGTTTGCTATTTAAACTCATTTGGAAAATCAGACAATTATACCCCAAACGTACTTATTATCTTTCTGATTCTTCTGAAACTGGTTAATGTAATCAAACTGCAAATTTTTCGCTCTCTACGCTCTCAGGTCCCTTTATTATCTTGAAAACATCGATCAAATCACAGCTCGCCACCCTCTTTTTAAAAATCCCAGGGAATACAACCGTAGTTTGGATAATCTCTCCTCGTAGTTTAACACTTGAATTTTGGATAATCTCTGCACTCCCTCCAAGGCCAACATATCCTTCCTACATACATAGAAGATAGGAGCAGGAGTAGACCATTCGGCCCCTTGAGACTGTTCCGTCATTTAATGAGATCATGGCTGATCATCCAAATTCAGTACCCTGTCCCTGCTTTATCCACATATCCCTTGAACCCTTTAGCCTTAAGAAATATTGTAAATCCTTCTTGAAAATTATTTAATGAATTGGCCTCAACTGCCTTCTGTGGTAGAGAAATCCATAGGTTCACCACTCTCTGGTGAAGAAATTCCTCCTCATCTCAGTCCTAAATGGCTTACCCCTTATCCTTAGACTGCGACCCCTGGTTCTGGACTTTCCGACCATCGGGACATCCTTCCTGCATCTAGTATGTCTAGTCCTGTTAGAATTTTAGAAGTTTCAATGAGCTTCCCTTTCATTCTTCTAAACTCTGGCGAATATAAGCGTAATTGATCCAATCTCTCTTCATAAGTCATTCCTGCCATCCCTGGTCTCAGTCTGGTGAATCTTCGCTGCACGCCCTCCATGGCAAGAACATCCTTCCTCAGATAGGGCGACCAAAACTGCACTAAATACTCAAGGTTTGATCTCAACAAGGCCCTGTGCAACTGCAGCAAGACATCCTTGCTCCTGTATTCGAATCCTCTCGCTATGAAGGACAACACACTATTTGAATTCTTAACCGCCTGCTGCACCTGCATGCTTACCCTCAGCGACTGGTGCACAAGGACACCCAGGTCTCGTTGCACTTTCCTTTTCCCAATCTATTGCTGTTCAGATAATAATCTGTCTTCCTGTTTTTGCCAACAAAGTGGATAACCTCGCATTAATCCGCATTATACTGCATCTGCCGTGCATCTGCCCAATCACCCAACCTGTCCAAATCACACTGAAGTTTCGCTGCATCCTCCTCACAGCACACACGCCCACCCAGCTTTGTTTCGTCTGCAAACTTGGAGATATTACACCTGGTTCCCTCGTCCAGATGATTAATATATATTGTGAATAGCTGGGGTCCTAGGTATCCTGAGGTATGTCTATCCAGGGATTTGTATAGCTGAAGCATAACTTCTATCCCTTGTATTTTAGTCTTCTGGATAAAAAGGTCAGCATTCCTTTTCCTTTTTGATTATTTATATTTTTAAAATGTTCGATTAATTCTGATTTTAATGATCTATGTGCGTCGATCCCCAAGTCTCTTTGGATCTCCGTTGTTTCTAGCATTTCACCATTTAGAAAATATTATCCTGTTCTATCCTTTTTAGTTCCAAGGTGGCTGACCTTACATTTGCCTTCTTTCAAATCCATTTTCTCACAGGCTTGCCCATTCATTTAAGCTTTAATATCTCTTTGTAATTGATGCTTCCATCTACACTGCTTAGATTGCCACCTATCCGAGAGTCATCAGTTGAATTGCAATGACAGCGCTTTTGTAATTCTTCTAAATGATTTAAAAATACAACGGGGTCTTTAAACAGGTTGGTAAATCTAGGTCAATATTTGGAAAGTTCAAATTCATTTTCTACAAAGGCAACCGTAACTTCAAAGCTGAACCTTGGAGTGAAACTGATCTTTTGTTAAAGAGAGTTTTGTTTTGGCTTGTCTCAGACTTTCTGCACCAGCGTTTTTAACTTAAGTTGTAGTTCAGAGCTTTATTCTCTAATTCTGTGCGCACAATCTTACATTAAAATGAGCATTGCCAATCTACTATATTTACACTTTTATACAACTTAGAAAAATATATTTTATAACGATTTGAACGACTTATTATCTCTGGTCCTCTCAACATTGTTTGAGTCCATCACCCTTAATTCTGTCGCCTTTTGATACTAGTCCATCTGGACTGCTCGAAAATGACACTGATTTATTATCTGTTTCTTTCCCCCTTTGGATTTGGACTCTAAAGGAGGTGACCAGTCTCCCCTACTTTTCCATCCATTCATCCCTGCAAGGGATTATGAAATCAATTTGCCAAAATTTATGTGAAATTCCCTGTTCGCGAGACAAGAAACATTCACCTACACTCTCAGAAACTTTTTAATGTATTTCTCCTTTCCCTAATATCTTTTGTTGCTCATCAAGTGTTCAACTCAGAATTTATATTAGCTGTTATTTAAGCCACAAGCTTCACAGGCAATGCCACGCCTGAAGCTGGGTCAGCATACAGCTTAGATTGAAAGGCAATGCCAGGCCTGGAATCTGGTCAACATACAGCTTAGATTCACAGGCAATGCCAGGCCTGGACTATGGTCAACATACAGCTTAGATTGACAGGCAATGCCAGGTCTGGAGTTTATCAGCATACAGCTTAGATTGACAGGCAATGCGAGGCCTGGAGTCTGGTCAACATACAGCTTAGATTGACAGGCAATGCCAGGCCTGGAGTCTGGTCAACATACAGCTTAGATTGACAGGCAATGCGAGGCCTGGAGTCTGGTCAACATACAGCTTAGATTGACAGGCAATGCTAGGCCTGGACTAGGTTCAACATACAGCTTAGATTGACAGGCAATGCCAGACCTGGAGTCTGGTCAACATACAGCTTAGATTGACAGGCAATGCGAGGCCTGGAGTCTGGTCAACATACAGCTTAGATTGACAGGCAATGCTAGGCCTGGACTAGGTTCAACATACACCTTAGATTGACAGGCAATGCCAGGCCTGAAGTCTGGTCAACATACTGCTTTGATTGTCCTTCCTGGTTTCTATCTGCTGGCGTCCTTTTTCCCTCCCATATCATCTCTCTGAGATTTGTTAACTCAGATGTCGCCACATTGTTTACAAACGTTACCTCCACAGTGTAACAATTGCCTGCCTTGATAACCTTCTGCTCACACCCTCCAGAAGGGGACTTCTTTTATTATTTTTAAACATTTTATTCGGTCAGTTGTTGTCTGTTTGGCCCTCTCCTTCTTGGACTCGGCCTTTATCACATTTTATCGTAAGGTCGCTGTAAGAGTCACTGTTGCCCTCTTCAAAAGTTCCTGCCCGAGTGTGCTTCTGGACATAATATTCAACCCACAACATCCAAGATAATACTTTATTTTCGTGAATGATTACTGCTGTTATTTATTTCGCCCTCTCCTTCTTGGACTCGGCCTTTATCGGAGGTGAGCAGTCTACAATTTCCTTACAACAAACTCCCCCTTTCTATGATACCTGTAAGAGAATGAGCACTATATGATTAGTACAGTGATCCTTCAGCGACTGTCACGTTTAGACACCATGTAACTTGATATCTGCTCCACACTCTATCAAATTGAATACAACTCACACGTGTGTGTGTTCCTTTTTCCTGAATCGTGCTGCGTTGCCTTGGATTGTCGATGGTGAAAGCAGTCTAGCTCCTGCCCCAGAGCTCGTTCACCATTGAACACTTGATGGTTGTGGTTCGACTTCTGTCCCGTTTCGACATCCCCGCTTTTCAAACAGCAACAAGAGTCGGTCATTCGCTCGGCTCACCAATGTTGTCTTAAACAGTCTAATGTGTGTTCACTTCAGTAGTAACGCGTTCAGTCTTCTGGTTATAATCATTTTATTCTTTAACTTCAGCAATAAAAGCAACAAAAACAATTTACAAGCGTAGTAAAGTCTCAAATAGATTCACGCAAAATTAGCCAGGGGTCTTTTCGTGCTGCTTGAACAAGGGAAAAAGCTCTGTCTAATATGGCAGTCTCTGCCCATTACATAGACCAGAGACACAAATATTCATTTTCTTCAACATACATCAACAACGTTAGAAGCACGTAAAAACTCTGTGGCCTTGCTGTCGTAAGCGGAACCCTTCTAGTCGCTAGACTTTCTTAACATAACATAACATTTCCAATCTAAACCTTCTATCATGAAAATACCCAAGGCCAGTTGGTTGCGAATAAGGGCTGTTGTTGAGTGAACTCTGTCTGTCTGTCTCTCTCACAGAATCCCCACAGTGCAGATAGAGGCCATTTCGGCCCATCGAGCCTGCACCGACACAGATCCCACCCTATCCCCGTAACCCCACGTATTTAATCCCCCCTAACACTAAGGGTCAATTTATCATGGCCAAATCAACCTAACCCGCACATCTTTGGACTGTGGGAGGAAACCGGAGCACCCGGAGCACCCCCACACAGACACGGGTAGAATGTGCAAACTCCACACAGACAGTCACCTGAGGCCGGATTCAAACCCGGGTCCCTGGCGCTGTGAGGCAACAGTGCTAACCACTATGCCACCGTGCTGCCTCTCGCTCACTATCTCTCTCCAACTCTCTCTCCAATGATACCCATCACATGTTCTCTATATCGTATGAACTAAACATGAAAACCTTTCAGAAGGGGAATTAACTGAGTTCCATATGCCAACACCAATACATTTCTGGAATCCCAATGGATTTCTCCTGACCCAATAGATTTCTGGAACCGCAATTGATTTCTGGAATGGCAATGCATTTCTACCATCCCAGCAGATACCTAGCAGCCCAGTTTATTTTTCCTGACCCTATAGATATCTGAAATAGCAATGGATTTCTCCCATCCCAATTTATTTCCTTAGAATTCTTCCAAGGGTGACAGACATGGAACTTTAACCATCCGATTCCCATGTGAGTGTGTCTCTTTGTGTTGCAGTCTGTTGTTCTCACTTGTAGTTAGATGTAATGTGTAAAATAAGATGCACTGTTAAGTCTCGGTGAAGAGTTCTTGCCGGTAAGAGCTTGCTATGGTGAGGGACACTGAGAGGCTTCATTTGCTCTTCCAGTGAAATCATTGTTGGAAAGAAATAAAAAGTTTTAAAATAATCGCTTATACACACTGTGTTAAAAATGGACAGGCTAGATTTTAACACAAAGAATGCAGAGCATTGAGTGAATTAATCCCTGGAATGTGAACTTCTGTAAAAGGTAAAAGGACTGCAGTTATTTATTTTGAAACAAAACACGTGTGAAAGGCATTTTGTGTAGAGTATGCAATTCTGGACTTTATTTCAAAGTATAACCATAAAACTGGACTGAGCCTGAGATCTTTTTGATAAAGTATTTAATTGTTATCACTTTATTCATCATTTTTATTTAATCTGTATGAAATAGAATATGGACCATAACAGAGCAGGAAAAACGAAAGAAAGATTTGCATTTATGGAACGCCTATCACGACGACCGGACATCACAAAGCGCTTTACAGCCAATTAAATAACTTTGATCTGTCGTCACTGTTCTAATGTCCGAAACACAGTAGCCAATCTGCGCACAGCAAACTCCCCCAAACAGCAATGTGTTAATGACCAGATGATCTGTTTCTGATATGTTGATTGAGGGATCACTATTGGCCAGGACAATGGGGAGAACTCCCCTGCTCTTCTTCAAAGTAGTGCCGTGGGATATTTTAAGTCCACCTGAGAGGGCAGAGGGAGTTTTGTTTTAACGCCTCATTCAAAATACGGCACCTCCGACAGTGCAGCACTCCTTCAACACTGCACTTGATTGTCCGCATAGCTTTTTGTGCTCAAGTCTCTGGTGCGGATGTGAACGCACAGTCAACTGATTAAGAAGGTAGTGGGATACCCACTGTGCCACAGCTGACACTGTACAACACAGGACAGTGCTGCGGGTCCCTGTACAGCTGAGTAATACAGGCGAGGGGTTAAGAGCAGTTGGGAACCCTCCTAAATTAAGTGATGGTCAGGGTCAGTTACACAAGACTGAGTGACTGTATTGTGCAGCCTCTAGGCGTCACATTTGGAATTAGACCCAAATGTGTATTATCCCAGAATAGACGTAAAAGGTGCACTGTATGTGTTAAACTCACTCTCTGTCCCTAACTTTATTTCTCTTTTTACCATTGTCTGCCTCTCGTTGTCTCTGTCTCTCTGTGTATATATCTCTTCCTCGGTCTCTTTTCTGTGTGTTTCTCTGTCTTGTTACTTCCACCTCTGTTATTTTCAGCCTTTCTATTGCTTTCTTTATCTTTTTCGATCTGTCACTGCCTTTTTTCTGCCAGCCTCTCTCTCTCTCTGTTACTGTCAGTCTGCCTCTGGTTGTCTCTGACAACTATGTCTCCTCTCTTCATCAGCCACATTGTCGCTCTTACTCGGTGTCTACAACTTTTTTTCTCTTTCTCTTTCTGTCTGCCTCTGTTTCTCTGTGTCTATCCTTTTCTCTTTTTCTCTGCTTCTGTTTGTTTCTTTTTACCTTTTTATCTTTGTCTTTCTCTATCATACTGTTTCACTCTCATTACATTCCTGTTTTTGTATTTCTCTTTCTCTGTATTATTAATGTTGACTCCATTTATTTTTCACTTATTTACATATTTTCTGATTTTGATTCCCTCTTTCTTCTATCTCTCATTTTCTTAATTTCACTCTTTGGCTTCTGCGCCTCTTCCTAACGCTTTTAGAATTAATAATCAACTTTAATTCCAGTGTTCTCGGAATTCATAGATGTATTGCTATTCTTAGACATTATGTGTATATCATGTTTTATATAAATAAAAACAGACTTAACCATATAATTGTGAAATATAAACGAGAAATGGTGGAAACACTCAGCAGGTCAGGTAGCATCTGTTGAGAGAGAAACAAATTCACGGTTTCAAGTCGATGACCTTTCATCAGAGCTGGAAAAAGTTAGAGCTGTCACAGGTAGTATGCAAGTACAGAGGCAGAGAAAGGGGTAGGGAAGGATAGAAAAAAGCGGGAGGTCTGTGATAGGGTGGAAGGCAGGAGAGATTGATTGACGAAATAGATGATGGTGCGATGCAAAGGGCGATGGGAATGGGACAAGTAAAGAAACAGAAGATGGGTCGAGAAAAGGTGTAAATGGGAATGACAGAATCATCAAAGGCTGTTGGCTAAAAAAAATGAGGGCAGGGGAGTGTTTTCTGAAATTGTTGAACTCGATGTTGAGTCCGGAAGGCTGTAACGTGCCAAATCGAAAGATGAGGGGCTGCTCCTCGAACTTACGTTGAGCTTCAATGGAGCAGTGTAGGTGGCCGAGGAAAGACAGATCAGACTGGGATTGGAGCAGATAATTAATGTGACGGGCGACCAGAAGCTCGGAGTCACTCTTACGGACAGAACAGAGATGTTCCGCATAGCGGTCACGCAATCTGCGTTTGTATTATAATTATGAATTTGGAAATGAATTTAAAAAATCGTCTGTTCAGATGCATAACAATTATATTCATTAAGAGTTACGTTAATTAATTCGAGAAACAGCACCCCATCTTTCGATTAGGCCCTTTACAGCCCTCTGGACTCAACATTGAGTTGAACAATTTCAGATCAGAATCCACTGCCCCCATTTTTTCAGGCGACAGCTATTGATGATTCTGCCATCCCCATTTGCAACAATTAATCTCTCCTGCCTTCCACCCGATGACAGACTGTCCCTTTTGTTCCTTCCTCCCGTCTCCCTTTTTCCCTGCCCCTGTACCTGATTAAAACCTATTACATCTCTAACTTTTTCCAGTTCTGAGGAATGTTCACAGATCTGAAACGTTAACTCTGTTTCTCTCTCCACGGATGCTGCCTGGTCTGCTTAGTGTTTCCAGCATGTTCTGTTGTTATTTCAGATTTCCAGCATCCGCAGTATTTTGCTGTTGTTTATCCATTAACACATTAGCTACATAACTGGCTCCACACTTCATTGTATCATTCATTGTATGAAGTGTTTGGAGATATGTAGATATAAAAGAGGCTGTATAAATGCAAATTAAAGAAAGCTTTGCATTGTGGACCAAAACGTGTCCACCTCTTTCTTGAGTTTCTGTGTTTATGTTTCTGTCCTTCCTCCAACAACAAGTTACATTTATATAGCGCGTTTAACATAGTAAAACGCCCCAAGGAGCTGAACAAGAGCGATTTCAATAAAATAATTGTTGACATCGAGTCACAGAAGGAGATATCACGACAGATGTCCAAAAGTTTGGGGAAGGAGGAAGGTTTTAAGAAGCAGAGAGTGTTAGAGATGTGGAGAAGTTTCGGGTGGGAATTCCAATAGTTAGGTTCAAGGCAGCTGTCTTTCTTTATTTCTTTCCTTCCTTCTTTCCTTCCTTCTTTCTTTCTTTCCTTTTTTCTTTCCTGCTCTCTTTCTCTCACTTTCTGCCTCTTTCTGTCTATCCATTTTCTCTTCATGGATGGCTCTGTCTTTTTCTGACTCTACATGTTTCAATCTCTGCTTCTTTGTGCATTTATTAGCTTGTCACGTTATTGTGCCTCTTTACCTTCTTATTGCTATCTTTACTTCTGCTCCTTTTTGCTATTCAGCTACTTTTTCTGCCTTTATCTGTCATTCTGTCAGCGGGTTAACAGCATTTTTTGCAGTTGATTCCAGCTGATTATTTAGCGCTGCCCTTTGGAGAAACAATTCATGTGTCGTCTGCAAAGGTGACTCGCCTCAATAGGTCGGATTTTCAATAAAATCTGACATCAAAGTGAGGTATAAGATCATCTCAGGGCTCGGTGCTTCTAATGTCAAATGTGCTGTCCGTCCAGCGGGCAGTGCAGGAGACGGGGTATGAAATGGACTGCTGTTCTCGTGCTTCAAACTCTTCAGCTCTTTCTATGATTTAACCAATTTAACAATTAGATTGAATGGGTATTTCACCGCATTCTTCAGCTCCTCTCTGAATTTAGACTGGGTCACAGCGTAAATACACGTGTTGGTGCAGGAACTGAGAAGCTGAAGCATTACTGTTGTGGATTGTGTGATATAACGAGGGTCAGTGGCAGAGTAATAATAGATCTTTGTAATTCGCCGATAGATGTAAAATACAACCTGTGTTACCCATAACAGTATAAAACTGCCGGTTATACTGAAGAGTAAAACGATGGATTTCTTTCGGTTCTCCATCTCTGGGTCCTTGGGATTCTCTCCATCCCTGCGGCCCCGGAGTCCCCTGCGGACTCTACTGGACACTAAAATACGGCTGATCGTTAGAGTATTGAGCAGCAAAATCAGAAAGAACGGGACAAATGGGGTTAAAATGATGTGAAACATGTCAAATGCGGACCATGCAGCGGAAGTAGAGAAGCTCGGTTTATATTCACATTCCCAGGGAACATTATCAATTATATAGTAAGGCTGAAAGATAAAGTACCAGGGGATAGACTCTAAACAACCCAGCACACTCACTGTTCCGATAACCACAGCCACCGTTTTCTCGGTGCAATATTTTGTTTTCAGCTTCTCACAGCAAATGGCCACAAATCGATCAAAGGTGAAAGCGACTGTGAGCCAGACAGAAACCACCGTGGATGCAAAACCCAGGACGAAAATGAGACTACACACTGGGGTAATTCTCAGGAATGAATATGGGAAATAAATCAGACCAATCCAGCCTAATATGGGATCAGAGATGACGACCAGGAGATCGGCCGTTGCCATTCCCACCAGGTAACGAGTGATACATTTGGAGAGATCGCACTTTCCTCGGGACAGGATCTTAATCGCCACCAAGTTAACTGTAAGAGAGAGAAAAGGAAGCAGAAAAATTACTGATCAGACCTGGAACCAAAGCAGTAGTTTGAAATGATGTGGTCTGAAATTTCCAGCTTTGTTGCTGCATTAAAAATGTCCACCACTGGCAGGAGGTGATATCATCAAAATGGCCGCTGTGGGGAGGGAGGCTGGTGACCTCATCAAAAATGGCAACCGCCGTCAGGAAGCGACATCTGCAATATGGCCGCAGTTGAGAGCAGCGCTGGTGACCTCATCAAAATAAGAACAGAGAAGTAAGAGCAGGAGTAGGCCATACTGTCCACGAGCATGCTCCGCCATTCAGTAAGATCAAGGATGATGATTAAGCTCAACTCCACTTTCCTGCCCTATCTCCATATCCCTTGATTCCCCTAGAGGCCAAAAATCTATCTATCTCAGCCTTAAATATGCTCACAAACTCAACATTCACACCCCGCTGGGGCGGAGAATTCCTAAGATTCACAACCCTCTGAGTGAAGAAATTCCTCCTCATCTCAGTCTCAAATGACCTACCTCTTATCCTGAGACTGTGCCCCTAGTTCTGTACAATCCAGCCAGGGGAAACAACCTCTCAGCATCTACCTGTCAATCTCCATCAGAATTTTGCATGATTCAATGAGATCAACTCTCATTCTTCTGAACTCCAGAGCATAGGCCCATTATATACAATCTCTCCTCATAGGACAGCCCTCTCATCCCAGGAATCAATCTAGTGAACTTTTGTTGCACCACCTCCAAGGCAAGTATATCCTTCCTTTGATAAGGAGACCAGAACTGTGCACAGTCCTCCAGGTGTGGTCTCACCAAGGCCCTGTACATTTGTAGCAAGACTTCCAACACTCCTATACTCCAACCCCCTTGCAATAAAGGACAATATGCCATTTGCCTTCCTTATTGCTCGCTGTACCTGTATGCTAGGTTTCTGTGTTTCTTTTATGAGGACACCCAAATATCTCTGAACATCAACACTGGAAAGTATCTCAACATTGAATAATTATTCTGTTTTTCTATTCTTGCTACCAAAGTGAAAAACGTCACATTTCTCGACATTATATTCCATCTCCCAACTTACTGCTCACTCACTTAGTCTATCTATATCCCTTTGCAGACTCTTTGTGTTCTCCTCACGGCTTACTGTCCCACCTAGCTTTGTATCATCAGATAACTTGGATACATTGCACTCGGTCCCTTCTTCGAGGTGATTAATATAGATTGTAAATAGCTGATGCCCCAACACTGATTCTTGCGGCACCCCACTAGTTACAGCCTGCCAACCTGAAAGTTCCGTTTATCCCTACTAACTGTTTTCTGTTCGTGAACTAATCCTCTATCCATGCTACTATATTACCCCCAACCCCATGAGCCCTAATATTAGGTAATAATCTTTTATGTGGCACCTTATCGAATGCCTTTTGGAAATTTAAATATACTAAGTCCACTTGTTCCCCTTTATCTACCCTGCTAGTTACATACTCAAAAAACTCTAATAAATTTGTCAAACATAATTGCACTTTCATAAAACCATGTTGACTCTGCCTAATCATGTTATGATTTTCTAAGTGACTCGATACCAATTCCTTAGCAATGGATTTCAGCATTTTCCTGACCACTGATGTCAGGCTAACTGGCCTGTAGTTCCCTGTTTTTTCTCTCCCTCCTTTCTTGAATAGCGGTGTTACATTTGGATCCTTCCAATCCTCTGGGACCATTCCTGAATCTAGGGAATTTTGGAAGATCAAAACCAATGAATCCACTCTCTCTTCAGCCACCTCTTTTGGAACCCTAGAATGTAGGCCGTCAGGTCCAGGGGATTTGTCAGCTTGTAGTCCCATTATTTTCTCTTGAACTTTTTCTCTGCTCATATTAATTACATTAAGTTCATCACCCTCATTAGACCCTTGTACCCCAACAGTTTGTACGCTTTTTATGTCTTCTACTGTGAAGACAAATACAAAATATTTGTTTCACGTTTCTGCAATTTCCTTGTTCCCCATAATAATTTCTCCTGTCTCAGACTATAAGGGACGAACGCTTACTTTTGCTACTCTTTTAATTTTTACTTACTTGTAGAAAATCTTACAATCTGCCAAACTCTCCCAATCTTCAGGCTTACTATTATTATTTGCAACATTATAAGCTTCTACTTTCAATCTAATGCTATACTTAACTTCTTTAGTTAGCCACGATTGGATCACTTTTCCCGTGGAGTTTTTGTTTCTCAATGGAATATATTTTTGTTGAGAATTATGAAATATTTCTTTAAATGCTAGCCACTGATTATCTACTGATACCCTTTAATCTATTTTTCTGATCTACCTCAGCTAACTCCCTCCTCATACCTATGTAATTGTCTTTATTTATGTTTAGGAATCTTGTATTAGACTTAGGCAATCACTCTCAAATTTAATGTAAAATTCTATTATATTATGATCACTCTGCCCCAGAGGATCCTTTACTATGAGATTGCTAATTAACCCTATCTCATTGCACAATATATGATCTAAAATAACCCGTTCCCTGGTTGGTTCCATGAAATATTGTTCTACGAAACTGTCCCGAATGCATTCCATGAAATCGTCCTTCACACTATCATCGTAATTTGATTTGTCCAGCATATATGAAGATTAAAGTCCCCAAGATTATTGCATTTCCTTTGTTGCAATTTCCTATCTACAGCCCTAGTTGTTCGATTCGCCAGGACACTGGTCCCAGCCCGGTTTATGTGGAGCCCGTCCCGATGGAACAGCTCCCTCTTTCCCCAGTGCTGGTGTCAGTGCCCCACACTAATATTTCAGTCATGCATTTAACTCCCTGATCTGCTTGACCCTATGCCAATTTGCGCGTGGCTCAGGTAGTAATCCAGAGATTCTGGTTATGAATTTAGATCAAAAATGGCCACCGCTGCCAGGATGTTATATCATCAAAATGGCCATAGTTGTTGGCGGGGCTGGTGAACAAATCAAAAACGGATACCGCCAGGAAATGACATCATCGAAATGGCCAATGTGGGGGAGGTGAGGCTGGTGACCTCATCAAAAATGGTCACCAACGCTGGAAGTGACATAAAAATGACCGCTGATTTATGGAACAGGGCAGCACTTTCTGGCAGGGAAATGTTTGCAACACAAGGGACTAAATGAAAGGTAGGACATGGCAGCGCAGCTCGGCAGCGTGGTGTGCTCCTCTTGTGCTTTGTGGGAAGTCAGGGGCACACTCGGTGAGCAGGAAGTGCCTCCAGCTGCAGCTAATTGAAATCCGCGTTTCAGAGCTGGAGCATTCGCGGGGCTGAGATCTTCGTGGATACCACGTTTAACGATTTGGTCACACCACAGGTAAAGAGTGCAGAGGCAGAAAGGGAATGGGTGACCGCTAGACAGAGTAAACGAACTAGGAAGGTAGTGCAGGTGTCCCTTTGGGTCCATCTCCCTCTCCAGCAGATTTTCCGTTTTGGATACTGCTGGGGTAGATGGTTTTTCAGGGGAATGCAGCAAGAGCCAAGTCCTTGGCACTACGAGAAGCTCAGATGCACAGGAGGGGAGGAAAAGGAATGGGAGAGCAATAGTGACAGGGGATTATATCGTAAGGGGAACAGATAGACGTTTCTGTGGCCGCAGACGTGACTCCATGATTGTATGTTGGCTCCATGGTGCCAGGGTCAAGGATGTCACTTAGCGGCTGCAGGACATTCTGAAGGGGGAGGGTGAACAGCCAGAGGGCGTGGTGTTTATCAGTACCAACGACATAGGTAGAAACAGGGACGAGGTCCTGCATGCAAAATGTAGGGGTCTAAGAAATAAATTCAAAAGCAGGACCTCAAATGTCGTAATCACAGGTAACTCCCAGTGCCACGTGCTAGCGAGAGCAGAAATAGGAGAATAGACCAGATAAATGCCTGGCTGAAGATATGGTTTAGGAGGAGGGATTTAAATTCCTGAGGCATTCGGACCGATTCAGGGGAAGGTGGGACCTGCACAAGCTGGTTGGATTACACCTCCGCATAACCGGGACCAATAACCTCGCAGGTGGATTTGCAAGTGCTGTTGGGAATGATTTAAACTAGTTTGTCAGAGGGCTGGGGACCTAAGTGTGTGCCCAGAACAGAGAGAAACAAAGCTGGAAGGGATAGTTGGAAAAGTAGTCAGCAAAACTAGTAGGGAGCAGAAAGAAAGACCAACAGTAAAGAGAGTCAAAGTGCAGAAAAATATTAAACAGGCAAAGTTGACGGCACTTTTACTGAAAGCACGCAGCATTCGCAAAATGTGGATGAATTAATGGCACTAATAGAAGTAAATTGGTGTGATATAATTGCCATTACAGAGACATGGTTGCAGGATAAACAAAGCTGGGAACTGAATGTTCCAGGGTACTCAACATTTACGAAAGATAGACAAATAGGAAAATGAGGTGGCATACCGCTGTTAATAAGGGATGAGATCGGTACGGTAGAGATAAAAGATCTTGGCTTGCAGATCGTCATGCAGAACTGTAATCAGTTTGGGTGGAGCAAAGAAACAGAAAAGGGTGCAAAATATTGGTGGGTGTTATGTATAGGACACCAAACAGTCGTGGTAATGTAGGGCACAGTATCAATCAAGAGATTAGAAGTGCATGTAATAAGGGCAACCATGGGGGACTTTAATTTACATATTGACTGGGCAAATCAAATTACCACTAATTGTGTGGAGGACGAATTCTTGGAATGCATGCGAGATGGTTTCCTGCATCAGTAAATAAAGGAACCAACCAGAGAACAGGCTATTCTGGATCTGGTACTGTGTAATGAGAAAGGGCTAATTAATAATCTTGTGGTAAAGGGGCCTTTAAGGACAAGTGAATATGATATGATTGAATTTTATATTAAGTTTGAGAGTGATGTAGTCCAATCTGAAACTAAGGTCTTCAAAATACACAGAGGAAACTACAAGGGTATGATGGACGGGTTGGCCAGTGTAGATTGGGAAACTACACTAAAAGGTATGAAGCTGGACATACAATGTCTAACATTCAATGAAATAATGCATAATTTGCAACAAACATATATTCCTCTAGGGCATAAAAATCCAAAAGGAAAAGTGATCCAGCCATGGCTAACAAAATAAATGAAAGCTAATATTGAGTCAAAGGAGGAAGCTTATAAAATTGCCAGTAAAAGCGGTCAGCCTGAGGATTGGGATCTTTTTAGAAATCAGCAAAGGGGGACCAAGAAATTGATAAAGAAAGGGAAAATGGAATATGAGCACAAACTAGCTTTAAATATAAAAATGGATTGTAAAAACTTCTATGGGTAACTGAAAAGGAAAAGACTGGCGAAGGTAAATGTACGTTCTTTACAATCAGAAACGGGGAGAATTTATAATGGGGAATGAGGAAATGACTTAGAAATTAAATACATACTTGGTTTCTGTCTTCACGGAGGAAGACGCAAAAAACTTCCCAGAAATAAGAGTGAAGAGACTCAGATCAAACTGTCACAGGACGGAGTGAAGAGCCTCAGATCAAACTTTCACAGGACGGAGTGAGGAGACTCAGATCAAACTGTCACAGGACGGAGTGAAGAGACTCAGATCAAACTGTCACAGGACGGAGTGAGGAGACTCAGATAAAACTGTCAGGACGGAGTGAGGAGACTCAGATCAAACTGTCACAGGACGGAGTGAAGAGACTCAGATCAAATTGGTAGGACGGAGTGAAGAGACTCAGATCAAACTGTCACAGGACGGACTGAAGATACTCAGATCAAACTGTCACAGAAGTGTATTGTTTCAATTTAAATTAATTAAAGGGTAAATAATATTAATAAATTTAATCAATTAGATAGAATGGGAGAGCAGCTGATATGTTACTGCTGCAATATGTGGGAGCTGGTGGACACCATTGATGTTCACGGTGTTCACATTGGCAGTAAGTGTTGACTGCTCGAGGAACTCCGGCTCCGTGTTGATGAGCTGGAGTCCGAGCTTCAAACACTGCGACACATCAGGGACGGGCAGATTTACCTGGACTCTGTGTTCCAGGAGGTAGTCAAACCAATTAGATTAACTAATTCAGGTGTAGCCCGTGGTCAGGGACAGGAGGGTGTGACTACGAATGAGGCAGGTATGGGGATCCAGGAGGCAGTGTTGGAGGAGCCGCAGCCCTTGCTCTTACCCAACAGGTTCGAGGCTCTTACTCCCTGTGAGGACGTGAGCAGGACTGCAGGGAGGATGACCAACCTGGCCACAGCACCGTGGTACGGGGAGCCATTAAAGTGGGGGGAGTAAAAAGAAATGTTGTGGTGGTAGTGGATAGTATCATTAAGGGGATAGATAGGGTTCTTTGCAGCCGAGAGCGAGAGTCCCGAAGGCTGTGTTTCCTGCCCGGTGCCAGGGTTAATGACATCTCCTCTGGCCTGGAGAGAAACATGAAGTGGGAGCGGGTAGATCCAGTTGTCGTGGTCAATGTTGGTACCAATGACATAGATAGGACAAGGAATGAGGTCCTGCTGAGGGAGTATGAGCAGCTAGGGGCCAAATTAAAAAACTGAACCTCTATGGTTGTCATCTCTGAATTACTACCTGAGCCACGAGAAAATCTGGCTAGGGTAAATAAAATCAGAGAGTTAAATGCATGGCTCAAAGACTGGTGTGGGAGAAATGGGTTTTGCTTCCTGGGACACTGGCACCATTACTGGGACAGGAGAGAGCTGTTCCGTTGGGACGGACTTGACTTGGCCAGTGCTGGGACTAGAGTCCTGGCGAATCGAAGAACTAAGGCTGTAGAGAGGGCTTTAAACTAATTATTGGGGGGGAGGTTTCAAGAGAGCAAAAAATAAAAATGTCAGCGGAGAAGGCAATAGAGCAAAGTAGCAGTGGGGTAATTAAAAACCAGAGCATGTCAGGAAGGGACAGAATATATAAAGATAAAGGTAAAGTAGTAAAGGGGGTAAAAGCAGGAATTAATTGTCACAAAACATATTTAAATGCACGCAGCATTCGTAACAAAATAGACGAGTTGATGATACAAATATCTACGTGTGGGTATGATCTTGTGGCCATTACAGACACATGGCTGCAGGGTGACAACGACTGGGAATTATATATGCCAGGGTATTTAACAATCAGGAAGGGCAGGCAGGAAGGAAGAGGAGGTGGGGTGGCTATGTTAATAAAGGAAGGAATCACTTTTTTACAGAGAAATTATATTGGGTCAAAGGATCAGGATAATGAAACAATTTGGGTGGAGATAACGAAAAATAAGGGGTAAAATGTTGCAGTCTATTATTAAAGAGACAGTAACGGAACATTTAGATAAACATAATTTAATAGGACAAAGTCAGCATGGCTTTATGAAAAGAAGGTCATGTCTGACAAAACAACAGAAAACGCTGGAAAAACTCAGCAGGCCAGGCAGCATCCGTGGAGAGAGAAAGAGAGTTAACGTTTCAGGTCGAAGACCTTTTGACAGTTCTGACGAAAGGTCATCGACCTGAAACGTTAACTCTCTTTCTCTCTCCACGGATGCTGCCTGGCCTGCTGAGTTTTTCCAGCGTTTTCTGTTGTTATTTCAGATTTCCAGCATCCGCAGTATTTTGCTATCATGTCTGACAAATTGGCTTGAGCTCTTTGAGGACATAACGTAGAGGGTGGATAAAGGGGAACCAATGGACGTAGTGCATTTAGACTTCCAGAAGGCATTCGACAAGATGCCACATAAAAGATTATGGCTCAAGATACAAATCACTGGATTGGGGGGAATATTCTGGCATGGGTGGAGGATTGGTTATCTAACAGGAAGCAGAGAGTTGGGATAAATGGTTCATTCTCGGACTGGCAACCTGTAGCCAGTGGTGTTCAGCAGGGATCAGTGCAGGCTCCCCAACTCTTTACAATCTATATTAACGATTTGGAGGAGGGGACCGAGTGTAACATACCAAAGTTTGCTGATGATACAAAGATGGGAGCGAAAGTAGAAAGTTAGGAGGATATAAAAAAACTACAAGGGGATATAGACAGGCTGTGTGAGTGCGCGGAGATGCAATACAATATTGGAAAAAGTGAGGTTATGCACTTTGGCAGGAAAAAATCAGAGAGCAAGTTATTATCTTAATGGCGAGAAACTGGAAAGTACTGCAGTACAAAGGGATCTGGGGGACCTAGTGCAAGAAAATCAAATAGTTAGTATGCAGGTGCAGCAGGTGATCAAGCAGGCCCTTGGAATTTTGGCTTTTATTGCTAAGGGGATAGATTATAAAAACCGGGAGATATTGCTGCAGTTATATAAGGTATTGGTGAGACCGCAACTGGAATACTGCATACAGTTTTGGTGTCCATACTTAAGAAAAGGCATACTTGCTCTCGAGGCAGTACAAAGAAGGTTCACTCAGTTAATCCCCGGGCTGAGGCGGTGGACATATGAGGAGAGGTTGAATCGATTGGGACTCTACTTATTGGAGTTCAGAAGAGTGAGAGGCGATCTTATTGAAACATATAAGATTGTCAAGGGACTTGATCGGGTGGATGCGGTAAGGATGTTCCCAAGGATGGGTGAAACTGGAACTAGGGGGCATAATATTAGAATAGGGGGCTGCTCTTTCAAAACTGAGATGAGGAGAAACTTCTTCACTCAGAGGGTAGTAGGTCTGTGGAATTTGCTGCCCCAAGTAGCTGTGGAAGCTACATCATTAAATAAATTTAAAACAGAAATAGACAGTTTCCTAGAAGTAAAGGGAATTAGGGGTTACGGGGAGCGGGCAGGAAATTGGACATGAGGCTGAGTTCGGATCGGTCGAGGCCCTGTGGGTGGCGTAGCTGGCCCAGGGTCTGAGTGGCCAGATCCTGCTCCTACTTCTTGTGTTCTTTAGATTTGAGGTGAGGATCAGATCAGCGATGATCTTATTGAATGGCGGAGCAGGCTTGAAGGGCCGATTTGCCTACTCCTGCTCCTATTTCTTATGTTCTTATGTTCTTAAAACCAAGGGTGTGACGAGAATGAGGAACTAAGAGAAATTATTATTATTAAATAGACAGCACTAGCAAAATTAATGGGACTAAACGTCGATAAATCTCAAGGACCAGATGACCTACATCCTAGGGTTTAGAAAGAGGTGGCTATTGGAATAGTAGAACAATTGGTTGTAATCTTTCAAATTTCTATAGATTCCGGAATGGTTCCTGCAGATTGGAGGATAGCAAATGTATCCCCGCCTTTAAGAAAGGAGGCAGAGAGAAAACGGGGAGCTACAGATCTGTTAGCCTCACATTAGAAGTTTTGAAAATGCTGGAATCTATTATAAAGGATACAATAACTGGGTACTTAGAAACTAATAGTAAGATTGGGCAGAGTCAACATGGATTTATGAAACGGAAGTCCTGTTTGACAAACCTATTGGAGTTCTTTGAGGATGTAACTGGTGAAGTAGACAAAGGGGAACCGGTAGATATTGTGTATTTGGATTTTCAGAAGGCCTTCGATAAGGTCCCGCACAAGAGGTTGGTGAACAAAATTAGTGCAAATGGAATTGGGGGTAATATACTAGTATGGTTTGAAAATTGGTTAACAGACAGAAAAGAAAGAGTAGTGATAAACGGGTCTTTTTCAGGATGGCAGGCTGTGACAAGTGGGGTACCGCAAGGATCGGTGCTTGTGCCCCAGCTATTCACAAACTATATCAATGATTTGGATGAGGGGACTAAATGTAACATTTCCAAATTTGCTGATGACACTTAGCTAGGTGGCAGTGGCAGTTGCGAAGAGGATGTGATGAGGCTTCAAGGGGATCTCGACAGGCTCAGTGAGTGGGCGAGAACATGGTGATGGATTACAATGTGGATAAATGGGAAGTTATCCACTTTGGTAGAAAAAATAGAAAGGCAGAGTATTTCCTAAATGGTGAAAGATTGGGGAATGGAGATGCTCAAATGGACATTGGTGTCCTTGTACATGAGTCACTGAAAGTGAATGTGCAGGTGCAGTAAGCCATTAGGAAGGCAAATGGTATGCTGGCCTTCATTGCAAGAGGATTTGAATACAGGAGTAAAGAAGTCTTACTCCAATTATGTAGGGCCTTGGTGAGACCACACCTGGAGTACTGTGTACAATTGTGGTCTCCTTACCTAAGGAAGAATATCCTTGCCATAGAGGGAGTGCAACAAAGGTTCACGAGATTGTTTCCTGGGATGGCGGAACTGTCGTATGAGAAGACATTGAGTAACCTCGGCCTGTATTCTCTTGAATTCAGAAGAATGCGAGGGGATCTCATTGAAGCTTAAAAAAATGATTACAGGGCTTGACAGGGTGGATGCTGGGAGAATGTTTCCCTTGGCTGGGCAGTCTAGAAGCACGGACCACAGCCTCAGGATAAAGGTTAGGCCACTCAGGACTGAGATGATAAGAAATTTCTTCACATAGAGGGTGGGGAATCTTTGGAATTCTCTACCCCAGAGGGCTTTGGAGGCTCAGTCATTGGGTATATTCAAAACAGAAGTCGATAGATTTCTGACTAGAAAGTGAATCAAGGGATATGGCGATAAGGCCGGTGAATGGAATTGAGGCAGAAGATCAGCCATGATCTCATTGAATGTTGGAGCAGGCTCGAAAGGCCGAATGGCCTACTCCTGCTCCTATTTCTTATGTTCTTATGTAACACATTTATCGAGAATGAGTTGGGAACTAGATACAGAAAGTGAATAAAGTGAGCACCGGATCCACTGGAGGGGCCGAGTGAAGGCACAGTGCCGGTGCGGAATCGAGAAGGGGTTTTGGGGAATTGGAATCGAATGCGTTAAATCCGGATTTGGGCTCCAGTCTGTCGGATAGGGTGTATTTGTTACAGATGTTAGTAGAATGTCTAAAAAAGCATTCGAAGGTACTTTTCGAGGACGTTGTAGCGTTCATTAAAGTCAAGTTAAGGAAAAGAAAAGGAAGCCGGATAGGGCAGTGCAGCTCATCGCCTATGCCGCAGTGTATTGTGTAGAACAAGATAAATAAACCTTCCTAGAGATGGAAACTGAACAGGATAAATTAGAAAAAGACAAACTGCGGCTTATAGTAGAGAATCTAACGTTACAGGGTGAAAAGTCAAAATTAGAACGGCTTGTAGAAGAAAATCTAACGTTATAGCTTGAGAAATTAAAATGGGAAAAAGAAGCTGTAGAATTAAACAATAAACAAGAAGTCCTTCAAGGACAAATCGGTGCTGCAACAGCGATAATAAAACAGCAGAGTATTAATGCAGTTCGTGCCGGCGCTACAATATAGAATTCTGAGGAGGCTAAATGCCAAATAGCCTTCTTAACAAAAGAGAATTACTGTCTGATCAGCCAATTAAATGATTCACGAGGGGCCATGAGAGAGGCTCTTCAGCGCCCCCACAGGGAGTTAGACCACAAGTAATGTCAGAATACGATACAAAAGTTAGAAAATCCGTTGGGTAAACAACGAGCTGTAATGGCGACAGTCACGGGAGTAGACACCCCCCCCCCCCACGAGTTATGATAAACAATGCGAGGGGATAAGCGATGAGCTATATTCTCCCTTGATATTTCCTTCCCGTGAGGTCCCTGTCTCATATGCCAGCATCGACCTGGCTGAAAGACCACCAGCCTATGCTGATAAAAATATAATGGAAACCTCAGCGGACGAACTTGCGCTCGTTACAGCTTCAGCTAATGTCCTGACTCGGACTCAAGTGATTCGTAACGCACCACCACCACTAGTAGCTGACGGTGACCCGGGACAAGCAGCACAACCAGTTGCACCTCCAGGGATACTGTGGGCAGGTACTTATGAATGGTCCCAGTCCCTAAACTATGCAGAACTACAGGCATGTGTCCAACAATTCGGGCCAGTTAACCCACCAACATGCCCTATAGAGTTAAGGCAACGTATAGTGGCATTCCGGAATTACCATCCTAATTTTGAGGACAATGACATGAAGAATGTTGTACTGTCTGCCCTGACCCCGGATTTACGGACTATTCTCCCCTTTTTGGCCTTTAATGTGGGGAAAACCCTGAATGTCTTAATCACATATATATAAACAGCTTTAGGCTTGGATACTATTTTTTTGGTCCAGAAATTAAACCAAACCCAACAAGGGAATCATGAGCACCCTGCTGCTTTCGGAGATCGGTTTACACTATTTATGAAATGACGCAAGCACGCCCCAATGCTGATGCATTGAAAGGGAAGGATGAAGCGGCATTTAAGAAAATATATTTAAGATTATTCAGACCTCACTGCGAGCAGCTTTAGGGCACAAGGTCAGCCACAACTTGCAATGGAAAGCCCTTTTAAGAGACGCTACTTGTGCATGATGCTAAAATTCAGGTCCAGGCATCAACAACAGAAACGCCAGTAAGTGTAATTGAGGGACCACAGCCTTCTCTAGTATCAAAACCCCGTAGACAATCGTTCATGTGTTACAACTGCGGCAAGATGGGACACTTTGCTAAAGATTTCCGAAGTCCTAGACAAACATGCTGGGGAGCTGCGAGGAATAACAATAATTACCCGCGATAAGGTCCGTCCCGTTCACCAAATCCAGTGGATAGCAGATTGGACGCCATGTACTCACGTATTGAAACAATCTCATGTATGATGCAGACACTTACAGGAACCCAGATGTCGTGGATTTCTGTGGCCCCAACTATGAGTTCGAAGCCGACTCCCCGTGTGAGCTCATTATTCCCGCCCCCAGCACTGCAACAACCCAATGGCCCACAATGACGGGACCCGGCCCCACCGGCCTGGACTGAAGTGGGGTTCAGACGCGATGGCCATGGTCGACCAGTTGTCTCAGCTTTGCTGCCTGGGGGCCGACAGCAGACTATGCTAATAGACACTGGGTCATCTGTTACAATCCTGCATTCCCCAGACCCGGAACACAAACTGGATATAGGCAAAAGTAGCTTCGTCATAACGGGAGTCACCGGGGCACAAGTACCCGTATATCTAGGGGAGGAACTTGATATTTCCCTCGAGATTTCCCCGTAAAAATTACCGATCCATTGCACATGTGTATGACAAACAGAATGGGGATACTTCAGAATGATAACCTAAGGGGACTGATAGCCATTATAGATTACAATCAGAATTGTTTAAGGGTTGAATCTAAACCGGGAGATGCAATGAAAAAGTCAGACGCTCACTCGGTGTTTGCTATAAAGAAGCCAGAGCAGATAGCAATGCCGACACATTCTCTGTCTGCTGTTAGAGTCATAGAGTCATAGAGTTATACAGCACAGAATGAGGCCCTTCGGCCCATCGTGTCAGCGTCGGCCAACAAGCCCTGTCTATTTTAATTCCATTTTCCAGCACTTGGTCCGTAGCCTTGTAAATATGACGTTTCAAGTGCTCATCTAAATGCCTCTTGAATGTCGTGAGGGTTCCTGCCTCCACCACCCTTTCAGGCAGTGAGTTCTAGATTCCAACCACCCTCTGGGTGAAACCGTTTTTCCTCAAAACCTCTCTAAACCTCCTGCCACTTACCTTGAAACTATGCCCCCTGGTTATTGATCCATCTAATAATGGGAAAAGTTCCTTTCTATCTACCCTATCTATGCCACTCATAATTTTGTAGACATCAATCAGGTCCCCCCTCAGCCTTCTCTGCTCTAAGGAAAACAAACCCTGCCTCTCCAGTCTCTCCTCATAGCTGAAACGCTGCAGCCCAGGTAACATCCTGGTGAATCTCCTCTGCCACCTATCCAATGCAATCACATCCTTTCTATAGTGTGGCGACCAGAACTGCACACAGTATTCCAGCTGTGTCCTAACTAGCGTTTTGTACAGCTCCATCATAACCTCCCTGCTCTTATATTCTATGCCTCGGCTAATGAAGGCAAGCATCCCATATGCCTTTTTAACGACCTTATCTACCTGTCCTGCTGCCTTCATGGATCTATGTACATGCACACCAAGGACCCTCTGATCCTCTGTACTTCCTAGGGTCCCACCATTCATTTTGTATTCCCTTTCCTTGTTAGTCCTCCCAAAATGCATCACCTCTCACTTTTCAGGGTTAAATTCCATTTGCCACTGTTCTGCCCATCTGACCAACCCGTCTCTCTCGTCCTGTAGCCTGAGGCTTCCCTCCTCGCTATTTACCACCCCACCAATTTTCGTGTCATCTGCAAACTGACTGATCATACCTCCTACATTCATATCTAAATCATTAATGTACACGACAAAGAGCAATTCTGTTAAGTCCTTAGTGACCAAACATGCAGCAGCCTTTGCTAAATCTAAACACGACTGCGGGAGGATGGAAGTGGAGACGCGAATTAATGGGCCACCCCATCGCGGATGTAAACAATATCCGATTACCCGAGAAAGTATTCGGTATTTGCGAACAGTCATTGCCTCATTGGAAGAACAGGGAGTACTGCGCAAGGTTCATTTACTACCAAGTCCCTTGCATGGTCAGTTAGGAAGCAGGATGAATCTTGGAGGCTTACTATTGATTACCGTGCCTTAAATAAAGATTCCCCACGTCAAAGCCCGACTGTTATTCAAGCCCCTTCGCTACTGACATCCATAGCCCCCAAGTCCACTGTCTTCTCCACCTTAGACATGGCGAATGGTTTTTTGGAGTATTCCAGTTGCTCAGGGGGACCAGTACATATTTGCTTTCACGTTTGAAGGGCAGGGCTACACATTTACGTGTCTACCGCAAGGGTTTCATAACTCGCCATCGATCTTTCATCAGTATATGACACGAGCAGTTGAAGACTTTTCTAAACCTTCAACCCTTCTACAGTATGTTGACGATCTACTTTTGGCTACTGAAACAATGGAAGAACACCTAGAACTCCGAGTAGATCTGATAGGACTAGTACAAAAAGGCAGGGCTGAAAATAAATCCAAAAAAGGTTCAGCTGGTAAAAGATGAGGTTACCTTTCTGGGAGTAAAAATTTCAGCGACTGGCCTTAGTCCGGATAACAAGAAGATGCAGAGTATTCAGCGATTCCCATTATCCGTTTCAAAGACGCATTGCAATCCTTTTTAGTTTTGTTCGAATAACAGCGAAATTTTATTCCGAACTTTGCAGACTTTACTAAACCTTCGTATGATGTTTTAATGGGAGATACGGAAGAGAAACAACCCGTATGGGGAGACCACCATACTGCTGACGTTAGTGGTTTGAAACAAGCCACGATACAGGCAACTGCTCTCATCTCCCCGGATCACGGTCAGCCCTTTCACCTCGAAGTAGGCTCCACCCCTACCAGCCTAACTGCCGTTTTTAGTCAGAAACAGGCAATCAGCGAGATACTGCGGCCTATCGCGTATGCCTCACGTATACTACGAGGGGTGGAAAGTGCATTCTCAGCGTGTGAACGTCATCTGTTGGCCACATTTTGGGCAGTCAATCATTTCAGCTACATTACCGGACTGCAGAAGGTAATTTCACATTCACCACACACGCCCCTTAATCTGCTGTTAAAGCCAACTGAGACCAAGGTATCCTCTCAGCGAATAAGTAAATGGACACTCGAATTGGACATTACGCCTAAACGATTCACGCTGTTGCCCCTTATGCTCGCCTGTGAGGGAAGCCCACACCAGTGTCCATTACCAGTGGTAGATATGGAACCAAATCCAGTAAATGCTAACGCCATACCCGGAGCTCGAAATGTGTACGTTGACGGGTCATCATACTATGTAGATGGCCATGCTAGAACTGGATGAGCCATTATTGACTTCGACGCAAACGATTGGTCAGAGGGATTTCAAATTCCCGTCCACTCCTCACAACAGGCAGAACTGATTGCTTTAATTCTAGCCGTACATTACACGACTATGGACGAAACAAAGATCTGGTCCGACAGCAGTTACGTTTGTAACACAGTTATGGCTCTTCCCCTCTATAAGACAAATGAGTTTTGCTCATCAGATGGTAAATCTTTATTACATTCTGGTCTCCTCCGTAAGCTATGGAAAGTGCTCCAGGAACGAGTCGCCCCTTGTCACGTGGGTAAGGTCGCAGCCCATCAGAAAGATTCATCCCCCCATTCCCGAGGTAACCAAATGGCCGATCGCTTTGCTAAGGAGGCGGCCGAGAATGGAAAGTTACTAACTTGGTGGGTGATGAATGATACTCAGGTACCCGTAGTGGGGACGGTGACTAAGACTAAAACCATTGGCCCTATAGGATTCATATACTCCTTATGCACAGGTAATAGCCTGGCATTAACAGGGATGCCACGACCAGCACCCACCGTATGGGCAGACTCCACTGTAATGCAACCAAGTGTAGATAAAAACACTCCCCTACTAATGATCAGGAATGAAGAGGGAGACCTAGTAGTTTGTATTCCTCCTCAGTTCAAGGAAGAAATTATAGCTCTCTTTCATTCTCACCCGACGGCGGGACATTCTACAGCGGCCTCTACACTACAAAAGTTATTACCTGTTTGCTGGTGGCCTGGAATGGAACAGTATGTGGAACAATATGTGAATCGCACCCTGCCATGCCTAGAGACAAACCCCGCTCCATGTTCAAATCGCGCTTTACTTAGCTCACAGCCCCCTCCTGAGTGACCATGGATAAACTTACAGATTGACTTTATTGGTCCACTAACAAAATCCAAGGGAATCTATGAGTACGCACTTGTGATAATCGATCAGTTCACTAAATGGATAGAGGCTTTTCCCACGAGAAATAACACAGCACGCACCGCAGCTCGAATTCTCCTGAGTGAGGTGTTCTGTACGTCAGGATTGACATTATCAAGTGGATAGCGATCAGGCATCACACTTTACGGGGGCAGTTTTCACAACTTTGAAAGAAATGATACAGATAAATAATAAATTGCACATTGCGCACCATCCACAATCATCAGGGATTGTGGTGAGGGGGAATCGAACTTTAAAGACATTGTAGCAGAAGTTGTGTACAGAACACCCCACTCAGTGGACTGACATGTTGCCTTTATGTCATATGGCAGTACGCTCTACCCCACACGGGACTACGAGGGTAAGTCTATATGAGGCTATGCCTGGGAGACATATGTGGAAACAAGGACATGTAACATTGGGAAATAACACACCATTAAAACTACAACAATGTAGCAAAAATTGTTACAAACCTTGATAGATCATATGGACAAGGTGAACAAGCTGGTAGCCATTAACATAAGCAAATCGCGTGAACAAATCAAGCGATATTATGATAAGAGGGTAAAACCATTTGAGTATGATGCTGGAGACCGAGTAATGCTACAAAATTCAGCTCAAAAAAACTCTCATTCGAAAGAAAAGGGACGGGCCCTCATATCATAGTAGATAAATTAAATCCAGCTGTGTATCTACTGAATGTCCCATGTGGTCCGAAGGGAGAACCTGAACTGAAATGGTTCCATATCAATCAGATGAAAACTGTTAAGAATTAAGATGTTACATTTTGGTTTACCCACAGTTTAAAGATATGGCTCTGTATGCTGATACTGATAATTGGATGTGCACTGAGCTCTCCGGAGGTAGAAAAAAACATTTGACATTACCATGCACAACTGTACACTGGACGAAGGTCGTGAATGCGCCCTGCTCCCCATCTATGGAACGGAACCTCGAATTGTTGGCGGACATAAACAATCAAAGAAATATACGGATCGTCCGAGACGTATGAGGGGGATGTTCCAGTTTTGGATCAAAAACAGTAAAAAAGATAATATAACAACACCATACGTAACGGGTTGTGGAACATTACAAGGAAAGGTGTATAATAGGAAATAAAAGAAGGATATGGTGTGTGTATCAGGTGCGGGTTAAGGAACAGAAAGGCCCAAATGTGTGGAAATTCCTGAAGAAAAAGAATGGAATCTGGAAACAGGTAATAGAATTAAATCGGGTACCAGCAGCTTCGGAAAGTAAGGGAGATATACAATTATCCTGGCCTCGGTGTTGGAAGAAACATACCGGCCAGTATACTTGTATTGGGTCGAATATTATCATGGGCTTTAAAAATCAGGATGATGATTGGCCTCCTATTCCAGAATATGATGTAAATATTACCTCAGCAGGATATGAGATTCCCAGAGACGAAATAGAGAACACCGCAACAGAACATAAAACCTTTATGATGTCTTTTAAACATTGGGGAAATTATAGGGATTTTTGGAATAAATATAACAACATAATAGAATTCGAGAGTACAATAACTTGATGTGCAAGGGGCGATGGGTATGTCTATAGTATTAAGATTCCACCCTATGAGAAATCAAGTCATTCAGGACCACGAGAGAGTGTACCCGAGAAACAATGTCCCCAACTAACAACAGGACCTGGGAACGATCAAGTATTTGATTAGGATCCACCCTGTCAAACACGAATGCCACGAGGTAGGGAGTCAAATGTTGATGAGACTAATACTACAATTTCCTAGTCTAATGAATCTAACTAGGCCCAACTGCTTATTTAGGATAGAAAATATAGGAGCAGTACAAGGGAATACTATTACCCGATTTCTCACGGCACCACAATGGTTATTACAATTAGGAAAACTAACATGGATTGAACCAAACCTCCAGGATGCAATACAAATGATGATGCCTTTGTCTGTCCATACAGTTTGTATGAACATTCAAAGGATACCTGTGGATATGGTTGGAATGAAGAAAGGTTAAACTGTACCATAGAAGTGACAGGCCCCTCAGATGTAAGAACTAGAACAGCCTACGTACGAGAAGGGAGGTATTGTTTTACCACTTGAGAAAATCCCTATAGTCATGGAACACTTGAATGTTCAATAATCCCAGGGACCTACTGTATTACCCCTACAAAGACTACGGTAATAGGAGGAAGAATTAGCCTTGTAATAGCCTCACATGGGCAAAAAGTACTACAAGTAGAAGATGATTTAAAAATAAATCTAGATGATTATGTCACAAGATTCCGATATGACATCCCTCAGTTACCGAAGCATTAACCGACAAATAAGTCAAATGAGCACCTCTCAACGCCATTATTATACGTAGGATGAAAGTAAATAAAGACATAGCTGAGGAAATTCCAGACATCGAGATTCAGACCCACTGGTGGGATACAGGAACACATATGGACATTTCTCCTTGGATCAGAATAATTTCCCATATACTGCTCATAGCCCAACTCACAGTACTAATATGCTTAATACTATCCACCTGCTACCTGAAACACGTGATGTCTAATACCCAATCAAGTTTAAATATGATCACAACCCAAAATACCTTAGAGTTACACAAACGTAAGGGAAATAATCCATATGTAAGAGTTTAGTTTTGAGGGGTCGGCAAATGCCTCGCCCTCAAGATAGGGATTTGTAGGATAGGGTGTATTTGTATGATTTAGTAAAACATTTTTGTATAACTGTAATATGTTAAGTTGTATGTTAAAAGCCTAAAAGCCTGTATAAAATGGCGAATGGCTGAGAGCAAAGCAGGATAGGAAATATGCCAACCTGACTGAAACTGGCTCTGTTTTCAATTACTGAAAGAATGGAATGTAATGCTAAGTTTATGGGGACTGTCAGGAACGTGGTATTCAGTAATGTGATAGAAAAGAGAAAAGAGAAGTACCCCTCAGTGATAACACTATAAAATGGACAGATTGTTCAGACAACATCTTGGGAAATGGTCTTTGGAAAGAGAATATCTGAAGATAAAAGGCACTTTGATCTGCACAAAGTGAGTCCGAGTGGGATTAATAAGGTCATGAAACATGTACCAGGTAACGGATAGCTGTTTGCAGCCACGTCGGCAAAGGGAAAAAACGCGTATAAAGATACGGATAATGAACACTGAAGGCAGCGCGAACCCAGAATCAGAGATGAAGGAAATTCAGTCAAGATAAGCAGCGCCACATTCGCTCGGAAGGAACGCCGAGGCTCAAACGAACAAGACTGTGACTATCTCCTGTAAAGTATTACTTCTTTGTACTGGATGTTTAATGCTTAATAAACCTGTTTTACTGATACACAATATACCTGTACCCAGAGTGGTTTTTGTAGTCATGGACAAATTATTATAAGAGCTTTTGAAGGCTACAAGACATAAGGCCGGGAAGTTTTTTGGACAGGGGGAGGTGAATCTAGTTGGTTGCTCTGGGTTAAGGGAGCCGACAGGGGCTGTCACTAACGGCAAGAAGTAGCTTGAGGGCGGGCCATTCTTTACTGAATTCTGCTAACTCAGAGTGTTTAAAATACAATATGCTAATAATCCATTACAATCAATAAATCACTAATTCTATTCTATAACTACATTTGTCCAATCATTTAGTCAGAAAAATAAACATTCACCAAAGCAGACTTGGGACCTCATAGCGATAAGTTCTCACAATCTGACAACATGCTAATATCACATACAAAGCTCATTTCCTCATCATAATTAGACTGGAAGTTTCAGCAGATCATTCCGTTGAATTAGTCACATCGCTGCCTCTCTCGCTCTCTGTCTTAGATTTACAAGGATGATACCAGCAAAGCCGGGTATATCTATCAGGATGAACAGTCTGGGTCTCTTTTCTTGAAAAGGTAAGTTTGATGTGTGACCTAATAGAGGTCTTGAAAATGATGAACGATTTTGATAGCGTAGACACAGAGAGAGTGTATACAATGATGGGGAAGAGCATATCTAGAGGCCATCAATATAAGATATTCACCAAGAAATCAGGTCGGAAATTCAGGAGAAACTTCTTTACCCAGAGATTGATGAGAATGTGGAAATCGCTACCACAGGGAGTGGTTGATGCGATTTGCATACATGCATTTAAAGGGAGTCTAGATAAGCATATGAGCGAGATGGGACGAGACGGTTATGTTAATAGAGTTAGATGAGGAAGGATGGGAGGGGGCTCGAGTGGAGCATAAATGCCGGGATGTACTGGTTGGGCCGAATGGCCTGTTTCTGTGCCTAATATCCTATGTAATCCTATCTATCTATTTTTCTCAAGGTCTCTCTCTCTATTAACCCCTCCCTCGTGTTCTATTTATCTTTCCATTTCTCTATTGTTCCGCTCTATCTCTCCCCACCGTCTCCTATCTCTTGCTAAATACACTTTTTCATTTAATCCTAACATGCTGCGCCTGCATTCTGTTCACTATCCCCGTGTTCAATGATTCTATTCTGATAATCAGTTTGTTCATTGCTGAGGCCTCTTTGAATAGGTTGGTGTTCCTACAGATCACCCAAGTCTTCACCTGATCACCTACATTGATCTGCAGTGCATACAATAAACAGAACCGAATATCTCTTCCAGAAAGAGCTGCCAACAATTGAAGTTCCTTCTCCTGTAATTATAAAGTCCAGCGTTAGATGGCGCGATTGTTCAATTAACATAACACCAAAGTCACCGCTGCCAATTATAATCACCATATCAATAGAAGGGCTCCAGATTCCAACAGATACAGTGCAAACTTTTACAACATAATCTCAAAGCATTTCATTTTACAATGAAGTCCAGTGTCAGCAAGTGAATCCACCCACACTGAAGCAGAGAAGGAGATGTGAAGGTGTCAGCAACAAATGGCGTTCAGTCGCCAGACCTCTGAAGCGGCGTCAGATACACACACAGGGAAATATTATTTTACAACAGTGATAACCAATCACACATTTAAATCCAAGATAAACTGAACCATGTTATTGGGGAGGGGGGACACCGAGACCGTGAGCTGCCTCATTATCAATCACTGAAAGCACATTTATGAAAAAAATATTCGAGGACAGATGAGTTCCACAACATAAATCTGACAACAGCTGCTGATGGTCTGATAGCTGCTCTTAGCCCAGACTCCTGATTAACCTGTTTCCAATACATTCAGTAAACGGAATGATCCAGTAACAATGCCAGGTTTGGACCCACAAAGAACATTACAGATATAATAAAACTCCTACAAGACCACAAGAGCAGAGACTGAGGACATCCCATCATTCAACTGCTGGAACAGAACAGGCGGCTGTGGAAAACATTCACCGAGTTAAACTTACCAAGCACTGCAGCACAGTTAACATCGATTTACACCATTGACAGCTGAGATAACCGCTTACCAGTAACTCCAACGGCTGCAATAACAGGAAAGTAAATTCCTTCTATCTGATATATTACTGGATATCCCATTACTGTGGGAAGCAGCGACTTCTGTTGACGTGGAACCCACAGCTCCGGCAGGCACTCTGAGCTGATCCATTCCAATGGGCCCTGATTTATACAGGGGATAAGTCTCCACTGACACTGACACGGTTATACCCCTGATCATTGCTATTAGTTCCAGTCACTTGAACAAACACATTACATCAGGACCGTTGACACCGATGTAAATAATGTGTCGAATAAAACACAAACATCTCAAAGTCCAGGACATTATCTTAATCAGACCTCTCTCGGGAATAAGGCTGAAAGCTGGGTTCATACAGGACCGATCCCACAATAATGAGCGGCTTCATTTACAGTTTTTATGTATTTGTCTTGACCATGTTCACTCCTGCCAATTGATTTATGCAACTTAACGATTTCTCCGCAGTGTGCATTTAATCAAGGAACAGAAACAAACCCGTTTCACTCTGTCCCTGCAGTTTCCCAGTTGAAATATGTTTCTTTCTCTGACACAGGGACAGTTAAAGGCCATGTTTCAGGATAGGGGCCCAGAAATTACAGTGGGTGATATTAGGGGGCGGACACTGAACGTGCCCCATTGACATTCCTCTCTCCGCTATTTTACTGCTGATGTTCACCTGTTTATTCTACATAGTTTAACGGTTCCAGTAAAATTAGAACTGTGTCACCTCCTAACTCCATTCTTCCAGTTCACTCCTGGCCAGCCACCCAACCTCCACGTTCCATCAATGTCAACCGATCCTAAACTCTGCTGTCCATGTCCAGCGCTCCCCAAGACCCGCTCGCCCATCACCCTCGCCCTCACTGAGCCTCAGGTTCTCTCAAACTGCCAAAAGCATTAAATTTAAAATCCTTATCCTTTGGTCTAAATCCCTCCATATCCCTCACCCCTGGCCCTCTCCACCTTCTCCTCCAACCCTGCATTAAACCCACCCGTGATCTCTCCACACCTCTGACACTGGCCTCTTTCGGTGGGCCTGCCCTCACTTGGTTCCAGTCTTACCGATCTGATGGTAGCCAGAGCATCTCCAGCAATGTCTTCTCTTCCCACACCAGCACCGTGAACTCTCGAGTCTCTGAACTTTCCATTCTTGCCCCTTGCTCTTCCTCATCTACAAGCTGCCCTTTGTGACACCATCTGCAGACATGGGGTCAGCTTCCACATGTCTGCTGACAACACCCTGCTCCAGCTCTCCACCATCGCTCTCCACCCTCCACTCCCTCTGTGTTATCAGACTGCAACTCTTTTGCAGGAGCTGCCATTTGCTCCAATTAAACATTGGAAAGACCGAAGCCGTTATCTTTGGCCCCAACACAAACTCTATACCCAGGTCACCGATTCCATCGCCCTTCCTCGCTGTTATCTCAGGCTGCTTATGACGTTTGTGACCTCTGACCCCTATCCGTACCTGACATGAGAATCCTACTTCATATCCTGTCCATCATATCTGGACCTTCTTCCGCCACCATAACATCGCCGGCCTCTGCCCCTGCCTCAGCCCATCTGCCCTCAAAGCCTCAATCAGGCATTTACCAGCTCCAGACACTCCGTCCTCTGCTCCAATCCTTGCCTCTTCATTCCTCTGACATTGGCCTCTGGTAGGACTTCCCTTTGCTTGTTTCCATGTTTACCTTATCTCCCTCTCCCCCACCCTCGGCGCACCGTTCCCTGTGATGACTCCCAAGGATCTATCCTAGCCCTCATTTATTCCTCTTGTACATGCCTCCCGTTGGAGCCTCCAGCGGCAGATATGGCGCCAGCTCTTACATATATGTTGATAAGACCAGATTTACCTGTCTGTTCCTCTCTGTCTGGCTGTGTCTCCGACTATCGGTCTGTGTCTCCGTCGTAGTTTGTTTCTCTGTTTCTGTCTGTCTCTGCCTCTCTATTTCTGGCTGTCTCTCTGTCTGTTTCTCTATCTGTCTCTCTCTGTCTCTAGCTTTGTCACTCTCTCTCTGTCTTCACTCCCTCTCTCTCTTTGTCCGTCTGTCTCTGTATCTCTCCTTCTCCGTCTACGTCTGTCTCTGTCTCCGGATGCCTGTCTCTGTCTGTCTGTCTCCGGATGCCTGGCTCCGTGTCTCTGTCTCTTTTTGTCTGACACTCTATGTCTGCCTTTGTATGTCGTGTTTGCATGTTTGCCTCTGCCTGTCTAGCACCGTTTGTCTGTCTGTCTATCTGTCTCTGTCTGTCTGTTTTTTCTCTGTCTGATTTTGTCTGTCTGTCTCTGTCTGGTATAGCCTGTCTGTATGACTCTGTCTCATTCAATCTGTCTCTCTCTCTCTGTTTGTATGTCACTGTATGTCTGTCCATGTCTACCTGCTCTGTCTCTCTGTCTGTCTCGGTTTGCATGTCTGTCTCCATCTGTGTCTTTGGCTCTCTTTCTCTGTCTGTCTGTCATAGTCTGCTTCTGGTTGTCAGTCTATCACCCTCTGCTTGTCTGTTTTTCTGTCTGTCTCCATCTGTCCGTCTCTGTCTCAGTCTGCCTCTCTCTATCTGACTTTGTCACTACATGTCTGTCTCCGCATTTCGGTCTCAGTCTCATTCTGCGTGGTTATCTCTGTCTGTCTGTCTCTCTCTGTCTGTCTGTCTCTCTGTTTGCCTCTGTCTGTCTCTATCTCTATCTGCCTCTGTGTTTCTCTGCCTCTGTCTGTCGGTCTCTGTCCTCTTTGTTTTTCTCCGTTTGTCTCTATCGCGCTGACTGTCTCTGTGTTTGTCAATCTCTATCTGTCTCTGTCCTTAACTCTCCGTCTGTCTCGATGCTTGTCTCTGTCTGTCTCTGTCTGTCTATCTCTGTCTGTCTGTCTCTGTCTGTCTCTGTCTGTCTGTCTGTATGTCACTGTCTGTCTCTGTCTGTCTGTCTCTGTCTGTCTCTATCTCTCTGTTTCTGTCTGTCTGTCTGTCTGATTCTGTCTGTCTGTCTCTGTCTCTCTGTATCTCTATATGCCTGTCTCTCTGTGTCTCTGTGCCTGTCTCGGTCTGTTTGTCTGTCTTTCTCTCTATCTCTCTGTCTCTCCATGTCTCCATCTGCCTGTCTCTCTGCCTGCCTCCCTGCCTCTCTGTCTGCCTGTCCCTCTCTGTCTGCCTCTCTGCCTGCCTGTCTGCCTATCTCTCTGCCTCTGTCTCTCTTTCGGTCTGTCTGTCTCTGTGTCTCTCTGTATGTCTCTCCTCTCTCTGTCTGTCTGTCTCTCTCTCCGTCTCTCTATCTCTCTGTCTCTCCATGTCTCCGTCTGCCTGTGCCTCTGTCTGCCTGTCTCTCTTTCTGCCTGCCTGTCTCTCTATCTGCCTATCTGCCTGCCTGTCTGCCTGTCTCTCTGTCTCTGTCTCTGTCTCTCTTGCTTTCTGTCTGTCTCTGTTTCTCAGTCTGCCTGTCTCTGTCTGTATGTATGTCTCTGTCTCTATGTCTGCCTGTCTCTCTCTCTGTCTCTGTATTTCTGTGTTTCTGTTTTGCTGTATTTCTGTGTCTCTGTGTCTCTGTGACTCTTTGACTCTGTGACTCTGTGACTCTGTCTCACTGTCTCTCTGTCTCTCTGTCTTTGTTTGTCTCTGACTGCATGTCTGTCTGAGTGTTTGTCCGTGACTGCATGTTTGTCTGAGTGTTTGTCCGTCTGCCTCTTTCACTTTGTTTGTATCTGTCTCTAAGTTTGTCTGTCTCTGTCTCTGTCTGCCTTTTTTTATGACTCAGTTTGTGTCTGTCTCTGTCTGTACGTCTATCTCTCTCTGTCTCTCTCTCTTTCTGTCTCTCTCGCTCTCTGTCTCTCTCTATCTCTCTCTGTCTCTCTCTGTCTGTCTCTTTCAGTCTCTCTGTCTATCTCTGTCTCTCTGTCTGTTTCTCTCTATCTATCTGTCTCCTTTTCTCTGTCTTTGTATCTCTGCATGCCTGCCTCTGTCTGTCTCTCTATTTCTCTGTCTCTGAATGTCTCGTTCTCTCTGCCTCTGTATGTCAGCCTCTGTCTATCTGCCTGCCACTTTCACTTGTTTCAAACTGTCCCTAGGCTTGTCAGTCTCTGTCTGTGCCTGTCTATCTTTCTGTCTCCCTGTTTCTGTCTCTCTGTCACTCTGTCTCTGTCTCTCTCTCTGTCTCTCTCTCTCTGACTCTCTCTCTGACTCTCTCTCTGTCTCTCTCTCTGACTCTGACACTCTCTGACACTCTCTGACATTCTCCGACACTCTCTGATACTCTCTGACACTCTCTGACACTCTCTGACTCTCTCTGACTCTCTCTGACTCTCTGCATGTTCTGTCATTGTCTGTCTCAGTATGTTTGTATGCCTCTGTCACTATCTGCCAGTCTTTCTCTATCTCACTGTATATCTCTGTCTGATCTCCCTCTCAATGTCTGACTGTTTCTCGGTCTGACTCAGTCTGTTTTTCTGTGTCTCTGTCTGACTGTCCCTTTATATGGCGGTTTGCCTCTCAGTCTGTCTTCCTCTCGATCTGTCTGCCTCTCTTTGTGTGCCTGTCTGTCTTTGTATGTATGTCTCTGTCTGCTTCTTTCACTTTGTTTGTATCTGTCTATAAATGTGTCTGTCTCTGTCTCTGTCTGTCTCTCTCTCTGTCTTTCTCTGTCTCTCTCTGTCTGTCTGTATGTTTCTGTCTGCGTCTGTCTGTCTGTCTATCTCTTTCTCTCTGTTTCTCTGTCTCCTTCTCTCTGTCTCTGTCTATGAGTCTCTGCATGCCTGTCTATCAACCTTTTGATCTGTCTGTCTTTCTATCTCTCTGTCTCTGTCTCTGTCTCTAAGTTTGTCTGTCTCTGTCTGTCTGTATGTCATAGAATCATATAAAGTTACAGCATGGAAGGAGGCCATTTCGGCCCTTCGTTTCCGCGCAGGCTAACAAATAGCTATCCAGCCTAATCCCACTTCCCAGCTCTTGGTCCGTAACCCTGCAGGTTACAGCATCCCAAGTGCACATCCAAGTACGTTTTAAATGTGGTTAGGGTTCCTGCCTCTACCACCCGTTCAGGCAGTGAGTTCCAGACCCCCACAACCATCTGGGTGAAGATATTTCACATCAAATCCACACAAAATCATCCCCCAATTACTTTAAAACTGTGCCTCCTGGTTTTTGACCCCGTCTGCTAAGGGAACTAAGTCATTTCTATCCACTTTATCTATGCCCCTCATAATTTTATAAACCACAATAAGATCTCACCTCAGCCTCCTCTGTTCCAAGGATAACAGACCCAGCCTACCCAGTCTTTCTTCATAGCTCAGATTCTCTATTCCCGGCAACATCCTTGTAAATCTCCTCTGTACCCTCTCTAGTGCAATCACATCTTTCCTGTAATGTGGTGACCAGAACTGCACGCACACTCTAGCTGAGGCCTAACTAGTGTTTAATACAGTTGAAGCATAACCCCCCTGCTCTTGCATTCTATACCATGTCTAATAAAGGCATGAATTCTGTATGCCTTCTTAACCACCTTATCTACTTGGCCTGCTACCTTCAGGGATCTGTGGACATGCACTCCAAGGTCCCTTTGTTCCTCTACACTACTCAGTGTCCTGCCATTTAATGTGTATTCCCTTTCCTTGTTAGACCTCCAAAAATGCATTACCTCACACATCTCCGGATTGAATTCCATTTGACACTGTTCTGCCCACCTGACCAATTTATTGATATCTTCCTGCAGTCTACAGCTTCATTCTTCAGTATCAACCACACAGCCGATTTCAGTATCATCTGCAAACCTCTTAATCATACCCCCTATATTCAATTCAAGATCTTTGATATGTACCACAAAAAGCAAGGGACCGAGTACTGAGCCCTGTGGAACCCCACTGGAAGCAGCCTTCCAATCACAAAAACACCCATCAACCATTACCCTCTGCTTCCTGTCTCTGAGCCAGTTTTGAATCCAACTTGACACTTTGACCTGGATCCCATGGGCTTTTAACTTCGTGACCAGTCTGCCATGTGGAACCTTATCAAAAGCTTTGCGAAAGTCCATATACACTACATGAAACGCACCACCCTCATCTACCCTCCTTGTTACCTCCTCAGAAAATTCAATCAACTTTCTCAGAAATAACCTTCCCTTAACAAATCCGTGCTGACTATCCTTGATTAAACCGTGTCTTTCTAAATGAAGATTTTTCCTGTCCTTCATAATTCTTTCCAATACTTTTCCCACCACCGAGGTTAGGCTGACTGGCCTGTAATTACTCGGTCTATCCTTTTCTCCCTTTTTAAACAAGATACCACATCAGCAGTCCACCAGTCCTTTGGCACCACACCTGAAGCCAGAGAGGGTTGAAAAATGATGGTCAGTGCCTCTGGTATTTCCTCTTTCACTTCGCTTAACAGCCTGGGATACATTTCATCCGGTCCTGGGGATTTGTCCACTTTTAACGCTGCTAAACCCCTTAAAACTTCCTCTCTCAATATATTTATTTCAGCTAATATTTCACACTCCTCCTCCCCGATAGCAATGTCTGCTTCGCCCCTCTCCTTTGTGAAAACAGACGCAAAATATTCATTAAGAACCCTACCGACGTCTCCCACCTCCACACACAGATTACCCTCATGATCTCTAATAGGCCCTACCTTTCTTTAGTTATCCTCTCACTCTTAATATATTTATAAAACATCCTTGGGTTTTCTTAGATTTTACTTTCCAAGAATTTTTCATGCTCCCTCTTTGCTTTCCTACTATCTATCTATTTCTAAGTTTTTCTGTCTTTGTCTGTCTGTCTGTGCATCTGTCTTTCTCTGTCTGTCTCTGTCTTTGTCTGTCTGTCTGTCTTTGTCTGTCTGTCTGTGTCTGTCTGTCTTTGTCTGTCTGTCTTTGTCTGTCTCTCTCTCTCTCTCTGTCTCTGTCTCTGTCTTTGTTTGTCTCTGACTGTCTCTATCCCTATGTCCATCTATCTGTGTGTGTATGTCGGTCAATGTCTGTCTGTCCCTGGCTGGCTGTCGATGAATGTCTGCCTCTGTATTTGTCTCTCTCTGTCTTCTGTCCGTCTTCTGGCTCTCTGCTAGCCCTCTCTGGCTCACTTTTTCTCTTTCTCTGTCTCCCTTATTCTCTCTGTCACTTTCAGTTGCTGACTGTGCCTCTGTCTGTCTTCTTCACTGTCTTGCCTGTCTGTCTTCGTCCCTGTCTTGTCTGTCTCTCTTCGTACCTGTCTTGTCTGTCTGTCTTTTTCTGACTGTCTGTCTCTCTGTCTACCTCTGTCTGGATCTGTCATTCTGAACATCTTTCTCGCTATGTATACCTGATATGCTTGTCTGTCTCTCAACTGCCTGGTTCTCTATATCTGTCTATCTCTGTCTGTCTGTCTGTCTCTGTCTCTTTCTGCTGTCTCTGGCCCTCTGAGTCTGTCTCTGTCAATCTCAGCCTTTCTGAGTCTGACAAATTTTTCTCTGTATATCTGTCTCTGTATTTCCTTGTTTGTCTGTACCGCTCTGCATGTTCTGTCATTGTCTGTCTCAGTATGCGTGAATGCCTCTGACACCTTCTGCCAATCTGTCTCTATCTCTGTGCATATCTCTGTCTGGTCTCGCTCTTAATGTCTGCCTCTGACTGTTTCTCTGTCTTTGTCAGTCTGTTTTTCTGTGTCTCTGAATGTCTGTCGCTGTATATCGCTGTTTGCCTCTTGGTCTGTCTTCCTCTCAGCCTGTCTGCCTCTCTTTGTGTGTCTATCTTCCGTCTGTGTGTTTGTCTGTCTCTGTCTGTCTGTGTCTATCTGTCTCTGGCTGCCTCTTTCAATTTGTTTGCATCTATCTCTAAGTTTGTATGTCTTTTTGTGTCTGTCTTTTTCTGAGCCTCTGTCTGTGTCTGTCTCTGCGCCTGACTCAGTCTCTCTGTGTCTGTCTCTGACTCCCTCTGTCTGTGTCTGTGTCTGTCTGTGTCTGGCTGCCTCTTTCACTTTGTTTGCGTCTATCTCTATTTTTTTCTGTCTTTCTCTGTCTGTCTCTCTCTGTCTTTCTGTCTGTATGTGTCTGTCTCAGTCTGTCTGTCTGTTTCTGTCTGACTGTCTGTCTGTCTCTCTCTCTGTCTCGCTGTCTGTCTGTCTCTGTCTGTCTGTCTCTCTCTGTCTCTCACTCTCATGCTGTCTGCGAATGTCTCTGTCTCCTTGTCTGTCTCTGTCTCCCTGTCCGTCTTTGTCTCCCTGTCAGTCTTTGTCTCTGTTCTCTTCGATTTTTCTCTTTTTTATCTCTATCACTCTATCTGTCTCTGTGTTTGTCTTTAGCTATCTGTCTCTGCCTGTTGGTTTCTTTGCCTCCGTCTGTCTCTATCACGCTGTCTAACTCTGCCTAACTGTCTAACTGTCTCTGTGTGTGTCTGACTCTGTCCTCATGTCTCTGTCTGCCTTTCACTGTCTGTCTGTCTCTATCTGTTTCTGCCTGTCTTTCTCTCACAGTTTGTCTCTGTCTCTGGCTAGCTCCCTCTCTGTCACTCTCGGTGTCTGTCTGTCTGTCTCCCCCTGTCTGTCTGTCTCTGTCTGTGTCTCTGTCTGAATGTCTGTCTGTCTCTGTCTGTATGTCTCTGTCTGTGTCTGTCTCAGTCTGTCTGTCTGGTTGTCTTTTGGTCTGTCTCTCTGTTTGTCTGTCGCTGTATCTCTGTCTGTCTATCAATCTCAGTCTGTCTTTCTCTGTCTGTCTCTATATCTGTCTGTCTCTGTCTGGCTGTCTCCGCCTGTCTGTCTGTGTCTGTCTCAGACTCACCCTGTCTCTGTCTGTATGTCTTTGTCTCTGTCTGTGTCTCGCTGCCTCTTTCACCTTGTGTCTATCTATGTCTAAGCTGGTGTGTCTTTGTCTGCTGTCTGTCTCGGTTTCGGTCTCTGTCTGTGACTGTGTCTGTGTCTGTCTGTGCCTGTCTCAGTCCGTCTGTCTGTTTCTGACTGACTGTCTGTCTGTCTGAATCTGGCTAACTGTCTGTCTGTCTTTCTGTCTGTCTCTCTCTTTCTGTCAGCAAATATGTCTCTGTCTCCCTGTCTGCCTTTGTCTCCCTGCCTGTCTTTGTCTCTGTTCTGTTTGATTTTTTTCTTTTTGTCTCTATCTCTCTATCTGTCTCTGTGTTTGTCTGTATCTTTCAGTCTCTACCTGTCTGTATTTTTGTGTTTGCCGCTGTCTGTCTCTATCTCTCTGTCTGACTGTCAATGTGTGTGTCTGTCTCTGTCTTCATGTCACTGTCTGTCTTTCGCTGTCTGTCTGTCTCTATCTGTTTCGGTCTGTCTTTCTCTCGCTGTTTGTCTCTGTCTCTGGCTGGCTCTCTCTCTCTGTCATTCTCTGTTGTTGTCTGCATCTGTCACTGTCTTTCTGTACCTGTCTTTCTGTACCTGTCTTTCTGTACCTGTCTTTCTGTACCTGTCTTTTTGACTCTGACTGTCTATATCCGTATGTCTCTGTCCGGCTGTCACTGTCTGATTGTCTCTGTCTGCCTGTCTCTATCTGCCTGTCTGTCGCTGCTGCCTGTCTGTCTCTAACTGCCGGTCTGTCTCTGACTGCCGGTCTGTTACTGTCTGTCTATCTCTGTCTATCTGTCTGTCTCTGTCTGAATGTATATCTGTCTCTTTCTGAATAGCTGTCTGTCTCTGTCTGTCTTTCTGTCTCTGTCTGTTTCTGTCTGTCTTTCTCTCACTGTTTGTCTCTCTCTGTGGCTGGCTCTCTGTCATTTTCTGTTGTTGTCTGCGTCTGTCACTGTCTTTTTGTATCTGTGTTTCTGATTCTGTCTGTCTGTCTGTCTCTCTCTGTCTGTCTGTCTCTCTCTGTCTGTCTGTCTCGCTCTGTCTGTCTGTCTCGTCTGTCTCTGAATGTCTGTCTGTCTCTGTCTGTCTTTAACTATCTGTCTCTTTCTGTCTGTCTCTTTCTGTCTACCTCTTTCTGTCTGCCTCTTTCTGTATGCCAGTCTCTTTCTGTATCTCTTTCTCTTTCTGTCTCTCTGTCTCTTACTGTCTGTCTGTCTCTGACTGTTTCTGTCTGTCTTTCTCTCACCGTCTGTCACTGTCTATCCCTAACTATCTGCCTCTTTCTGTCTCTGTCTGTCTGTCTCTTTCTGTCTTTCACTGTCTGTCTGTCTCTATCTGTTTCTGTCTGTCTTTCTCTCACTGTTGGTCTCTCTCTCTGGCTGGCTCTCTGTCATTTTGTGTTGCTGTCTGCGTCTTTCACTGTCTTTCTGTATCTGTGTTTCTGATTCTGTCTCTCTGTCTCTGTCTGTCTATCTCCCTCTGTCTGTCTGTCTCTCTCTGTCTGTCTGTCTCTGTCTGTCTCTAACTATCTGCCTCTTTCTGTTTGTCTGGCTCTTTCCGTTCTGCTTTCTCTTTATGTCTCTCTGTCTCTATCTGTTTCTGTCTGTGTTTCTCTCACCGTCTTTCACTGTCTGTCTGTTTCCATCTGTTTCTGTCTGTCTTTCTCTCACTGTTTGTCTCTCTCTCTGGCTGGCTCTCTGTCATTTTCTGTTGCTGTCTGCGTCTGTTACTGCGTTTCGGTATCTGTGTTTCTGATTCTGTCTGTCTGTCTCTGTCTGTCTCTCTCTGTCTGTCTCTTTCTGTCTGTCTGTCCCGTTCTGTCTGTCTGTCCCGGTCTGTCTGTCTGTCTCATTCTGTCTGTCTGCGTCTTTCTGTCTGCGTCTTTCTGTTTGCGTCTTTCTGTCTGTCTGTCTCTTTCCGTCTCTCTGTATCTTTCTGTCTGTCTGTCTCTATCTGTTTCTGTCTGTCTTTCTCTCACTGTTGATCTCTGTCTCTGTCTCTTGCTGGCTCTCTCTCTCTGTCATTCTCTGTTGCTGGCTATGTCTGTCACTGTCTTTCTATCTCTGTCTTTCTGTCTCAGGCTGTCTATCTCTGTCTATCTGACTCTGTTTGTCAGTCTGTCTCTGCCTGTCTCTGTCTCTGTCTGTGTCTCTGTCTGAATGTATTTCTGTCTACGTCTGTATGACTCTGTCTATGTCTGTCTAATTCTGTCTGTCTTTCTCTCACTGTTTGTCTCTCTCTCTGGCTGGCTCTCTGTCATTTTATGTTGCTGTCTGCGTCTGTCACTGTCTTTCTGTATTTGTGTTTCTGATTCTGTCTGTCTTTCTCTGTCTGTCTGTCTCTGTCTGTCTGTCTCGTTCTGTCTGTCTGTCTCGTTCTGTCTGTCTGCCTCGTTCTGTCTTTTACTTTCTCTCTGTCTCTTTCTGTCTGCCTCTTTCTGTCTGCCTCCTTCTGTCTGCCTCTTTCTGTCTGCCTCTCTCTGTCTGCCTCTCTCTGTCTGCCTCTCTCTGTCTGCCTCTCTCCGTCTCTCAGACTCTTACTGTCTCTGACTGTTCCTGTCTGTCTTTCTCTCACCGTCTGTCTCTGTCTCTGTCTTTCTATTTCTGTATTTCTGTCTCTGGCAGTCTATTTCTCTCTATCTGCCTCTGCCTGTCTCTCTCTTTCTTCCTGACTGTCTGTCTGTTTCTGACTGTCCGTCTGTCTCTGTCTGTCCGTCGGTGTTTGTCTGTCGGTGTCTGTTTGTGTCTGTAAGCCTCTTTCTGTCTTTAGATGTCTGTATGTCTTTGTCTGTTTGTCTCGGTGTCTGTCTGTCGGTGTCTGTTTGTGTCGGTCTGCCTCTTTCTGTCTTTAGATGTCTGTATGTCTTTGTCTGTTTGTCTCGGTTTCTGTCTGTCGGTGTCTGTTTGTGTTGGTCTGCCTCTTTCTATCTTTCCATGTCCGTGTCTGTCTCTCTGTTCCTGTCTATCTGTCTCTGTCTGTCTGTCTCTGTCTGACTGTCTCTGTCTGCCTGTCTCTGTCTGCCTGTCTCTGTCTGCCTGCCTGTCTGTGTCTGTATCTTTGTTTGTCTGTGTCTGTATCTTTGTCTGTCTCTGTCTTTCTGTCTCTGTCTTTCTGTCTCTGTCTTTCTGTCTCTCTCAGTCTATCTCTCTCTGTCTGTCTCTCGCTGTTTGTCTCTGTCTCTGGCTGTCTCTCTCTCTGTCATTCTCTGTTGCTGTCTGCGTCTGTCACTGTCTTTCTGTACCTGTCTTTCTGACTCTGTCTTTCTGTCTATGTCCGTATGACTCTGTCCGTCTGTCTCTGTGCATCTGTCTCTGTCTGATTGTCTCTCTCTGCCTGTCTCTGTCTGACTGTCTGTCTCTGTCTGCCTGTCTCTCTCTGTCTGCCTGCCTTTCTCTGTCTGCCTGTCTATCTCTGTCTATGAGTCTGTCTCTGTCTGTCGGTCTGTCTCTGTCTGACGGGCTGTCTCTGTCTTTTGGTCTGTCTCTGTCTGTCTGTGTCTGTCTGTCTCTCTATCAGTCAGTCTGACTCTGTCTGTCTGTCTGTCTCTGGCCATCTGTGTCTGTCTCTCTCTGTCTGTCTGTCTCTGTCTGTCTGTCTCTGTCTGTTTGTCTCTGTCTGTCTGTCTCTTTCTGTCTCAGTCTGAATGTATGTCTGTCTCTGTCTGAATATCTGTCTGTCTCTGTCTGTCTTTCTCTCACTGTTCATCTCTCTCTCTGGCTGGCTCTCTGTCATTTTCTGTTGCTGTCTGCGTCTGTCACTGTCTTTCCGTATCTGTGTTTCTGACTCTGTCTGTCTGTCTCTGTCTATCTGTCTGTCTTTCTCTGTCTGTCTCTCTCTGCCTCTCTCTTTCTGTCTGTCTGTCTGATTCTGTTATTCTGTCTCGTTCTGTCGGTCTGTCTCTGACTGTCAGTCTATCTCTGACTGTCGGTCTATCTCTGACTGTCGGTCTGTCTCAGACTGTCAATCTATCTCTGTCTGTCGGTTTGTCTCTGTCTTTCTCTCTCTGAATGACTGTCTTCCTGTCTGCTCTCGGTCTTGCTGTCTATCTCTGTCTACCTGTACGTCTGTTTCTGTGCCTGTGTCTTTGTCTGTCTCCCTCTGTCTCTGTGTCTGTCTCGGTCTCCCTCTCTCTCTGCCTGTATCACTGTGACTGTGTCTGTGTCTGGCTGTCTCTTTCACTTGGTTTTTATCTATTTCTCAGTTTGTCTGTCTTTGTCTATCTGTCTGATTCTGTCTCTGTCTGTGTCTGTCTCAGTCTGTCAGTCTGTTCGTGTCTGTCTCAGTCTGTCTGTCTGTTCCTGTCTGACTCTGTCTTTGTCTGTCTGTATGACTCTGTCTCTCCCTCTGTCTGTCTGTCTGTCTCTGTCTCTGTCTCTGTCTTTCTCTGTCTCTCTGTCTTTCTGTCTCTCCGTCTCTCTCTCTTGCTTTCTGTCTGCGAATATGTCTCTGTCTCCCTGTCTGTCCTGCTCTCTGTTCTCTTGGATATTTTCTCTTTTTCTCTCTATCTCTCTATCTGTCTTTGTGTCTCTCTGTCTCTGCCTGTCTCTGTTTTTTGTTTGCCTCTGTCTGTCTCTATCTCTCTGACTGACTGTCTCTCTCTTCATGTCTCTTTCCGTCTTTCACTGTCTGTCTTTCTCTATCTCTTTCAACTGTCTTTCTCTCACCGTGTGGCTCTCTCGCTGGCTGGCTCTCTCTCTCTGTTATTCTCTGTTAATGCCTGCATCTGTCTCTGTCTTTCTGTCTGTCTCTGTCTACCTGTGCGTCTGTGTCTGTGTCTTTGTCTGTCTCCCTCTGTCTCTGTGTCTGTCTCTGCCTGTATCACTGTGACTGTGTCTGTGTCTGGCTGCCTCTTTCACTTTGTTTTTATCTATTTCTCAGTTTGTCTGTCTTTGTCTGTCTGTCTGATTCTGCCTGTGTCTGTGTCTGTCTCAGTCTGTCAGTCTGTTCGTGTCTGTCTCAGTCTGTCTGTCTGTTCCTGTCTGACTCTGTCTTTGTCTGTCTGTATGACTCTGTCTCTCTCTCGGTCTGTCTGTCTCTGTCTCTCTCTCTCTGTCTTTCTCTGTCTCTCTGTCTTTCTGTCTCTCCGTCTCTCTCTCTCGCATTCTGTCTGCGAATATGTCTCTGTCTTCCTGTCTGTCCTGGTCTCTGTTCTCTTAGATATTTTCTCTTTTTATCTCTATCTCTCTATCTGTCTTTGTGTTTCTCTGTCTTTGCCTGTCTCTGTTTCTTTGTTTGCCTCTGTCTGTCTCTATCTATCGGACTGACTGTCTCTCTCTTCATGTCTCTTTCCGTCTTTCACTGTCTGTCTGTCTCTACCTGTTTATATCTGTCTTTCTCTCACCGTTTGGCTCTCTCGCTGGCTGGCTCTCTCTCTGTCATTGTCTATTAATGCCTGCATCTGTCTCTGTCTTTCTGTCTGTCTTTGTCTGCCTGTCTCAGTTTGGCTCTGTCTGTCTTTCTGTGTCTGTCTTTCTGTCTGTCTCTGTCTGTCTTTCTCTGTCTGTCTGTCTCTGTTGTATGTCTCTATCTGCCTGTATGTCTGTGTCTGTCTCTGTCAATGTGTCTGACTCTGACTCTCTCCTTGTCTCTGTCTCTATGTCTCTGTTTGGGTTTGCGCCTGACTGCCTCTTCCACTTTGTTTGTATCTGTCTCTAAGTTTGTCTGTTTTTGTCTATCTTTCTTTCTCTGTCTCTGTCTGTCTCTGTCTGTGACTGCCTCAGTCTGTCTGTCTGTTTCTGTCTGACTGTCTGTCACTATGTCTGTCTGTCTGACTCTGTCTCTCTGTCTGCCTGTCTGACTCGGTCTGTCTGTCTTTGTCTGTCTGTCTGGCTCTGTCTGCCTGTGTCTGTTTGTCTCTCTTTCAGTCTGTCTGTCTCTGTCTGTCTGTCTGTCTCTGGCCATCTCTGTCTGTCCCTCTCTTTCTGTCTGTTTCTGTCTGTCTGTCTCTGTCTGTTTGTCCCTGTCTGTCTGTCTCTGTCTCTCTCTGTCTGAATGTATGTCCGTCTCTGTCTGAATATCTTTCTGTCTTTCTCTCACTGTTTATCTCTCTCTCTGGCTTGCTTTCTGTCATTTTCTGTTGCTGTCTGTGTCTGTCACTCTCCTTCCGTATCTGAGTTTCTGACTCTGTCTGTCTGTCTCTGTCCATCTGTCTGTTTCTCTCTGTCTGTCTCTCTCTCTCTGTCTGTCTCTTTATGTCTGTCTCTTTCTCTCTGTCTGTCTCGTTCTGTCGGTCTGTCTCATTCTGTTAGTCTGTCTCGTTCTGTCGGTCTGTCTCTGACTGTCAGTCTGTCTCTAACTGTCGGTCTATCTCTGACTGTCGGTCTGTCTCAGACTGTCGATCTATCTCTGTCTGTCGGTATGTCTCTGTCTTTCTCTCTCTGAATGTCTATCTGCCTGTCTGCTTCTCTGTCTGTCTGTCTCTGTCTACCTGTACGTCTGTGTCTGTGTCTGTGTCTGTGTCTTTGTCTGTCTCTGTCTGTCTCTGGAACTCCTTCTGTCTCTGCCTGTATCTCTGTGACTGTGTCTGTGTCTGGCTGCCTCTTTCACTTTGTTTTTATCTATTTCTTAGTTAGTCTGTCTTTGTCTGTCTGTCTGATTCTGTCTCAGTCTTTCTGTCTGTTCGTGTCTGTCTCAGTCTGTCTCTCTGTTCCTGTCTGACTCTGTCTTTGTCTGTCTGTATGACTCTGTCTCTCTCTCTCTGTCTCTTTCAGTCTCTTTGTCTATCTCTGTCTCTCTGTCTGTTTCTCTCTATCTATCTGTCTCATTCTCTCTGTCTCTGTCTTTGTATTTCTGCATGCCTGCCTCTGTCTGTCTCTCTATTTCTCTGTCTCTGACTGTCTCTCTCTCTCTGTCTCTGTATGTCAGCCTCTGTCTATCTATCTGCCACTTTCACTTGTTTGAACCTGTCCCTAGGTTTGTCAGTCTCTGTCTGTGCCTGACTATCTGTCTGTCTCTCTGTTTCTGTCTTTCTGTCTTGCTGTCTGTGTCTCTCTGTCTCTCTGTCTGTCTCTCTTCCTATCCATCTTCTGGCCCTCTCTGGCCCTCTCTGGCCCTCCCTGGACCTCACTCTCTTTCACTCTCTGTCACTCACTGTCACTCTCTGTCACTCTCTGTCACTCTCTGTCTCCCTCTGTCTATCTGTCTCTGTCTCTGTCTCCTTCTCACGGTCGCTGTCTTTGTGTCTCTGCATGTCTGTCTTTGTCTGTCTGTCTTTTTCTCTGTCTCTCTGTCTCCGTCTTTCTGTCTGTCTGTCTCTGTATGTCAGCCTCTGTCTCTGTGGCTGCCATTTCCACTTGTTTGTATCTGTCTTTAAGTTTGTCTGTCTCTGTCTCAGACTGTCTCTGCCTCTGGCTGTCTGTATGCCTCTGTCTGTGTCTGTCTATCTCTCTGTTTCTGTCTCTCTGTCTTGCTGTCTGTCTGGCTCTGTCTTCTGCCCATCTGCTGACCCTTTCTGACCCTCTCCGACTCTCTCTGACTGTCTCTGACTCTCTCTGACTCTCTCTGACACTCTCTGACCCTCTCCGACTCTCTCTGTCTCTCTATCTGTCTCTCTCTCTGTCCCTCTCTCTCTGTCTCTCTGTCTCTTTTGGTGTGTCTCTCTCTCTCTGTCTCTCTCTCCCTGTCTCTCTCTCTGACTCTCTCTCTCACTCTCTCTCTCTCTCTCTCTCTCTCTCCCTCCTCTCTCTCTCTGTCTCTCGCTGTCTCTCTCTCTCTCTCTCTCTCTCTCTCTCTCTCTCTCTCTCTCTCTCTCTCTCTCTCTCTCTCTTTCTCTCTCGCTCTGTCTCTCCCTGTGTCTCTCTCTCTGTCTCTCTCTCTCACTCTCTCTCTCTCTCTCTCTGACTCTCTCTGTCTCTCTCTCTGACTCTCTCTCTCACTCTCTCTCTCACTCTCTCTCTCTCACTCCCTCTCTCACTCTCTGGCACTCTCTGACTCTCTCTGACTCTCTCTGACTCTCTGCATGTTCTGTCATTGTCTGTCTCAGTTTGCGTGTATGCCTCTGTCACTATCTGCCAGTCATTCTCTATCTCTCTGTATATCTCTGTCTGACCTCCCTCTCAATGTCTGACTGTTTCTCGGTCTGACTCCGTCTGTTTTTCTGTATCTCTGTCTGTCTGTCCCTTTATATCGCTGTTTGCCTCTCAGTCTGTCTTCCTCTCGGTCTCTCTGCCTCTCTTTGTGTGTCTGTCTTCCATCCGTGTGCCTATTTGTCTTTGTATGTCTGTCTCTGCCTCTCTGTCTGCTTCTTTCACTTTGTTTGTATCTGTCTCTAAATGTGTCTGTCTCTGTCTGTCTCTGTCTCTCTCTGTCTTTCTCTGTCTCTCTCTGTCTGTCTGTATGTTTCTGTCTGCGTCTGTCTGTCTTTCTATCTCTTTCTCTCTGTTTCTCTGTTTCCTTCTCTCTGTCTCTGTCTTTGTGTCTCTGCATGCCTGTCTATCCATCTTTTGATCTGTCTGTCTCTCTATTTCTCTGTCTCTGTCTCTGTCTCTAAGTTTGTCTGTCTTTGTCTGTCTGTATGTCATAGAATCACAGAAAGTTACAGAATGGAAGGAGGCCATTTCGGTCCATCGTATCCGCGCCGGCCATCAAAGAGCTATCCAGCCTAATCCCACTTCCCAGCTCGTGGTCCGTAGCCCTGCAGGTTACAGCATCCCAAGTGCACATCCAAGTACTTTTTAAATGTGGTTAGGGTTCCTGCCTCTACCACCCTTTCAGGCAGTGTCTTCCAGACCCCCACAACCATCTGGCTGAAGATATTTCCCCTCAAATCCCCACTAAACCATCCCCGAATTACTTTAAATCTGTGCCTCCTGGTTTTTGACCCCTCTGCTAAGGGAAATAAATCCTTCCTATTCACATTATATATGCCCCTCATAATTTTATAAACCACAATAAGGTCTCCCCTCAGCCTCCTCTGTTCCAAGGAAAACAGACCCAGACTATCCAGTCTGTCTTCATAGCTAAGATTCTCTATTCCCGGCAACATCCTTGTAAATCTCCTCTGTACCCTCTCTAGTGCAATCACATCTTTCCTGTAATGTGGTGACCAGAACTGCACGCAGTACTCTAGCTGAGGCCTAACTAGTGTTTTATACAGTTGAAGCATAACCCCCCTGCCCTTGCATTCTTTCCCATGGCTAATAAAGGCAAGCATTCTGTATGCCTTCTTAACCACCTTATGTACTTGGCCTGCTACCTTCAGGGATCTGTGGACATGCACCCCAAGGTCCCAATGTTCCTCTACACTACTCAGTGTCCTACTATTTAATGTGTATTCCCTTTCCGTGTTAGCCCCCCAAAAATGCATTACCTCACACTTCTCCGGATTGAATTCCATTTGCCACTGTTCTGCCCACCTGACCAATTTATTGATATCTTCCTGCAGTCTGCAGCTTGCTTCTTCATTATCAACCACACAGCTGATTTTAGTATCATCCGCAAACCTCTTAATCATACCTGCTATATTCATGTCTAGATCATTGATATATACCACAAAAAGCAAGCGACCAAGTACTGAGCCCTGCGGAACCCCACTGGAAGCAGCCTTCCTGTCACAAAGACACCCATCATCCATTACCCTCTGCTTTCTGTCTCCGAGCCAGTTTTGAATCCAACTTGACACTTTGACCTGGATCCCATGGGATTTTAACTTCGTGACCAGTCTGCCTTGTGGAATCTTACCAAAAGCCTTTCGAAAATCCATATACACTACATCAAACGCACTACCCTCATCTACCCTCCTTGTTACCTCCTCAAAAAATTCAAAAAAGTTTCTCAGACATAACCTTCCCTTAACAAATCCGTGCTGACTATCGTTGATTAATCCGTGTCTTTTTAAATGAAGATTTATCCTGTCCTTCATAATTCTTTCCAATAATTTTCCATCCACCGAGTTTGGGCTGACTGCCCTGTAATTACTCGGTCTATCCTTTTCTCCCTTTTTAAACAAGGTACCACATTAGCAGTCCTCCACTCCTTTGGCACCACACCTGAAGCCACAGAGGGCTGAAAAATGATGGTCAGGACCTCTGCTATTTCCTCTTTTACTTCACTTAACAACCTGGGATATTTTTCATCCGGTCCTGGGGATTTGTCCACTTTTAAAGCTGCTAAACCCCTTACAACATCCTCTCTCACTATGTTTATTTCATCTAATATTTCACTCTCCTCCTCCCCGATAGCAATGTCTGCTTTCCCCCTCTCCTTTGTCAAAACAGACGAAAGGGTTCATTAAGAACCCTACCGACGTCTCCCGCCTCCACACACAGATTACCCTCATGATCTCTAATAGGCCCTACCCTTTCTTTAGTTATCCTCTCACTCTTAATATATTTATAAATATCTTTGGGTTTTCTTTGATTTTACTTGCCAAGAATTTTTCATGCTCCCTCTTTGCTTTCCTAATATCTATCTATTTCTAAGTTTGTCTGTCTTTGTCTGTCTGTCTATCCATCTGTCTTTCTCTGTCTGTGTCTCTCTGTCTGTCTTTGTCTGTCTGTCTTTGTCTGTCTTTGTTTGTCTGTCTTTGTCTGTCTCTCTTTCTGTCTCTCTCTCTCTCTCTGTCTCTCTCGCTCTGTCTTTGTTTGTCTCTGACTGTCTCTATCCCTATGTCCATCTATCTGTGTGTGTATGATGGTAAATGTCTGTCAGTCCCTGGCTGGCTGTCGATGACTGTCTGCCTCAGTATTTGTCTCTCTCTGTCTTCTGTCCATCTTCTGGCTCTCTGCTAGCCCTCTCTGGCTCACTTTTCCTCTCTCTCTGTCTCCCTTATTCTCTCGGTCACTTTCAGTTGCTGACTGTGCCTCTGTCTGTCCTCGTCACTGTCTTGCCTTTCTGTCTTCGTTCCTGTCTTGTCTGTCTGTCTTCGTCCCTGTCTTGTCTGTCTCTCTTCGTACCTGTCTTGTCTGTCTGTCTTTGTCTGACTGTCTCTCTCTCTCTGTCTACCTCTGTCTGGATCTGTCATTCGGAGCATCTTTCTCTCTATGTATACCTGATATGTTTGTCTGTCTCTCACCTGTCTGTTTCTCTATGTCTGTCTATCTCTCTCTTTCTGTCTGTCTCTGTCTCTTTCTGCTGTCTCTGGCACTCTGAGTCTGTCTCTGTCAATCTCAGCCTTTCTGAGTCTCACAAATTTTTCTCTGTATGTCTGTCTCTGTTTTTCCATGTTTGTCTGTCCCGCTCTGCATGTTCTGTCATTGTCTGTCTCAGTATGCGTGAATGCCTCTGACACCTTCTGCCAATCTGTCTCTATCTCTGTGCATATCTCTGTCTGGTCTCGCTCTTAATGTCTGCCTCTGACTGTTTCTCTGTCTGTCTCAGTCTGTGTTTATGTGTCTCTGAATGTCTGTCCCTGTATATCGCTGTTTGCCTCTTGGTCTGTCTTCCTCTCAGCCTGTCTGCCTCTCTTTGTGTGTCTATCTTCCGTCTGTGTGTTTGTCTGTCTCTATCTGAGTCTTTGTCTGTCCCTGTATGTCTGTGTCTATCTGTCTCTGGCTGCCTCTTTTACTTTGTTTGCATCTATCTCTAAGTTTGTATGTCTTTTTCTGTCTGTCTTTTTCTGAGCCTCTGTCTGTGTCTGTCTCTGAGCCTGACTCAGTCTCTCTGTGTGTGTCTCTGACTTGCTCTGTCTGTGTCTGTGTCTGTCTTTGTCTGTCTGTCTCTCTCTGTCTTTCTGTCTGTACGTGTCTGTCTCAGTCTGTCTGTCTGTTTCTGTCTGACTGTTTGTCTGTCTCTCTCTCTGTCTCTGTCTGTCTGTCTATCTCTGTCTGTCTGTCTGTCTCTCTCTGTCTCTCTCTCTCATGCTGTCTGCGAATGTCTCTGTCTCCTTGTCTGTCGCTGTCTCCCTGTCCGTCTTTGTCTCCCTGTCAGTCTTTGTCTCTGTTCTCTTCGATTTTTCTCTTTTTTATCTCTATCACTCTATCTGTCTCTGTGTTTCTCTTTAGCTGTCTGACTCTGCCTGTGTCTGTTGCTTTGTTTGCCTCCGTCTGTCTCTATCTCTCTGTCTAACTGTCTCTGTGTGTGTCTGTCTCTGTTCTCATGTCTCTGTCTGCCTTTCACTGTCTGTCTGTCTCTATCTGTTTCTGCCTGTCTTTCTCTCACAGTTTATCTCTGTCTCTGGCTGGCTCTCTCTATGTCAGTCTCTGCTGCTTTCTGCATCTGTCACTGTTATCTGTCACAAACTGTCTGTTTCTCTCTGCCTATCTGTCTCTGTCCATCTCTGTCTGTCTGTCTATTCTGTCTGTCTGTCTCTTTCTGTCTGTCTGTCTCTGACTGTCTAACTCTCTGCCTCTGACTGTCTGTCTGTCCTTCGGTTTCTCTCTGTCTGTCCCTGTCTGTCGGTCTCTGTCTGTGTCTCTGTCTGAATGTCTGTCTGTCTCTGCCTGTATGTCTCTGTCTGTATGTCTGTGTCTGTCTCAGTCTGTCTGTCTGTTTCTGTCTGGCTGTCTGTTGGTCTGTCTCTAGTTTGTCTGTCTCTGTATCTCTGTCTGTCTGCCTTTCTCTGTCTGTCTTTCTCTGTCTCTCTCTATGTTTGTCTGTCTCTCTCTGCCTGTCTCTGTCTGCCTGTCTCCGCCTGTCTGTCTGTGTCTGTCTCTGACTCATTCTGTCTCTGTCTGTATGTCTCTGTCTGTGTCTGTGTCTGGCTGCCTCTTTCACTTTGTGTCTATCTATCTCTAAGTTCGTCTGTCTTTGTCTGCTGTCTGTCTCTGTCTTGGTCCCTGTCTGTGTCTGTGTCTGTATCTGTCTGTGCCTGTCTCAGTCTGTCTGTCTGTTTCTGACTGATTGTCTCCCTGTCTGCCTCTGTCTCCCTGCCTGTCGTTGGCTCTGTTCTGTTTGATGTTTTTCCTTTTTGTCTCTATCTCTCTATCTGTCTCTGTGTTTGTCTGTATCTTTCTGTCTCTACCTGTCTGTTTTTTTTGTTTGCCGCTGTCTGTCTCTATCTCTCTTTCTGACTGTCACTGTGTGTGTCTGTCTCTGTCTTCATGTCTCTGTCTGTCTTTTGCTGTCTGTCTGTCTCTATCTGTTTCTGTCTGTCTTTTTCTCGCTGTTTGTCTCTGTCTCTGGCTGGCTCTCTCTCTCTGTCATTCTCTGTTGTTGTCTGCATCTGTCACTGTCTTTCTGTACCTGTCTTTCTGACACAGTCCGTCTATGTCCGTATGTCTCTGTCCGCCTGTCACTGTCTGATTGTCTCTGTCTGCCTGTCTCTATCCGCCTGTCTGTCGCAGTCTGCCTGTCTGTCTCTGACTGCCGGTCTGTCTCTGTCGATCTGTTTCTGTCTGTCTGTCTCTTTCCGTCTCTCTCCGTCTCTCTGTATCTTTCTGTCTGTCTGTCTCTATCTATTTCTGTTTCTCTTTCTTTCTTGGTCTCTGTCTCTATCTCTTGCTGGCTCTCTCTCACTCTGTCATTCTCTAGTGCTGTCTATGTCTGTCACTGTCTTTCTATCTCTGTCTTTCTGTCTCTGGCTGTCTATCATTGTCTATCTGCCTCTGTCTGTCTGTCTCCTTCTGTCTGTAAGTCTGTCTCTTTCTGTCTCTGTCTCTGTCTCTGTCTGAATGTCTGTCTGTTTCAGTCTGTCTGTCTGTTTCTGTCTGCCTGCCTGTTGGTCTGTCTCTTTGTATGTCTGTCTCTGTCTCTCTGTCTGTCTGTCTTTCTCTGTCTGTCTTTCTCTGTCTGTCTCTATGTCTGCCTGTCTCTGTCTGCCTGTCTCCGCCTGTCTGTCTGTGTCTGTCTTTGACTCACGACGTCTCTGTCTGTATGTCTCTGTTTGTGCATGTGTCTGACTGCCTCTTTCACTCTGTTTCTTTCTATATGTAAATTTGTCTGTCTGTGTCTGCTGTCTGTCTCTGTCTCGGTCTCTGTCTGTGTCTGTGTCAGTCTTTCGCTGTCTGTCTGTTTCTATCTGTTTCTGTCTGTCTTACTCTCGCTGTTTGTCTCTGTCTCTGGCTGGCTCTCTCTCTCTGTCATTCTCTGTTGCTGTCTGTGTCTGTCACTGTCTTTCTGTACCTGTCTTTCTGACTCTGTGTGTCTTTCTATGACTGTATGTCTCTGTCCGCCTGTCTCTGTCTGATTGACTCTGTCTGTCTGTCTCTGTCTGTCTCAGTTAGTCTGTCTCTGTCTGTCGGTCTGTTTTTGTCTGTCTCTGTCTGTCTGTCTCGCTCTGTCTCTGTCTGTCTGTCTCTGTCTGTCCGTCTCTGTCTGTCTCTGTCTGTCTGTCTCTGTCTGTCTCTGTCTGTCTCTGTCTCTGTCTTTCTGTCTCTGTCTATCTCTGTCTGAAAGTATGTCTCTATTTGTCTGACTATCTGTCTGCCTCTGTCTGTCTCTGTCTGTTTCTGTCTGTCTTTCTCTCACTGTTTGTCTCTCTCTCTCGCGGGCTCTATGTCATTTTCTGTTGCTGTCTGTGTCTGTCACTGTCTTAATCTATCTGTGTTTCTGATTCTTTCTGTCTGTCTCTATCTGCCTCTGTCTGTCTGTCTGTCTGTCTGTTTCTGTCTGTCTTTCTCTATCTGTGTTTCTGATTCTGTCTGTCCGTCTCTGTCTGTCTCTGTCTGTGTGTATGGCTCTCTCTGTCTGTCTGCCTCGTTCTGTCTGTCTGTCTCGTTCTGTCTGTCTCTCACTGTCCGCCTCTCTCTGTCTGTCTCTTTCCGTCTCTCTGTCTCTTTCTGTCTCTCTGACTCTTAATGTCTCTGACTGTTTCTGTCTGTCTTTCTCTCACTGTTGGTCTCTGTTTCCGGCTGACTGTCTCTCTCTCTGTCATTCTCTGTTACTTTCTGTGTCTGTCACTGTCTTTCTATTTCTGTTTTTCTGTCTCTGGCTCTCTATCTCTGTCTATCTGCCTCTGTCTGTCTCTCTCTTTCTGTCTGACTGTCTGTCTGTTTTTTGACTGTCTGTCTGTCTCAATCTGTCTGTCTGTGTCTATCTGCCTCTTTGTGTCTTTCCATGTCCGTATGTCGATGTCCGTTTGTGTTGCTGTCTGTCTGTCGGTGTCTGTTTGTGTCCGTGTCTCTCTGTCGGTGTCTGTTTGTGTCTATCTGCCTCTTTCTGTGATTCCATATCGGTATGTCTGTGTCTGTCTGTCTGTACCAGTCTATCTGTCTCTGTCTGTCTGTCTCTGTCTGACTGTCTCTGTCTGCCAGTCTCTGTCTGCCTGTCTCTGTCTGCCTGCCAGTCGGTGTCTGTATCTTTGTTTGTCTGTGTCTGTATCTGTGTTTGTCGCTGTCTTTCTGTCTCTGTATTTCTGTCTCTGTCTTTCTGTCTTTCTCTGTCTGTCTCTCTCTGTCTGTCTCTCTCTGTCTGTCTCTCTCTGTCTCTCTCTCTCTGTCTGTCTCTCGCTGTTTGTCTCTGTCTCCGGCTGGCTCTCTCTCTGTCATTCTCTGTTGCTGTCTGCGTCTGCAACTGTCTTTCTGTAGCTGTCTTTCTGACTGTCTGTCTGTCTATGTCTGTATGTCTCTGTCCGTCTGTCTCTGTCTGCCCGTCTGTGTCTGATTTTCTTTCTCTGCCTGTCTCTGTCTGACTGTCTGTCTCTGTCTGCCTATCTCTCTCTATCTCCCTGCCTGCCTCTGTCTGCCTGTCTATCTCTGTCTGTGGGTCTGTTCCTGTCTGTCGGTCTGTCTCTGTCTGACGGGCTTTCTCTGTCTGTTGGTTGTCGCTGTCTGTGTCTGTCTGTCTCTCTTTCAGTCTGTCTGTCTCTGTCTGTCTGTCAGTCTGTCTCTGGCCATCTCTGTCTGTCTGTCTCTGCCTGTCTGTCTCTGCCTGTCTGTCTGTGACTGTCTGTCTGTGTCTGTCTGTCTCTGTCTGTCTGCCTCCGTCTTTCTCTGTCTGAATGTATGTTTGTCTCTGTCAGAATATCTGTCTGTCTCTGTCTTTCTTTCTCTCGCTGTTTATCTCTCTCTATGGCTGGCTCTCTGTCATTTTCTGTTGCGGTCTGCGTCTGTCACTGTCTTTCCGTATCTGTGTTTCTGACTCTGTCTGTCTGTCTCTGTCTATCTGTCTGTCTCTCTCTGTCTGTCTGTCTTGCTCTGTCTGTCTCTTTCTGTCTGTCTGTCTTGTTCTGTCGGTCTGTCTCTGACTTTCGGTCTATCTCTGACTGTCAGTCTGTCTAAGACTGTCGGTCTGTCTTTGACTGTCGGTCTGTCTCAGGTTGTTGATCTATCTCTGTCTGTCGGTCTGTCTCTGTCTTTCTCTCTCTGAATGAATGTCTGCCTGTCTGTCTCTCTCTCTGTCTGTCTGTCTCTGTCTACCTGTACGTCTGTGTCTGTGTCCGTGTCTTTGTCTGTCTCTGTCTCTCTCTGTCTCTGTGTCTGTCTCGGACTCCCTCTGTCTCTGCCTGTATCTCTGTGACTGTGTCTGTGTCTGGCTGCCTCTTTCACTTTGTTTTTATCTATTTCTAAGTTTGTCTGTCTTTTTCTGTCTGTCTGTTTCTGTCTCTGTCTGTGTCTGTATCAGTCTGTCTGTCTGTTCGTGTCTGTCTCAGTCTGTCTGTCTGTTCCTGTCTGACTCTGTCTTTGTCTGTCTGTATGAATGTGTCACACTCTCTGTCTGTCTGTCTCTGTCTCTCTGTCTGTCTTTCTCTGTCTCTCTGTCTGTCTGTCTCTCCGTCTCCCTGTCTCTCTCTTTCTCTCTATGAATATGCCTCTGTCTCCCTGTCTGTCCTGGTCTCTGTATTCTTGGATATTTTCTCTTTTTATCTATATCTCTCTATCTGTCTTTGTGTTTCTCTGTCTCTGCCTGTCTCTGTTTCTTTGTTTGCCTCTGTCTGTCTCTATCTCTCTGTCTGACTGTCTCTCTCTTCATGTCTCTTTCCATCATTCACTGTCTGTCTGTCTCTATCTGTTTCTGTCTGTCTTTCTCTCACCGTTTGTCTCTCACGCTGGCTGGCTCTCTCTCGCTGTCATTCTCTGTCAATGCCTGCACCTGTCTCTGTCTTTCTGTCTGTCTCTGTCTGCCTGTCTCAGTCTGGCTCTGTCTGCCTCTGTCACTCTGTCTCTGTCTGTCTGTCTCTGTCTGCCTGTATGTCTGTGTCTGTCTCTGTCACTGTGTCTGTCTCTGACTCTCTTTCTCTGTTTCTGTCTGTATGTCTCTGTATGTGTTTGTGCCTGGCTGCCTCTTCCACTTTGTTTGTATCTGTCTCTAAGTTTATCTGTGTTTGTCCATCTGTCTATCTCTTTCTCTGTCTGTCTCTGTCTGTGTCTGCCTCAGTCTGTCTGTCTGTTTGTGTCTGACTGTCTGTCTCTCTGTCTGTCTGTCTGACTCTGTCTCTCTGTCTGTCTGTCTGACTCGGTCTGTCTGTCTCTGTCTGTCTGTCTCTCCATCTATCTGTCTCTTTCTGTCTGCGAATATGCCTCTGTCACCATGTTTGTCTCTGTCTCCCTGTCTGTCCTCGTTTGTCTTCTCTTGGATATTTTCTCTTTTTGTCTCTATCTCTCTATCTGTCTCTGTGTTTGTCTGTATTTGTCTGTCTCTGCCTGCCTCTGTTTCTTTGTTTCCCTCTGTCAGTCTCTATCTCTGTCTGACTGTCTCTGTCAATCTATCACTATCTGTCTGTCTCTTTATCGCTGTCTCTGTCTGTCTGTCTGTCTATCTGTCTATGTCTCTCAGTCTCTTTGCCTCTTTCTGTCTGCGAATATATCGCGGTCTCCCCGTCTGTCCTGGTCTCTGTTCTCTTGGATATGTTCTCTATTTATCTCTATCTCTCTATCTGTCTCTGTATTTGTCTATCTCTGCCTGTCTGTTTCTTTGTTTGCCTTTGTCTGTCTCTAACTCTCAGTCTGTCTGTCTGTTCCTGTCTGACTCTGTCTTTGTCTGTCTGTATGACTCTGTCTCTCTCTCGGTCTGTCTGTCTCTGTCTCTCTCTCTCTGTCTTTCTCTGTCTCTCTGTCTTTCTGTCTCTCCGTCTCTCTCTCTCGCATTCTGTCTGCGAATATGTCTCTGTCTTCCTGTCTGTCCTGGTCTCTGTTCTCTTAGATATTTTCTCTTTTTATCTCTATCTCTCTATCTGTCTTTGTGTTTCTCTGTCTTTGCCTGTCTCTGTTTCTTTGTTTGCCTCTGTCTGTCTCTATCTATCGGACTGACTGTCTCTCTCTTCATGTCTCTTTCCGTCTTTCACTGTCTGTCTGTCTCTACCTGTTTATATCTGTCTTTCTCTCACCGTTTGGCTCTCTCGCTGGCTGGCTCTCTCTCTGTCATTGTCTATTAATGCCTGCATCTGTCTCTGTCTTTCTGTCTGTCTTTGTCTGCCTGTCTCAGTTTGGCTCTGTCTGTCTTTCTGTGTCTGTCTTTCTGTCTGTCTCTGTCTGTCTTTCTCTGTCTGTCTGTCTCTGTTGTATGTCTCTATCTGCCTGTATGTCTGTGTCTGTCTCTGTCAATGTGTCTGACTCTGACTCTCTCCTTGTCTCTGTCTCTATGTCTCTGTTTGGGTTTGCGCCTGACTGCCTCTTCCACTTTGTTTGTATCTGTCTCTAAGTTTGTCTGTTTTTGTCTATCTTTCTTTCTCTGTCTCTGTCTGTCTCTGTCTGTGACTGCCTCAGTCTGTCTGTCTGTTTCTGTCTGACTGTCTGTCACTATGTCTGTCTGTCTGACTCTGTCTCTCTGTCTGCCTGTCTGACTCGGTCTGTCTGTCTTTGTCTGTCTGTCTGGCTCTGTCTGCCTGTGTCTGTTTGTCTCTCTTTCAGTCTGTCTGTCTCTGTCTGTCTGTCTGTCTCTGGCCATCTCTGTCTGTCCCTCTCTTTCTGTCTGTTTCTGTCTGTCTGTCTCTGTCTGTTTGTCCCTGTCTGTCTGTCTCTGTCTCTCTCTGTCTGAATGTATGTCCGTCTCTGTCTGAATATCTTTCTGTCTTTCTCTCACTGTTTATCTCTCTCTCTGGCTTGCTTTCTGTCATTTTCTGTTGCTGTCTGTGTCTGTCACTCTCCTTCCGTATCTGAGTTTCTGACTCTGTCTGTCTGTCTCTGTCCATCTGTCTGTTTCTCTCTGTCTGTCTCTCTCTCTCTGTCTGTCTCTTTATGTCTGTCTCTTTCTCTCTGTCTGTCTCGTTCTGTCGGTCTGTCTCATTCTGTTAGTCTGTCTCGTTCTGTCGGTCTGTCTCTGACTGTCAGTCTGTCTCTAACTGTCGGTCTATCTCTGACTGTCGGTCTGTCTCAGACTGTCGATCTATCTCTGTCTGTCGGTATGTCTCTGTCTTTCTCTCTCTGAATGTCTATCTGCCTGTCTGCTTCTCTGTCTGTCTGTCTCTGTCTACCTGTACGTCTGTGTCTGTGTCTGTGTCTGTGTCTTTGTCTGTCTCTGTCTGTCTCTGGAACTCCTTCTGTCTCTGCCTGTATCTCTGTGACTGTGTCTGTGTCTGGCTGCCTCTTTCACTTTGTTTTTATCTATTTCTTAGTTAGTCTGTCTTTGTCTGTCTGTCTGATTCTGTCTCAGTCTTTCTGTCTGTTCGTGTCTGTCTCAGTCTGTCTCTCTGTTCCTGTCTGACTCTGTCTTTGTCTGTCTGTATGACTCTGTCTCTCTCTCTCTGTCTCTTTCAGTCTCTTTGTCTATCTCTGTCTCTCTGTCTGTTTCTCTCTATCTATCTGTCTCATTCTCTCTGTCTCTGTCTTTGTATTTCTGCATGCCTGCCTCTGTCTGTCTCTCTATTTCTCTGTCTCTGACTGTCTCTCTCTCTCTGTCTCTGTATGTCAGCCTCTGTCTATCTATCTGCCACTTTCACTTGTTTGAACCTGTCCCTAGGTTTGTCAGTCTCTGTCTGTGCCTGACTATCTGTCTGTCTCTCTGTTTCTGTCTTTCTGTCTTGCTGTCTGTGTCTCTCTGTCTCTCTGTCTGTCTCTCTTCCTATCCATCTTCTGGCCCTCTCTGGCCCTCTCTGGCCCTCCCTGGACCTCACTCTCTTTCACTCTCTGTCACTCACTGTCACTCTCTGTCACTCTCTGTCACTCTCTGTCTCCCTCTGTCTATCTGTCTCTGTCTCTGTCTCCTTCTCACGGTCGCTGTCTTTGTGTCTCTGCATGTCTGTCTTTGTCTGTCTGTCTTTTTCTCTGTCTCTCTGTCTCCGTCTTTCTGTCTGTCTGTCTCTGTATGTCAGCCTCTGTCTCTGTGGCTGCCATTTCCACTTGTTTGTATCTGTCTTTAAGTTTGTCTGTCTCTGTCTCAGACTGTCTCTGCCTCTGGCTGTCTGTATGCCTCTGTCTGTGTCTGTCTATCTCTCTGTTTCTGTCTCTCTGTCTTGCTGTCTGTCTGGCTCTGTCTTCTGCCCATCTGCTGACCCTTTCTGACCCTCTCCGACTCTCTCTGACTGTCTCTGACTCTCTCTGACTCTCTCTGACACTCTCTGACCCTCTCCGACTCTCTCTGTCTCTCTATCTGTCTCTCTCTCTGTCCCTCTCTCTCTGTCTCTCTGTCTCTTTTGGTGTGTCTCTCTCTCTCTGTCTCTCTCTCCCTGTCTCTCTCTCTGACTCTCTCTCTCACTCTCTCTCTCTCTCTCTCTCTCTCTCCCTCCTCTCTCTCTCTGTCTCTCGCTGTCTCTCTCTCTCTCTCTCTCTCTCTCTCTCTCTCTCTCTCTCTCTCTCTCTCTCTCTCTCTCTCTTTCTCTCTCGCTCTGTCTCTCCCTGTGTCTCTCTCTCTGTCTCTCTCTCTCACTCTCTCTCTCTCTCTCTCTGACTCTCTCTGTCTCTCTCTCTGACTCTCTCTCTCACTCTCTCTCTCACTCTCTCTCTCTCACTCCCTCTCTCACTCTCTGGCACTCTCTGACTCTCTCTGACTCTCTCTGACTCTCTGCATGTTCTGTCATTGTCTGTCTCAGTTTGCGTGTATGCCTCTGTCACTATCTGCCAGTCATTCTCTATCTCTCTGTATATCTCTGTCTGACCTCCCTCTCAATGTCTGACTGTTTCTCGGTCTGACTCCGTCTGTTTTTCTGTATCTCTGTCTGTCTGTCCCTTTATATCGCTGTTTGCCTCTCAGTCTGTCTTCCTCTCGGTCTCTCTGCCTCTCTTTGTGTGTCTGTCTTCCATCCGTGTGCCTATTTGTCTTTGTATGTCTGTCTCTGCCTCTCTGTCTGATTCTTTCACTTTGTTTGTATCTGTCTCTAAATGTGTCTGTCTCTGTCTGTCTCTGTCTCTCTCTGTCTTTCTCTGTCTCCCTCTGTCTGTCTGTATGTTTCTGTCTGCGTCTGTCTGTCTTTCTATCTCTTTCTCTCTGTTTCTCTGTTTCCTTCTCTCTGTCTCTGTCTTTGTGTCTCTGCATGCCTGTCTATCCATCTTTTGATCTGTCTGTCTCTCTATTTCTCTGTCTCTGTCTCTGTCTCTAAGTTTGTCTATCTGTGTCTGTCTGTATGTCATAGAATCACAGAAAGTTACAGAATGGAAGGAGGCCATTTCGGCCCATCGTATCCGCGCCGGCTAACAAAGAGCTATCCAGCCTATACCACTTCCCAGCTCGTGGTCCGTAGCCCTGCAGGTTACAGCATCCCAAGTGCACATCCAAGTACTTTTTAAATGTGGTTAGGGTTCCTGCCTCTACCACCCTTTCAGGCAGTGTCTTCCAGATCCCCACAACCATCTGGCTGAAGATATTTCCCCTCAAATCCCCACTAAACCATCCCCGAATTACTTTAAATCTGTGCCTCCTGTTTTTTGGCCCCTCTGCTAAGGGAAATAAATCCTTTCTATTCACATTATATATGCCCCTCATAATTTTATAAACCACAATAAGGTCTCCCCTCAGCCTCCTCTGTTCCAAGGAAAACAGACCCAGACTATCCAGTCTTTCTTCATAGCTAAGATTCTCTATTCCCGGCAACATCCTTGTAAATCTCCTCTGTACCCTCTCTAGTGCAATCACATCTTTCCTGTAATGTGGTGACCAGAACTGCACGCAGTACTCTAGCTGAGGCCTAACTAGTGTTTTATACAGTTGAAGCATAACCCCCCTGCCCTTGCATTCTATACCATGGCTAATAAAGGCAAGCATTCTGTATGCCTTCTTAACCACCTTATCTACTTGGCCTGCTACCTTCAGGGATCTGTGGACATGCACCCAAGGTCCCAATGTTCCTCTACACTACTCAGTGTCCTACTATTTAATGTGTATTCCCTTTCCGTGTTAGCCCCCCAAAAATGCATTACCTCACACTTCTCCGGATTGAATTCCATTTGCCACTGTTCTGCCCACCTGACCAATTTATTGATATCTTCCTGCAGTCTGCAGCTTGCTTCTTCATTATCAACCACACAGCTGATTTTAGTATCATCCGCAAACCTCTTAATCATACCTGCTATATTCAAGTCTAGATCATTGATATATACCACAAAAAGCAAGGGACCAAGTACTGAGCCCTGCGGAACCCCACTGGAAGCAGCCTTCCTGTCACAAAGACACCCATCATCCATTACCCTCTGCTTCCTGTCTCCGAGCCAGTTTTGAATCCAACTTGACACGTTGCCCTGGATCACATGGGATTTTAACTTCGTGACCAGTCTGCCTTGTGGAATCTTACCAAAAGCCTTGCGAAAATCCATATACACTACATCAAACGCACTACCCTCATCTACCCTCCTTGTTACCTCCTCAAAAAATTCAAAAAAGTTTCTCAGACATAACCTTCCCTTAACAAATCCGTGCTGACTATCGTTGATTAATCCGTGTCTTTCTAAATGAAAATTTATCCTGTCCTTCATAATTCTTTCCAATAATTTTCCATCCACCGAGTTTGGGCTGACTGCCCTGTAATTACTCGGTCTATCCTTTTCTTCCTTTTTAAACAAGATACCACATTAGCAGTCCTCCAGTCCTTTGGCACCACACCTGAAGCCACAGAGGGCTGAAAAATGATGGTCAGGGCCTCTGCTATTTCCTCGTTTACTTCACTTAACAACCTGGGATATTTTTCATCCGGTCCTGGGGATTTGTCCACTTTTAAAGCTGCTAAACCCCTTAAAACATCCTCTCTCACTATGTTTATTTCATCTAATATTTCACTCTCCTCCTCCCCGATAGCAATGTCTGCTTCGCCCCTCTCCTTTGTGAAAACAGACGCAAAGTATTCATTAAGAACCCTACCGACGTCTCCCGCCTCCACACACAGATTACCCTCATGATCTCTAATAGGCCCTACCCTTTCTTTAGTTATCCTCTCACTCTTAATATATTTATAAAAATCTTTGGGTTTTCTTTGATTTTACTTGCCAAGAATTTTTCATGCTCCCTCTTTGCTTTCCTAATATCTATCTATTTCTAAGTTTGTCTGTCTTTGTCTGTCTGTCTGTCCATCTGTCTTTCTCTGTCTGTGTCTCTCTGTCTGTCTTTGTCTGTCTGTCTTTGTCTGTCTTTGTTTGTCTGTCTTTGTCTGTCTCTCTTTCTGTCTCTCTCTCTCTCTCTGTCTCTCTCGCTCTGTCTTTGTTTGTCTCTGACTGTCTCTATCCCTATGTCCATCTATCTGTGTGTGTATGATGGTAAATGTCTGTCAGTCCCTGGCTGGCTGTCGATGACTGTCTGCCTCAGTATTTGTCTCTCTCTGTCTTCTGTCCATCTTCTGGCTCTCTGCTAGCCCTCTCTGGCTCACTTTTCCTCTCTCTCTGTCTCCCTTATTCTCTCGGTCACTTTCAGTTGCTGACTGTGCCTCTGTCTGTCCTCGTCACTGTCTTGCCTTTCTGTCTTCGTTCCTGTCTTGTCTGTCTGTCTTCGTCCCTGTCTTGTCTGTCTCTCTTCGTACCTGTCTTGTCTGTCTGTCTTTGTCTGACTGTCTCTCTCTCTCTGTCTACCTCTGTCTGGATCTGTCATTCGGAGCATCTTTCTCTCTATGTATACCTGATATGTTTGTCTGTCTCTCACCTGTCTGTTTCTCTATGTCTGTCTATCTCTCTCTTTCTGTCTGTCTCTGTCTCTTTCTGCTGTCTCTGGCACTCTGAGTCTGTCTCTGTCAATCTCAGCCTTTCTGAGTCTCACAAATTTTTCTCTGTATGTCTGTCTCTGTTTTTCCATGTTTGTCTGTCCCGCTCTGCATGTTCTGTCATTGTCTGTCTCAGTATGCGTGAATGCCTCTGACACCTTCTGCCAATCTGTCTCTATCTCTGTGCATATCTCTGTCTGGTCTCGCTCTTAATGTCTGCCTCTGACTGTTTCTCTGTCTGTCTCAGTCTGTGTTTATGTGTCTCTGAATGTCTGTCCCTGTATATCGCTGTTTGCCTCTTGGTCTGTCTTCCTCTCAGCCTGTCTGCCTCTCTTTGTGTGTCTATCTTCCGTCTGTGTGTTTGTCTGTCTCTATCTGAGTCTTTGTCTGTCCCTGTATGTCTGTGTCTATCTGTCTCTGGCTGCCTCTTTTACTTTGTTTGCATCTATCTCTAAGTTTGTATGTCTTTTTCTGTCTGTCTTTTTCTGAGCCTCTGTCTGTGTCTGTCTCTGAGCCTGACTCAGTCTCTCTGTGTGTGTCTCTGACTTGCTCTGTCTGTGTCTGTGTCTGTCTTTGTCTGTCTGTCTCTCTCTGTCTTTCTGTCTGTACGTGTCTGTCTCAGTCTGTCTGTCTGTTTCTGTCTGACTGTCTGTCTGTCTCTCTCTCTGTCTCTGTCTGTCTGTCTATCTCTGTCTGTCTGTCTGTCTCTCTCTGTCTCTCTCTCTCATGCTGTCTGCGAATGTCTCTGTCTCCTTGTCTGTCGCTGTCTCCCTGTCCGTCTTTGTCTCCCTGTCAGTCTTTGTCTCTGTTCTCTTCGATTTTTCTCTTTTTTATCTCTGTCACTCTATCTGTCTCTGTGTTTGTCTTTAGCTGTCTGACTCTGCCTGTGTCTGTTGCTTTGTTTGCCTCCGTCTGTCTCTATCTCTCTGTCTAACTGTCTCTGTGTGTGTCTGTCTCTGTTCTCATGTCTCTGTCTGCCTTTCACTGTCTGTCTGTCTCTATCTGTTTCTGCCTGTCTTTCTCTCACAGTTTATCTCTGTCTCTGGCTGGCTCTCTCTATGTCAGTCTCTGCTGCTTTCTGCATCTGTCACTGTTATCTGTCTCAAACTGTCTGTTTCTCTCTGCCTATCTGTCTCTGTCCATCTCTGTCTGTCTGTCTATTCTGTCTGTCTGTCTCTTTCTGTCTGTCTGTCTCTGACTGTCTGACTCTCTGCCTCTGACTGTCTGTCTGTCTTTCGGTTTCTCTCTGTCTGTCCCTGTCTGTCGGTCTCTGTCTGTGTCTCTGTCTGAATGTCTGTCTGTCTCTGCCTGTATGTCTCTGTCTGTATGTCTGTGTCTGTCTCAGTCTGTCTGTCTGTTTCTGTCTGGCTGTCTGTTGGTCTGTCTCTAGTTTGTCTGTCTCTGTATCTCTGTCTGTCTGCCTTTCTCTGTCTGTCTTTCTCTGTCTCTCTCTATGTTTGTCTGTCTCTCTCTGCCTGTCTCTGTCTGCCTGTCTCCGCCTGTCTGTCTGTGTCTGTCTCTGACTCATTCTGTCTCTGTCTGTATGTCTCTGTCTGTGTCTGTGTCTGTCTGCCTCTTTCACTTTGTGTCTATCTATCTCTAAGTTTGTCTGTCTTTGTCTGCTGTCTGTCTCTGTCTTGGTCCCTGTCTGTGTCTGTGTCTGTGTCTGTCTGTGCCTGTCTCAGTCTGTCTGTCTGTTCCTGACTGATTGTCTGTCTGTCTGACTCTGGCTCTCTCTCTGTCTGTCTTTCTGTCTCGCTCTCTCTTTCTGTCAGCAAATATGTCTCTGTCTCCCTGCCTGTCGTCTGTTTGATTTTTTTCTTTTTGTCTCTATCTGTCTCTGTGTTTGTCTGTATCTTTCTGTCTCTACCTGTCTGTTTTTTTTGTTTGCCGCTGTCTCTCTTTCTGACTGTCACTGTGTTTGTCTGTCTCTGTCTTCATGTCTCTGTCTGTCTTTCGCTGTCTCTCTGTCTCTATCTGTTTCTGTCTGTCTTTCTCTCGCTGTTTGTCTCTGTCTCTGGCTGGCTCTCTCTCTCTGTCATTCTCTGTCACTGTCTTTCTGTACCTGTCTTTCTGTACCTGTCTTTCTGTACCTGTCTTTCTGTACCTGTCTTTGTGTACCTGTCTTTCTGACTCAGTCCGTCTATGTCCGTATGTCTCTGTCCGCCTGTCACTGTCTGATTGTCTCTGTCTGCCTGTCTCTATCTGCCTGTCTGTCGCAGTCTGCCTGTCTGTCTCTGACTGCCGGTCTGTCTCTGTCGATCTGTTTCTGTCTGTCTGTCTCTTTCCGTCTCTCTCCGTCTCTCTGTATCTTTCTGTCTGTCTGTCTCTATCTATTTCTGTTTCTCTTTCTTTCTTGGTCTCTGTCTCTATCTCTTGCTGGCTCTCTCTCACTCTGTCATTCTCTAGTGCTGTCTATGTCTGTCACTGTCTTTCTATCTCTGTCTTTCTGTCTCTGGCTGTCTATCATTGTCTATCTGCCTCTGTCTGTCTGTCTCCTTCTGTCTGTAAGTCTGTCTCTTTCTGTCTCTGTCTCTGTCTCTGTCTGAATGTCTGTCTGTTTCAGTCTGTCTGTCTGTTTCTGTCTGCCTGCCTGTTGGTCTGTCTCTTTGTATGTCTGTCTCTGTCTCTCTGTCTGTCTGTCTTTCTCTGTCTGTCTTTCTCTGTCTGTCTCTATGTCTGCCTGTCTCTGTCTGCCTGTCTCCGCCTGTCTGTCTGTGTCTGTCTTTGACTCACGATGTCTCTGGCTGTATGTCTCTGTTTGTGCATGTGTCTGAATGCCTCTTTCACTCTGTTTCTTTCTATATGTAAATTTGTCTGTCTGTGTCTGCTGTCTGTCTCTGTCTCGGTCTCTGTCTGTGTCTGTGTCAGTCTTTCGCTGTCTGTCTATTTCTATCTGTTTCTGTCTGTCTTACTCTCGCTGTTTGTCTCTGTCTCTGGCTGGCTCTCTCTCTCTGTCATTCTCTGTTGCTGTCTGTGTCTGTCACTGTCTTTCTGTACCTGTCTTTCTGACTCTGTGTGTCTTTCTATGACTGTATGTCTCTGTCCGCCTGTCTCTGTCTGATTGACTCTGTCTGTCTGTCTCTGTCTGTCTCAGTTAGTCTGTCTCTGTCTGTCGGTCTGTTTTTGTCTGTCTCTGTCTGTCTGTCTCGCTCTGTATCTTTCTGTCTGTCTCTGTCTGTCCGTCTCTGTCTGTCTCTGTCTGTCTGTCTCTGTCTGTCTCTGTCTGTCTCTGTCTCTGTCTTTCTGTCTCTGTCTATCTCTGTCTGAAAGTATGTCTGTATCTGTCTGACTATCTGTCTGCCTCTGTCTGTCTGTCTCTGTCTGTTTTTGTCTGTCTTTCTCTCACTGTTTGTCTCTCTCTCTCGCGGGCTCTATGTCATTTTCTGTTGCTGTCTGTGTCTGTCACTGTCTTTCTCTATCTGTGTTTCTGATTCTTTCTGTCTGTCTCTGTCTGCCTCTGTCTGTCTGTCTGTCTGTCTGTTTCTGTCTGTCTTTCTCTATCTGTGTTTCTGATTCTGTCTGTCTGTCTCTGTCTGTCTCTGTCTGTGTGTCTGGCTCTCTCTGTCTGTCTGCCTCGTTCTGTCTGTCTGTCTCGTTCTGTCTGTCTCTCTCTGTCCGCCTCTCTCTGTCTGTCTCTTTCCGTCTCTCTGTCTCTTTCTGTCTCTCTGACTCTTAATGTCTCTGACTGTTTCTGTCTGTCTTTCTCTCACTGTTGGTCTCTGTTTCTGGCTGACTGTCTCTCTCTCTGTCATTCTCTGTTGCTTTCTGTGTCTGTCACTGTCTTTCTATTTCTGTTTTTCTGTCTCTGGCTGTCTATCTCTGTCTATCTGCCTCTGTCTGTCTCTCTCTTTCTGTCTGACTGTCTGTCTGTTTTTTGACTGTCTGTCTGTCTCAATCTGTCTGTCTGTGTCTATCTGCCTCTTTGTGTCTTTCCATGTCCGTATGTCGATGTCCGTTTGTGTTGCTGTCTGTCTGTCGGTGTCTGTTTGTGTCCGTGTCTCTCTGTCGGTGTCTGTTTGTGTCTATCTGCCTCTTTCTGTGATTCCATATTGGTATGTCTGTGTCTGTCTGTCTGTACCTGTCTATCTGTCTCTGTCTGTCTGTCTCTGTCTGACTGTCTCTGTCTGCCAGTCTCTGTCTGCCTGTCTCTGTCTGCCTGCCAGTCTGTGTCTGTATCTTTGTTTGTCTGTGTCTGTATCTGTGTTTGTCGCTGTCTTTCTGTCTCTATATTTCTGTCTCTGTCTTTCTGTCTTTCTCTGTCTGTCTCTCTCTGTCTGTCTCTCTCTGTCTGTCTCTCTCTGTCTGTCTCTCTCTGTCTGTCTCTCGCTGTTTGTCTCTGTCGCTGGCTGGCTCTCTCTCTGTCATTCTCTGTTGCTGTCTGCGTCTGCAACTGTCTTTCTGTACCTGTCTTTCTGACTGTCTGTCTGTCTATGTCTGTATGTCTCTGTCCGTCTGTCTCTGTCTGCCCGTCTGTGTCTGATTTTCTCTCTCTGCCGGTCTCTGTCTGACTGTCTGTCTCTGTCTGCCTATCTCTCTCTATCTCCCTGCCTGCCTCTATCTGCCTGTCTATCTCTGTCTGTGGGTCTGTTCCTGTCTGTCGGTCTGTCTCTGTCTGATGGGCTTTCTCTGTCTGTTGGTTGTCGCTGTCTGTGTCTGTCTGTCTCTCTTTCAGTCTGTCTGTCTCTGTCTGTCTGTCAGTCTGTCTCTGGCCATCTCTGTCTGTCTGTCTCTGCCTCTCTGTCTCTGCCTGTCTGTCTATGACTGTCTGTCTGTGTCTGTCTGTCTCTGTCTGTCTGCCTCCGTCTTTCTCTGTCTGAATGTATGTTTGTCTCTGTCAGAATATCTGTCTGTCTCTGTCTGTCTTTCTCTCGCTGTTTATCTCTCTCTCTGGCTGGCTCTCTGTCATTTTCTGTTGCGGTCTGCGTCTGTCACTGTCTTTCCGTATCTGTGTTTCTGACTCTGTCTGTCTGTCTCTGTCTATCTGTCTGTCTCTCTCTGTCTGTCTGTCTCGCTCTGTCTGTCTCTTTCTGTCTGTCTGTCTTGTTCTGTCGGTCTGTCTCTGACTTTCGGTCTATCTCTGACTGTCAGTCTGTCTAAGACTGTCGGTCTGTCTTTGACTGTCGGTCTGTCTCAGGTTGTCGATCTATCTCTGTCTGTCAGTCTGTCTCTGTCTTTCTCTCTCTGAATGACTGTCTGCCTGTCTGTCTCTCTCTCTGTCTGTCTGTCTCTGTCTACCTGTACGTCTGTGTCTGTGTCCGTGTCTTTGTCTGTCTCTGTCTCTCTCTGTCTCTGTGTCTGTCTCGGACTCCCTCTGTCTCTGCCTGTATCTCTGTGACTGTGTCTGTGTCTGGCTGCCTCTTTCACTTTGTTTTTATCTATTTCTAAGTTTGTCTGTCTTTTTCTGTCTGTCTGATTCTGTCTCTGTCTGTGTCTGTATCAGTCTGTCTGTCTGTTCGTTGCTGTCTCAGTCTGTCTGTCTGTTCCTGTCTGACTCTGTCTTTGTCTGTCTGTATGAATCTGTCACACTCTCTGTCTGTCTGTCTCTGTCTCTCTGTCTGTCTTTCTCTGTCTCTCTGTCTGTCTGTCTCTCCATCTCCCTGTCTCTCGCTTTCTCTCTATGAATATGCCTCTGTCTCCCTGTCTGTCCTGGTCTCTGTATTCTTGGATATTTTCTCTTTTTATCTCTATCTCTCTATCTGTCTTTGTGTTTCTCTGTCTCTGCCTGTCTCTGTTTCTTTGTTTGCCTCTGTCTGTCTCTATCTCTCTGTCTGACTGTCTCTCTCTTCATGTCTCTTTCCATCATTCACTGTCTGTCTGTCTCTATCTGTTTCTGTCTGTCTTTGTCTCACCGTTTGTCTCTCACGCTGGCTGGCTCTCTCTCGCTGTCATTCTCTGTCAATGCCTGCATCTGTCTCTGTCTTTCTGTCTGTCTCTGTCTGCCTGTCTCAGTCTGGCTCTGTCTGTCTCTGTCACTCTTTCTCTGTCTGTCTGTCTCTGTCTGCCTGTATGTCTGTGTCTGTCTCTGTCACTGTGTCTGTCTCTGACTCTCTTTCTGGGTTTCTGTCTGTATGTCTCTGTATGTGTTTGTGCCTGGCTGCCTCTTCCACTTTGTTTGTATCTGTCTCTAAGTTTATCTGTGTTTGTCCATCTGTCTTTCTCTTTCTCTGTCTGTCTCTGTCTGTGTCTGCCTCCGTCTGTCTGTCTGTTTGTGTCTGACTGTCTGTCTCTCTGTCTGTCTGTCTGACTCTGTCTCTCTGTCTGTCTGTCTGACTCGGTCTGTCTGTCTCTGTCTGTCTGTCTCTCCATCTATCTGTCTCTTTCTGTCTGAGAATATGCCTCTGTCACCATGTTTGTCTCTGTCTCCCTGTCTGTCCTCGTTTGTCTTCCCTTGGATATGTTCTCTTTGTGTCTCTATCTCTCTATCTGTCTCTGTGTTTGTCTGTATTTGTCTGTCTCTGCCTGCCTCTGTTTCTTTGTTTCCCTCTGTCAGTCTCTATCTCTGTCTGACTGTCTCTGTCAATCTATCACTATCTGTCTGTCTCTTTATCGCTGTCTCTGTCTGTCTGTCTGTCTATCTGTCTATGTCTCTCCGTCTCTTTGCCTCTTTCTGTCTGCGAATATATCGCGGTCTCCCTGTCTGTCCTGGTCTCTGTTCTCTTGGATATGTTTTCTTTTTGTCTCTATCTCTCTATCTGTCTCTGTGTTTGTCTGTATTTGTCTATCTCTGCCTGTCTGTTTCTTTGTTTGCCTTTGTCTGTCTCTAACTCTCTGTCTGTCTGTTTCTGTCTGCCTGTAAGTCTCTGTCTGCCTGTATGTCTGTGTCTGTCTCTGTCACGGTGTCTGTCTCTGAGTTACTCTGTCTCTGTCTGTATGCCTCTATCTGTGTCTGTGTCTGGCTGTCTCTTTCACTTTGTTTGTATCTATCCCTAAATTTGTCTGTCTTTTTCTGTCTTTCTGTCTCTGTCTGTGTCTGCCTCAGTCTGTCTGTCTGTTTCTGTCTGACTCTCTGTCTGTCTCCCTGTCTGCCTGTCTGTCTGTCTGACTCTGTTTCTCTGTCTGTCTGTCTCTGTCTCTATGTCTGTCTGTCTCTTTCTCTATGTCTGTCTGTCTCTGTCTCTCTGTCTGTCTGTCTCTCCGTCCCTCTCTCTCTCTCTCTTTCTGTCTGCGAATATGTCTCTGTCTCCCTCCTTGTCTCTGTTTTCTTTGATGTGTCTCTTTTTCTCTCTATCTCTCTATCTATCTCTGTATGTCTGTATCTGTCTTTCTCTCGCTGTCTGTCTCTCTCTCTGGCTGGATCTCTTTCTGTCATTCTCTGTTGCTGTCTGCGTCTGTCACTGTATTTCTGAATCTGTCTACCTGTCTGTCTTTCTGTCTCAGTCTATCCGCCTGTGTCTGTCTGTCTCTGTCCGACTTTCAATCTCTGTCTGTCTTTCTCTTTCTCTCTGTCTGTCTCCGTCTGTCTGTATCTCTGTCTGTCTGTCTCTTTCTGTCTGCCTCTCTCTGTCTGTCTCTCTCTGTCTGCCTCTCTCTGTCTGCCACTCTCTGTCTGTCTCTCTCTGTCTGTCTGTCTCTGTCTGTCTGTCTCTGTCTCTGTCTCTCTGTCTCTGTCTCTCTCTCCCTGTCTCTCTGTGTCTACCTCTCTCTTTCTGCCTCCCTCTGTCTGCCTCTCTCTGTCTGTCTCTCTCTGTCTGCCTCTCTCCGTCTGCCTCTCTCTGTCTGTCACTCTCTGTTGGTCGCTCTCTGTCGGTCGCTCTCTGTCGGTCGCTATCTATCTCTGTCTGAATGTATCTCTGTCTCTGTCTTTCTGTCTCTGTCTGCCTGTCTCTGCCTGTCTGTCTCTATCTGTCTCTGCCTGTCTTTTTCTGTCTCTCTGTCAGTGTCTGTGTCCTTGTCTATCTCTGTCTGTTGCTGTATCTATCTCTGTCTCGGTCTCTCTCTGATTCTGTGCCTGTCTCTGACTCCCTCTGTCTCTGACTGTATGTTTCTGTTTGTGTCTGTCTGCCTCTTTCACTTTGTTTGTATCTATCTCTAAGTTTGTTTGACATTGTCTGTCTGTCTGTCTCTGTCTCGGTCTGTATCTGTATCAGTTTGTCTGTCTGTCTCTCCTTCTCTCTCTCTCTTTCTCCCTGAGAATATGTCTTTGTCTCTCTGTCTGTCTGTCTCTGTCTGTATCTGTATGTCTCTGTCTGTCTCTTTCTGGCTCTGTCTGGCTCTGTCTGTCTCTGTATGTCTGTCTCTGCCTGTCTCTGTCGTTCTGTCTCTGCCTCTCTTTCAGTCTCTGTCTACCTGTCTCTGTCTGCCTGTCTCTGTCTATGTCTGTGTCATTGACTGTCTGTCTCGGTCTCTGTCTCTGACTTTCTTTGTATGTCTGTGTCTGTGTCGGTGTCTGGCTGCCTCTTTCACTTTGTTTGTATCTATCTCTAAGTTTGTCTGTCTCTGTTTGTCAGTCTATCTCTGTCTGTCTGCTTGTCTCTTGCTGTCTCCTTCTGTCTCTTTCTACCTCTCTCTGTCTGCCTGACTCTCTCTGTCTCTATTTCTGTCTGTTTCTCCGTCTCTCTCTCTCTCATTCTGTCTGCCAATATGTATCTGTCTCCCTGTCTTTCACAGTCTCCCTGTCTGTCTTTTACTCTGTTCTCTTTGATTTTTCTCTTTTTGTCTCTATCTCTCTATCTGTCTCTGTGTTTGTCTGTAAATGTATGTCTCAGCCTGTCTCTGTTTTTTTTGTTTCCCTCTGTCTGTCTCTGTCTCTCTGTCTGACTCTCTCTGTGTGTGTCTGTCTCTGTCTGTCTCTGTCTGTCTGTCTCTGTCTGTCTGTCTCTGTCTGTCTCTCTCAGTCTGTCTGCCATTCTCTGTCTGCCAGTCTATGTCAGTCTGACTGTCTCTGTCTGTCTCTTTCTGTCTCTGTCTTTATGTCTCTGTCTGTCTTTCACTGTCTGTCTGTCTCTGTCTGTTTCTGTCTGTCTTTCTCTCACTGTTTGTCTCTGGCTCTGGCTGGCTCTCTCTCTGTCAATCTCTGTTACTGTCTGCGTCTGTCTCTGTCTGTCTGCCTGTCTCTGTCTTTCTCTTTCTGTCTCTTTCTGCCTCTGTCAATCTTTCTGTCTGCCTGTCTATCTGTGTCTGTGTCTTTGTCTGTCTATGTCTGTGTCTGTCTCTCTCCGTCTCTGTGTCTGTCTCTGACTCCCTCTGTCTCTGTCTGTATGTGTCTTGCTGTGTCTGTGTCTGGCTGCCTCTTTCACTTTGTTTGTATCCTTCTCTCAGTTTGTCTACCTTTGTCTGTCTGTCTCTGTCAGTCTGAGTCTGTCTGTCAGTTTCTGTCTCTCTGTCTCTCTGTCAGTCTCTGTCTCTGTCTGTCTGTCTCTGTCTCTCTTTCTGTCTCTGTCTCTATGTCTGTCTGTCTGTGTCTCTCCGTCTCTCTTTCTCTTTCTGTCTGCGAAAAAGACTCTGTCTCCCTGTCTGTCTCTGTTCTCTTTGATTTTTCACTTTTTGTCTCTATCTGTCTCTGTGTTTGTCTGTATGTGTATGTCTCTGCCTGTCTCTGTTTTTTTGTTTGCCTCTGTCTGTCTCTGTCTCTCTGTCTGACTGTCTCTGTGTGTGTCTGTCTCTGTCTGTCTTTCACTCTCTGTCTTTCTGTCACGGTTTGTCTTTGTCTCTGTCTGGCTCTCTCTCTGTCATTCTCTGTTCCTGTCAGCGTCTGTCACTGTCTTTCTGTCTCTATCTGTCTGTCTGTGTTTCTTTACTTGCCTCTCTCTGTCTCTAACTCTCTGCCCGACTGTCCCTGTGTGTGTCTCTCTCTGTCTTTATGTCTCTGCCTGTGTCTTTCTGTCTGTCTCTTTCTGTCTGTCTGTCTCTTTCTATATGTCTGTCTCTTTCTGTCTCTCTGTCTCTTTCTGTCTGTCTCTTTCTGTCTGTCTGTCTCTGCCTCTGTCTATCTGTCTCTGTCTGTCTGTCTCTCTTTTTGTCTGTCTCTTTCTCTCTCTCGGTCTATCTCTCTCTTTCTGTCTGCATATGTCGCTCTCTCCCTGTCTGTCCTTTTCTCTGTTCTTTTGATTTTTCTCTTTTTGTCCCCACTTCTCTATCTGTCTCTGTGTTTGTCTGTATCTGTCTGTCTGTGTTTCTTTGTTTGCATCTGTCTGCCCGACTGTCTCTGTGTGTGACTCTCTCTGTCTTTATGTCTCTGTCTGTCTTTCATTTTCTGTCTGTCGCTATCTATTTCTGTCTGTCTTTCTCTCGCTGTTTATCTCTGTCTCTGGCTGGCTCATTCTCTGTCATTCTCTGTTGCTGTCTGCATCTTTCCCTGTATTTCTGAATCAGTCTTTCTGACTCTGTCTGTCTTTCTTTGTTTGTATGTCTCTGTCTGTCTGTCTATGTCTGTCTGTCTCTGTCTGTCTGTCTGTCTCTGTCTGTCTCTGTCTGTCTGCCAGTCTCTGTCTGTCTGCCTGTCTCTGTCTTTCTCTTTCTGTATCTTTCTATCTGCCTGTCTGTCTGTGCCTGTGTCTTTGTCTGTCTGTGTCTGTGAATGTCTCTCTCTGTCTCTGTGTCTGTCTCTGACTCCAGCTTTCTGTCTCTGTCTGTCTGTCTCTTTCTGTCTGTCTCTGTCTGTCTGCCAGTCTCTGTCTGTCTGCCTGTCTCTCTGTGCCTGTGTCTTTGTCTGTCTGTGTCTGAGTCTGTCTCTCTCTGTCTCTCTGTCTGTCTCTGTCTCTCTGTCTGTCTGTCTTTCTGCCTGTAACTGTCTCTCTGTCTGTCTCTGTCTGTCTGTCCGTCTCTGACTCTAAGTCTGTCTGTCTCTCTCTCTCTTTCTCTCTGAGAATATGTCTCTGTCTTTCTGTCTTTCTGTCTATGTCTGTATCTGTATGTCTCTGTCTGTCTCTGTCTGGCTCTGTCTGGCTCTGTCTGTCTGTTTCTGCCTGTCTCTGTCGGTCTGTCTCTATCTCTCTTTGAGTCTCTGTCTTCCTGTCTCTGTCTGCCTGTCTCTGTCTGTGTCTGTGTCATTGTCTGTCTGTCTCTGTCTCTGTCTCTGACTTTCTTTGTATATCTGTGTCGGTGTCTGGCTGTCTCTTTCACTTCGTTTGTATCTATCTCTAAGTTTGTCAGTCACTGTCTGTCAGTCTATCTCTGTCTCTCTGCTTGTCTCTTTCTGTCTCCTTCTGTCTCTTTCTACCTCTCTCTGTCTGCCTGACTCTCTCTGTCTCTATGTCTGTCTGTTTCTCCGTCTCTCTCTCTCTCTTTCTGTCTGCCAATAAGTCTCTGTCTCCCTCTTTCACAGGCTCCCTGTCTGACTTTTACTCCGTTCTCTTTGATTTTTCTATTTTTGTCTCTATTTCACTATCTGTCTCTGTGTTTGTCTGTAAATGTATGTCTCAGCCTGTCTCTGTTTTTTTTGTTTCCCTCTGCCTGTCTCTGTCTCTCTGTCTGACTCTCTCTGTGTGTGTCTGTCTCCGTCTTCATGACACTCTCTGTTTTTCACTGTCTGTCTGTCTCTGTCTGTTTATTTCTGTCTTTCTCTCACTGTTTGTGTCTGTCTCTCGCTGGCTCTCTCTCTCTGTTATTCTCTCTTCATGGCTGCGTCTGTCACTGTCTTTCTGCCTCTGTCTGTCTGTCTGTGTCTGTCTGTCTCTGTCTGTCTGTATCTGTCTGTCTGCCAGTCTCTGTCTGCCAGTCTATGCCTGTCTGCCTGTCTCTGTCTGTCACTTTCTGTTTCTGTCTTTATGTCTCTGAATGTCTTTCACTGTCTGTCTCTGTCTGTCTGTCTCTCTTTTTTTCTGTCTCTTTCTCTCGCTCGGTCTATCTCTCTCTTTCTGTCTGCATATGTCTCTGTTTCCCTGTCTGTCCTTGTCTCTGTTCTCTTTGATTTTTCTCTATTTGTTCCCACTTCTCTATCTGTCTCTGTCTTTGTCTGTATCTGTCTGCCTGTGTTTCTTTGTTTGCCTCTGTTTGTCTCTAACTCTCTGCCCGACTGTCTCTGTGTGTGACTCTCTCTGTCTTTATGTCTCTGTGTGTCTTTCATTTTCTGTCTGTCGCTATCTATTTCTGTCTGTCTTTCTCTCGCTGTTTTTCTCTGTCTCTGGCTGGCTCTATCTCTCTGTCATTCTCTGTTGCTGTCTGCATCTTTCCCTGTATTTCTGTATCAGTCTTTCTGACTCTGTCTGTCTTTCTATGTCTGTATGTTCCTGTCTGACTGTCTATGTCTGTCTGTCTTTGTCTGTCTGTCTGTCTCTGTCTGTCTCTGTCTGTCTGCCAGTCTATGTCTGTCTGCCTGTCTCTGTCTTTCTCTTTCTCTCTCTTTCTGTCTGCCTGTCTGTCTGTGCCTGTGGACTTTGTCTGTCTGTGTCTCTGTATGTCTCTCTATGTCTCTGTGTCTGTCTCTGACTCCATCTGTCTGTCTCTGTCTGTCTGTCTCTGTCTGTCTGTCTCTGTCTGTCTGCCAGTCTCTGTCAGTCTGCCTGTCTGTCTGTGCTGTGTCTTTGTCTGTCTGTGTTTGAGTCTGTCTCTCTCGGTCTCTCTGTCTGTCTCTGTCTCTCTGTCTGTCTGTCTTTCTGCCTGTAACTTTCTTTCTGTCTGTCTCTCTCTCTCTGTCCGTCTCTGTCTCTATGTCTGTCTGTCTCTCTCTCTTTTTCTCTCTGAGAATATGTCTCAGTCCCTCTGTCTGTCTGTCTCTGTCTGTATCTGTATGTCTCTGTCTGTCTCTGTCTGGCTCTGTCTGGCTCTGTCTGCCTGTCTCTGCCTGTCTCTGTCGGGCTGTCTCTGTCTCTCTTTCAGTCTCTGTCTGCCTGTCTCTGTCTGCCTGTCTCTGTATGTGTCTGTGTCATTGTCTGTCTGTCTCTGTCTCTGTCTCTGACTTTCTTTGTATGTCTGTGTCTGTGTCGGTGTCTGGCTGCATCTTTCACTTTGTTTGTATCTATCTCTAAGTTTATCTGTCTCTGTCTGTCATTCTATCTCTTTCTGTCTGCTTGTCTCTTTCTGTCTCCTTCTGTCTCTTTCTACCTCTCTCTGTCTGTCTGACTCTCTCTGTCTCTATGTCTGTCTGTTTCTTCGTCTCACTCTCTCTCTGTCTGTCTGCCAATATTTCTCTGTCACCCTGTCTTTCACAGTCTCCCTGTCTGTCATTTACTCCGTTCACTTTGATTTTTCTCTTTTTGTCTCTGTCTCTCTATCTGTCTCTGTTTGTCTGTAAATGTATCTGTCAGCCTGTCTCTGTTTTTTTTGTTTCCCTCTGTCTGTCTCTGTCTCTCTGTCTGACTCTCTCTGTGTGTGTCTGTCTCCGTCTTCATGTCTCTGTCTGTCTTTCACTGTCTGTCTGTCTCTGTCTGTTTCTGTCTGTCTTGCTCTCAATGTTTGTGTCTGTCTCTCGCTGGCTCTCTCTCTCTGTCATTCTCTGTTCCTGTCTGCGTCTGTCTCTGTCTTTCTGCCTCTCTCTGTCTGTCTCTGTCTGTCTGTCTCTGTCTGTCTGTCTCTGTCTGTCTGTCTATGTCTGTCTGCCAGTCTCTGTCTGCCAGTCTATGTCTGTCTGCCAGTCTCTGTCTGTCACTTTCTGTCTCTGTCTTTATGTCTCTGTATGTCTTTCCCTGTCTGTCTGTCTCTGTCTGTTTCTGTCTGTCTTTCCCTCACTGTTTGTCTCTGTCTCTGGCTGGCTCTCTCTCTCTGTCAAGCTCTGTTCCTGTCTGCGTCTGTCTCTGTCTGTCTTTCTCTGTCTGTCTGTCTCTGTCTGCCAGTCTCTGTCTGTCTGCCTGTCTCTGTCTTTCTCTTTCTCTCTCTTTCTGCCTCTGTCAATCTTTCCGTCTGCCTGTCTGTCTGTGTCTGTGTCTTTGTCTGTCTGTGTCTGTGTCTGTCTCTCTCTGTCTCTGTGTCTGTCTCTGACTCCCTCTGTCTCTGTCTATATGTCTCTTGCTGTGTCTGTGTCTGGCTGCCTCTTTCACTTTGTTTGTATCCTTCTCTCAGTTTGTGTGTATTTCTCTGTCTGTCTCTGTCTGTCTGAGTCTGTCTGTCTGCTTCTGTCTCCCTGTCTGTCTCTGTTCTCTTTGATTTTTCACGTTTTGTCTCTATCTGTCTCTGTATTTGTCTGTATCTGTATGTCTCTGCCTGTCTCTGTTTTTTTGGTTTGCCTCTGTCTGTCTCTGTCTCTCTGTCTGACTGTCTCTGTATGTGTCTGTCTCTCTCTGTGTTTCACTCTCTGTCTGTCTTTCTGTCACGGTTTGTCTTTGTCTCTGGCTGGCTCTCTCTCTGTCATTCTCTGTTACTGTCTGCGTCTGTCACTGTCTTTCTGTCTCTATCTGTCTGTCTGTGTTTCTTTGCTTGCCTCTCTCTGTCTCTAACTCTCTGCCCGACTGTCCCTGTGTGTGTCTCTCTCTGTCTTTATGTCTCTGCCTGTGTCTTTCTGTCTGTATCTGTCTGTCTGTGTTTCTTTGTTTGCCTCTGTCTGTCTCTAACTCTCTTCCCGACTGTCTCTGTGTGTGTCTCTCACTGTGTTTCTGTCTCTGTCTGCCTGTCTCTGTCTGTCTGTCTGTCGGTCTGTGTCTTTCTGTGTGTATCTGTCTGTCTGTGTTTCTTTGTTTGCCTCTGTCTGTCTCTAACTCTCTGCCTGACTGTCTCTGTGTGTGTCTCTCTCTGTCTTTATGTCTCTGCTGTGTCTTTCTGTCTGTCTCTTTCTGTCTGTCTCTGTCTATCTGTCACTGTCTATCTGTCTCTGTCGATCGGTCTGTCTGTCTGTCTCTTTCTGTCTGTCTGTCTCTGTCTCTGTCTGTCTGTCTCTCTTTTTGTCTGTCTCTTTCTCTCTCTCGGTCTATCTCTCTCTTTCTGTCTGCATATGTCTCTGTCTCCTTGTCTGTCCTTGTCTCTGTTCTCTTTGATTTTTGTCTTTTTGTCCCCACTTCTCTATCTGTCTCTGTGTTTGTCTGTATCTGTCTGTCTGTGTTTCTTTGTTTGCCTCTGTCTGTCTCTGTCTCTCTGCCCGACTGTCTCTGTGTGTGACTCTCTCTGTCTTTATGTCTCTGTCTGTCTTTCATTGTCTGTCTGTCGCTATCTATTTCTGTCTGTCTTTCTCTCGCTGTTTTTCTCTGTCTCTGGCTGGCTCTATCTCTCTGTCATTTTCTGTTGCTGTCTGCATCTTTCCCTGTATTTCTGTATCAGTCTTTCTGACTGTCTGTCTTTCTATGTCAGTATGTCTCTGTCTGCCTGTCTATGTCTGTCTGTCTCTGTCTGTCTGTCTCTGTCTGTCTGTCTCTGTCTGTCTGCCAGTCTCTGTATGTCTGCCTGTCTCTGTCTGTCTGCCTGTCTCTGTCTTTCTCTTTCTGTCTCTTTCTGTCTGCCTATCTGTCTGCGCCTGTGTCTTTGTCTGTCTATGTCTGTGTAATTCTCTCTGTGTCTCTGTGTCTGTCTCTGACTCTGTCCGTCTCTGTCTCTGTCTGTCTGTCTCTTTCTGTCTGTCTCTGGCTGTGTGTCTCTCTCTGTCTGCCAGTCACTGTCTGTCTGCCTGTCTGTCTGTGCCTGTGTCTTTGTCTGTCTGTGTCTGAGTCTGTCTCTCTCTGTATTTCTGCTTGTAACTGTCTCTCTGTCTATCTCTGTCTCTCTGTCCGTCTCTGTCTCTATGTCTGTCTCTCTCTCTCTCTCTCTCTCTCTCTCTCTCTCTCTCTCTCTCTCTCTCTCTCTCTCTCTCTGTCACTCGGTCTATCTCTCTCTTTCTGCCTGCGATTATGTCGCTGTCTCCCTGTCTGTCTCTGTTCTGTTTGATTTTTCTCTTTTGTCTCTAAATGTCACTGTCTTTGTCTGTATCTTTATGTCTCTGCCTCTCTATTTTTTTGTTTCCCTCTGTCTGTTCTTGTCTCTCTGTCTGACTGTCTGTGTGTGTGTCTGTCTCTGTCTGTCTTTCACTGTCTGTCTGTCTGTCTTTCTCACACTGTTTGTCTTTGAATCTGGCTGGCTCTCTCTCTGTCATTCTTTGTTCCTGTCTGCGTCTGTCACTGTCTTTCTGTCTCTGTCTGTCTTTCTATCTGTGTATTTCTGTCTGTCTCTGTTTGACTCTTTCTGTCTGTCTCTGTCTATCTGTCTCTGTCTATCTGTCTCTTTCGATCTGTCTGTCTGTCTCTTTCTGTCTGTCTGTCTCTTTCTGTCTGTCTGTCTCGTTCTGTCTGTCTTTGTCTGTCTGTCTGTGTCTGTCTGTCTGTCTGTCTCTCTTTTTGTCTGTCTCTTTCTCTCTCTCCGTCTATCTCTCTATTTCTGTCTCAGTATGTCTCTGTCTCCCTGTCTGTCCTTGTCTCTGTTCTCTTTGATTTTTCTCTTTTTGTCCCCACTTCTCTGTCTGTCTCTGTGTTTGTCTGTATCTGTCTGTCTGTGTTTCTTTGTGTGCCTCTGTCTGTCTCTAACTCTCTGCCCGACTGTCTCTGCGTGCTTCTCTGTCTGTCTTTATGTCTCTGTCTGTCTTTCATTGTCTGTCTGTCTCTATCTGTTTCTGTCTGTCCTTCTTTTGCTGTTTTTCTCTGTCTCTGGCTGTCTCTCTCTCTGTCATTCTCTGTTGCTGTCTGCGTCTTTCCCTGTTTTTCTGTATCAGTCTTTCTGACTCTGTCTATCTGTCTATGTCTGTATGTGTCTGTCTGTCTGTCTCTGTCTGTCTGTCTCTGTCTGTCTGCCAGTCTCTGTCTGTCTGCCTGTCTCTGTCTTTCTCTTTCTGTCTCTGTCTGCCTCTTTCTGTCTGCCTGTCTGTTTGTGCCTGTGTCTTTGTCTGTCTGTGTCTGTGTCTCTCTCTCTCTGTCTCACTGTCTGTCTCTGTCTCTCTGTCTGTCTCTGTCTTTCTGTCTGTAACTGTCTCTCTGTCTGTCTCTGTCTCTCTGTCTTTCTCTGTCTCTATGTCTGACAGTCTCTGTCTCTCTGTCACTCGGTCTCTTTATCTCTTTCTGTCTGAGAATATGTCTCTGTCTCCCTGTCTGTCTCTGCTCTCTTTGATTTTTCTATTTTTGTCTCTATCTGTCTCTGTCTTTGTCTGTATCTGTCTGTCTCTGCCTGTCTCTATTTTTTTGTTTCCCTCTGTCTATCTCTGTCTCGCTGTCTGTCTGTGTGTCTGTCTCTGTCTGTCTTCCACTGTCTGTCTGTGGTGATTGGGCGGATAAATGGCAGATGCACTATAATGTGGACAAGTGCGAAGTTATCCACCTTGGGTGCAGGAACGGGAGGGCAAATTATTATTTAAATGGCAATAAATTGGGAGAGGGGGAAGTACAGAGAGACCTGGGTGTTCTTGTACACCAGTCACTGAAGGCGAGCATGCAGGTGCAACAGGCGGTCAAGAAGGCAAACGGTATGCTGGCCTTCATAGCAAAAGGGTTGGAATACAGGAACAGGGATACCTTGCTGCAGCTGTACAGGGCACTGGTGAGACCACACCTCGAGTACTGTGTACAGTTTTGGTCGCCTCATCTGAGGAAAGATGTTCTTGCCATGGAGGGGGTGCAGCGGCGATTCACCAGGCTGATACCAGGAATGGCGGGATTGACCTATGAGGAGAGACTATGTAGTTTAGGGATGTACACACTGGAGTTTAGAAGATTGAGAGGGGACCTCATAGAAGTGTATAAAATTCTGACAGGTCTAGACAGATTAGATGCAGAAGGAATGTTTCCCTTGGCGGGTGAGAACAGAACTAGAGGACATAATTTAAGGATAAGGGCTAAACCATTTAGGACAGAAATGAGGGGGAATTTCTTCACTCAGAGAGTGGTGAACCTGTGGAACTCATTGCCACAGAGGGCAGTGTACGCCAGCTCATTAAATATATTTAAGAGGGAATTAGATATATTTCTACAGGCAAAAGGGGTTACGGGTTACGGAGAGAAGGCGGGGACGGGATACTGAATTGAAGGATCAGCCATGATCTCATTAAATGGCGGAGCAGGCTCGAAGGGCCGGATGGCCTACTCCTGCTCCTATCTTCTATGTATCTATGTATCTATGTCTTTCTCTCACTGTTTGTCTTTGAATCTGGCTGGCTCTCTCTCTATCATTCTCTGTTCCTGTCTGCGTCTGTCCCTCTCTTTCTGTCTCTGTCTGTCTTTCTCTGTCTGTCTGTCTCTTTCTGCCTGTCTCTGTCTATCTGTCACTGTCTATCTGTCTCTTTCGATCTGTCTGTCTCTCTCTGTCTCCCTGTCTCTCTTTCTGTCGTTCTCTGTCTATCTATCACTGTCTATCTGTCTCTTTCGATCTGTCTGTCTGTCTCTGTCTGTCTGTCTCTGTCTCTTTTTGTCTGTCTCTTTCCCCCTCTCCATCTATCTCTCTCTTTCTGTCTGTGTATGTCTCTATCTCCCTGTCTGTCCTTGTCTCTGTTCTCTTTGATTTTTCTCTTTTTGTCCCCACTTCTCTATCTGTCTCTGTGTTTGTCTGTATCTGTCTGTCTGTGTTTCATTGTTTGCCTCTGTCTGTCTCTAACTCTCTGCCCGACTGTCTCTGTGTGTGTGTTTCTCTCTGCCTTTATGTCTCTGTCTGTCTTTCATTGTCAGTCTTTCTGTCTCTATCTGTTTCTGTCTGTCTTTCTCTCGCTGTTTTTCTCTGTCTCTTGCTGGCTCTCTCACTGTCGTTCTCTGTTGCTGTCTGCATCTTTCCCTGCTTTTCTGTATCAGTCTTTCTGACTCTGTCTGTCTATCTATGTCGGTATGTTTCTGTCTCTCTGTCGATGTCTGTCTGTCTCTGTCTCTCTTTCTCTGTCTGTCTGTCTGTCTGTCTCTGTCTCTCTGTCTCTGTCTGTCTGTCTCTGTCTGTCTGCCTGTCTCTGCCTGTCTCTGTCTTTCTCTTGCTGTCTCGGTCTGCCTCTTTCTGTCTGCCTGTCTGTCTGTGCCTGTCTCTTTGTCTGACTGTGTCTGTGTCTGTCTCTCTGTGTCTGTCTCTGACTCCGTCTGTCTCTGTCTGTCTGTCTCTGTCTGTCTGTCTCTGTATTTCTGTCTGTAACTGTCTGTCTGCCTGTCTCTGTCTCTATCTCTGTCTGTCTCTGTCTGTCTCTCTCTGGCTGTCTCTGTGTTTGCCTGTATCTATATGTTTCTGCCTGTCTCTGTTTTTTTTGTTTGCCTCTGTCTGTCTCTGTCTCTCTCTCTGACTGTCTCTGTGTGTTTCTGTCTCTGCCTTCATGTCTCTTTCTGTCTTTCACTGTCTGTATGTCTCTGTCTGTTTCTCTCTGTCTTTCTCTCACTGTTTGTCTCTGCCTCTGGCTGGCTCTCTCTCTCTGTCATTCTCTGTTTCTGTCTGTATCTGTCGCTGTCTTCGTGCCTCTGTCTGTCTGTCTCTGTCAGTCTCTGTCTCTGTCTGTCTCTGTCCCTGTCTGTCTGTCTCTGCCTCTGTCTGTCTGCCTGTCTCTGTCTGTCTGTCTCGGTCTGTCTGTTTCTGCCTGTCTGTCTCTGCCTGTCTGCCTGTCTCTGACTGTCTGTCTGCCTCTGCTTGTCTCTGTCGGTCTGTCTGTGTCTCTCTGTGTAACTCTGTCTCTGTTTCTCTTTCAGTCTCTGTCTGCCTGTCTTTGTCTGTCTCTGTCTGTCTGTCTGTGTCTGTGTCTGTGTCTTTGGCTGTCTGTTTCTGAATCTGTCTCTGAGTCTGACTCTGTCTCTGACTCTGTCTCTGACTCTCTCTGTATGTCTGTGTCTGTGCCTGGCTGCCTCTTTCACTTTGTGTGTAATTGACTCTAAGTTTGTCTGTCTCTGTCGGTCTGTCTGTATCTGTCTGTCTGTCTCTGTCTGTCTCTGCCTGTCTGTCTTTGCCTGTCTTTCTCTGTCTCTCTGTCAGTCTTTGTCAGCCTGTCCGTGTCTGTGTCCTTGTCTATCTCTGTCTGTGTCTGTATCTGACTCCCTCTCTCTCTATCTGTATCTGTCTCAGTCTGTCTGTCTGTCTCTGTCTCTCTGTCTGCGTGTCTGTTTCTGTGTCTCGGTCTGTCTGTCTGTCCTTCTCTTTCACCCTGCGAATATGTCTCTGTCTCTCTGTCTGACTGTCTCTGTCTCTATGTTTGTCTGTCTTTGTCTGTCTGTTTCTTTCTCTGTCTGTCTGTCTCTATCTCTCTGTCTGTCTCTATGTCTGTCTCTCCCTGCCTCTATATCTGTCTACCTCTCCGTTTCTCTCTCTCTTTCTGTCTGCGAATATGTCTCTGTCTCCCTGTCTTTCTCAGTCTCCGTGTCTGTCTTTTTCTCTATTAAGTTTGATTTTTCTCTTTTTGTCTCTATCACTCTATCTGTCTCTGTGTGTGTCTGTCTCTGTCTGTCTTTCACTTTCTGTCTGTCATTATCTCACTGTTTGTCTCTGTCTCTGGCTGGCTATCTCCCTGTCATTCTCTGTTCCTGTCTGCATCTGTCACTGTCTTTCTGTCCCTGTCTGTTTGTCCCTGTCTGTCTGTCTCTGTCTCTCTGTCTCTGTCTGTCTATCTCTGTCTGTCTGTCTCGGTCTGTCAGTCTCTGTCGGTCTGTCTCTTTCTGTCTCTTTCTGTCGGTCTCTGTATATCTGTCTCTTTCTATCTGTCTCTGTCTGTTTGTCGCTGTCTGTCTGTCTCTGTCTCTCTGTCTCTGTCTGTCTATCTCTGTCTGTCTGTCTCGGTCTGTCAGTCTCTGTCGATCTGTCTGTCTGTCTCTTTCTGTCTCTTTCTGTCAATCTCTGTCTATCTGACTCTGTCTATCTGTCTCTGTTTATCTGTCTCCGTCGATCAGTCTGTCTGTCTGTCTCTTTCTGTCTGTCTGTCTCTTTCTGTCTGTCTCTTTCTGACTATCTATCTCTTTCTGTATGTCTGTCTCTTACTGTCTGTCTGTCTCCGTCTGTCTGTCTCTGCCTGTCTGTCTCTGCCTGTCTGTCTCCGTCGATCAGTCTGTCTGTCTGTCTCTTTCTGTCTGTCTGTCTCTTTCTGTCTGTCTCTTTCTGACTATTTATCTCTTTCTGTATGTCTGTCTCTTACTGTCTGTCTGTCTCCGTCTGTCTGTCTCTGCCTGTCTGTCTCTGCCTGTCTGTCTCTGTCTGTCTGTCTCTGTCTCTCTGTCTGCCTGTCTGTCTCTATATCTGTCTCTCTCTGTCTCTATGTCTGTCTGTCTCTCCGTCTCTCTCTCTCTTTCTGTCTGAGAATATGTCTCTGTCTCCCTGTCTTTCTCAGTCTCCCTGTCTGTCTTTGTCTCTGCGCTCTTTGATTTTTCTCTTTTTGTCTCTATCTCTCTATCTGTCTCTGTACTTCTCTGTATCTGTATGTCTTCGCCTGTCTCTGTTTTTTTGTTTGCCTCTGTCTGTCTCTGTCTCTCTGCCTGGCTGTCTCTGATTGTGTCTGTCTCTGTCTTCATGTCTCTGTCTGTCTTTCACTGTCTTTCAGTCGCTGTCTGTTTCTATCTTTCTTTCTCTCACTGTTTGTCTCTGTCTCTGGCTGGCTCTCTCTCTGTGTCAATCTCTGTTCCTGTCTGCGTCTGTTGCTGTCTTTCTGTCTCTGACTTTCTGTCTCTGACTTTCTGTCTCTGAATTTCTGTGTCTGTCTGTCGCTGCCTGTCTGTCTCTGTCTGTGTGTCTCTGTCGGCCTCTCTGTCTCTTTATGTCTGTCTCTGTCTATCTCTCTCTGTCTATCTGTCTCTGTCGATCTGTCTGTCTGTCTGTCTCATTCTGTTTTTCTGTCTCTGCCTGTCTGTCTGTTCTCTGCCTGCCTGTCTCTGCCTGTCTTTCTATGTATCTCTGTCAGTGTCTGTGTACTTCTCTGTCTCTGTCTGTTTCTGTATCTGTCTCTGTCACTGTCACTCTCTGATTCTGTGTCTGTCTCTGACTCCATCTGTCTCTGTCTGTATATCTCTGTCTGTTCTGTGTCTGGCTGCCTCTTTCACTTTGTTTGTATCTATCTCTAAAAATGTTTGACTTTGTCTGTCTGTCTCTGTCTGTATCTGTCTGTCTGTCTCCGTCTCTCTCTCTCTCTCTCTCTCTCTCTCTCTCTCTTTCTCTCTGTGAATATGTCTCTAACGCTCTGTCTGTCTGTCACTCTCTGTCTGCCTTTGTCTGCCACTGCCAGTCTGTCTCTGTCTCTGTCTGTCTGTCTCTGCCTCAGTCTGTCTGTCTTTCTCTTTCTGTCTACCTGTCTCTTTCTGTCTGCCTGTCTCTGTCTGTCTGTCTCGGTCTGTCTGTTTCTGCCTGTCTGTCTCTGCCTGTCTGCCTGTCTCTGACTGTCTGTCTATCTCTGCTTGTCTCTGTCGGTCTGTCTGTGTCTCTCTGTGTAACTCTGTCTCTGTTTCTCTTTAAGTCTTTGTCTGCTTGTCTTTGTCTGTCTCTGTCTGTCTGTCTGTGTCTGTGTCTGTGTCTTTGGCTGTCTGTTTCTGAATCTGTCTCTGAGTCTGACTCTGTCTCTGACTCTGTCTCTGACTCTCTCTGTATGTCTGTGTCTGTGACTGGCTGCCTCTTTCACTTTGTGTGTAATTGACTCTAAGTTTGTCTGTCTCTGTCGGTCTGTCTGTATCTGTCTGTCTGTCTCTGTCTGTCTCTGCCTGTCTGTCTTTGCCTGTCTTTCTCTGTCTCTCTGTCAGTCTTTGTCTGCCTGTCCGTGTCTGTGTCCTTGTCTATCTCTGTCTATGTCTGTATCTGACTCCCTCTCTCTCTATCTGTATCTGTCTCAGTCTGTCTGTCTGTCTCTGTCTCTCTGTCTGCGTGTCTGTTTCTGTCTCTCTGTCTGTCTGTCTGTCCTTCTCTTTCACCCTGCGAATATGTCTCTGTACTTTGTCTGACTGTCTCTGTCTCTACGTTTGTCTGTCTTTGTCTGTCTGTTTCTGTCTCTGTCTGTCTGTCTCTGTCTCTCTGTCTGTCTCTATGTCTGTCTCTCCCTGCCTCTATGTCTGTCTAACTCTCCGTTTCTCTCTCTCTTTCTGTCTGCGAATATGTCTCTGTCTCACTGTCTTTCTCAGGTCTCCGTGTCTGTCTTTTTCTCTATTAAGTTTGATTTTTCTCTTTTTGTCTCTATCACTCTATCTGTCTCTGTGTGTGTCTGTCTCTGTCTGTCTTTCACTTTCTGTCTGTCATTATCTCACTGTTTGTCTCTGTCTCTGGCTGGCTATCTCTCTGTCATTCTCTGTCCCTGTCTGCATCTGTCACTGTCTTTCTGTCTCTGTCTGTTTGTCCCTGTCTGCCTGTCTCTGTCTGTCTGTCTCTGTCTGTCTATCTCTGTCTGTCTGTCTCGGTCTGTCTGTCTCTGTCGGTCTGTCTCTTTCTGCTTCTTTCTGTCGGTCTCTGTATATCTGTCTCTGTCGATCTGACTGTATCTCTCTTTCTGTCTGTCTATCTCTTTCTGTCTGCCTGTCTCTTTCTGTCTGTCTGTCTCTTTCTGTCTGTCTGTCTCTTTCTGTCTGTCTGTGGATCTGTCTGTCTTTCTCTCGCTGTTTGTCTCTGTCTCTGGCTGGCTCTCTCTCTGTCATTCTCTGTTGCTGTCTGCGTCTTTCCCTGTTTTTCTGCGTATCAGTCTTTCTGACTCAATCTGTCTGCCTATGTCTGTATGTCTCTGTCTGTCTGTCTCTGTCTGTCTGTCCTTCTCTTTCTGTCTGTCTGTCTCTTTCTGTCTGTCTGTCTCTTTCTGTCTGTCTGTCTCTTTCTGTCTGTCTGTCTCTCTCTGTCTGTCTTTCTCTTTCTGTCTGTCTCTGAATCTGTCTGTCTTTCTCTCGCTGTTTTTCTCTCTCTCTGGCTGGCTCTCTCTCTGTCATTCTCTGTTGCTGTCTGCGTCTTTTCCTGTTTTTCTGGTTATCAGTCTTTCTGACTCAGTCTGTCTGTCTATGTCTGTATGTCTCTGTCTGTCTGTCTCTATCTGTCTGTCTCCCTTTTTCTGTCTGTCTATCTCTGTCTGTCTGTCTGTCTTTCTCTGACTGTCTCTCTGTCTGACTGTCTGTCTGTCTGCCTCTCTCTCTCTGTCTGCCTCTCTCTGTCTGACTCATTCTGTCTCTATTTGCCTTTGTCTGTCTGCCTGTCTGTCTGTGTCTGTGTCTTTGTCTGTCTCTGTCTGTGTCTGTCTCTCACTCTCTCTGTGTCTGTCTCTGACACCCTCTATCTCTCTCTCCGCATGTCTCCGGCTGTGTTAGTGTCTGGCTGCCTCTTTCACTTTGTTGGTATCTATCTCGAAGTTGTCTGTCTCTGTCTCTCTGTCTGTCTGTCTCTGTCTCTCTTTCTGCCTCTGTCTCTGTGTCTGTCTGTCTCTGTCTCTCTGTCACTCCATCTCTCTCTCTCTTTCTGTCTGCGAATATGCCTCTGTCTCGCTGTCTGTCTCTGTTATCTTTGATTTGTTTCTTTTTTATCTATCTGTCTCTGTGTTTGTCTGTTTCAGTATGTCTCTGCCTGTCTCTGTTGTTTTTGTTTACCGCTGTATGTCCCTGTCTGTCTGTCTGACTGTCTCTGTGTCTGTCTGTCTTTCACTGTCTATCTTTCTCACACTGTTTGTCTCTCTCTCTGGCTGGCAATCTCTCTGTCATTATCTGTTCCTGTCTGCGTCTGTCACTGTCTTTCTGTCTCTATCTGTCTGTCTCTGTCTGTCTGAATCTGTCTGTCTGTCTCTGTCTGTCTCGCTCTGTCTGTCTATCTCGGTCTGTCCCTTTCTGTCTGACTCTGTCTATGTGTCTCTGTCTATCAGTCTCTGTCGATCTGTCTGTCTATCTCTTTCTGTCTGTCTATCTCTTTCTGTCTGTCTGTCTCTTTCTGTCTGTCTGTCTCTTTCTGTCCGTCTCTGAATCTGTCTGTCTTTCTGCTGCTGTTCTTCTCTGTCTCTGGCTGGCTCTCTCTCTGTCATTCTCTGTTGCTGTCTGCGTCTTTCCATGTTTTTCTGTATCAGTCTTTCTGACTCAGTCTGTCTGTCTATGTCTGTATGTCTCTGTCTCTCTGTCTCTGTCTGTCTGTCTCTGTCTGTCTGTCTCTCTTTTTATGTCTCTCTATCTCTGTATGTCTGTCTGTCTGAGTCTGACTGTCTCTCTGTCTGACTCTCTCTCTGTGTGTCTGTCTCTGTCTTCATGTCTCTGTCTGTCTTTCACTGTCTGTCTGTCTCTGTATGTTTATGTCTGTCTTTCTCTCACTGTTTGTCTCTGTCTCTGGCTGGCTCTCTCTCTGTCATTCTCTGTTCCTGTCTGTGTCTGTCGCTGTATTTCTGCCTCTGTCTCTCTCTGTCTGGTTGTCTCTGTCTGCCTGTCTCTGTCTGTCTGTCTCTGTCTTTCTCTGTCTGTCTGCCTCCTTCTGTTTGTCTCTTTCTGTCTCTATTTGCCTCTGTCTGTCTGCCTGTCTGTCTATGTCTGTCTGTGTCTGTGTCTGTCTCTCACTCTATCTGTGTCTGTCTCTGACTCCCTCTGTCTCTGTCTGTATGTCTCTGGCTGTGTTAGTGTCTGGCTGCCTCTTTCACTTTGTTGGTATCTATCTCGAAATTGTCTGTCTTTGTCTGTCTGTCTCTGTCTGTCTGTGGCTGTCTAAGTCTCTCTGTCTGATTATGTCTCTGTCTGTCTGTCTGTCTCTGCCTCTCTGTCTGTATCTGTCTCTCTGTCTGTCGCTGTCTCTCTGTCTGCCTCTGTCTGTCTGCCTGTCTATCACTTTGTTTCTTTCTGTCTTTATCCCGATCTCTATTGCTTTGTTTGTCTGCCTCTGTCTGTCTGTCTCTATCTGTTTATGTCCGTCTTCCTCTCACTGTTTGTCTCTGTCTGGCTCACTCGCTCTGTTGCTGTCTTTGTCTCTGTCTCTTTCCATCCCTGTTTCTGCCTGTCTGTCTCTGTCTGACTGTCTCTGTCTCTCTGTCTACCTCTGCCTGGCTCTGTCAGTCTGAGACTCTTTTCTGTCTCTGTCTGTCTTTATTATTTCTCTAACTCTGTCTGCCTCTGTCTCTCAATCTCTATTTCTTTGTCTGTCTCTGTCTGTCTGTCTGTCTTTCTGTGACTGTCTTTATCTTTCTGTCTCTCTTTGTCTGTCTCTGTCTGTCTCTGGCTGACACTCTCTGTCAGTTTATGTTGCAGGCTATGACTCTGACATGTCTGTGTCCCTGTCCCTGTCTCTGTATGTCTTTATCTGCTTAATATATCTGTCTCCCTCTCTAGCTCAGCCTCTCTTTCCTTCTGCTCTGTGCCTGTCTCTCTTTATCTGTCTGTCTATGCCTGCAAGTTCCTGTCTGTCTCTCTGTTTGTCTCTGTCTGTCTCTATCTCTCAGTCTGTGTCTGTATTTGTTTATCTCTGTCTGTCTCTATGTCTCTGTCTGTTTGTCTCTGTCTGTATTATTCTTTGTTTTTCTTTGTCCTTAACTCTCTGTCTATCTCTGTTTTTCTCTGTCTGTCTGACAGTCTCTGTGTGCCTGTCTCTCTATCTATGCCTTTCTCTGTCTCTTTGATTGCCTCTGACTGTCTCTATCTCAATCTGTCTATCTCTATCTCTTTCTGTCTGTATCTTTCTGTGTCTACCTGTCACTGTCTTTCAGTCTCTCTCTCTCTCTCTCTCTCTCTCTCTCTGTCTCTCCCTCTCTCTGTGTCTTTCACTCTCTCTCACTGTGTCTGTCTCTCTTTCCCTCTCTCTCTCTCTCTCTGTCTCTTTCTGTTTGGCTCTGTGTGTCTGTCTCTGTCTGTCTGTCTTTCTGTCTCTGTCTGGCTCCCACTCTCCGTCAGTTTCTGTTGCAGTCTGTGTCTCTGACTGTCTGTGTCCCTGTCTCTATCTGTCTTTCTCAGCTTAATATCTGTCTTCCTCTCTACCTCTGTCTCTCTGTCATTCTGCTCTGTGCCTGTCTGCCTCTGTCTATGCCTTTATGTCCCTGTCTGTCTGTCTGTGTCTTTGTTTGTCTTTGTCCTTAACTCTCTGTCATTCTCTATGTTTGTCACTGTCTGTCTGACTGCCTCTGTGTGTCTGTCTCTCTCTATCTCTGCCTGTCTCTGACTCTTTGTTTGCCTCTGCCTGTCTATATCTCTGTCTGTCTGTCTGTATATCTGTCTGTCTGTGTCTGTGCCTGTCTGTCAATGTCTTTCTGGCTCTGTCTGTCTGACTCTGTCTAGCTCTGTCTGTCTGTCTCTGTCTGTCTGTTCTTGACTGTCTGTCTGACTGTCTTTCTGTCTCTGTCTGCCTGTCTGTTGTCTGTCTCTGTCTCTTTCTGTATGTCTGTCTGTCTTTGTCTACCTGTCTCTGTCTTTCTGTCTGTCTTTCTCTGGCTGTCTGTTTGTCTATCTCTTTGCTTGTCTCTGACTTTATCCCGATCTCTATTGCTTTGTTTGTCTGCCTCTGTCTGTCTGTCTCTATCTGCTTCTGTCTGTCTTTTTTCACTGTTTGTCTCTGTCTCTTTGTTTGCCTCTGCCTGTCTCTATCTCAGTCTGTCTGTCTGTGTCTCTGGCTGTCTTTCTGTACCTGTCTGTCTGTGTCTGTCTGTCACTGCCTTTCTGTCTCTGTCTGTCTGTCTCTGTCTAGCTCTGTCTGTCTGTCTGTTCCTGACTGTCTGTCTGTCTGTATTTCTGGCTCTGTCTGTCTATCTGTTTCTGCCTGTCTGTTGTCTGTCTCTGTCTGTCTGTTTTTTGTCTGTGTCTGTCTCTGTCTACCTGTCTCTGTCTATTTGTCTGTCTCTCGCTGTCTGTCTGTCTATCTCTTTGTTTGTCTCTGTCTTTATCCCGATCTCTATTGCTTTGTTTGTCTGCCTCTGTCGGTGTGTCTCTATCCAATTCTGTCTGTCTTTCTCTATCTGTTTGTCTCTGTCTCTGTCTGGCTCTCTCTCTGTCAGTGTCTATTGCTGTCTGTTTCTCTGTCTCTTTCCGTCCCTGTCTCTGTCTCTTTGTCTACCTCTGCCTGGCTCTGTCAGTCTGAGTCTCTTTCTCTGTCTCTGTCTGTCTTTAATATTTCTCTAACTCTGTTTGTCTCTGACTCTGTCTCTCTCTTTCTTTGTCTGTCCGTCTTTCGCTGTCTGTCTCTGGCTCACACTCTCTGTCAATATATGTTGCAGGCTGTGACTCTGACTGTCTGTGTCCCTGTCTCTGTCTGTCTTTCTCTGCTGAATATAGCTGTCTCCCTCTCTAGCTCTGCCTCTCTGTCCTTCTGCTCTGTGCCTATCTGTCTTTGTCTGTCTGTCTATGCCTGCATGTCCCTGTCTATCTGTCTCTCTGTTTGTCTCTGTCTGTCTCTATCTCTCTGTCTGTGTCTGTGTTTGTTTGTCTCTGTCTGTCTTATTCTCTTTGTTTGTCTTTGTCCTGAACTCTGTGTCTATCTCTATGCTTGTCTCTGTCTGATTGTCTCAGTGTGCCTGACTCTCTCTCTCTCTCTATGCACGTCTCTGTCTCTTTGATTGCCTCTGCCTTTCTGTATCTCTGTCTGTATCTTTCTGTGCCTACCTATCACTGTCTTTCAGTCTCTCTCTCTCTGTCTGTCTGTCTCTCTCTCTCTGCATCTCTCATTCTCTCTGTCTCTCTCTCTGTCTATCTCTCTCTCTCTCTGTTTCTCTCTCTGTCTCTCTCTCTGTCTGGCTGTGTGTGTCTGTCTCTGTGTATCTTTCTCTGTCTGTCTATCTTTCTGTCTCTGTCTGGTTCACACTCTCTAGCTGGCTCAAACTCTCTGTCAGTTTCTGTTGCAGTCTGTGTCTCTGACTCTCTATGTCACTGTCTGTATCTGTCGTTCTCTGCTTAATATCTGCCTCCCTCTCTACCTCTGTCTCTCTGTCATTCTGCTCTGTGCCTGTCTGCCTCTGTCTATACCTGTATGTCCCTGTCTGTCTGTCTGCCTGTCTGTGTCTTTGTCCTTAACTCTCTGTCATTCTCTATGTTTGTCACTGTCTGTCTGACTGCCTCTGTGTGTCTGTCTCTCTCTATCTCTGTCTGTCTCTGTCTCTTTGTTTGCCTCTGCCTGTCTTTATATCTGTCTGTCTGTCTGTCTGTATATTTGTCTGTCTCTTTGTTTCTGCGTCTGTCTGCCACTGTCTTTCTATCTCTGTCTGTCTGTCTCTGTCTGTTCTTGACTGTCTGTCTGTCTGTCTTTCTGTCTCTGTTTGTCTGTCTGTCATTGTCTACCTGTCTCTGTCTGTCTGTCTGTGTCTCTGTCTAACTGCCTATCGGCCTGTGTCTGTCTGTCACTGTCTTTCTGTCTCTGTCTGTCTGTCTCTGTCTAGCTCAGTCTGTCTGTCTGTTCTTGACTGTCTGTCTTTCTGTCTCTGTCTGTCTGTTTCTGCCTGTCTGTTTTCTGTCTCTTTCTATCTCTGTCTACCTGTCTGTCTGTCTGACTGACTCTGGCTGTCTGCCTCTATCTCTTTGCTTGTCTCTGTCTTTATCCCGATCTCTATTGCTTTGTTTGTCTGCCTCTGTCTGTCTGTCTCTATCCATTTTTGTCTGTCTCTAACTGTTTTTCTCTGTCTCTGTCTGGCTCTCTCTCTCTGTCAGTGTCTGTTGCTGTCTGTTTCTCTGTCTCTTTCCGTCCTTGTTTCTGCCTGTCTGTCTCTGTCTCTTTATCTACCTCTGCCTGGCTCTCTCAGTCTGAGTCTCTTTCTCTGTCTCTGTCTGACTTTAATATTTCTCTAACTCTGTTTGTCTCTGTCTCTGTCTCTGTCTCTCTCTTTCTTTGTCTGTCTGTCTGTGTCTGTCTCTGGCTCACACTCTCTGTCAGTTTTTGTTGCAGGCTGAGACTCTGACTGTCTCTGTCCCTGTCTCTATCTGTCTTTCTCTGCTGAATACATCTGTCTCCCTCTCTAGCTCTGCCTCTCTGTCCTGCTGCTCTGTGCCTGTCTGTCTTTGTTTATCTGTCTATGCCTGTATGTCCCTGTCTGTCTGTCTCTCTGTTTGTCTCTATCTCTCTGTCTGTGTCTGTGTCTGTGTTTGTTTGTCTCTGTCTGTCGTATTCTCTTTGTTTGTCTTTGTCCTTAACTCTCTGTCTATCTCTAAGATTGTCTCTGCCTGTCTTTATCTCTCTCTCTCTCTGATGGCCTCTGCCTGTCTTTATCTCTCTCTCTCTCTCTCTCTCTCTCTCTCTCTCTCTCTCTCTCTCTCTCTCTCTCTCTCTCTCTCTCTCTCTCTCTCTCTCTCTCTCTCTCTCTGACAGAGAGAGACAGACAGAGACAGACAGACAGAGAGAGGCAGACAGAGAGAGGCAGACAGAGAGAGGCAGACAGAGACAGAGATACATTCAGACAGAGATAGAGAGCGACCGACAGAGAGAGACCGACAGAGAGCAACCGACAGAGAGAGACAGACAGCGAGAGACAGAGAGAGAGAGAGAGACAGACAGAGAGAGGCAGACAGAGAGAGGCAGACAGAGAGAGGCTAAAAGTGAGAGGCAGAGAGAGAGAGACAGAGAGAGAGAGACAGAGACAGAGAGAGACAGAGACAGACAGAAAGAGAGAGACAGACAGAGAGAGGAAGAAAGAGAGAGGCAGACAGAGCGAGCAGACAGAGAGGCAGACAGAGAGAGGCAGACAGAGAGAGAAAGAGAGAGAGAGAGAGAGACAGAGAGAGAGAGAGAGACAGACAGACAGAGATACAGACAGACGGAGACAGACAGAGAGAAAGAGAAAGACAGACAGAGACAGACAGTCGGACAGAGACAGACAGACACAGGCAGATAGAATGAGACAGACAGACAGACAGGTAGACAGATTCAGAAATACAGTGACAGACGCAGACAGCAACAGAGAATGACAGAAAGAGATCCAGCCAGAGAGAGAGACAGACAGCGAGAGAAAGACAGATACAGACAGACACAGAGACAGATAGAGAGATAGAGAGAAAAAGAGACTCATCAAAGAAAACAGAGACAAGGAGGGAGACAGAGACATATTCGCAGACAGAAAGAGAGAGAGAGAGGGACGGAGAGACAGACAGACAGAGAGACAGAGACAGACAGACATGGAGAAAGAGACAGACAGACATAGAGACAGAGACAGACAGACAGAGAGACAGAGTCAGACAGACAGACAGGCAGACAGGGAGACAGACAGCGAGTCAGACAGAAACAGACAGACAGACTGAGGCAGACACAGACAGAGAAAGACAGAGAGAGATCCAGCCAGAGAGGGAGACAGATCCCGAGAGAGAGACAGAGAGAAACAGATGGAGACAGACAGACGGCGAAAGACAGACAGAGACATGAAGACAGAAACAGACACACACAGAGTCAGAGAGATAGAGACAGACAGAGGCAAACAAAGAAACAGAGACAGACAGATACAGACAAACACAGAGACAGATAGAGAGATTGAGACAAAAAGAGAAAACTCACAGAAAACAGAGACAAAGACTGACAGGGAGACGGAGAAAGACAGGCAGACAGAGACATATTCGCAGACTGAAAGTGAGACACGCAGAGCCAGTCAGACACAGAGACAGATAGAGAGATTCAGAGACAGACAGACATAGAAACAGAGACAGACAGACATAGAAGCAGAGACAGACAGACAGAGACAGAGACAGACAGGCATAGAAACAGGGAAAGACAGACAGAGAATCAGGTAGAGAGACAGACAGTCAGACAGAAGCAGACAGACAGACTGAGAAAGACAAGGACAGAGACAGAGACAGAGGCAGACACAGACGGACAACGACACAGACAGACAGGCAGACACAGACAGGCAGACAGAGACAGACATTCAGACTGAGACAGACAGAGACAGATAGACACAGACAAACACAGAGACAGAGAGAGAGATAGAGACAAAAAGAGAAAAATCAAAGTAAACAGAGACACAGACATACAGGGAGACAGAGACAGAGAGGGAGACAGAGACATATTCGCAGACAGAGAGAGAGAGAGATGGAGAGACAGACAGACAGACAGAAAGAGACAGACAGAATGAGGCAGACAGACAGACAAAAAGAGACAGACAGACAGAAAGAGACAGACGGGCAGATAGACAGAGACAGACAGAAATAGAGAGATAGACAGAGACAGACAGACAGAGACAGACAGGCCGAGACAGACAGACATAGACAGACAGAAATATAGTGACAGACGCAGGCAGAAACAGAGAATGACAGAGAGAGAGAGAGAGAGAGAGAGAGAGAGAGATTGAGAGAGAGAGAGAGGGAGAGAGAGCCAGAGACATGGGGCAAACAGCGAGAGACAGACAGACAGAGAGAGGCAGACAGAGAGAGGCAGACAGAGAGAGGCAGACAGAGAGAGGCAGACAGACGGAGTCAGACAGAGAGAGGCAGACAGAGAGAGGCAGACAGAGAGAGGCAGACAGAGAGAGACAGACAGAGATACAGAGACAGACAGACAGACAGAGATACAGACAGACGGAGACAGACAGAGATAAAGAGACAGACAGACAGAGACAGACAGTCGGACAGAGACAGACAGACACAGGCAGACAGACAGAGACAGACAGACAGACAGAGAGAGACATACTGATAGACAGATTCAGAAATACAGTGACAGACGCAGACAGCAAAAGAGAATGACAGAAAGAGATCCAGCCAGAGAGAGAGACAGACAGCGAGAGAAAGACATATACAGACAGACACAGAGACAGATAGAGAGATAGAGAGAAAAAGAGACTCATCAAAGAAAACAGAGACAAGGAGGGAGACAGAGACATATTCGCAGACAGAAAGAGAGAGAGAGAGAGGGACGGAGAGACAGACAGACAGAGAGACAGAGACAGACAGAAATAGAGAAAGAGACAGACAGACATAGAGACAGAGACAGACAGACAGAGAGACAGAGTCAGACAGACAGACAGGCAGACAGGGAGACAGACAGCGAGTCAGACAGAAACAGACAGACAGACTGAGGCAGACACAGACAGAGAATGACAGAGAGAGACCCAGCCAGAGAGAGAGACAGATCCCGTGAGAGAGACAGACAGAAACAGATGGAGACAGACCGACGGTGAAAGACAGACAGAGACATGAAGACAGAAACAGAGAATGACAGAGAGAGAGAGAGAGAGAGAGAGAGAGAGAGAGAGAGAGAGAGAGAGAGAGAGAGAGAGAGAGAGAGAGAGAGAGAGAGAGAGAGAGAGAGAGCCAGAGACATGGGGCAAACAGCGAGAGACAGACAGACAGAGAGAGGCAGACAGAGAGAGGCAGACAGAGAGAGGTAGACAGACGGAGTCAGACAGAGAGAGGCAGACAGAGAGAGGCAGACAGAGAGAGGCAGACAGAGAGAGACAGACAGAGATACAGAGACAGACAGAGATACAGACAGACGGAGACAGACAGAGATAAACAGACAGACAGACAGAGACAGACAGTCGGACAGAGACAGACAGACACAGGCAGACAGACAGAGACAGACAGACAGACAGAGAGAGACAGACTGATAGACAGATTCAGAAATACAGTGACAGATGCAGACAGCAAAAGAGAATGACAGAGAGAGATCCAGCCAGAGAGAGAGAGACAAACAGCGAGAGAAAGACAGACAGAAACAGATAGAGACAGACAGACAGCGAAAGACAGACAGAGACATGAAGACAGAGACAGACACACACAGAGACAGATAGATAGAGACAGACAGAGGCAAACAAAGAAACAGAGACAGACAGATACAGACAAACACAGAGACAGATAGAGAGATTGAGACAAAAATAGAAAAATCAAAGAGAACCGAGGCAAGGACAGACAGGGAGACAGAGACATATTCGCAGAGAGAAAGAGAGACGCGCAGAGACAGACAGACATAGAAACATAGACAGACAGGCATAGAAACAGAGAGACAGACAGAGAAACAGAGACAGCCAGACAGAGAATCAGTCAGAGAGACAGACAGTCAGACAGAAGCAAGCAGACAGACTGAGAAAGACAAAGACAGAGACAGAGACAGACACAGATAGACAAAGACACAGACAGACAGGCAGATACAGACAGGCAGACAGAGACAGAGATATTGACAGAGACAGGAATAAATAAAGAGACAGAGAGACAGAGACAGACCGACAGACATTCAGACTGAGACAGACAGAGACAAACAGACAGGCACAGACACACACAGAGACAGACAGAGAGATAGAGACAAAAAGAGAAAACTCAAAGTAAACAGAGACACAGACAGACAGGGAGACAGAGATAGAGAGGACGACAGAGACATATTCGCAGACAGAGAGAGAGAGAGAGAGAGATACAGAGACAGACAGACAGACAGAAAGAGACAGACAGAACGAGACAGACAGGCAGAAAGAGACAGACAGACAGATAGCCAGAGATAGACAGAAAGAGAGAAACAGAGAGAGACAGACAGACAGAGACAGACAGACAAAGACAGACAGAAATACAGTGACAGACGCAGACAGCAACAGAGAATGACAGACAGAGAGCCAGCCAGAGACAGAGACAAACAGCGAGAGAAAGTTAGACAGAGACAGACAGACAGTGACAGAGAGACCTATGCATGGAGACAGAGACAGACACATACAGAGACAGTCAGACAGAGAGAGAGAGAGAGAGAGACAGAGGCAAAGAAAAAAACAGAGACAGGCAGAGACAGACAGATACAGACAAACAGAGAAAGATAGAGAGATAGAGACAAAAAGAGACACATCAAAGAGAACAGAGACAAGGAGGGAGACAGAGACATATTCGTAGACAGAAAGCGGGAGAGAGGGACGGAGAGACAGACAGACAGAGAGACAGAGACAGACAGACATAGAGACAGAGACAGACAGATATAGATACAGAGACAGACAGACAGAGAGACAGAGTCAGACAGACAGACAGGCAGACAGGGAGACAGACAGTGAGTAAGACAGAAACAGACAGACAGACTGAGGCAGACACAGACAGAGACTGAAAGACAGACAAAGACAGACAAACTTAGGGATAGATACAAACAAAGTGAAAGAGGCAGCCAGACACAGACACAGATAGAGACATACAGACAGAGACAGAGGAACTCAGAGACAGACACAGTGACAGAGACAGACACAGACATACAGGCAGCCAGAGACTTACAGGCAGACAGAGACAGACAGACAGAGAGTTAGAGACAGACAAAGGCAAACAAAGAAACAGACAGGCAGAGATAGACAAATACAGACAAACACAGAGACAGATAGAGAGATAGAGATAAAGAGAGAAAATATCCAAGAGAACAGAGACAAGGACAGACAGGGAGTCTGCGGTATATTCGCAGACAGAAAGAGGCAGAGAGACGGAGAGACAGAGACAGATAGAGAGACAGAGACAGCAATAAAGAGACAGACAGACAGTGAGAGATTGACAGAGACAGTCAGAGACAGACAAATACAGACAAACACACAGAGAGAGATAGAGAGATAGAGACAAAGAGAGAAAATATCCAAGAGAACAGAGACAAGGACAGACAGGGAGTCCGCGGTATATTCGCAGACAGAAAGAGGCAGAGAGACGGAGAGACAGAGACAGATAGAGAGACAGAGACAGCAATAAAGAGACAGACAGACAGTGAGAGATTGACAGAGATAGTCAGAGACAGACAAATACAGACAAACACACAGAGAGAGATAGAGAGATAGAGACAAAAAGAGAAATTATCCAAGAGAAGAGAAACGAGGACAGACAGGGAGACAGAGATAGACAGGGTGACAGAGACATATTCGCAGACAGAAGGAGGCAGAGAGATGGAGAGACAGACAGACAGAGACAGACAGACCGAATTAGACAGACAGACAGAGAGACAGAGTCAGACAGACAGACAGAGAGACAGACAGTCAGACAGAAACAGACAAACATACTGAGGCAGACACAGACAGAGATAGACAGAGACAGAGAAAGACAGATGGACAAACACAGACAAACTTAGAGACAGATACAAACAAATTGGAAGAGGCAGCCAGGCACAAACACAGACAGAGACAGAGACAGAGTCAGAGACAGACACAGTGACAGAGACAGACACAGACATGCAGGCAGACAGAGACAGACAGACAGAGACAGACAGACAGAGACAGACAGACAGACAGAGACAGATGCAGGCATTGACAGAGAATGACAGAGAGAGAAAGCCAGCCAGCGAGAGAGCCAAACGGTGAGAGAAAGACAGACAGAAACAGAGAGAGACAGACAGACAGTGAAAGATGGAAAGACACATGAAAAGAGAGACAGTCAGACAGAGCGATAGAGACAGACAGAGGCAAACAAAGAAACAGAGACAGGCAGAGACAGAGAAACACAAAGACAGATAGAGAGATAGAGATAAAAACAGAAAATATCCAAGAATACAGAGACCAGGACAGACAGGGAGACAGAGACATATTCGCTGACAGAAAGCGAGTGAGAGAGACAGAGAGACAGACAGACAGAGAGACAGGGAAAGACAGACAGAGAGACAGAGACAGACAGACAGAGAGAGAGACAGAGTCATACAGACAGACAAAGACAGAGTCAGACAGGAACAGGCAGTCATACTGAGACAGACACGAACAGACAGACAGACTGAGACAGACACAGACAGAGACAGAATCAGACAGACAGACAAAGACAGACAAACTTAGAAAAAGATAAAAACAAAGTGAAAGAGGCAGCCAGACACAGACACAGTCACAGAGATATAGGCAGAGACAGAGGGAGTCCGAGACAGACACAGAGACAGAGAGAGACAGAGACAGAGACAGACAAAGACACAGACACAGACACAGACGTACAGGTAGACAAAGACAGACAGACAGACTGACAGAGAGACAGACAGGCAGACAGTCATTCAGAGAGAGAAAGACAGAGACAGACCGACAGTCTTAGATAGACCGACAGTCAGAGACAGACTGACAGTCAGAGAGAGACCGACCGAACGAGACAGACTAACAGAATGAGGCAGACCGATAGAACGAGACAGACAGACAGAAAGAGACAGACAGAGCGAGACAGACAGACAGAGAGAGACAGACAGATAGACAGAGACAGAAGGACAGAGTCAGAAACACAGATACGGAAGGAGAGTGACAGACGCAGACAGCAACAGAAAATGACAGAGAGCCAGCCAGCCAGAGAGATAAACAGTGAGAGAAAGACAGACAGAAACAGACAGATAGTCAGACAGAGACAGACATACATTCAGACAGAGACAGACAGAGACAGACATACAGATACAAACAGACAGAGACAGACGACAGAGACAGACAGGCAGAGACAGACAGAAAGAGATGGCCAGAGACAGACAGACAGAGACAGATAGACTGAAAGAGAGACAGACAGACTCAGACAGACAGAGACAGACCGACAGACAGAGACAGACCATCAGACAGAGACAGACCGACAGACAGAAACAGACCCACAGACAGAGATAGAAAGGCAGACAGAGACAGGCAGTCAGACAGAGACCGGCAGAGAGAGACAATCAGACAGAGACAGGCAGACAGAGACAGACAGACAGAGACATACGGACATAGACAGACAGACAGTGTCAGAAAGACAGGTACAGAAAGAGAGTGACAGACGCAGACAGCAACAGAGAATGAAAGAGAAAGAGCCAGCCAGAGACAGAGACAAACAGCGAGAGACAGACAGAGAGAGACAGACAGAGAGAGACGGACAGAGAGAGACAGAGGGAGAGAGACAGAAAGACAGAGACAGAAAGATAGAGACAGACACAGATACAGACAGAGACAAACAAAGATACAGACACAGACAGGCAGGCAGACAGAGACAGGCAGACAGAGACAGGCAGGCAGAGACCGTCAGACAGAGACAGACAGGCAAAGACAGATAGACAGGGACAGACAGACAGACACAGACATACGGATATGGAAAGACAGAAAGAGGCAGACAGACACAAACAGACACCGACAGACAGACACCGACACAAACAGACACCGACAGACAGACACCGACACAAACAGACACCGACAGACAGACACCAACACAAACAGACATCAACATAGGGACATGGAAAGAAACAACGAGGCTGACAGAGACAGACAGACACCGACAGACAGACAGAGACAGACAGACAGTCAGAAACAGATAGACAGTCAGACAGGAAGAGACTGTCAGACAGAGTCAGATAGACCGAGATAGACAGCCAGAGACAGAAAAACAGAAATCGAAACTCAGTGACAGACACAGAGAGCAACAGAGAATGACAGAGAGAGACAGCCAGACAGAAACAGAGAACAGCAGTGAGAGAAAGACAGACAGAAACAGATAGAGAAAGACAGATAGTGAAAGACAGACAGAAACAGACAGACAGAGACAGACACACAGAGACAGATAGTTAGATACAGACAGAGACAGAGGGTGAGAGAAAGACAGACAGAAACAGTCAGAGACAGTAAGATTCAGAGAGACAGACAGAGACAGAGAGACGGAAAGAGACAGACAGAGAGAGGCGGACAGAGAGAGACAGACAGAACGAGACAGACAGACAAAACGAGGCAGACAGACAGAGAGAGACAGACACACAGACAGAGACAGACAGAGACAGACAGACAGAATCAGAAACACATATAGATAAAGACAGTGACAGACACAGGCAGCAACAGAAAATGACATAGAGCCAGCCAGAGAGAGAGACAAACAGTGAGTGAAAGACAGACAGAAACAGATGGAGACAGACAGACAGTGAAATACAGACAGAAAGAGACAGACAGACAGAGGCAGACAGAAAGATAGTTAGAGACAGACAGAGACAGACGGTGAGAGAAAGATAGACAGGAACATGTCAGAGACAGTAAGAGTCAGAGAAACAGAATGAGACAGAGAGACGGAAAGAGACAGACAGAGAGAGGCAGACAGAAAGAGACAGACAGAAAGAGACAGATAGTTAGAGACAGACAGAGAGAGACAGACAGAACGAGGCAGACAGACAGAACAAGACAGACAGACAGAACGAGACAGCCAGAGAGAGACAGACAGACAGAGATAGACAGAACGAGACAGACAGACAGACAGACAGACAGACAGAGACAGACAGACAGAATCAGAAACACAGATACAGAAAGACAGTGACAGACGCAGACAGAATAAGAAAATGACAGAGAGCCAGCCAGAGAGAGAGACAAACAGTGAAATAAAGACAGACAGAAACAGACAGAGGCAGACAGACAGACAGAGACAGACAGATATTCAGACAAATACAGACATACTTTCAGTCAACGATAGACAGAGACAGTCAGACAGACAGAGACAAAGACAGCCAGAGACATACAGACAGACAGACAGAGACAGACTGACGGAGACAGACAGACAGAGACAGAGCGAGACAGACAGACATAGACAGACAGAAATAGACCGACAGACAGAGACAGACCAACTGAGACAGACAGAGACAGACAGACAGAGACAATCAGACATAGACAGACAGACAGAGTCAGAAAGACAGGTACAGAAAGACAGTGACAGACGCAGACAGCAACAGAGAATGACAGAGAGAGAGCCAGCCAGAGAGAGAGAGACAAACAGCGAGAGAAAGACAGGCAGAAACAGCTAGAGACAGACAGACAGCGAAAGGCAGACAGAGACATGAAGAGAGAGACAGACACACGTAGAAAAAGAGAGATAGAGACAGCCAGAGGCAAGCAAAGAAACAGAGACAGACAGATACAGACAAACACAGAGACAGATAGAGAGATTGAGACAAAAAGAGAAAAATCAAAGAGAACAGAGACAAGGTCTGACAGGGAGACTGAGAAAGACAGAGAGACAGAGACATATTCGCAGACAGAAATAAAGACACGCAGAGACAGGCAGACACAGAGAAAGACAGACAGAGACAGACAGACATAGAAACAGAGAGACAGACATAGAAACAGAGACAGCCCGACAGAGAATCAGGCAGAGAGACAGACAGTCAGACAGAAGCAAACAGACAGACTGAGAAAGACAAAGACAGAGACAGACACAGACACAGATAGACAAAGACACAGACAGAGAGGCAGACACAGACAGGCAGACAGAGACAGACAGACTGACAGAGACAGACAGACATTCAGACTGAGATAGAGAGACACAGATAAAGACAGACAGACACAGACAAACACAGAGACAGATAGAGAGATAGAGACAAAAAGAGAAAAATCAAAGTAAACAGAGACACAGACAGACAGGGAGACAGAGACAGAGAGGGAGACAGAGACATATTCGCAGACAGAGAGAGAGAGAGAGAGACAGACAGACAGAAACAGACAGACAGAACGAGACAGACGGACAGAAAGAGACAGAGACAGACAGACAGACAGGCAAAGACATACAGAAATACAGTGACAGACGCAGACAGCAACAGAGAATGACAGACAGAGAGCCAGCCAGAGACAGAGACAAACAGCGAGAGAAAGAGAGACAGAGACAGCCAGACAGTGAAAGAGAGACCTAGATATGGAGACAGAGACAGACACATACAGAGACAGTCAGACAGAGAGAGAGAGACAGACAGAGGCAAACAAAAATACAGAGACAGGCAGAGACAGACAGATAAACACAATGACAGATAGAGAGATAGAGACAAAAAGAGACACATCAAAGAGAACAGAGACCAGGACAGACAGGGAGACCGCGATATATTCGCAGACAGAAAGAGGCAGAGAGACGGAGAGACAGAGAGACAGAGTCAGACAGACAGACAGAGAGACAGACAGTCAGACAGAAACAGACAGACAGACTGAGGCAGACACAGACAGAGACAGACAGAGAAAGAGAAAGACAGATGGACAAACACAGACAAACTTAGAGACAGATACAAACAAAGTGGAAGAGGCAGCCAGGCACAAACACAGACAGAGACATAGAGACAGAGAAAGAGAGAGAGTCAGAGACATACACAGTGATAGAGACAGACACTGACATACATGCAGACAGAGACAGACAGACAGAGACAGACAGACAGAGACAGACAGAGCCAGACTGAGACAGGCAGACAGAGACAGACAGAAAGACAGAGACAAATGCAGGCATTAACAGAGAATGACAGAGAGAGAGAGCCAGCCAGCGAGAGAGCCAAACGGTGAGAGGAAGACAGACAGAAACAGATAGAGACAGACAGACAGTGAAAGATGGAAAGAGACATGAAGAGAGAGACAGTCAGACAGAGAGATAGAGACAGACAGAGGCAAACAAAGAAACAGAGACAAGCAGAGACAGAGAAACAGAAAGAAAGATAGAGAGATAGAGATAAAAAGAGAAAATATCCCAGAATACAGAGAGCAGGACAGACAGGGAGAAAGAGACATATTCGCCCACAGAAAGCGAGAGAGAGGGAGACGGAGAGACAGACAGACAGAGAGACAGAAACAGACAGACAGAGAGAGTGACAGAGTCATACAGACAGTCAAAGACAAAGTCAGACAGGAACAGACAGACAGACTGAGAAAGACACGAACAGACAGACAGACTGAGACAGAAACAGACAGAGACAGAATCAGACAGACAGACAAAGACAGACAAACTTAGAAATAGATCAAAACAAAGTGAAAGAGGCAGCCGGACACAGACACAGTCACAGAGATACAGGCAGAGACAGAGGGAGTCCGAGACAGACACAGAGACAGAGAGAGACAGAGACAGAGAAAGACACGGACACAGACACAGACGTACAATTAGACAGAGACAGACAGACAGACAGAGAGACAGACAGGCAGACAGTCATTCAGAGAGAGAAAGACAGAGACAGACCGACAGACAGAGATAGATCGACAACCTGAGACAGACCGACAGTCAGAGACAGACTGACAGTCAGAGACAGACCGACAGAACGAGACAGACTAACACAATGAGGCAGACCGACAGAACGAGACAGACAGACAGAAAGAGACAGACAGAGCGAGACAGACAGACAGAGAGAGATAGACAGAGACAGACAGACAGAGTCAGAAGCACAGATGCGGAAAGACAGTGACAGACGCAGACAGCACCAGAAAATGACAGAGAGCCAGCCAGAGAGAGAGATAAACTGCGAGAGAAAGACAGACAGAGACAGACGGATATTCAGACAGAGACATACATACATTCAGACAGAGACAGACAGATAGAGACAGACAAACAGAGACAGACAGACTGAGACAGACATACAAAGACAGACAGGCACACAGATGGAAGACAGACACACAAAGAGAGGCAGGCAGACCGAGAGGAAGACAGACTGAGAGGCAAACAGCGATATAAAGGGACAGACAGACAGAGACACAGAAAAACAGACTGAGTCAGACCCAGAAACAGTCAGACATTGAGAGGGAGATCAGACAGAGATATACAGAGAGATAGAGAAAGACTGGCAGATATTGACAGAGGCATACACGCATACTGAGACAGACAATGACAGAACATACAGAGAGTCAGAGAGTGTCAGAGAGTGTCAGAGTGGGAGAGAGAGAGTCAGAGAGAGAGTCAGAGAGACAGACAGAGACAGAGTGACAGAGAGACAGAAACAGAGAGACAGACAGATAGGCAGGCACAGACAGAGACTGACAAACCTAGGGACAGGTTCAAACAAGTTAAAGTGGCAGCCAGATAGACAGAGGCTGACATACAGAGACAGAGAGACAGAGACAGTAAGAGACAGAGAAATAGAGAGACAGACAGAGGCAGGCATGCAGAGATACAAAGACAGAGACAGAGAGAAGGAGACAGATAGAGAGAAACAGACAGAGAGACAGAGATAGACAGATAGACTGAAAGAGACAGAGAGAGAGAGAGAGAGAAAGAGAGAGACAGAGAGAGACAGACAGAGAGAGACAGAGAGAGATAGACGTGCAGACAGAGACAGACACAAACTGAGTCATACAGACAGACAGACAGAGACAGAGACAGACAAACTTAGAGACAGATACAAACAAAGTGAAAGACGCAGACGGACAAACACTCAGACAGATATGCAGTCAGGGACAAACACTCAGACTGACATGCAGTCAGAGACAAACAAAGACAGAGAGACAGGCAGACATAGAGACAGAGACATACATACAGACTGAGACTGGCAGACTGAGACACAGAGACAGACAGAATGAAAGAGAGACAGAGACAGAGAGACAGGCAGACAGGCAGGCAGAGAGGCAGATGGAGAGACAGGCAGGCAGAAAGAGAGACAGGCAGACAGAGGCTCAGGCAGACGGAGACATGGAGAGACGGACAGATAGAGAGACGGAGAGAGAGACAGACAGACAGAGCGAGAGACATACAGAGAGACACAGAGACAGACAGACCGAAAGAGAGACAGAGACAGAGAGATAGGCAGACAGGCAGGCAGAGAGGCAGACAGAGAGAGGCAGGCAGATAGAGAGACAGGGAGGCAGGCAGAGAGACAGGCAGATTGAGACATGGAGAGAAAGAGAAATAGAGAGACAGAGAGACAGACAGAACGAGACAGGCACAGAGAGACAGGCAGATAGAGACACAGAGAGACAGACACAGACAGACAGAGACAGACAGAGACATGCAGACAGACAGACAGAGACAGACAGACAGAGAGAGACAGAGACAGACAGAGACAGACAGAGACAAGCATAGAGACAGACGGAGAGTTAAGGACAGAGACAGACAGAGTAGGACAAACACAGAGACAGTCAGAGCGATAGAGACAAACGGAGAAAAACAAAGAGGACAGAGACCGACAGACAGAGGCAGACAAACACAGAGGCAGACAGAGATAGAGACAGACAGAGGCAAACAGAGAGACAGACAGACAGAGACAGACAGACAGAGATAACCACGCAGAATGAGACTGAGACCGACATGCAGAGACAGACATGTAGAGACAAAACAGATAGAGAGAGGCAGACTGAGACAAAGACGGACAGATGGAGAGAGACATAAATACAGACAAGCCGAGGGTGATAGACTGACAACCAGAAGCAGACTATGAAAGACAGACAGAGAAAGAGACACAAAGACACAGATGGAGACATATATGCAAACCGAGACAGACAGAGAGACAGAGCAGGTAGACATGGACAGACATACAGTGACATACAAACAGAGAGAGAGAGACAGAGGGAGACAGCCAGAGAGCGAGATTGAAAGACAGATTGAATGAGACAGAGTCATACAGACAGACTATACCAGACAGAGACAGACAGACTAAATCAGACAGAGAAAAAACAGACAGACGGAGACAGATAGACAGAGACAGACAAACTGTGCAAGACAGACAAAGGCAAACATACAAACACGACATACAAAGGCAGACATAGAGTGTCAGACATAAAGAGACAGAGACACGGAGCCAGGCGTCCGGAGACAGACAGACAGAGACAGGCATCCGGCGACAGAGACAGACGTAGACGGAGAAGGAGAGATACAGAGAGAGACAAAGCTAGAGACAGAGCGAGTCAGACAGAGAAACAGACAGAGAGACAGCCTAGAAATAGAGAGACAGAGACAGACAGAAACAGAGAAACAAACCTCGATGGAGACACAGACCGCTTGTCGGAGACACAGCCAGACAGAGGAACAGAAAGGTAAATATGGTGTCTTCAACATATATGTAAGAGCTGGCGCCATATCTGCCGCTGGAAGCTTCAACGGGAGGCATGTACAAGCGGAATAAATGAGGGCTAGGATAGATCCTTGGGAGTCATCAGAGGGATCGGTGCTGCGGAGGGTGGGGGAGGGGGAGAGAAGCCATTCTCTGGCTCCGATCAGACAGGTAAACATGGAAACAAGCAAAGGGAAGTCCTACCAGAGGCCAATGTCAGAGGAATGAAGAGGCGACGGAATGGAGGAGAGGACGGAGTGTCTGGAGCTGGTAAATGCCTGATTGAGGTTTTGAGGTCCAGATGGGCTGAGGCAGGGGCAGAGGCCGGCGATGTTATGGTGGCGGTAGAAGGGCCAGATATGATGGAGAGGATATGAAGTAGGATTTGTCATGTCAGGTACGGATAGGGATCAGAGGTCACAAACGTCATAAGCAGCCTGAGATAACAGTGAGGAAGGGGGATGGAATCGGTGACCTGGGTATGGAGTTTGTGTTGGGGCCAAAGATAACGGCTTCGGTCTTTCCAATGTTTAATTGGAGCAAATAGCAGCTCCTGCAAAAGAGTTGCAGTCTGATAACACAGAGGGAGTGAAGGGTGGATTGCGATGGTGGAGAGCTGGAGCTGGGTGTTGTCAGCAGACATGTGGAAGCTGACCCCATGTCTGCAGATGGTGTCACAAAGGGCAGCTTGTAGATGAGGAAGAGCAAGGGGCAAGAATGGAAAGTTCAGAGACTCGAGAGTGAACGGTGCTGGTGTGGGAAGAAAAGCCATTGCTGGAGATGCTCTGGCTACCATCAGATCGGTAAGACTGGAACCAAGTGAGGGCAGGCCCACCGAAAGAGGCCAGTGTCAGAGGTGTGGAGAGATCACGGGTGGGTTTAATGCAGGATTGGAGGAGAGGGTGGAGAGGGCGAGTGGTGAGAGACATGGAGGGATTTAGACCCAAGGATAAGAATTTTAAATGTAATGCTTTGGCAGATTGTGAGAAACTGAGGCTCAGTGTGGGCGAGGGTGATGGGCGAGCGGGACTTGGGGAAGGCTGGACATGGACAGCAGAGTTTAGGATCGGTTGACATTGATGGAAGGTAGTGGTTGGGTGGCCGGCCAAGAGTGAACTGGAGGAATGGAGTCAGGAGGTGACACAGTTATAATGTTACTGGAGCCGTTAACACATGCAGAATAAACAGGTAAACATCTGCAGTAAAATAGCGGAGAGAGGAATGTCAATGGGGCACGTTCAGTGTCTGCCCCCTAAAATCACCCACGGTAATTTCTGGGCTCCTATCCTGAAACATGGCCTTTAACTGTCCCTCTGTCAGAGAAAGAAACATATTTCAACTGGGAAACTGCAGGGACAGAGTGAAACGGGTCTGTTTCTGTTGCTTGATTCAATGTACACTGCGGAGAAATCGGTAAAATGCATAAATCAATTGGCAGGAGTGAACATGGTCAATACAAATACATGAAAACTGTAAATGAAGCCGCTCATTATTGTGGGATGGGTCCTGTATGAACCCAGCTTTAAGCCTTATTCCCGAGAGAGGTCTGATTAAGATAATGTGCTGGACTTTGAGATGTTTGTGTTTTATTCAACACATTATTTACATCAGTGTCAAAGGTCCTAATGTAATGTGTTTGTTCAAGTGAGTGGAACTAATAGCAATGATCAGGGGTATAACCGTGTCAGTGTCAGTGGAGATTTATGCCCTGTATAAATCAGGGCCCATTGGAATGGATTAGCTCAGAGTGCCTGCCGGAGCTGTGGGTTCCACTCCAACAGAAGTCGCTGCTTCCCACAGTAATGGGATATCCAGTAATCTATGGGATAGAAGAAATTTACTATCCTGTTATTGCAGCCATTGGAGTTACTGGTAAGCGGTTATCTCAGCTGTCAATGTTGTAAATCGGTGTTAACTGTGCTGCAGTGTTTGGTAATGTTTAACACGGTGAATATTTTCCACAGCCGCCTGTTCTGTTCCAGCAGTTGAATGATGGGATGTCCTCAGTCTCTGCTCTTGTGGTCTTGTAGGAGTTTTATTATATCTGTAATGATCTTTGTGGGTCCAGCCCTGGCATTGTTACTGGATCATTCCCTGTACTGAATTTATTGGAATCAGGTTAATCAGGAGTCTGGGCTCAGAGCAGGTATCAGACCATCAGGAGCTGTTGTCAGATTTATGTTGTGAAACTCACCTGTCATCGAATATTTTTTCATAAATGTGCTTTCAGTGATTGATAATGAGAAAGCTCACGGTCTCGGTGTCCTCCCTCCCCAGTAACATGGTTCAGTTTATCTTGGATTTAAAAGTGTGATTGGTTATCACTGTTGTAAAATAATATTTCACTGTGTGTGTATCTGACGCCGCTTCAGAGGTCTGGCGACTGAACGGCGTTTGTTGCTGACACCTTCCCATCTCCTTCTCCGCTTCAGTGTGGGTGGATTCATTTGCTGACACTGGACTTCATTGTAAAATGAAATGCTTTGAGATTATGTTGTAAAAGTTTGCACTGTATCTGTTGGAATCAGTAGACCTTCTATTGATATGGAGATTATAATTAGCAGCGGTGACTTTGGTGTTATGTTAATTGAACAATCGCACCATCTAACGCTGGACTTTATAATTACAGGAGAAGGAACTTCAATTGTTGGCAGCTCTTTCTGGAAGAGACATTCGGTTCTGTTTATTTTAATGCACTGCAGATCAATGTAGGTGATCAGGTGAAGACTTGGGTGATCGGTAGGAACACCAACCTATTCAAAGAGGCCTCACAAACAACAAACTGATTATCAGAATAGAATCGTTGAACACGGGGATAGTGAACAGAATGCAGGCGCAGCATGTTAGGATTAAATGAAAAAGTGTATTGAGCAAGAGATAGGAGACGGTGCGGAGAGATAGAGCGGAGCAATAGAGAAATGGAAAGAGAAGGAGAACTAGAGGGAGGGGTTAATAGAGAGAGAGACCTTGAGAAAGATAGATAGATAGTATTACATAGGATATACGGCACAGAAACAGGCCATTCGGCACAACCAGTCCATCCCGGCATTTATGCTCCACTCGAGCCCATCCCATCCTTCCTCATCTAACTCTATTAACATAACCCTCTCGTCCCATCTCGCTCTTATGCTTATCTAGCCTCCCTTTAAATGTATGTATGCAAATCGCATCAACCACTCCCTGGGATAGCGATTTCCACATTCTCACCAATCTCTGGGTAAAGAAGTTTCTCCTGAATTTCCAGCTGATTTCTTGGTGAATATCTTATATTGATGGACTCTAGATATGCTTTTCCCCACCATTGTGTACACTCTCTCTGTGTCTACGCTATCAAAATCTTTCATCATTTTAAAGACCTCTATTAGGTCACACATCAAACTTACCTTTTCAAGAATAGAGACCCAGACTGTTCATCCTGATAGGTATACCCTCGCTTTGCTGGTATCATCCTTGTAAATCTAAGACAGAGGGCGAGAGAGGCAGCGATGTGAGTAATTCATCGGATTGATCTGCTGAAACTTCCAGTCTAATTATGATGAGGAAATGAGCTTTGAAGATGATATTAGCATGTTGTCAGATTGTGAGAACTTATCGCTATGAGGTCCCAAGTCTGCTTTGGTGATTGTTTATTTTTCAGGCTAAAAGATTGGACAAATGTCGTTATAGAATAGAATCAGTGATTTATTGATTGTAATGGATTATTAGCATATTGTATTTTAAACACTCTGGGTTAGCAGAATTCAGTAAAGAATCAGGTTGATTTAATTAATGGATTTTTTTTAATTGAATGTGCTAAGTAAATTCATTGAACACATTTTGTACACACTCTGCTGTTCACTGGCAGCAAGAGCCACAGAAATTAATGGTTGAATGTATTTGTTGAGTTGTGTTGCTGGGATTCATGAATTGGATTTCCTCTCACACTCTGCTGCAGTCTCTCCCTGTGAATCCCAGGCTCTCCTGCCCCTGCATTGAATCCTTTGTCTCCTCATGCGCTGCTTCAGTTTGTCCGCTTTCCCAAACCCTCAACTCCTCACTTTACCTGACGAAGGAGCAGCGCTCCGAAAGCTCGTAATTTCAAATAAAACTGTTGGACTATAACCTGGTGTTGTGCGACTTCTCATTTGTGTCCACCCCAGTCCAACACCGGCATCTCCGCATCACGGCCCTTAACCCAGAGCAACAAACTAGATTCACCTCCCCCTGTCCCAAAAACGTCCCTGCCTTCAGTCTTGTAGCTTCCAAAAGCTCTTATAATAATTTGTCCATGACTACACAAACCACTCTGGGTCCAGGTATATTGTGTATCATTAGAACAGGTTAATTAAGCATTAAACGTCCAGTACTAAGAAGTAATGCTTAACAAGAAGAGAGTCACAGTCTTGTTCGTTTGAGTCTCTGCGTTCCGTCCGAGCGGCTGTGGCGCAGTCTCTTTATCCTCTCGCTGCTTTCTCTTGACTGAAGTTCCTTCAACTCTGATTCTGCGTTCGCGCTGCCTTCAGTATTCATTATCCGTATCTTTTACGCTTTTTTTCCCTTTGCCGACGTGACTGCAAACAGCTATCCGACACCTGGTACATGTTTTCTGACCTTGTTGATCCCACTCGGACTCGCTTTGTGCAGATCAAAGTGACTTTTAACTTTAGATATTCTCTTCCAAAGACCATTTCTCGAGATGTTGTCTAAACAATCTGTCCATTTTATAGTGTTATCACTGAGGGGTGCTTCTCTTATCTCTTTTCTATCACATTACTGAATACCACGTTCCTGACAGTCCCCATAAACTTAGCATTACATTCCATTCCTTCAGTAATTGAAAACAGAGCCAGTTTCAGTCAGGTTGGCATAATTTCCCATCCTGCTTTTCTCTCATCCATTCGCCATTTTATACAGGCTTTTAGGCAATTAACATACAACTTCACATATTATAGTAATGCAAAAATGTTTTACTAAATCATACAAATACACCCTATCTACAGTCTGGAGACCAAATCCGGATTTAACGCATTGGATTCCAATTCCCCAAAACCCCTTCTCCTTTCCCCACCGGTACTCTGCATTCACTCGGCCCCTCCAGTGGATCCGGTGCTCACTTTATTCACTTTCTGTATCTAGTTCCCAACTCATTCTCCAAAACTGTGTTACATAAGAAATAGAAGCAGGAGTAGGCCATTCGGCCCTTCGAGCCTGCTCCGTCATTCAATGAGATCATGGCTGATCTTCTGCCACAATTCCATTCACCGGCCCTATCGCCATATCCCTTGATGCCCTTTCTAGTCAGAAATCTATCGACATCTGTTTTGAATATACCCAATGACTGAGCCTCCACAGCCCTCTGGGGTAGAGAATTCCAAAGATTCACCAACCTCATCTCAGTCCTGAATGGCCTACCCTTTTTCCCTAGGCTGTGGCCCCTGGTTCTAGACTCCCCAGCCAAGGGAAACATTTTCTCAGTATCCACCCGGTCAAGCCCTGTAATAATTTTGAATGCTTCAATGAGATCCCCTCTCATTCCTCTGAATTCAAGAGAATACAGGCCTAGTTTACTCAATCTCTACTCATACGACAGTCTCGCCATTCCAGGAATCAATCTCGTGAACCTTTGTTGCACTCCCTCTATGGCAAGTATATCCTTCCTTAGGTAAGGAGACCAAAATTGTACACAGTACTCCAGGTGTGGTCTCACCAAAGGAGTAAGACTTATTTACTCCTGTACTCAAATCCTCTTGTAATGAAGTCCAGCATACCATTTGCCTTCCTAATGGCTTGCTGCACCTGCACCATCAATTTCAATGACTCATGTACAAGGACACCTAGGACCCTTTGAGCATCTGCATTCCCCAATCTTTCACAATTTAGGAAATACTCTGCAATTCTGTTTTTTCTACCGAAGCTGATAACTTCACATTTATCCATATTATAATACATCTGCCATGTTCTCGCCCACTCACTGAGCCTGTCGAGATCCCCTTGAAGCCTCTTCACATCCTCTTCGAAACTGACACTGCCACCTAGCTTTTATCATCAGCAAATTTGGAAATGTTACATTTTGTCCCCTCATCCAAATCATTGATATAGTCTGTGAATAGCTGGGGCCCAAGCAGCGATCCTTGCGGTACCCCACTACTCACAGCCTGCCTTCGTGACAAAGACCAGTTTATCCCTACTCTTTGTTTTCTGTCTGTTAACCTATTTTCAATCCATGTTAGTATATTACCGCCAATTCCATTTGTCTTAATTTTGTTCACCAACCTCTTGCGTGGGACCTTATCGAAGGACTTCTGAAAATCCAAATACACCACATCCACCGGTTCCCCTTTGTCTACTCCACTAGTTACATACTCAAAGAACTCCAATAGGTTTGTAAAACATAAAGCTTTCATAAATCCATGTTGACTCTGCCCAATCTTACTATTAGTTTCTAAGTGCCCAGTTATTGCATCCTTTATTATAGATTCCAGCATTTTCCAAACTGCTAATGAGAGGCTAATAGGTCTGTAGTTCCCCGTTTTCTCTCTCCCTCCTTTATTAAATAGCGGGATTACATTTGCTATCCTCCAATCTGCAGAAAACATTCCAGAATCTATACGATTTTGGAAGATGACAACCAATGCGTCTACTATCCCAATGGCCACCTCTTTCAAAACCCTAGGATGTAGGTCATCCAGTACTTGAGATTTGTCGACTTCCAGTCCCATTAATTTTGATAGTAATTAAATTTATTACAAATAATTTCTTTAAGTTCCTCATTCTCGCCACACCCTTGGTTTTCTCTTATTTCTGGGAGTTTTTTTGTGTCTTCCTCCGTGAAGACAGGAACAAAGAATGTATTTAATTTGTAAGCCATTTCCTCATTCCCCATTATAAATTCTCCTGTCCCTGACTGTAAAGGACCTACATTTACCTTCGCCAGTCTTTTCCTTTTCACTTACCCCCATCGAATTGGAAGGACCCAAATGTAACACCGCTATTCAAGAAAGGAGGGAGAGAAAAAACAGGGAACTACAGGCAAGTTTGTCTGACATCAGTGATCAGGAATATGCTGAAATCCATTGCTAAGCAGGTAGTATCGAGTCACTTAGAAAATCATAACATGATTAGGCAGAGTGAACATGGTTTTTTGAAAGGGAAATTATGTTTGACAAATTTATTGGAGTTTTTTGAGGATGTATCTAGCAGGGTAGATAAAGGGGAACAAGTGGACTTAGTATACTTAGATTTCCAAAAGGCAATCGATAAGGTGCCAAATCAAAGATTATTACACAAGATTAGGGCTCTTGGGGTGGGGGCTTAATAGTAGCATGGATAGAGGATTGGTTAACGGACAGAAAACAGTTAGTAGGGATAAACGGAACTTTCAGGTTGGCAGGCTGTAACTAGTGGGGTGCCGCAAAGATCAGTGTTGGGGCATCAGCTATTTACAATCTATATTAATGACCTAGATGAAGGGACCGAGTGCAGTGTATCCAAGTTTTCTGATGATACAAAGCTAGCTGGGACAGTAAGCCGTGAGGAGAACACAAAGAGTCTGCAAAGGGATATAGATAGACTAAGTGAGTGGGCCGTAAGTTGGGAGATGGAATATAATGTCGGGAAATGTCAGGTTTTTCACTTTGATAGCAAGAATAGAAAAACAGAATATTTTTTCAATGGTGAGAAACATTCCAGTGTTGGTGTTCAGAGATATTTGGGTGTCCTCGTGCAAGAAACACAGAAAGCTAGCATACAGGTACAGTAAGCAGTAAGGAAGGCAATTGGAATATTGTCCTTTATTGCAAGCGGGTCGGAGTATAGGAGTAATGGAAGTCTTGCTACAATTGTACTGCGCCTTGGTGAGACCATGCCTGGAGGACTGTGCACAGTTCTGGTCTCCTTATCAAAGGAAGGATATACTTGCCTTGGAGGCGGTGCAACAAAGGTTCACTTGAATGATTCCTGGGATGAGAGTGCTGTCCTTTGAGGAGAGATTGTGTAGAATGGGCCTATGCTCTGAAGTTTAGAAGAATGAGAGGTGATCTCATTGAAACATACACAATTCTGAAGTGGATTGTCAGGGTAGATGCCGAGAGATTGTTTCCCTTGGCTGGATTGTCTCGAACTAGGGAGCACAGTCTCAGGATAAGGGGTAGGCCATTTAAGACTGAGATGAAGTGACATTTCTTCACTCAGAGGGTTGTGAATCTTTGGAATTCTCCGCCCCAGCGGGGTGTGAATGCTGAGTTTTTGAGTATATTCCAGCCTGAGATCGATAGATTTTTGTGCTCCAGGGAATTCAAGGGATATGGAGATTGGGCGGGAAAGTGGAGTTGAGTTCAATGACCAGCCATGATCTTACTGAATGGAGGAGCAGGCTCGAGGGCCGTATGGTCTACTCCTGCTCTTCTCATGTTCATATGTTGATGAGGTCACCAGCCCCGCCCCCAAGTACGGCCATTTAGCTGGTTTTGTTTCCTGATGGCGGTGACCATTTTTGATGAGCCAACAGCCCCGCCCCCCCACTGCGGCCATTTTGATGATGCCTCTTCCTCACGGCGGTGTCCATTTGTGAGAAGGTCACCAGCCTCCCTCCCCACAGCAGCCATATTGATGATATCACTTCCTGGCTCCACTGGCAATTTTTAATATGGTCAGCAGCCCTGCCCCAAAATGCAGCAATTTGGATAATGCCACTTCCTAACGGCGGTGTCCATTTGTGATGAGGTCACCAGCCCCGCCCCCCACAGTGATCATTTTGACGATATCACTTCCTGGTGTCGGTGGCCATTTTTGATGAGGTCGCCATTCCAGCCCCCAAATACGGCCATTTTGATAATGTCACATCCTGTCTGCGGTGGAAATTTTTGTTGAGGTCACCAGCGCCGCCTCCCCCCGACTGCGACCATTTTGATGATATCACTTCCTGGCGGTGGTGGGCATTTTTGATGCAGCAACAAATCTGGAAATTTCAGCCCAGATCCTGTCAAGCTGCTGCTTTGGCTCCAGGTCTGATCAGTAATTTCTCTGTTTTCTTTTCTCTCATTTACAGTTAACCTGGTGGCGATTGTGATCCTGTCCCGAGGAAAGTGCGGTCTCTCCAAATGTATCACTCGCTACCTGGTGGGAATGGCAGCGGCCGATCTCCTGGTCGTCATCTCTGATCCTTTCTTGAGGTGGAGTGCTCTGATTTATTTCCCAGGTTCATTCCTGAGCATTACTCCAGTGTGCAGTCTCACAACCGTCCTGACTTTTGCCACTACGATGGTTTCTGTCTGGCTCACCGTCGCTTTCACCTTTGATCGATTTGTGGCAATATGTTGTGAGAAGCTGAAAGCAAAATATTGCACCGAGAAAACGGCGGCTGTAGTTATCGGAACAGTGAGTGTGCTGGGCTGTTTAGAGTCTGTCCCCTGGTACTTTATCCATGAACCTTGCTTTATATTTGATAATGTGCCCTGGGGTTGTGTCGCTAAACTGAGCTACTTGACTTCCCCCGCATGGGCCGCATTTGAGTTTTTTCACCGCATTTTAACCCCTTATGTGCCGTTCTTTCTGATTTTGCTGCTCAATGCTCTGACGGTCAGACGTATTTTAGTGTCCAGCAGAGTCCGCAGGGGACTCCGGGGCCGCAGAAATGGAGAGAAACTCAAGGACCCAGAGATGGAGAACCGAAGGAAATCCATCGTTTTACTCTTCAGTATAACCAGCAGTTTTATATTGTTATGGGTAACACAGGTTGTGTTTAACATCTATCAGCGAATTACAAAGAGTTCTCCGTCCTCCGTCAATGACCCTCTTTATATCACACAACACACAGCAACAATGCTTCAGGTTCTCAGTTCCTGCACCAACACGTGTATTTACGCTGTGACCCAGACTAACTTCAGAGAGGAGCTGAAGAACGCGGTGAAATACCCATTCAATCTAATTGTTAAATTAGTTAAATCATAGAAAGAGCTGAAGAGGTTGAAACACTAGAACAGCAGCCCATTTCATACCCCGTCTCCTGCACTCCCCGCTGGACGGACAGTACATTTGACATTAGCAGCACCGAGCCCTGAGATGATCTTATACCTCATTTTGATGTCAGATTTTAATGAAAATCCGACCTATTGAGGCGGGTCACCTATGCGCACGGCACATGAATTGTTTCTCCAAAGGGCAGAGCTAAATAATCAGCTGGACTTCAACTGAAAAAGCTGCTGTTAACCCGCTGACAGAATGACAGAGAAAGGCAGAGAAAATACCAAAAGCAACAGACAGTAGCGGATAGCAAAAAGGAGCAGAAGTAAAGATAGAAATAAGAAGGTTAAGAGGCACAATAACGTGACAAGCTAATAAATGCACAAAGAAGCAGAGACTGAAACATGTAGAGTCAGAAAAAGAGAGACATCTATGAAGAGAAAATGGATAAACAGAAAGAGGCAAAAAGTAAGAAAAAGAGAGAAAGAAAGAAAGAAGGAAAGAAAGAAAGAAAGAACAGACGATTTTTTAAATTCATTTCCAAATTCATAATTATAATACAAACGCAGATTGCGTGACCGCTTGGTGGAACATCTCCGTTCAGTCCGTAAGGGTGACTCCGAGCTTCCCCTCGCCCGTCACATTAATTCTCTGCTCCACTCCCTGTCTGAACTATCTGTCCTCGGCCACCTACACTGCTCCAATGAAGCTCAACGTAAGTTCCAGGAGCAGCCCCCGATCTTTCGATTTGGCACATTACAGCCTTCCGGACTCAACATCGAGTTCAACAATTTCAGAACACACTCCACTGCCCCCATTTTTGTCAGCCGGCAGCCTTTGATGATTCTGCCATTCCCATTTACACCTTTTCTCGACCCATCTTCTGTTTCTTTACTTGTCCCATTCCCATCGCCCATTGCGCCGCACCATCATCTCTTTCGTCAATCAATCTCTCCTGCCTTCCATCCTATCACTGACCTCCCACTTTGTTCTTTACTCCCCTACCCCTTTCCCTGCCTCTGTACTTGCATACTACCTGTGACAGCTCTAAACTTTTCCAGCTCTGATGAAAGGTCATCGACTTGAAACCTTAAATGTGTTACTCTCTCCACAGATGCTACCTGACCTGCTGAGTGTTTCCACCAGTTCCTGTTTATATTTCATAATTATATTGTTAAGTGTGTTTTTATTTATATAAAACATAACATATACATAATGTCTAAGAATAACAATACATCTATGAAATCCGTGAACTCTGGAATTAAAGTTGATTATTATTTCTAAAAGCGTTAAAACGAGGCGGAGAAGCCAAAGAGAGAAATTAAGAAAATGAGAGATAGAAGAAAGAGGGCAAGTATGGGAATGAAAAACAGACAGCTGTAAATAAGTGATAAAGAAATGAAGTCAACATTAATAATACAGAGAAAGAGAAATACAAAAACAGGAACGGAATGATAGTGAAACAGTATGATAGAGAAAGACTGAGATAAAAAGGTTAAAAGAAACAAACAGAAGCAGACAAAAAGAGAAAAGGATACACACAGAGAAACAGAGACTCAGAAATAAACAGAGGCAGACAGAAAGAGAAAGAGAAAAACGTTGCAGACACCGAGTAAGAGCGACAATGTGGCTGAGGGAGAGAGGAGACATAGGTGTCAGAGACAACCAGAGGCAGACTGACAGTAACAGAGAGAGAGAGAGGCTGGCAGAAAAAAGGCAGTGTGACAGATCGAAAAATATAAAGACAGCAAGAGAGAGGCAGACAACAACAAAGGTGGAAATAACAAGACAGAGAAACACATAGAAAAGAGACCGAGGAAGAGAAATATACACAGAGAGACAGAGACAATGAGAGGCAGACAATGGTAAAAAGAGAAATAAAGTTAGGGACAGAGAGTGTGTTTAACACATACACTGCACTTTATGTCTCTATTCTGGGGTAATACACTTTTGGGTCTAATTACAAATGTGACGCCTGGAGGCTGCACAATACAGTCACTCAGACTTGTGTAACTGATCCTGACCATCACTGACTGCAAGAGGGTTCCCAACTGCTCTTAACCCTTCACATGTATTACTAAGCTGCACAGGGACCCGCAGCACTGTCCTGTATGTACAGTGTCAGCTGTGACACAGTGGGTAGCCCACTACCCTCTCAATCAGATGGTTGTGCCTTCACGTCCGTTCCAGAGAATTGAGCACAAAAATCTAGGCTGACAATCAAGTGCTGCACTGTCGGAGGTGCCGTATTTTGAATGAGGTGTTAAAACAAACCTCCGTCTGGCCTCTCAGGTGGACGTAAAATATCCTACGGCACTACTTTGAAGAAGAGCAGGAAAGTTCTCCCCAGTGTCCCGGCCAATAGTGATCCCTCAATCAACATAACAGAAACAGATTATCTGCTCATTATCACATTGCTGTTTGGGGGAGCTTGCTGTGCGCAGATTGGCTGCTGTGTTTCGGACATTAGAACAGTAACGACACTTCAAAAGTATTTGATTGGCTGTAAAACGCTTTGTGACGTCCGATTGTCGCGAAGGGCGCTCCACAAATGCAAGTCTTTCTTTCGTTTTTCCGGCTCTGTTATGGTCCATATTCTATTTCATACAGATTAAATAAAAATGATGAATAAAGGGATACAACTAAATACTGTATCAAAAAAATCTCAGGTACTGTCCAGTTATATGTCTAACCTTTGAAATAAAGTCTAGAATTGCATACTCTGCACAAAATGCCTTCCACATGCGCTTTATTTCAAAATAACAAACTTCAGTCGTTTTACCTTTTACAGAAGTACACATTTCATGGAATAATTCACTCTCTGCACTGCATTCTCTGGGTTAAAATCTTGCCTGTCCATTTTTATCACAGATTTTAAACCCGCTTATTTTTTAAAAAAATATTAAATCCCAACAATGATTTCACTGGAACAGCAAATTAAGCCTCTCAGTGTCCCTCACCATAACAAGCTCTTACCGGCATGAACTCTTCACCGAGACTTAACCGTGCATCCTATCTTACACATTACATTTAACTACAAGTGGGACCTACAGACTGCACCACAAAGAGACACACTCACATGGGAATCTGTTGGTCAAAGGTCCATGTCTGTCACCCTTGGAAGAATTCTAAGGAAACAAATTGCGATGGGAGAAATCCATTGATATTTCAGATATCTATAGGGACACGAAAAATAAACTCGGCTTCTAGGTATCTGCTGGGATGGGAGAAATCCATTGATATTTCAGATATCTATAGGGACATGAAAAATAAATTGGGCTTCTAGGTATCTGCTGGGATGGTAGAAATCCATTGCCATTCCAGAAATCAATTGCGGTTCCAGAAATCTATTGGCTCAGCAGAAATCCATTGGGATTTCAAAAATGTATTGGTGTTGGCATATGGAACTCAGTTAATCCCGCTTCTGAAAGGTTTTCATGTATAGTTCATTCGATATAGCGAAAATGTGATGGGTACCATTGGAGAGAGAGTGGGACAGAGATAGAGAGCGAGAGAGACAGACAGACAGATTTCACTCAGCAACAGCCGATGTTCGCAACAACCGGCCTTGGGTATTTTCATGATAGAATGTTTAGACTGTAATGGTAAGAACGTCCAGCGACTAGAAGGGTTACGCTTACCACAGCAAGGCCACAGTGTTTTTGCGTGCTTCCAACGTTGTTGTTGTATGTTGAAGAAAATTAATATTATTGTCTCTGGACTATGTAATCGGCAGAGACTGCTATATTAGGCAGGCCTTTCTCCGTTGTTCAAGCAGCACGAAAAGACACCTGGCTAATTTGGCGTGCTCTATCTGAGACTTTACTCCGCTAGTAAATTGCTTTTATTGCTGAAGTTAAAGAATAAAATGACTATAAACAGTCGACTGAACTCGTTACTACGGATGTGAACAAACAGAATACTGTTTAAGACAACACTGGTGTTCCGAGCAAAGGACCTGGGTGTGGGTAGCAGGTTAAAAAGGCAGGCAATTGTTACATTGTGCAGCTCACGGAAGAACACAATGTGGCGACATCAGGGTTAGCAACTATTGGAGAGATGACAGAGAGAGTGAAAAGGGACGCCAGCAGCTAGAAACCAGGAATGGCAAAGCAGTATGTGGACCAGAAATCAGGCCTGGCATTGCCTGACAATCTAAGCTGCATGTTGACCAGACTCTAGTCCTGGCATTGCCTGTCAATCTAAGCTGTATGTTGAGCAGTCTCCAGGCCTGACAATCTCAGCTTTATGTTGAACAGAGTCCAGGGCTGGCATTGCCTGTCAATCTCAGCTGTATGTTGACCAGAGTCCAGGCCTGGCATTGCCTGTCAATTTAAATTGTATGTTGACCAGATTCGAGGCAAGGCATCGCCTGTCAATCTAAGCTGTATGCGGGCCCAACTCCAGGCCTGGCATTGTCTGTCAATCTAAGCGGTAAGTTGACCAGAGTCCAGGCCTGGCATTGCCTGTAAATCAAAGCTGCATGTTGACCAGACTCCAGGCCTGGCATTGCCTGTCAATCTCAGCTGTATGTTGACCAGTGTCCAGGCCTGTCATTGCCTGTCAATCTAAGCTGTATGCTGACAAGAGTCCAGGACTGACATTGCCTGTCAATCTCAGCTGTATGTTGCCCAGAAACCAGGCCAGGCATTGCCTGTCAATCTAAGCTGTATGCGGTCCCAGCTCCAGGCCTGGCATTGCCTGTCAATCTCAGCTGTATGTTGCCCAGAAACCAGGCCTGGCATTGCCTGTCAATCTCAGCTGTATGTTGACCAGAGGCCAGGCCTGGCATTGCCTGTCAATCTCAGCTGTATGTTGAACAGAGTCCAGGCCTGGCATTGCATGTCAATTTAAGCAGCATGTTGACCAGAGTCCAGGCCTGGCATTGCCTGTCTATCTAAGCTGTATGTTGACCAGAGTCCAGGCCTGGCATTCATGGTCAATCTAAGCTGTATGTTGACCAGACTCCAGGCCTGACATTGCCTGTCAATCTAAGCTGTATGTTGACCAGTCTCCAGGCCTGGCATTGCCTGACAATCTCAGCTGTATGTTGACCAGAGTCCAGGCCTGGCATTGCCTGTGAATCTCAGCTGTATGTTGACCAGAATCCAGGCCTGGCATTCCCTGTCAATCTAAGCTGTATGTTGACCAGACTCCAGGCCTGGCATTGCCTGTCAATCTAAGCTGTATGTTGACCAGTCTCCAGGCCTGGCATTGCCTGAAAATCTCAGCTGTATGTTGACCAGAGTCCAGGCCTGGCATTGCCTGTCAATCTCAGCTGTATGTTGACCAGAGTCCAGGCCTGGCATTGCCTGTCAATCTCAGCTGTATGTTGACCAGACTCCAGACCTGGCATTGCCTGTCACTCTCAGCTGTATGTTGACCAGAGTCCAGGCCAGGCATTGCCTGTCAATCTAAGCTGTATGCGGACCCAACTCCCGGCCTTGCATTGCCTGTCAATCTAAGCTGTATGTTGACCAGAATCCAGGCCTGGCATTGCCTTTCAATCTCAGCTGTATGTTGACCAGAGTCCAGGCCTGGCATTGCCTGTCAATTTCAGCTGTATGTTGACCAGAGTCCAGGCCTGGCATTGCCTGTCAATCTAACTGTATGCGGACCCAGCTCCAGGCCTGGCATTGCCTGTCAATCTAAGCGGTAAGTTGACCAGAGTCCAGGCCTGGCATTGCCTGTCAATAAAAGCTGCATGTTGACCAGTCTCCAGGCCTGGCATTGCCTGTCAATAAAAGCTGTATGTTGACCAGACTCCAGGCCTGGCATTTCCTGTCAAACTCAGCTTTATGTTGACCAGTGTTTAGCCCTGGCATTGTCTGTCAATCTAAGATGTATGCGGACCCAGCTCCAGGCCTGACATTGCCTGTCAATCTCAGCTGTATGTTGTCCAGAAACCAGGCCTGGCATTGCCTATCAATCTAATCTGCATGTTGACCAGAGACCAGGCCTGGCATTGCCTGTCAATCTCAGCTGTATGCGGACCCAGCTCCAGGCCTGGCATTGCCTGTCAATCTCAGCTGTATGTTGACCAGAGGCCAGGCCTGGCATTGCATGTCAAACTCAGCTGTGTGTTGACCAGACTCCAGGCCTGGCATTGCCTGTCAATCTCAGCTGTAAGTTGAACAGAGTCCCGGCCTGGCATTGCCTGTCAATTTAAGCTGTATGTTGACCAGAGTCCAGGGCTGGCATTGCCTGTCAATCTCAGCTGTATGTTGATCAGAGTCCTGGCCTGGCCTGGAGTTTAAGCAGCACGAAAAGACACCTGGCTAATTTGGCGTGCTCTATCTGAGACTTTACTCCGCAAGTAATTTGCTTTTATTGCTGAAGTTAAAGAATAAAATGACTATAAACAGTCGACTGAACTCGTTACTACGGATGTGAACAAACAGAATACTGTTTAAGACAACACTGGTGTTCCGAGCAAAGGACCTGGGTGTGGGTAGAAGTTTATAAAGGCAGGCAATTGTTACATTGTGCAGCTCACGGAAGAACACAATGTGGCGACATCAGGGTTAGCAACTATTGGAGAGATGACAGAGAGAGGGAAAAGGGATGCCAGCAGCTAGACACCAGGAATGGCAAAGCAGTATGTGGACCAGAAATCAGGCCTGGCATTGCCTGACAATCTAAGCTGCATTTTGACCAGACTCTAGTCCTGGCATTGCCTGTCAATCTAAGCTGTATGTTGAGCAGTCTCCAGGCCTGACAATCTCAGCTTTATGTTGACCAGAGTCCAGGGCTGGCATTGCCTGTCAATCACAGCTGTATGTTGACCAGAGTCGAGGCCAGGCATCGCCTGTCAATCTAAGCTGTATGCGAACCCAACTCCAGGCCTGGCATTGTCTGTCAATCTAAACTGTATGTTGACCAGAATCCAGGCCTGGCATTGCCTGCCAATCTCAGCTGTATGTTGACCAGAGTCCAGGCCTGGCATTGCCTGTCAATCTCAGCTGTATGTTGACCAGAGTCCAGGCCTGGCATTGCCTGTCAATCTAAGCTGTATGCGGACCCAGCTCCAGGCCTGGCATTGCCTGTCAATCTAAGCGGTAAGTTGAACAGAGTCCAGGCCTGGCATTGCCTGTAAATCAAAGCTGCATGTTGACCAGACTCCAGGCCTGGCATTGCCTGTCAATCTCAGCTGTATGTTGACCAGTGTCCAGGCCTGTCATTGCCTGTCAATCTAAGCTGTATGCTGACTAGAGTCCAGGACTGACATTGCCTGTCAATCTCAGCTGTATGTTGCCCAGAAAGCAGGCCAGGCATTGCCTGTCAATCTAAGCTGTATGCGGTCCCAGCTCCAGGCCTGGCATTGCCTGTCAATCTCAGCTGTATGTTGCCCAGAAACCAGGCCTGGCATTGCCTGTCAATCTCAGCTGCATGTTGAACAGAGTCCAGGCCTGGCATTGCATGTCAATTTAAGCAGTATGTTGACCAGAGTCCAGGCCTGGCATTGCCTGTCTATCTAAGCTGTATGTTGACCAGAGTCCAGGCCTGGCATTGCATGTCAATTTAAGCAGTATGTTGACCAGTCTCCAGGCCTGGCATTGCCTGACAATCTCAGCTGTATGTTGACCAGTCTCCAGGCCTGGCATTGCCTGACAATCTCAGCTGTATGTTGACCAGAGTCCAGGCCTGGCATAGCCTGTGAATCTCAGCTGTATGTTGACCAGAGTCCAGGCCTGGCATTGCCTGTGAATCTCAGCTGTATGTTGACCAGAGTCCAGGCCTGGCAGTCTCTGTCAATCTAAGTTGTATGTTGACCAGACTCCAGGCCTGGCATTGCCTGTCAATCTAAGCTGTATGTTGACCAGTCTCCAGGCCTGGCATTGCCTGAAAATCTCAGCTGTATGTTGACCAGAGTCCAGGCCTGGCATTGCCTGTCAATCTCAGCTGTATGTTGACCAGAGTCCCGGCCTGTCATTGCCTGTCAATCTCAGCTGTATGTTGACCAGACTCCAGACCTGGCATTGCTTGTCACTCTCAGCTGTATGTTGCCCAGAGTCCAGGCCAGGCATTGCCTGTCAATCTAAGCTGTATGCGGACCCAACTCCCGGCCTTGCATTGCCTGTCAATCTAAGCTGTATGTTGACCAGAATCCAGGCCTGGCATTGCCTGTCAATCTCAGCTGTATGTTAGCCAGAGTCCAGGCCTGGCATTGCCTGTCAATTTCAGCTGTATGTTGACCAGAGTTCTGGCCTGGCATTGCCTGTCAATCTAACTGTATGCGGACCCAGCTCCAGGCCTGGCATTGCCTGTCAATCTGAGCGGTAAGTTGACCAGAGTCCAGGCCTGGCATTGCCTGTCAATAAAAGCTGCATGTTGACCAGACTCCAGGCCTGGCATTTCCTGTCAAACTCAGCTTTATGTTGACCAGTGTTTAGGCCTGGCATTGTCTGTCAATCTAAGCTGTATGCGGACCCAGCTCCAGGCCTGACATTGCCTGTCAATCTCAGCTGTATGTTGTCCAGAAACCAGGCCTGGCATTGCCTATCAATCTAATCTGCATGTTGACCAGAGACCAGGCCTGGCATTGCCTGTCAATCTCAGCTGTATGCGGACCCAGCTCCAGGCCTGGCATTGCCTGTCAATCTCAGCTGTATGTTGACCAGAGGCCAGGCCTGGCATTGCATGTCAAACTCAGCTGTGTGTTGACCAGACTCCAGGCCTGGCATTGCCTGTCAATCTCAGCTGTAAGTTGAACAGAGTCCCGGCCTGGCATTGCCTGTCAATTTAAGCTGTATGTTGACCAGAGTCCAGGGCTGGCATTGCCTGTCAATCTCAGCTGTATGTTGATCAGAGTCCTGGCCTGGCCTGGAGTTTAAGCAGCACGAAAAGACACCTGGCTAATTTGGCGTGCTCTATCTGAGACTTTACTCCGCAAGTAATTTGCTTTTATTGCTGAAGTTAAAGAATAAAATGACTATAAACAGTCGACTGAACTCGTTACTACGGATGTGAACAAACAGAATACTGTTTAAGACAACACTGGTGTTCCGAGCAAAGGACCTGGGTGTGGGTAGAAGTTTATAAAGGCAGGCAATTGTTACATTGTGCAGCTCACGGAAGAACACAATGTGGCGACATCAGGGTTAGCAACTATTGGAGAGATGACAGAGAGAGGGAAAAGGGATGCCAGCAGCTAGACACCAGGAATGGCAAAGCAGTATGTGGACCAGAAATCAGGCCTGGCATTGCCTGACAATCTAAGCTGCATTTTGACCAGACTCTAGTCCTGGCATTGCCTGTCAATCTAAGCTGTATGTTGAGCAGTCTCCAGGCCTGACAATCTCAGCTTTATGTTGACCAGAGTCCAGGGCTGGCATTGCCTGTCAATCACAGCTGTATGTTGACCAGAGTCGAGGCCAGGCATCGCCTGTCAATCTAAGCTGTATGCGAACCCAACTCCAGGCCTGGCATTGTCTGTCAATCTAAACTGTATGTTGACCAGAATCCAGGCCTGGCATTGCCTGCCAATCTCAGCTGTATGTTGACCAGAGTCCAGGCCTGGCATTGCCTGTCAATCTCAGCTGTATGTTGACCAGAGTCCAGGCCTGGCATTGCCTGTCAATCTAAGCTGTATGCGGACCCAGCTCCAGGCCTGGCATTGCCTGTCAATCTAAGCGGTAAGTTGAACAGAGTCCAGGCCTGGCATTGCCTGTAAATCAAAGCTGCATGTTGACCAGACTCCAGGCCTGGCATTGCCTGTCAATCTCAGCTGTATGTTGACCAGTGTCCAGGCCTGTCATTGCCTGTCAATCTAAGCTGTATGCTGACTAGAGTCCAGGACTGACATTGCCTGTCAATCTCAGCTGTATGTTGCCCAGAAAGCAGGCCAGGCATTGCCTGTCAATCTAAGCTGTATGCGGTCCCAGCTCCAGGCCTGGCATTGCCTGTCAATCTCAGCTGTATGTTGCCCAGAAACCAGGCCTGGCATTGCCTGTCAATCTCAGCTGCATGTTGAACAGAGTCCAGGCCTGGCATTGCATGTCAATTTAAGCAGTATGTTGACCAGAGTCCAGGCCTGGCATTGCCTGTCTATCTAAGCTGTATGTTGACCAGAGTCCAGGCCTGGCATTGCATGTCAATTTAAGCAGTATGTTGACCAGTCTCCAGGCCTGGCATTGCCTGACAATCTCAGCTGTATGTTGACTAGTCTCCAGGCCTGGCATTGCCTGACAATCTCAGCTGTATGTTGACCAGAGTCCAGGCCTGGCATAGCCTGTGAATCTCAGCTGTATGTTGACCAGAGTCCAGGCCTGGCATTGCCTGTGAATCTCAGCTGTATGTTGACCAGAGTCCAGGCCTGGCAGTCTCTGTCAATCTAAGTTGTATGTTGACCAGACTCCAGGCCTGGCATTGCCTGTTAATCTAAGCTGTATGTTGACCAGTCTCCAGGCCTGGCATTGCCTGAAAATCTCAGCTGTATGTTGACCAGAGTCCAGGCCTGGCATTGCCTGTCAATCTCAGCTGTATGTTGACCAGAGTCCCGGCCTGTCATTGCCTGTCAATCTCAGCTGTATGTTGACCAGACTCCAGACCTGGCATTGCTTGTCACTCTCAGCTGTATGTTGCCCAGAGTCCAGGCCAGGCATTGCCTGTCAATCTAAGCTGTATGCGGACCCAACTCCCGGCCTTGCATTGCCTGTCAATCTAAGCTGTATGTTGACCAGAATCCAGGCCTGGCATTGCCTGTCAATCTCAGCTGTATGTTAGCCAGAGTCCAGGCCTGGCATTGCCTGTCAATTTCAGCTGTATGTTGACCAGAGTTCTGGCCTGGCATTGCCTGTCAATCTAACTGTATGCGGACCCAGCTCCAGGCCTGGCATTGCCTGTCAATCTAAGCGGTAAGTTGACCAGAGTCCAGGCCTGGCATTGCCTGTCAATAAAAGCTGCATGTTGACCAGACTCCAGGCCTGGCATTTCCTGTCAATCTCAGCTTTATGTTGACCAGTGTTTAGGCCTGGCATTGTCTGTCAATCTAAGCTGTATGCGGACCCAGCTCCAGGCCTGACATTGCCTGTCAATCTCAGCTGTATGTTGTCCAGAAACCAGGACTGGCATTGCCTATCAATCTAATCTGTATGTTGACCAGAGTCCAGGCCTGGCATTGCCTGTCAATCTAAGCTGTATGCGGACCCAGCTCCAGGCCTGGCATTGCCTGTCAAACTCAGCTGTGTGTTGACAAGACTCCAGGCCTGGCATTGCCTGTCAATCTCAGCTGTAAGTTGAACAGAGTCCCGGCCTGGCATTGCCTGTCAATTTAAGCTGTATGTTGACCAGAGTCCAGGCCTGGCATTGCCTGACAAACTCAGCTGTACGTTGACCAGAGTCCAGGCCTGGCATTGCCTGTCAATCTAAGCTGCTTGTTGACAAGACTCTTGGCCTGGCATTGCCTGTCAATCTCTGCTGTTTGTTGACCAGAGTCCAGGCCAAGCATTGCCTGTCAATCTAAGCTGTATGCGGTCCAGACTCCAGGCCTGGCATTGCCTGACAATCTCAGCTGTATGTTGACCAGAGTCCAGGCCTGGCATTGCCTGTCAATCTAAGCTGTATGTTGATCAGAGTCCAGGCCTGGCATTGCCTGTCAATTTAAATTGTATGTTGACCAGATTCGAGGCCAGGCATCACCTGTCAATCTAAGCTGTATGCGGACCCAACTCCAGGCCTGGCATTGTCTGTCAATCTAAACTGTATGTTGACCAGAATCCAGGCCTGGCATTGCCTGCCAATCTCAGCTGTATGTTGACCAGAGTCCAGGCCTGGCAGTGCCTGTCAATCTCAGCTGTATGTTGACTAGAGTCCAGGCCTGGCATTGCCTGTCAATCAAAGCTGTATGCGGACCCAGCTCCAGGCCTGGCATTGCCTGTCAATCTAAGCGGTAAGTTGACCAGAGTCCAGGCCTGGCATTGCCTGTAAATCAAAGCTGCATGTTGACCAGACTCCAGGCCTGGCATTGCCTGTCAATCTCAGCTGTATGTTGACCAGTGTCCAGGCCTGTCATTGCCTGTCAATCTAAACTATATGCGGTCCCAGATCCAGGCCTGGCATTGCCTGTCAATCTCAGCTGTATGTTGACCAGAAACCAGGCCTGGCATTGCCTGACTATCTCAGCTGTATGTTGACCAGAGGCCAGGCCTGGCATTGCCTGTCAATCTCAGCTGTATGTTGAACAGAGTCCAGGCCTGGCATTGCATGTCAATTTAAGCAGTATGTTGACCAGAGTCCAGGCCTGGCATTGCCTGTCTATCTAAGCTGTATGTTGACCAGAGTCCAGGCCTGGCATTCATGGTCAATCTAAGCTGTATGTTGACCAGACTCCAGGCCTGACATTGCCTGTCAATCTAAGCTGTATGTTGACCAGTCTCCAGGCCTGGCATTGCCTGACAATCTCAGCTGTATGTTGACCAGAGTCCAGGCCTGGCATAGCCTGTGAATCTCAGCTGTATGTTGACCAGAGTCCAGGCCTGGCATTGCCTGTGAATCTCAGCTGTATGTTGACCAGAGTCCAGGCCTGGCAGTCTCTGTCAATCTAAGCTGTATGTTGACCAGACTCCAGGCCTGGCATTGCCTGTCAATCTAAGCTGTATGTTGACCAGTCTCCAGGCCTGGCATTGCCTGAAAATCTCAGCTGTATGTTGACCAGAGTCCAGGCCTGGCATTGCCTGTCAATCTCAGCTGTATGTTGACCAGAGTCCCTGGCCTGGCATTGCCTGTCAATCTCAGCTGTATGTTGACCAGACTCCAGACCTGGCATTGCTTGTCACTCTCAGCTGTATGTTGCCCAGAGTCCAGGCCAGGCATTGCCTGTCAATCTAAGCTGTATGCGGACCCAACACCCCGGCCTTGCATTGCCTGTCAATCTAAGCTGTATGTTGACCAGAATCCAGGCCTGGCATTGCCTGTCAATCTCAGCTGTATGTTGACCAGAATCCAGGCCTGGCATTGCCTGTCAATCTCAGCTGTATGTTAGCCAGAGTCCAGGCCTGGCATTGCCTGTCAATTTCAGCTGTATGTTGACCAGAGTCCTGGCCTGGCATTGCCTGTCAATCTAACTGTATGCAGACCCAGCTCCAGGCCTGGCATTGCCTGTCAATCTAAGCGGTAAGTTGACCAGAGTCCAGGCCTGGCATTGCCTGTCAATAAAAGCTGCATGTTGACCAGACTCTTGGCCTGGCATTGCCTGTCAATCTCAGCTGTATGTTGACCAGACTCCAGACCTGGCATTGCCTGTCACTCTCAGCTGTATGTTGACCAGAGTCCAGGCCAGGCATTGCCTGTCAATCTAAGCTGTATGCGGACCCAACTCCCGGCCTTGCATTGCCTGTCAATCTAAGCTGTATGTTGACCAGAATCCAGGCCTGGCATTGCCTTTCAATCTCAGCTGTATGTTGACCAGAGTCCAGGCCTGGCATTGCCTGTCAATTTCAGCTGTATGTTGACCAGAGTCCTGGCCTGGCATTGCCTGTCAATCTAACTGTATGCGGACCCAGCTCCAGGCCTGGCATTGCCTGTCAATCTAAGCGGTAAGTTGACCAGAGTCCAGGCCTGGCATTGCCTGTCAATAAAAGCTGCATGTTGACCAGTCTCCAGGCCTGGCATTGCCTGTCAATAAAAGCTGTATGTTGACCAGACTCCAGGCCTGGCATTTCCTGTCAAACTCAGCTTTATGTTGACCAGTGTTTAGGCCTGGCATTGTCTGTCAATCTAAGATGTATGCGGACCCAGCTCCAGGCCTGACATTGCCTGTCAATCTCAGCTGTATGTTGTCCAGAAACCAGGCCTGGCATTGCCTATCAATCTAATCTGCATGTTGACCAGAGACCAGGCCTGGCATTGCCTGTCAATCTCAGCTGTATGCGGACCCAGCTCCAGGCCTGACATTGCCTGTCAATCTCAGCTGTATGTTGTGCAGAAACCAGGCCTGGCATTGCCTATCAATCTAATCTGCATGTTGACCAGAGACCAGGCCTGGCATTGCCTGTCAATCTCAGCTGTATGCGGACCCAGCTCCAGGCCTGGCATTGCCTGTCAATCTTAGCTGTATGTTGACCAGAGGCCAGGCCTGGCATTGCCTGTCAAACTCAGCTGTGTGTTGACCAGACTCCAGGCCTGGCATTGCCTGTCAATCTCAGCTGTAAGTTGAACAGAGTCCCGGCCTGGCATTGCCTGTCAATTTAAGCTGTATGTTGACCAGAGTCCAGGCCTGGCATTGCCTGACAAACTCAGCTGTACGTTGACCAGAGTCCAGGCCTGGCATTGCCTGTCAATCTCAGCTGTATGTTGACCAGAGTCCAGTCCTGGCATTGCCTGTCAATCTAAGCTGCATGTTGACCAGACTCTTGGCCTGGCATTGCCTGTCAATCTCTGCTGTTTGTTGACCAGAGTCCAGGCCAAGCATTGCCTGTCAATCTAAGCTGTATGCGGTCCAGACTCCAGGCCTGGCATTGCCTGTCAATCTCAGCTGTATGTTGACCAGAATCCAGGCCTGGCATTGCCTGTCAATCTCAGCTGTATGTTAGCCAGAGTCCAGGCCTGGCATTGCCTGTCAATTTCAGCTGTATGTTGACCAGAGTCCTGGCCTGGCATTGCCTGTCAATCTAACTGTATGCAGACCCAGCTCCAGGCCTGGCATTGCCTGTCAATCTAAGCGGTAAGTTGACCAGAGTCCAGGCCTGGCATTGCCTGTCAATAAAAGCTGCATGTTGACCAGACTCTTGGCCTGGCATTGCCTGTCAATCTCAGCTGTATGTTGACCAGACTCCAGACCTGGCATTGCCTGTCACTCTCAGCTGTATGTTGACCAGAGTCCAGGCCAGGCATTGCCTGTCAATCTAAGCTGTATGCGGACCCAACTCCCGGCCTTGCATTGCCTGTCAATCTAAGCTGTATGTTGACCAGAATCCAGGCCTGGCATTGCCTTTCAATCTCAGCTGTATGTTGACCAGAGTCCAGGCCTGGCATTGCCTGTCAATTTCAGCTGTATGTTGACCAGAGTCCTGGCCTGGCATTGCCTGTCAATCTAACTGTATGCGGACCCAGCTCCAGGCCTGGCATTGCCTGTCAATCTAAGCGGTAAGTTGACCAGAGTCCAGGCCTGGCATTGCCTGTCAATAAAAGCTGCATGTTGACCAGTCTCCAGGCCTGGCATTGCCTGTCAATAAAAGCTGTATGTTGACCAGACTCCAGGCCTGGCATTTCCTGTCAAACTCAGCTTTATGTTGACCAGTGTTTAGGCCTGGCATTGTCTGTCAATCTAAGATGTATGCGGACCCAGCTCCAGGCCTGACATTGCCTGTCAATCTCAGCTGTATGTTGTCCAGAAACCAGGCCTGGCATTGCCTATCAATCTAATCTGCATGTTGACCAGAGACCAGGCCTGGCATTGCCTGTCAATCTCAGCTGTATGCGGACCCAGCTCCAGGCCTGACATTGCCTGTCAATCTCAGCTGTATGTTGTGCAGAAACCAGGCCTGGCATTGCCTATCAATCTAATCTGCATGTTGACCAGAGACCAGGCCTGGCATTGCCTGTCAATCTCAGCTGTATGCGGACCCAGCTCCAGGCCTGGCATTGCCTGTCAATCTTAGCTGTATGTTGACCAGAGGCCAGGCCTGGCATTGCCTGTCAAACTCAGCTGTGTGTTGACCAGACTCCAGGCCTGGCATTGCCTGTCAATCTCAGCTGTAAGTTGAACAGAGTCCCGGCCTGGCATTGCCTGTCAATTTAAGCTCTATGTTGACCAGAGTCCAGGCCTGGCATTGCCTGACAAACTCAGCTGTACGTTGACCAGAGTCCAGGCCTGGCATTGCCTGTCAATCTCAGCTGTATGTTGACCAGAGTCCAGTCCTGGCATTGCCTGTCAATCTAAGCTGCATGTTGACCAGACTCTTGGCCTGGCATTGCCTGTCAATCTCTGCTGTTTGTTGACCAGAGTCCAGGCCAAGCATTGCCTGTCAATCTAAGCTGTATGCGGTCCAGACTCCAGGCCTGGCATTGCCTGTCAATCTCAGCTGTATGTTGACCAGAGTCCAGGCCTGGCATTGCCTGTCAATCTAAGCTGTATGTTGACAAGACTCCAGGCCTGGCATTGCCTGTCAATCTCAGCTGTATGTTGACCAGACTCCAGGACTTGCTTTGACTGTCAGTCCAAGCTTTATGCAGACCCAGCTCCAGGCCTGCCAATGCCTGTCAATCTAAACTGTGTGTTGACCAGAGTACAGGCCTGGCATTGCCTGTCAATCTAATCTGTCTGTTGACCAGAGTCCAGGATTGGCATTGCCTTTCAATCTCAGCTGTATGTTGTTCAGAGTCCAGGCCTGGCATTGCCTGTCAATCTAAACGGTATGTTGACCAGACTCCAGGCTTGGCATTGCCTGTCAATCTCAGCTGTATGATGACCAGAGTCCAGGCCTAACTTTGCCTGTCAATCTAAGCTGTATTTTGACCTGAGTCCAGGCCTGGCATTGTTTGACAATCTCAGCTGTATGTTGACCAGAGTCCACGCCTGGCATTGCCTGTCAATCTCAGCTGTATGTTGACCAGAGTCCAGGCCTGGCATTGCCTGTCAATTTCAGCTGTATGCGGACCCAGATCCAGGCGTGGCATTGCCTGTCAATCTAAGCTGTATGTTGACCAGAGTACAGGCTTGGCATTGCCTGTCAATCTCAGCTGTATTTTTTTCAGAATCCAGGCCTGGCATTGCCTGTCAATCTCAGCTGTATGTTGATCAGCATCCAGGCCTGGCATTGCCTCTCAATCTCAGCTGTATGTTGACCAGAGTCCAGGCCTGGCATTGCCTGTCAATCTAAGCTTTATGTTGACCAGACTCCAGGCATGGCATTGCCTGTCCATCTCAGCTGTATGTTGACCAGAGTCCAGGCCTGGCATTGCCTGTGAATCTCAGCTCTATGTATACCTGAGTCCCGGCCTGGCATTGTCTGTCAATCTAAACTGTATGTTGACCAGAGTCCAGGCCTGGCATTGCCTGTCAATCTCAGCTGCATGTTGACCAGAGTCCAGGCCTGGCATTGCAAGACAATCTAAACTGTATGTTGACCAGAGTCCAGGCCTGGCATTGCCTGTCAATCTCAGCTGCATGTTGACCAGAGTCCAGGCCTGGCATTGCAAGACAATCTAAACTGTATGTTGACCAGAATCCAGGCCTGGCATTGCCTGCCAATCTAAACGGTAAGTTGACCAGACTCCAGGCCTGGCATTGCCTGTCAATCTCAGCTATATGTTGACCAGTGTCCAGGCCTATCATTGCCTGTCAATCTAAGCTGTATGTTGCCCAGAAACCAGGCCAGGCATTGCCTGTCAATCTAAGCTGTATGCGGTCCCAGCTCCAGGCCTGGCATTGCCTGTCAATCTCAGCTGTATGTTGCCCAGAGGCAAGGCCTGGCATTGCCTGTCAATCTCAGCTGTATGTTGAACAGAGTCCAGGCCTGGCATTGCATGTCAATTTAAGCAGTATGTTGACCAGAGTCCAGGCCTGGCATTGCCTGTCGATCTAAGCTGTCTGTTGACCAGAGTCCAGGCCTGGCATTGCATGTCAATTTAAGCAGTATGTTGACCAGAGTCCAGGCCTGGCATTGCCTGTCTATCTAAGCTGTATGTTGACCAGAGTCCAGGCCTGGCATTCATGGTCAATCTAAGCTGTATGTTGACCAGACTCCAGGCCTGACATTGCCTGTCAATCTAAGCTGTATGTTGACCAGTCTCCAGGCCTGGCATTGCCTGACAATCTCAGCTGTATGTTGACCAGAGTCCAGGCCTGGCATAGCCTGTGAATCTCAGCTGTATGTTGACCAGAGTCCAGGCCTGGCATTGCCTGTCAATTTAAATTGTATGTTGACCAGATTCGAGGCCAGGCATCGCCTGTCAATCTAAGCTGTATGCGGACCCAACTCCAGGCCTGGCATTGTCTGTCAATCTAAACTGTATGTTGACCAGAATCCAGGCCTGACATTGCCTGCCAATCTCAGCTGTATGTTGACCAGAGTCCAGGCCTGGCAGTGCCTGTCAATCTCAGCTGTATGTTGACCAGAGTCCAGGCCTGGCATTGCCTGTCAATCTAAGCTGTATGCGGACCCAGCTCCAGGCCTGGCATTGCCTGTCAATCTAAGCGGTAAGTTGACCAGAGTCCAGGCCTGGCATTGCCTGTAAATCAAAGCTGCATGTTGACCAGACTCCAGGCCTGGCATTGCCTGTCAATCTCAGCTGCATGTTGACCAGTGTCCAGGCCTGTCATTGCCTGTCAATCTAAGCTGTATGCTGACTAGAGTCCAGGACTGACATTGCCTGTCAATCTCAGCTGTATGTTGCCCAGAAACCAGGCCAGGCATTGCCTGTCAATCTAAGCTGTATGCGGTCCCAGCTCCAGGCCTGGCATTGCCTGTCAATCTCAGCTGTATGTTGCCCAGAAACCAGGCCTGGCATTGCCTGTCAATCTCAGCTGTATGTTGACCAGAGGCCAGGCCTGGCATTGCCTGTCAATCTCAGCTGTATGTTGAACAGAGTCCAGGCCTGGCATTGCATGTCAATTTAAGCAGTATGTTGACCAGAGTCCAGGCCTGGCATTGCCTGTCTATCTAAGCTGTATGTTGACCAGAGTCCAGGCCTGGCATTGCATGTCAATTCAAGCAGTATGTTGACCAGAGTCCAGGCCTGGCATTGCCTGTCTATCTAAGCTGTATGTTGACCAGAGTCCAGGCCTGGCATTCATGGTCAATCTAAGCTGTATGTTGACCAGACTCCAGGCCTGACATTGCCTGTCAATCTAAGCTGTATGTTGACCAGTCTCCAGGCCTGGCATTGCCTGACAATCTCAGCTGTATGTTGACCAGAGTCCAGGCCTGGCATAGCCTGTGAATCTCAGCTGTATGTTGACCAGAGTCCAGGCCTGGCATTGCCTGTGAATCTCAGCTGTATGTTGACCAGAGTCCAGGCCTGGCGGTCTCTGTCAATCTAAGTTGTATGTTGACCAGACTCCAGGCCTGGCATTGCCTGTCAATCTAAGCTGTATGTTGACCAGTCTCCAGGCCTGGCATTGCCTGAAAATCTCAGCTGTATGTTGACCAGAGTCCAGGCCTGGCATTGCCTGTCAATCTCAGCTGTATGTTGACCAGAGTCCCGGCCTGTCATTGCCTGTCAATCTCAGCTGTATGTTGACCAGACTCCAGACCTGGCATTGCTTGTCACTCTCAGCTGTATGTTGCCCAGAGTCCAGGCCAGGCATTGCCTGTCAATCTAAGCTGTATGCGGACCCAACTCCCGGCCTTGCATTGCCTGTCAATCTAAGCTGTATGTTGACCAGAATCCAGGCCTGGCATTGCCTGTCAATCTCAGCTGTATGTTAGCCAGAGTCCAGGCCTGGCATTGCCTGTCAATTTCAGCTGTATGTTGACCAGAGTTCTGGCCTGGCATTGCCTGTCAATCTAACTGTATGCGGACCCAGCTCCAGGCCTGGCATTGCCTGTCAATCTAAGCGGTAAGTTGACCAGAGTCCAGGCCTGGCATTGCCTGTCAATAAAAGCTGCATGTTGACCAGACTCCAGGCCTGGCATTTCCTGTCAATCTCAGCTTTATGTTGACCAGTGTTTAGGCCTGGCATTGTCTGTCAATCTAAGCTGTATGCGGACCCAGCTCCAGGCCTGACATTGCCTGTCAATCTCAGCTGTATGTTGTCCAGAAACCAGGCCTGGCATTGCCTATCAATCTAATCTGTATGTTGACCAGAGTCCAGGCCTGGCATTGCCTGTCAATCTAAGCTGTATGCTGACCCAGCTCCAGGCCTGGCATTGCCTGTCAAACTCAGCTGTGTGTTGACCAGACTCCAGGCCTGGCATTGCCTGTCAATCTCAGCTGTAAGTTGAACAGAGTCCCGGCCTGGCATTGCCTGTCAATTTAAGCTGTATGTTGACCAGAGTCCAGGCCTGGCATTGCCTGACAAACTCAGCTGTACGTTGACCAGAGTCCAGGCCTGGCATTGCCTGTCAATCTAAGCTGCATGTTGACAAGACTCTTGGCCTGGCATTGCCTGTCAATCTCTGCTGTTTGTTGACCAGAGTCCAGGCCAAGCATTGCCTGTCAATCTAAGCTGTATGCTGACCAGACTCCAGGCCTGGCATTGCCTGTCAATCTCAGCTGTATGTTGACCAGAGTCCAGGCCTGGCATTGCCTGTCAATCTAAGCTGTATGTTGACCAGAGTCCAGGCCTGGCATTGCCTGTCAATTTAAATTGTATGTTGACCAGATTCGAGGCCAGGCATCGCCTGTCAATCTAAGCTGTATGCGGACACAACTCCAGGCCTGGCATTGCCTGCCAATCTCAGCTGTATGTTGACCAGAGTCCCGGCCTGTCATTGCCTGTCAATCTCAGCTGTATGTTGACCAGACTCCAGACCTGGCATTGCTTGTCACTCTCAGCTGTATGTTGCCCAGAGTCCAGGCCAGGCATTGCCTGTCAATCTAAGCTGTATGCGGACCCAACTCCCGGCCTTGCATTGCCTGTCAATCTAAGCTGTATGTTGACCAGAATCCAGGCCTGGCATTGCCTGTCAATCTCAGCTGTATGTTAGCCAGAGTCCAGGCCTGGCATTGCCTGTCAATTTCAGCTGTATGTTGACCAGAGTTCTGGCCTGGCATTGCCTGTCAATCTAACTGTATGCGGACCCAGCTCCAGGCCTGGCATTGCCTGTCAATCTAAGCGGTAAGTTGACCAGAGTCCAGGCCTGGCATTGCCTGTCAATAAAAGCTGCATGTTGACCAGACTCCAGGCCTGGCATTTCCTGTCAATCTCAGCTTTATGTTGACCAGTGTTTAGGCCTGGCATTGTCTGTCAATCTAAGCTGTATGCGGACCCAGCTCCAGGCCTGACATTGCCTGTCAATCTCAGCTGTATGTTGTCCAGAAACCAGGCCTGGCATTGCCTATCAATCTAATCTGTATGTTGACCAGAGTCCAGGCCTGGCATTGCCTGTCAATCTAAGCTGTATGCGGACCCAGCTCCAGGCCTGGCATTGCCTGTCAAACTCAGCTGTGTGTTGACCAGACTCCAGGCCTGGCATTGCCTGTCAATCTCAGCTGTAAGTTGAACAGAGTCCCGGCCTGGCATTGCCTGTCAATTTAAGCTGTATGTTGACCAGAGTCCAGGCCTGGCATTGCCTGACAAACTCAGCTGTACGTTGACCAGAGTCCAGGCCTGGCATTGCCTGTCAATCTAAGCTGCATGTTGACAAGACTCTTGGCCTGGCATTGCCTGTCAATCTCTGCTGTTTGTTGACCAGAGTCCAGGCCAAGCATTGCCTGTCAATCTAAGCTGTATGCGGTCCAGACTCCAGGCCTGGCATTGCCTGTCAATCTCAGCTGTATGTTGACCAGAGTCCAGGCCTGGCATTGCCTGTCAATCTAAGCTGTATGTTGACCAGAGTCCAGGCCTGGCATTGCCTGTCAATTTAAATTGTATGTTGACCAGATTCGAGGCCAGGCATCGCCTGTCAATCTAAGCTGTATGCGGACACAACTCCAGGCCTGGCATTGCCTGCCAATCTCAGCTGTATGTTGACCAGAGTCCAGGCCTGGCAGTGCCTGTCAATCTCAGCTGTATGTTGACCAGAGTCCAGGCCTGGCATTGCCTGTCAATCTCAGCTGTATGTTAGCCAGAGTCCAGGCCTGGCATTGCCTGTCAATTTCAGCTGTATGTTGACCAGAGTTCTGGCCTGGCATTGCCTGTCAATCTAACTGTATGCGGACCCAGCTCCAGGCCTGGCATTGCCTGTCAATCTAAGCGGTAAGTTGACCAGAGTCCAGGCCTGGCATTGCCTGTCAATAAAAGCTGCATGTTGACCAGACTCCAGGCCTGGCATTTCCTGTCAATCTCAGCTTTATGTTGACCAGTGTTTAGGCCTGGCATTGTCTGTCAATCTAAGCTGTATGCGGACCCAGCTCCAGGCCTGACATTGCCTGTCAATCTCAGCTGTATGTTGTCCAGAAACCAGGCCTGGCATTGCCTATCAATCTAATCTGTATGTTGACCAGAGTCCAGGCCTGGCATTGCCTGTCAATCTAAGCTGTATGCGGACCCAGCTCCAGGCCTGGCATTGCCTGTCAAACTCAGCTGTGTGTTGACCAGACTCCAGGCCTGGCATTGCCTGTCAATCTCAGCTGTAAGTTGAACAGAGTCCAGGCCTGGCATTGCCTGTCAATCTAAGCTGTATGTTGACCAGAGTCCAGGCCTGGCATTGCCTGACAAACTCAGCTGTACGTTGACCAGAGTCCAGGCCTGGCATTGCCTGTCAATCTAAGCTGCATGTTGACCAGACTCTGGCCTGGCATTGCCTGTCAATCTCTGCTGTATGTTGACCAGAGTCCAGGCCAAGCATTGCCTGTCAATCTAAGCTGTATGCGGTCCAGACTCCAGGCCTGGCATTGCCTGTCAATCTCAGCTGTATGTTGACCAGAGTCCAGGCCTGGCATTGCCTGTCAATCTAAGCTGTATGTTGACCAGAGTCCAGGCCTGGCATTGCCTGTCAATCTAAATTGTATGTTGACCAGATTCGAGGCCAGGCATTGCCTGTCAATCTAAGCTGTATGCGGACCCAACTCCAGGCCTGGCATTGCCTGTCAATCTCAGCTGTATGTTGACCAGAGTCCAGGCCTGGCATTGCCTGTCAATCTCAGCTGTATGTTGACCAGAGTCCAGGCCTGGCATTGCCTGTCAATCTAAGCTGTATGCGGACCCAGCTCCAGGCCTGGCATTGCCTGTCAATCTAAGCTGTATGTTGACCAGAGTCCAGGCCTGGCATTGCCTGTCAATCTAAGCTGTATGTTGACCAGACTCCAGGCCTGGCATTGCCTGTCAATCTCAGCTGTATGTTGACCAGAGTCCAGGCCTGGCATTGCCTGTCAATCTAAGCTGTATGCTGACCCAGCTCCAGGCCTGGCATTGCCTGTCAATCTCAGCTGTATGTTGACCAGAATCCAGGCCTGGCATTGCCTGTCAATCTCAGCTGTATGTTGACCAGAGTCCAGGCCTGGCATTGCCTGTCAATCTCAGCTGTATGTTGACCAGAGTCCAGGCCTGGCATTGCCTGTCAATTTAAGCAGTATGTTGACCAGAGTCCAGGCCTGGCATTGCCTGTCAATCTAAGCTGTATGTTGACCAGAGTCCAGGCCTGGCATTGCCTGTCAATCTAAGCTGTATGTTGACCAGACTCCAGGCCTGACATTGCCTGTCAATCTAAGCTGTATGTTGACCAGTCTCCAGGCCTGGCATTGCCTGTCAATCTCAGCTGTATGTTGACCAGAGTCCAGGCCTGGCATTGCCTGTCAATCTCAGCTGTATGTTGACCAGAGTCCAGGCCTGGCATTGCCTGTCAATCTCAGCTGTATGTTGACCAGAGTCCAGGCCTGGCATTGCCTGTCAATCTAAGCTGTATGTTGACCAGACTCCAGGCCTGGCATTGCCTGTCAATCTAAGCTGTATGTTGACCAGTCTCCAGGCCTGGCATTGCCTGTCAATCTCAGCTGTATGTTGACCAGAGTCCAGGCCTGGCATTGCCTGTCAATCTCAGCTGTATGTTGACCAGAGTCCAGGCCTGGCATTGCCTGTCAATCTCAGCTGTATGTTGACCAGAATTCAGACCTGGCATTGCTTGTCACTCTCAGCTGTATGTTGCCCAGAGTCCAGGCCAGGCAATGCCTGTCAATCTAAGCTGTATGCGGACCCAACACCCCGGCCTTGCATTGCCTGTCAATCTAAGCTGTATGTTGACCAGAATCCAGGCCTGGCATTGCCTGTGAATCTCAGCTGTATGTTGACCAGAATCCAGGCCTGGCATTGCCTGTCAATCTCAGCTGTATGTTAGCCAGAGTCCAGGCCTGGCATTGCCTGTCAATTTCAGCTGTATGTTGACCAGAGTCCTGGCCTGGCATTGCCTGTCAATCTAACTGTATGCAGACCCAGCTCCAGGCCTGGCATTGCCTGTCAATCTAAGCGGTAAGTTGACCAGAGTCCAGGCCTGGCATTGCCTGTCAATAAAAGCTGCATGTTGACCAGTCTCCAGGCCTGGCATTGCCTGTCAATAAAAGCTGTATGTTGACCAGACTCCAGGCCTGGCATTTCCTGTCAATCTCAGCTTTATGTTGACCAGTGTTTAGGCCTGGCAGTGTCTGTCAATCTAAGTTGTATGCGGACCCAGCTCCAGGCCTGACATTGCCTGTCAATCTCAGCTGTATGTTGTGCAGAAACCAGGCCTGGCATTGCCTATCAATCTAATCTGCATGTTGACCAGAGACCAGGCCTGGCATTGCCTGTCAATCTCAGCTGTATGCGGACCCAGCTCCAGGCCTGGCATTGCCTGTCAATCTTAGCTGTATGTTGACCAGAGGCCAGGCCTGGCATTGCCTGTCAAACTCAGCTGTGTGTTGACCAGACTCCAGGCCTGGCATTGCCTGTCAATCTCAGCTGTAAGTTGAACAGAGTCCCGGCCTGGCATTGCCTGTCAATTTAAGCTGTATGTTGACCAGAGTCCAGGCCTGGCATTGCCTGACAAACTCAGCTGTACGTTGACCAGAGTCCAGGCCTGGCATTGCCTGTCAATCTCAGCTGTATGTTGACCAGAGTCCAGTCCTGGCATTGCCTGTCAATCTAAGCTGCATGTTGACCAGAGCTCTGGCCTGGCATTGCCTGTCAATCTCAGCTGTATGTTGACCAGAGTCCAGGCCAGGCATTGCCTGTCAATCTAAGCTGTATGCGGACCCAGCTCCAGGCCTGGCATTGCCTGTCAATCTAAGCGGTATGTTGACCAGAGTCCAGGCCTGGCATTGCCTGTAAATCAAAGCTGCATGTTGACCAGACTCCAGGCCTGGCATTGCCTGTCAATCTCAGCTGTATGTTGACCAGTGTCCAGGCCTGTCATTGCCTGTCAATCTAAACTATATGCGGTCCCAGATCCAGGCCTGGCATTGCCTGTCAATCTCAGCTGTATGTTGACCAGAAACCAGGCCTGGCATTGCCTGACAATCTCAGCTGTATGTTGACCAGAGGCCAGGCCTGGCATTGCCTGTCAATCTCAGCTGTATGTTGAACAGAGTCCAGGCCTGGCATTGCCTGTCAATTTAAGCAGTATGTTGACCAGAGTCCAGGCCTGGCATTGCCTGTCTATCTAAGCTGTATGTTGACCAGAGTCCAGGCCTGGCATTCATGGTCAATCTAAGCTGTATGTTGACCAGACTCCAGGCCTGACATTGCCTGTCAATCTAAGCTGTATGTTGACCAGTCTCCAGGCCTGGCATTGCCTGACAATCTCAGCTGTATGTTGACCAGAGTCCAGGCCTGGCATAGCCTGTGAATCTCAGCTGTATGTTGACCAGAGTCCTGGCCTGGCATTGCCTGTGAATCTCAGCTGTATGTTGACCAGAGTCCAGGCCTGGCAGTCTCTGTCAATCTAAGCTGTATGTTGACCAGACTCCAGGCCTGGCATTGCCTGTCAATCTAAGCTGTATGTTGACCAGTCTCCAGGCCTGGCATTGCCTGAAAATCTCAGCTGTATGTTGACCAGAGTCCAGGCCTGGCATTGCCTGTCAATCTCAGCTGTATGTTGACCAGAGTCCCGGCCTGGCATTGCCTGTCAATCTCAGCTGTATGTTGACCAGAATTCAGACCTGGCATTGCTTGTCACTCTCAGCTGTATGTTGCCCAGAGTCCAGGCCAGGCAATGCCTGTCAATCTAAGCTGTATGCGGACCCAACACCCCGGCCTTGCATTGCCTGTCAATCTAAGCTGTATGTTGACCAGAATCCAGGCCTGGCATTGCCTGTGAATCTCAGCTGTATGTTGACCAGAATCCAGGCCTGGCATTGCCTGTCAATCTCAGCTGTATGTTAGCCAGAGTCCAGGCCTGGCATTGCCTGTCAATTTCAGCTGTATGTTGACCAGAGTCCTGGCCTGGCATTGCCTGTCAATCTAACTGTATGCAGACCCAGCTCCAGGCCTGGCATTGCCTGTCAATCTAAGCGGTAAGTTGACCAGAGTCCAGGCCTGGCATTGCCTGTCAATAAAAGCTGCATGTTGACCAGTCTCCAGGCCTGGCATTGCCTGTCAATAAAAGCTGTATGTTGACCAGACTCCAGGCCTGGCATTTCCTGTCAATCTCAGCTTTATGTTGACCAGTGTTTAGGCCTGGCAGTGTCTGTCAATCTAAGCTGTATGCGGACCCAGCTCCAGGCCTGACATTGCCTGTCAATCTCAGCTGTATGTTGTGCAGAAACCAGGCCTGGCATTGCCTATCAATCTAATCTGCATGTTGACCAGAGACCAGGCCTGGCATTGCCTGTCAATCTCAGCTGTATGCGGACCCAGCTCCAGGCCTGGCATTGCCTGTCAATCTTAGCTGTATGTTGACCAGAGGCCAGGCCTGGCATTGCCTGTCAAACTCAGCTGTGTGTTGACCAGACTCCAGGCCTGGCATTGCCTGTCAATCTCAGCTGTAAGTTGAACAGAGTCCCGGCCTGGCATTGCCTGTCAATTTAAGCTGTATGTTGACCAGAGTCCAGGCCTGGCATTGCCTGACAAACTCAGCTGTACGTTGACCAGAGTCCAGGCCTGGCATTGCCTGTCAATCTCAGCTGTATGTTGACCAGAGTCCAGGCCTGGCATTGCCTGTCAATCTAAGCTGCATGTTGACCAGACTCTTGGCCTGGCATTGCCTGTCAATCTCAGCTGTTTGTTGACCAGAGTCCAGGCCTGGCATTGCCTGTCAATCTAAGCTGTATGCGGTCCAGACTCCAGGCCTGGCATTGCCTGTCAATCTCAGCTGTATGTTGACCAGAGTCCAGGCCTGGCATTGCCTGTCAATCTAAGCTGTATGTTGACAAGACTCCAGGCCTGGCATTGCCTGTCAATCTCAGCTGTATGTTGACCAGACTCCAGGCCTGGCATTGCCTGTCAATCTAAGCTGTATGCGGACCCAGCTCCAGGCCTGGCATTGCCTGTCAATCTAAGCTGTATGTTGACCAGAGTCCAGGCCTGGCATTGCCTGTCAATCTAAGCTGTATGTTGACCAGAGTCCAGGCCTGGCATTGCCTTTCAATCTCAGCTGTATGTTGACCAGAGTCCAGGCCTGGCATTGCCTGTCAATCTAAACGGTATGTTGACCAGACTCCAGGCTTGGCATTGCCTGTCAATCTCAGCTGTATGTTGACCAGAGTCCAGGCCTAACTTTGCCTGTCAATCTAAGCTGTATTTTGACCTGAGTCCAGGCCTGGCATTGTTTGACAATCTCAGCTGTATGTTGACCAGAGTCCACGCCTGGCATTGCCTGTCAATCTCAGCTGTATGTTGACCAGAGTCCAGGCCTGGCATTGCCTGTCAATTTCAGCTGTATGCGGACCCAGATCCAGGCGTGGCATTGCCTGTCAATCTAAGCTGTATGTTGACCAGAGTACAGGCTTGGCATTGCCTGTCAATCTCAGCTGTATTTTTTTCAGAATCCAGGCCTGGCATTGCCTGTCAATCTCAGCTGTATGTTGATCAGCATCCAGGCCTGGCATTGCCTCTCAATCTCAGCTGTATGTTGACCAGAGTCCAGGCCTGGCATTGCCTGTTAATCTAAGCTTTATGTTGACCAGACTCCAGGCATGGCATTGCCTGTCCATCTCAGCTGTATGTTGACCAGAGTCCAGGCCTGGCATTGCTGTGAATCTCAGTTCTATGTATACCTGAGTCCAGGCCTGGCATTGTCTGTCAATCTAAGCTGTATGTTGACCAGAGTCCAGGCCTGGCATTGCCTGTCAATCTCAGCTGCATGTTGACCAGAGTCCAGGCCTGGCATTGCAAGACAATCTAAACTGTATGTTGACCAGAATCCAGGCCTGGCATTGCCTGCCAATCTCAGCTGTATGTTGACCAGAGTCCAGGCCTGGCAGTGCCTGTCAATCTCAGCTGTATGTTGACCAGAGTCCAGGCCTGGCATTGCCTGTCAATCTAAGCTGTATGCGGACCCAGCTCCAGGCCTGGCATTGCCTGTCAATCTAAACGGTAAGTTGACCAGAGTCCAGGCCTGGCATTGCCTGTAAATCAAAGCTGCATGTTGACCAGACTCCAGGCCTGGCATTGCCTGTCAATCTCAGCTATATGTTGACCAGTGTCCAGGCCTGTCATTGCCTGTCAATCTAAGCTGTATGTTGACCAGAAACCAGGCCAGGCATTGCCTGTCAATCTAAGCTGTAAGCGGTCCCAGCTCCAGGCCTGGCATTGCCTGTCAATCTCAGCTGTATGTTGCCCAGAAACCAGGCCTGGCATTGCCTGTCAATCTCAGCTGTATGTTGACCAGAGGCCAGGCCTGGCATTGCCTGTCAATCTCAGCTGTATGTTGAACAGAGTCCAGGCCTGGCATTGCATGTCAATTTAAGCAGTATGTTGACCAGAGTCCAGGCCTGGCATTGCCTGTCTATCTAAGCTGTATGTTGACCAGAGTCCAGGCCTGGCATTGCATGTCAATTTAAGCAGTATGTTGACCAGAGTCAAGGCCTGGCATTGCCTGTCTTTCTAAGCTGTATGTTGACCAGAGTCCAGGCCTGGCATTCATGGTCAATCTAAGCTGTATGTTGACCAGACTCCAGGCCTGACATTGCCTGTCAATCTAAGCTGTATGTTGACCAGTCTCCAGGCCTGGCATTGCCTGTCAATCTCAGCTGTATGTTGACCAGAGTCCAGGCCTGGCATTGCCTGTCAATCTAAGCTGTATGTTGACCAGAGTCCAGGCCTGGCATTGCCTGTCAATCTAATCTGTATGTTGACCAGATTCGAGGCCTGGCATCGCCTGTCAATCTAAGCTGTATGTTGACCAGACTCCAGGCCTGGCATTGCCTGTCAATCTAAACTGTATGTTGACCAGAATCCAGGCCTGGCATTGCCTGCCAATCTCAGCTGTATGTTGACCAGAGTCCAGGCCTGGCATTGCCTGTCAATCTCAGCTGTATGTTGACCAGAGTCCAGGCCTGGCATTGCCTGTCAATCTAAGCTGTATGCGGACCCAGCTCCAGGCCTGGCATTGCCTGTCAATCTAAGCGGTAAGTTGACCAGAGTCCAGGCCTGGCATTGCCTGTAAATCAAAGCTGCATGTTGACCAGACTCCAGGCCTGGCATTGCCTGTCAATCTCAGCTGTATGTTGACCAGTGTCCAGGCCTGTCATTGCCTGTCAATCTAAGCTGTATGCTGACTAGAGTCCAGGACTGACATTGCCTGTCAATCTCAGCTGTATGTTGCCCAGAAACCAGGCCAGGCATTGCCTGTCAATCTAAGCTGTATGCGGTCCCAGCTCCAGGCCTGGCATTGCCTGTCAATCTCAGCTGTATGTTGACCAGAAACCAGGCCTGGCATTGCCTGTCAATCTCAGCTGTATGTTGACCAGAGGCCAGGCCTGGCATTGCCTGTCAATCTCAGTTGTATGTTGAACAGAGTCCAGGCCTGGCATTGCATGTCAATTTAAGCAGTATGTTGACCAGAGTCCAGGCCTGGCATTGCCTGTCTATCTAAGCTGTATGTTGACCAGAGTCCAGGCCTGGCATTCATGGTCAATCTAAGCTGTATGTTGACCAGACTCCAGGCCTGACATTGCCTGTCAATCTAAGCTGTATGTTGACCAGTCTCCAGGCCTGGCATTGCCTGACAATCTCAGCTGTATGTTGACCAGAGTCCAGGCCTGGCATAGCCTGTGAATCTCAGCTGTATGTTGACCAGAGTCCAGGCCTGGCATTGCCTGTGAATCTCAGCTGTATGTTGACCAGAGTCCAGGCCTGGCAGTCTCTGTCAATCTAAGCTGTATGTTGACCAGACTCCAGGCCTGGCATTCCCTGTCAATCTAAGCTGTATGTTGACCAGTCTCCAGGCCATGCATTGCCTGTCAATCTCAGCTGTATGTTGACCAGAGTCCCGGCCTGGCATTGCCTGTCAATCTCAGCTGTATGTTGACCAGACTCCAGACCTGGCATTGCTTGTCACTCTCAGCTGTATGTTGCCCAGAGTCCAGGCCAGGCATTGCCTGTCAATCTAAGCTGTATGCGGACCCAACTCCCGGCCTTGCATTGCCTGTCAATCTAAGCTGTATGTTGACCAGAATCCAGGCCTGGCATTGCCTGTCAATCTCAGCTGTATGTTGACCAGAGTCCAGTCCTGGCATTGCCTGTCAATCTAAGCTGCATGTTGACCAGACTCTTGGCCTGGCATTGCCTGTCAATCTCTGCTGTTTGTTGACCAGAGTCCAGGCCAAGCATTGCCTGTCAATCTAAGCTGTATGCGGTCCAGACTCCAGGCCTGGCATTGCCTGTCAATCTCAGCTGTATGTTGACCAGAGTCCAGGCCTGGCATTGCCTGTCAATCTAAGCTGTATGTTGACAAGACTCCAGGCCTGGCATTGCCTGTCAATCTCAGCTGTATGTTGACCAGACTCCAGGACATGCATTGACTGTCAGTCCAAGCTTTATGCGGACCCAGCTCCAGGCCTGGCAATGCCTGTCAATCTAAACTGTGTGTTGACCAGAGTACAGGCCTGGCATTGCCTGTCAATCTAATCTGTATGTTGACCAGAGTCCAGGATTGGCATTGCCTTTCAATCTCAGCTGTATGTTGTTCAGAGTCCAGGCCTGGCATTGCCTGTCAATCTAAACGGTATGTTGACCAGACTCCAGGCTTGGCATTGCCTGTCAATCTCAGCTGTATGTTGACCAGAGTCCAGGCCTAACTTTGCCTGTCAATCTAAGCTGTATTTTGACCTGAGTCCAGGCCTGGCATTGTTTGACAATCTCAGCTGTATGTTGACCAGAGTCCACGCCTGGCATTGCCTGTCAATCTCAGCTGTATGTTGACCAGAGTCCAGGCCTGGCATTGCCTGTCAATTTCAGCTGTATGCGGACCCAGATCCAGGCGTGGCATTGCCTGTCAATCTAAGCTGTATGTTGACCAGAGTACAGGCTTGGCATTGCCTGTCAATCTCAGCTGTATTTTTTTCAGAATCCAGGCCTGGCATTGCCTGTCAATCTCAGCTGTATGTTGATCAGCATCCAGGCCTGGCATTGCCTCTCAATCTCAGCTGTATGTTGACCAGAGTCCAGGCCTGGCATTGCCTGTCAATCTAAGCTTTATGTTGACCAGACTCCAGGCATGGCATTGCCTGTCCATCTCAGCTGTATGTTGACCAGAGTCCAGGCCTGGCATTGCCTGTGAATCTCAGCTCTATGTATACCTGAGTCCCGGCCTGGCATTGTCTGTCAATCTAAACTGTATGTTGACCAGAGTCCAGGCCTGGCATTGCCTGTCAATCTCAGCTGCATGTTGACCAGAGTCCAGGCCTGGCATTGCAAGACAATCTAAACTGTATGTTGACCAGAATCCAGGCCTGGCATTGCCTGCCAATCTCAGCTGTATGTTGACCAGAGTCCAGGCCTGGCAGTGCCTGTCAATCTCAGCTGTATGTTGACCAGAGTCCAGGCCTGGCATTGCCTGTCAATCTAAGCTGTATGCGGACCCAGCTCCAGGCCTGGCATTGCCTGTCAATCTAAACGGTAAGTTGACCAGAGTCCAGGCCTGGCATTGCCTGTAAATCAAAGCTGCATGTTGACCAGACTCCAGGCCTGGCATTGCCTGTCAATCTCAGCTATATGTTGACCAGAGTCCAGGCCTGGCATTGCCTGTCAATCTAAGCTGTATGCTGACCAGAGTCCAGGACTGGCATTGCCTGTCAATCTCAGCTGTATGTTGACCAGAACCAGGCCTGGCATTGCCTGTCAATCTAAGCTGTATGCTGACCAGCTCCAGGCCTGGCATTGCCTTTCAATCTCAGCTGTATGTTGCCCAGAAACCAGGCCTGGCATTGCCTGTCAATCTCAGCTGTATGTTGACCAGAGTCCAGGCCTGGCATTGCCTGTCAATCTCAGCTGTATGTTGAACAGAGTCCAGGCCTGGCATTGCATGTCAATTAAGCTGTATGTTGACCAGAGTCCAGGCCTGGCATTGCCTGTCAATCTAAGCTGTATGTTGACCAGAGTCCAGGCCTGGCATTGCATGTCAATCTAAGCTGTATGTTGACCAGAGTCCAGGCCTGGCATTGCCTGTCAATCTAAGCTGTATGTTGACCAGAGTCCAGGCCTGGCATTCCTGGTCAATCTAAGCTGTATGTTGACCAGACTCCAGGCCTGACATTGCCTGTCAATCTAAGCTGTATGTTGACCAGTCTCCAGGCCTGGCATTGCCTGACAATCTCAGCTGTATGTTGACCAGAGTCCAGGCCTGGCATAGCCTGTGAATCTCAGCTGTATGTTGACCAGAGTCCAGGCCTGGCATTGCCTGTCAATTTAAATTGTATGTTGACCAGATTCGAGGCCAGGCATCGCCTGTCAATCTAAGCTGTATGCGGACCCAACTCCAGGCCTGGCATTGTCTGTCAATCTAAACTGTATGTTGACCAGAATCCAGGCCTGACATTGCCTGCCAATCTCAGCTGTATGTTGACCAGAGTCCAGGCCTGGCAGTGCCTGTCAATCTCAGCTGTATGTTGACCAGAGTCCAGGCCTGGCATTGCCTGTCAATCTAAGCTGTATGCGGACCCAGCTCCAGGCCTGGCATTGCCTGTCAATCTAAGCGGTAAGTTCACCAGAGTCCAGGCCTGGCATTGCCTGTAAATCAAAGCTGCATGTTGACCAGACCCAGGCCTGGCATTGCCTGTCAATCTCAGCTGTATGTTGACCAGTGTCCAGGCCTGTCATTGCCTGTCAATCTAAGCTGTATGCTGACTAGAGTCCAGGACTGACATTGCCTGTCAATCTCAGCTGTATGTTGCCCAGAAACCAGGCCAGGCATTGCCTGTCAATCTAAGCTGTATGCGGTCCCAGCTCCAGGCCTGGCATTGCCTGTCAATCTCAGCTGTATGTTGACCAGAAACCAGGCCTGGCATTGCCTGTCAATCTCAGCTGTATGTTGACCAGAGGCCAGGCCTGGCATTGCCTGTCAATCTCAGTTGTATGTTGAACAGAGTCCAGGCCTGGCATTGCATGTCAATTTAAGCAGTATGTTGACCAGAGTCCAGGCCTGGCATTGCCTGTCTATCTAAGCTGTATGTTGACCAGAGTCCAGGCCTGGCATTCATGGTCAATCTAAGCTGTATGTTGACCAGACTCCAGGCCTGACATTGCCTGTCAATCTAAGCTGTATGTTGACCAGTCTCCAGGCCTGGCATTGCCTGACAATCTCAGCTGTATGTTGACCAGAGTCCAGGCCTGGCATAGCCTGTGAATCTCAGCTGTATGTTGACCAGAGTCCAGGCCTGGCATTGCCTGTGAATCTCAGCTGTATGTTGACCAGAGTCCAGGCCTGGCAGTCTCTGTCAATCTAAGCTGTATGTTGACCAGACTCCAGGCCTGGCATTCCCTGTCAATCTAAGCTGTATGTTGACCAGTCTCCAGGCCATGCATTGCCTGTCAATCTCAGCTGTATGTTGACCAGAGTCCCGGCCTGGCATTGCCTGTCAATCTCAGCTGTATGTTGACCAGACTCCAGACCTGGCATTGCTTGTCACTCTCAGCTGTATGTTGCCCAGAGTCCAGGCCAGGCATTGCCTGTCAATCTAAGCTGTATGCTGACCAGACTCCAGGCCTGGCATTGCCTGTCAATCTAAGCTGTATGTTGACCAGAGTCCAGGCCTGGCATTGCCTGTCAATCTCAGCTGTATGTTGACCAGAGTCCAGGCCTGGCATTGCCTGTCAATCTAAGCTGTATGTTGACCAGACTCCAGGCCTGGCATTGCCTGTCAATCTCAGCTGTATGTTGACCAGAGTCCAGGCCTGGCATTGCCTGTCAATCTAAGCTGTATGTTGACCAGAGTCCAGGCCTGGCATTGCCTGTCAATCTAAGCTGTATGTTGACCAGAGTCCAGGCCTGGCATTGCCTGTCAATCTAAGCTGTATGTTGACCAGAGTCCAGGCCTGGCATTGCCTGTCAATCTCAGCTGTATGTTGACCAGAGTCCAGGCCTGGCATTGCCTGTCAATCTAAGCTGTATGCTGACCAGACTCCAGGCCTGGCATTGCCTGTCAATCTAAGCTGTATGTTGACCAGAGTCCAGGCCTGGCATTGCCTGTCAATCTAAGCTGTATGTTGACCAGAGTCCAGGACTGGCATTGCCTGTCAATCTAAGCTGTATGTTGACCAGAGTCCAGGCCTGGCATTGCCTGTCAATCTCAGCTGTATGTTGACCAGAGTCCAGGCCTGGCATTGCCTGTCAATCTAAGCTGTATGTTGACCAGAGTCCAGGCCTGGCACTTGCCTGTCAATCTAAACTGTATGTTGACCAGAGTCCAGGCTGGCATTGCCTGTCAATCTCAGCTGTATGTTGACCAGAGTCCAGCCTGGCATTGCCTATCAATCTCAGCTGTATGTTGACCAGAGTCCAGGCCTGGCATTGCCTGTCAATCTCAGCTGTATGCGGACCCAGCTCCAGGCCTGGCATTGCCTGTCAATCTAAGCTGTATGTTGACCAGAGTCCAGGCCTGGCATTGCCTGTCAATCTCAGCTGTATGTTGACCAGAGTCCAGGCCTGGCATTGCCTTTCAATCTCAGCTGTATGTTGACCAGAGTCCAGGCCTGGCATTGCCTGTCAATCTAAGCTGTATGTTGACCAGAGTCCAGGCCTGGCATTGCCTGTCAATCTAAGCTGTATGTGACCAGAGTCCAGGCCTGGCATTGCCTGTCAATCTAAGCTGTATGCTGGACCAGACTCCAGGCCTGGCATTGCCTGTCATCTAAGCTGTATGTTGACCAGAGTCCAGGCCTGGCATTGCCTGTCAATCTAAGCTGTATGTTGACCAGAGTCCAGGCCTGGCATTGCCTGTCAATCTCAGCTGTATGTGACCAGAGTCCAGGCCTGGCATTGCCTGTCAATCTAAGCTGTATGTTGACCAGACTCCAGGCCTGGCATTGCCTGTCAATCTACTGTATGTTGACCAGAGTCAGGCCTGGCATTGCCTGTCAATCTAAGCTGTATGTTGACCAGAGTCCAGGCCTGGCATTGCCTGTCAATCTCAGCTGTATGTGACCAGAGTCCAGGCCTGGCATTGCCTGTCAATCTAAGCTGTATGTTGACCAGAGTCCAGGCCTGGCATTGCCTGTCAATCTAAGCTGTATGTTGACCAGAGTCCAGGCCTGGCATTGCCTGTCAATCTCAGCTGTATGTTGACCAGAGTCCAGGCCTGGCATTGCCTGTCAATCTAAGCTGTATGTTGACCAGAGTCCAGGCCTGGCATTGCCTGTCAATCTAAGCTGTATGTTGACCAGACTCCAGGCCTGGCATTGCCTGTCAATCTCAGCTGTATGTTGACCAGAGTCCAGGCCTGGCATTGCCTGTCAATCTAAGCTGTATGTTGACCAGAGTCCAGGCCTGGCATTGCCTGTCAATCTAAGCTGTATGTTGACCAGAGTCCAGGCCTGGCATTGCCTGTCAATCTAAGCTGTATGTTGACCAGAGTCCAGGCCTGGCATTGCCTGTCAATCTCAGCTGTATGTTGACCAGAGTCCAGGCCTGGCATTGCCTGTCAATCTCAGCTGTATGTTGACCAGAGTCCAGGCCTGGCATTGCCTGTCAATCTCAGCTGTATGTTGACCAGAGTCCAGGCCTGGCATTGCCTGTCAATCTAAGCTGTATGTTGACCAGACTCCAGGCCTGGCATTGCCTGTCAATCTCAGCTGTTTGTTGACCAGAGTCCAGGCCTGGCATTGCCTGTCAATCTAAGCTGTATGCGGTCCAGACTCCAGGCCTGGCATTGCCTGTCAATCTCAGCTGTATGTTGTCCAGAGTCCAGGCCTGGCATTGCCTGTCAATCTAAGCTGTATGTTGACCAGACTCCAGGCCTGGCATTGCCTGTCAATCTAAGCTGTATGTTGACCAGACTCCAGGACATGCATTGCCTGTCATTCAAGCTTTATGGGACCCAGATCCAGGCCTGGCAATGCCTGTCAATCTAAACTGTTTGTTGACCAGAGTACAGGCCTGGCATTGCCTGTCAATCTAATCTGTATGTTGACCAGAGTCCAGGCCTGGCATTGCCTTTCAATCTCAGCTGTATGTTGATCAGAGTCCAGGCCTGGCATTGCCTGTCAATCTAAACGGTATGTTGACCAGACTCCAGGCTTGGCATTGCCTGTCAATCTCAGCTGTATGTTGACCAGAGTCCAGGCCTAACTTTGCCTGTCAATCTAAGCTGTATTTTGACCTGAGTCCAGGCCTGGCATTGTTTGACAATCTCAGCTGTATGTTGACCAGAGTCCACGCCTGGCATTGCCTGTCAATCTCAGCTGTATGTTGACCAGAGTCCAGGCCTGGCATTGCCTGTCAATTTCAGCTGTATGCGGACCCAGATCCAGGCATGGCATTGCCTGTCAATCTAAGCTGTATGTTGACCAGAGTACAGGCTTGGCATTGCCTGTCAATCTCAGCTGTATTTTTTTCAGAATCCAGGCCTGGCATTGCCTGTCAATCTCAGCTGTATGTTGATCAGCATCCAGGCCTGGCATTGCCTCTCAATCTCAGCTGTATGTTGACCAGAGTCCAGGCCTGGCATTGCCTGTCAATCTAAGCTTTATGTTGACCAGACTCCAGGCCTGGCATTGCCTGTCCATCTCAGCTGTATGTTGACCAGAGTCCAGGCCTGGCATTGCCTGTCAATCTCAGCTCTATGTTACCAGAGTCCAGGCCTGGCATTGCCTGTCAATCTAAACTGTATGTTGACCAGAGTCCAGGCCTGGCATTGCCTGTCAATCTCAGCTGCATGTTGACCAGAGTCCAGGCCTGGCATTGCAAGTCAATCTAAACTGTATGTTGACCAGAATCCAGGCCTGGCATTGCCTGTCAATCTCAGCTGTATGTTGACCAGAGTCCAGGCCTGGCATTGCCTGTCAATCTAAGCTGTATGTTGACCAGAGTCCAGGCCTGGCATTGCCTGTCAATCTAAGCTGTATGCGGACCCAGCTCCAGGCCTGGCATTGCCTGTCAATCTAAGCTGTATGTTGACCAGAGTCCAGGCCTGGCATTGCCTGTCAATCTAAGCTGTATGTTGACCAGACTCCAGGCCTGGCATTGCCTGTCAATCTCAGCTATATGTTGACCAGTGTCCAGGCCTGTCATTGCCTGTCAATCTAAGCTGTATGCTGACTAGAGTCCAGGAATGGCATTGCCTGTCAATCTCAGCTGAATGTTGCCCAGAAACCAGGCCAGGCATTGCCTGTCAATCTAAGCTGTATGCGGTCCCAGCTCCAGGCCTGGCATTGCCTTTCAATCTCAGCTGTATGTTGCCCAGAAACCAGGCCTGGCATTGCCTGTCAATCTCAGCTGTATGTTGACCAGAGGCCAGGCCTGGCATTGCCTGTCAATCTCAGCTGTATGTTGAACAGAGTCCAGGCCTGGCATTGCATGTCAATTTAAGCAGTATGTTGACCAGAGTCCCGGCCTGGCATTGCCTGTCTATCTAAGCTGTATGTTGACCAGAGTCCAGGCCTGGCATTGCATGTCAATTTAAGCAGTATGTTGACCAGAGTCCAGGCCTGGCATTGCCTGTCTATCTAAGCTGTATGTTGACCAGAGTCCAGGCCTGGCATTCCTGGTCAATCTAAGCTGTATGTTGACCAGACTCCAGGCCTGACATTGCCTGTCAATCTAAGCTGTATGTTGACCAGTCTCCAGGACTGGCATTGCCTGACAATCTCAGTTGTATGTTGACCAGAGTCCAGGCCTGGCATAGCCTGTGAATCTCAGCTGTATGTTGACCAGAGTCCAGGCCTGGCATTGCCTGTCAATTTAAATTGTATGTTGACCAGATTCGAGGCCAGGCATCGCCTGTCAATCTAAGCTGTATGCGGACCCAACTCCAGGCCTGGCATTGTCTGTCAATCTAAACTGTATGTTGACCAGAATCCAGGCCTGACATTGCCTGCCAATCTCAGCTGTATGTTGACCAGAGTCCAGGCCTGGCAGTGCCTGTCAATCTCAGCTGTATGTTGACCAGAGTCCAGGCCTGGCATTGCCTGTCAATCTAAGCTGTATGCGGACCCAGCTCCAGGCCTGGCATTGCCTGTCAATCTAAGCGGTAAGTTGACCAGAGTCCAGGCCTGGCATTGCCTGTAAATCAAAGCTGCATGTTGACCAGACTCCAGGCCTGGCATTGCCTGTCAATCTCAGCTGCATGCTGACTAGAGTCCAGGACTGACATTGCCTGTCAATCTAAGCTGTATGCTGACTAGAGTCCAGGACTGACATTGCCTGTCAATCTCAGCTGTATGTTGCCCAGAAACCAGGCCAGGCATTGCCTGTCAATCTAAGCTGTATGCGGTCCCAGCTCCAGGCCTGGCATTGCCTGTCAATCTCAGCTGTATGTTGACCAGAAACCAGGCCTGGCATTGCCTGTCAATCTCAGCTGTATGTTGACCAGAGGCCAGGCCTGGCATTGCCTGTCAATCTCAGCTGTATGTTGAACAGAGTCCAGGCCTGGCATTGCATGTCAATTTAAGCAGTATGTTGACCAGAGTCCAGGCCTGGCATTGCCTGTCTATCTAAGCTGTATGTTGACCAGAGTCCAGGCCTGGCATTCATGGTCAATCTAAGCTGTATGTTGACCAGACTCCAGGCCTGACATTGCCTGTCAATCTAAGCTGTATGTTGACCAGTCTCCAGGCCTGGCATTGCCTGACAATCTCAGCTGTATGTTGACCAGAGTCCAGGCCTGGCATAGCCTGTGAATCTCAGCTGTATGTTGACCAGAGACCAGGCCTGGCATTGCCTGTGAATCTCAGCTGTATGTTGACCAGAGTCCAGGCCTGGCAGTCTCTGTCAATCTAAGCTGTATGTTGACCAGACTCCAGGCCTGGCATTCCCTGTCAATCTAAGCTGTATGTTGACCAGTCTCCAGGCCTGGCATTGCCTGAAAATCTCAGCTGTATGTTGACCAGAGTCCAGGCCTGGCATTGCCTGTCAATCTCAGCTGTATGTTGACCAGAGTCCCGGCCTGGCATTGCCTGTCAATCTCAGCTGTATGTTGACCAGACTCCAGACCTGGCATTGCTTGTCACTCTCAGCTGTATGTTGCCCAGAGTCCAGGCCAGGCATTGCCTGTCAATCTAAGCTGTATGCGGACCCAACTCCCGGCCTTGCATTGCCTGTCAATCTAAGCTGTATGTTGACCAGAATCCAGGCCTGGCATTGCCTGTGAATCTCAGCTGTATGTTGACCAGAATCCAGGCCTGGCATTGCCTGTCAATCTCAGCTGTATGTTAGCCAGAGTCCAGGCCTGGCATTGCCTGTCAATTTCAGCTGTATGTTGACCAGAGTCCTGGCCTGGCATTGCCTGTCAATCTAACTGTATGCAGACCCAGCTCCAGGCCTGGCATTGCCTGTCAATCTAAGCGGTAAGTTGACCAGAGTCCAGGCCTGGCATTGCCTGTCAATAAAAGCTGCATGTTGACCAGTCTCCAGGCCTGGCATTGCCTGTCAATAAAAGCTGTATGTTGACCAGACTCCAGGCCTGGCATTTCCTGTCAATCTCAGCTTTATGTTGACCAGTGTTTAGGCCTGGCAGTGTCTGTCAATCTAAGCTGTATGCGGACCCAGCTCCAGGCCTGACATTGCCTGTCAATCTCAGCTGTATGTTGTCCAGAAACCAGGCCTGGCATTGCCTATCAATCTAATCTGCATGTTGACCAGAGACCAGGCCTGGCATTGCCTGTCAATCTCAGCTGTATGCGGACCCAGCTCCAGGCCTGGCATTGCCTGTCAATCTCAGCTTTATGTTGACCAGAGTCCAGGCCTGGCATTGCCTGACAAACTCAGCTGTACGTTGACCAGAGTCCAGGCCTGGCATTGCCTGTCAATCTCAGCTGTATGTTGACCAGAGTCCAGTCCTGGCATTGCCTGTCAATCTAAGCTGCATGTTGACCAGACTCTTGGCATGGCATTGCCTGTCAATCTCTACTGTTTGTTGACCAGAGTCCAGGCCAAGCATTGCCTGTCAATCTAAGCTGTGTGCGGTCCAGACTCCAGGCCTGGCATTGCCTGTCAATCTCAGCTGTATGTTGACCAGAGTCCAGGCCTGGCATTGCCTGTCAATCTAAGCTGTATGTTGACAAGACTCCAGGCCTGGCATTGCCTGTCAATCTCAGCTGTATGTTGACCAGAGTCCAGGCCTGGCATTGCCTGTCAATCTAAGCTGTATGTTGACCAGAGTCCAGGCCTGGCATTGCCTGTCAATCTAAGCTGTATGTTGACCAGACACCAGGATTGCATTGCCTGTCAGTCTAAGCTTTATGCGGACCCAGCTCCAGCCCTAGCATTGCCTGTCAATCTAAACTGTATGTTGACCAGAGTCCAGTCCTGGCATTGCCTGTCAATCTCAGCTGTATGTTGTTCAGAGTCCAGGCCTGGCATTGCCTGTCAATCTAAATGGTATGTTGACCAGAGTCCAGGCCAAACATTGCCTGTCAATCTAAGCTGTATTTTGACCAGAGTCCAGGCCTGGCATTGCCTGTCAATCTCAGCTGTATGCGGACCCAGCTCCAGGCGTGGCATTGCCTGTCAATCTAAGCTGCATGTTGACCAGAGTACAGGCTTGGCATTGCCTGTCAATCTCAGCTGTATTTTTTTTCAGAAACCAGGCCTGGCATTGCTGTCAATCTCAGCTGTATGTTGATCAGCATCCAGGCCTGGCATTGCCTGTCAATCTCAGCTGTATGCGGACCCAACTCCAGGCGTGGATTACCTGTCAATCTAAGCTGTATGCGGACCCAGCTCCAGGCCTGCCATTGCCTGTCAATCTAAGCTGTATGTTGACCAGACTCCAGGACTTGCATTGACTGTCAGTCCAAGCTTTATGCGGACCAAGCTCCAGGCCTGGCAATGCCTGTCAATCTAAACTGTGTGTTGACCAGAGTACAGGCCTGTCATTGCCTGTCAATCTAATCTGTATGTTGACCAGAGTCCAGGATTGGCATTGCCTTTCAATCTCAGCTGTATGTTGTTCAGAGTCCAGGCCTGGCATTGCCTGTCAATCTAAACGGTATGTTGACCAGACTCCAGGCTTGGCATTGCCTGTCAATCTCAGCTGTATGTTGACCAGAGTCCAGGCCTAATTTTGCCTGTCAATCTAAGCTGTATTTTGACCTGAGTCCAGGCCTGGCATTGCCTGACAATCTCAGCTGTATGTTGACCAGAGTCCACGCCTGGCATTGCCTGTCAATCTCAGCTGTATGTTGACCAGAGTCCAGGCCTGGCATTGCCTGTCAATCCACGCTGTATGTTGACCAGAGTCCAGGCCTGGCATTGCCTGTCAATTTCAGCTGTATGCGGACCCAGATCCAGGCGTGGCATTGCCTGTCAATCTAAGCTGTATGTTGACCAGAGTACAGGCTTGGCATTGCCTGTCAATCTCAGCTGTATTTTTTTCAGAATCCAGGCCTGGCATTGCCTGTCAATCTCAGCTGTATGTTGATCAGCATCCAGGCCTGGCATTGCCTCTCAATCTCAGCTGTATGTTGACCAGAGTCCAGGCCTGGCATTGCCTGTCAATCTAAGCTTTATGTTGACCAGACTCCAGGCATGGCATTGCCTGTCCATCTCAGCTGTATGTTGACCAGAGTCCAGGCCTGGCATTGCCTGTGAATCTCAGCTCTATGTAAACCTGAGTCCCGGCCTGGCATTGTCTGTCAATCTCAGCTGCATGTTGACCAGAGTCCAGGCCTGGCATTGCAAGACAATCTAAACTGTATGTTGACCAGAGTCCAGGCCTGGCATTGCCTGTCAATCTCAGCTGCATGTTGACCAGAGTCCAGGCCTGGCATTGCAAGACAATCTAAACTGTATGTTGACCAGAATCCAGGCCTGGCATTGCCTGCCAATCTCAGCTGTATGTTGACCAGAGTCCAGGCCTGGCAGTGCCTGTCAATCTCAGCTGTATGTTGACCAGAGTCCAGGCCTGGCATTGCCTGTCAATCTAAGCTGTATGCGGACCCAGCTCCAGGCCTGGCATTGCCTGTCAATCTAAGCGGTAAGTTGACCAGAGTCCAGGCCTGGCATTGCCTGTAAATCTCAGCTGTATGTTGACCAGTGTCCAGGCCTGTCATTGCCTGTCAATCTAAGCTGTATGCTGACTAGAGTCCAGGACTGACATTGCCTGTCAATCTCAGCTGTATGTTGCCCAGAAACCAGGCCAGGCATTGCCTGTCAATCTAAGCTGTATGCGGTCCCAGCTCCAGGCCTGTCATTGCCTGTCAATCTAAGCTGTATGCTGACTAGAGTCCAGGACTGACATTGCCTGTCAATCTCAGCTGTATTTTGACCAGAGGCCAGGCCTGGCATTGCCTGTCAATCTCAGCTGTATGTTGAACAGAGTCCAGGCCTGGCATTGCATGTCAATTTAAGCAGTATGTTGACCAGAGTCCAGGCCTGGCATTGCCTGTCTATCTAAGCTGTATGTTGACCAGAGTCCAGGCCTGGCATTCATGGTCAATCTAAGCTGTATGTTGACCAGACTCCAGGCCTGACATTGCCTGTCAATCTAAGCTGTATGTTGACCAGTCTCCAGGCCTGGCATTGCCTGTCAATCTCAGCTGTATGCGGACCCAGCTCCAGGCCTGGCATTGCCTGTCAATCTCAGCTGTATGTTGACCAGAGGCCAGGCCTGGCATTGCCTGTCAAACGCAGCTGTGTGTTGACCAGACTCCAGGCCTGGCATTGCCTGTCAATCTCAGCTGTTTGTTGACCAGAGTCCAGGCCAAGCATTGCCTGTCAATCTAAGCTGTATGCGGTCCAGACTCCAGGCCTGGCATTGCCTGTCAATCTCAGCTGTATGTTGACCAGAGTCCAGGCCTGGCATTGCCTGTCAATCTAAGCTGTATGTTGACAAGACTCCAGGCCTGGCATTGCCTGTCAATCTCAGCTGTATGTTGACCAGAGTCCAGGCCTGGCATTGCCTGTCAATCTAAGCTGTATGTTGACCAGAGTCCAGGCCTGGCATTGCCTGTCAATCTAAGCTGTATGTTGACCAGACACCAGGACTTGCATTGCCTGTCAGTCTAAGCTTTATGCGGACCCAGCTCCAGGCCTGGCATTGCCTGTCAATCTAAACTGTATGTTGACCAGAGTCCAGTCCTGGCATTGCCTGTCAATCTCAGCTGTATGTTGTTCAGTGTCCAGGCCTGGCATTGCCTGTCAATCTAAATGGTATGTTGACCAGAGTCCAGGCCAAACATTGCCTGTCAATCTAAGCTGTATGTTGACCAGAGTACAGGCTTGGCATTGCCTGTCAATCTCAGCTGTATTTTTTTCAGAATCCAGGCCTGGCATTGCCTCTCAATCTCAGCTGTATGTTGACCAGAGTCCAGGCCTGGCATTGCCTGTCAATCTAAGCTTTATGTTGACCAGACTCCAGGCATGGCATTGCCTGTCCATCTCAGCTGTATGTTGACCAGAGTCCAGGCCTGGCATTGCCTGTGAATCTCAGCTCTATGTAAACCTGAGTGCCGGCCTGGCATTGTCTGTCAATCTAAACTGTATGTTGACCAGAGTCCAGGCCTGGCATTGCCTGTCAATCTCAGCTGCATGTTGACCAGAGTCCAGGCCTGGCATTGCAAGACAATCTAAACTGTATGTTGAACAGAGTCCAGGCCTGGCATTGCCTGTCAATCTCAGCTGCATGTTGACCAGAGTCCAGGCCTGGCATTGCAAGACAATCTAAACTGTATGTTGACCAGAATCCAGGCCTGGCATTGCCTGCCAATCTCAGCTGTATGTTGACCAGAGTCCAGGCCTGGCAGTGCCTGTCAATCTCAGCTGTATGTTGACCAGAGTCCAGGCCTGGCATTGCCTGTCAATCTAAGCTGTATGCGGACCCAGCTCCAGGCCTGGCATTGCCTGTCAATCTAAGCGGTAAGTTGACCAGAGTCCAGGCCTGGCATTGCCTGTAAATCAAAGCTGCATGTTGACCAGACTCCAGGCCTGGCATTGCCTGTCAATCTCAGCTATATGTTGACCAGTGTCCAGGCCTGTCATTGCCTGTCAATCTAAGCTGTATGCTGACTAGAGTCCAGGACTGAGATTGCCTGTCAATCTCAGCTGTATGTTGCCCAGAAACCAGGCCAGGCATTGCCTGTCAATCTAAGCTGTATGCGGTCCCAGCTCCAGGCCTGTCATTGCCTGTCAATCTAAGCTGTATGCTGACTAGAGTCCAGGACTGACATTGCCTGTCAATCTCAGCTGTACGTTGACCAGAGGCCAGGCCTGGCATTGCCTGTCAATCTCAGCTGTATGTTGAACAGAGTCCAGGCCTGGCATTGCATGTCAATTTAAGCAGTATGTTGACCAGACTCCAGGCCTGGCATTGCCTGTCTATCTAAGCTGTATGTTGACCAGAGTCCAGGCCTGGCATTCATGGTCAAACTAAGCTGTATGTTGACCAGACTCCAGGCCTGACATTGCCTGTCAATCTAAGCTGTATGTTGACCAGTCTCCAGGCCTGGCATTGCCTGTCAATCTCAGCTGTATGCGGACCCAGCTCCAGGCCTGGCATTGCCTTGTCAATCTCAGCTGTATGTTGACCAGAGGCCAGGCCTGGCATTGCCTGTCAAACTCAGCTGTGTGTTGACCAGACTCCAGGCCTGGCATTGCCTGTCAATCTCAGCTGTTTGTTGACCAGAGTCCAGGCCAGGCATTGCCTGTCAATCTAAGCTGTATGCGGTCCAGACTCCAGGCCTGGCATTGCCTGTCAATCTCAGCTGTATGTTGACCAGAGTCCAGGCCTGGCATTGCCTGTCAATCTAAGCTGTATGTTGACAAGACTCCAGGCCTGGCATTGCCTGTCAATCTCAGCTGTATGTTGACCAGAGTCCAGGCCTGGCATTGCCTGTCAATCTAAGCTGTATGTTGACCAGAGTCCAGGCCTGGCATTGCCTGTCAATCTAAGCTGTATGTTGACCAGACACCAGGACTTGCATTGCCTGTCAGTCTAAGCTTTATGCGGACCCAGCTCCAGGCCTGGCATTGCCTGTCAATCTAAACTGTATGTTGACCAGAGTCCAGTCCTGGCATTGCCTGTCAATCTCAGCTGTATGTTGTTCAGAGTCCAGGCCTGGCATTGCCTGTCAATCTAAATGGTATGTTGACCAGAGTCCAGGCCAAACATTGCCTGTCAATCTAAGCTGTATTTTGACCAGAGTCCAGGCCTGGCATTGCCTGTCAATCTCAGCTGTATGTTGACCAGAGTCCAGGCCAAACATTGCCTGTCAATCTAAGCTGTATTTTGACCAGAGTCCAGGCCTGGCATTGCCTGTCAATTTCAGCTGTATGCGGATCCAGCTCCAGGCGTGGCATTGCCTGTCAATCTAAGCTGCATGTTGACCAGAGTACAGGCTTGGCATTGCCTGTCAATCTCAGCTGTATTTTTTTCAGAAACCAGGCCTGGCATTGCCTGTCAATCTCAGCTGTATGTTGATCAGCATCCAGGCCTGGCATTGCCTGTCAATCTCAGCTGTATGCGGACCCAACTCCAGGCGTGGCTTGCCTGTCAATCTAAGCTGTATGCGGACCCAGCTCCAGGCCTGCCATTGCCTGTCAATCTAAGCTGTATGTTGACCAGACTCCAGGACTTGCATTGACTGTCAGTCCAAGCTTTATGCGGACCCAGCTCCAGGCCTGGCAATGCCTGTCAATCTAAACTGTGTGTTGACCAGAGTACAGGCCTGGCATTGCCTGTCAATCTAATCTGTATGTTGACCAGAGTCCAGGATTGGCATTGCCTTTCAATCTCAGCTGTATGTTGTTCAGAGTCCAGGCCTGGCATTGCCTGTCAATCTAAACGGTATGTTGACCAGACTCCAGGCTTGGCATTGCCTGTCAATCTCAGCTGTATGTGGACCAGAGTCCAGGCCTAACTTTGCCTGTCAATCTAAGCTGTATTTTGACCTGAGTCCAGGCCTGGCATTGCCTGACAATCTCAGCTGTATGTTGACCAGAGTCCACGCCTGGCATTGCCTGTCAATCTCAGCTGTATGTTGACCAGAGTCCAGGCCTGGCATTGCCTGTCAATCCACGCTGTATGTTGACCAGAGTCCAGGCCTGGCATTGCCTGTCAATTTCAGCTGTATGCGGACCCAGATCCAGGCGTGGCATTGCCTGTCAATCTCAGCTGTATTTTTTTCAGAATCCAGGCCTGGCATTGCCTGTCAATCTCAGCTGTATGTTGATCAGCATCCAGGCCTGGCATTGCCTCTCAATCTCAGCTGTATGTTGACCAGAGTCCAGGCCTGGCATTGCCTGTCAATCTAAGCTTTATGTATACCTGAGTCCCGGCCTGGCATTGTCTGTCAATCTAAACTGTATGTTGACCAGAGTCCAGGCCTGGCATTGCCTGTCAATCTCAGTTGCATGTTGACCAGAGTCCAGGCCTGGCATTGCAAGACAATCTAAACTGTATGTTGACCAGAGTCCAGGCCTGGCATTGCCTGTCAATCTCAGCTGCATGTTGACCAGAGTCCAGGCCTGGCATTGCAAGACAATCTAAACTGTATGTTGACCAGAATCCAGGCCTGGCATTGCCTGCCAATCTCAGCTGTATGTTGACCAGAGTCCAGGCCTGGCAGTGCCTGTCAATCTCAGCTGTATGTTGACCAGAGTCCAGGCCTGGCATTGCCTGTCAATCTAAGCTGTATGCGGACCCAGCTCCAGGCCTGGCATTGCCTGTCAATCTAAGCGGTAAGTTGACCAGAGTCCAGGCTTGGCATTGCCTGTAAATCAAAGCTGCATGTTGACCAGACTCCAGGCCTGGCATTGCCTGTCAATCTCAGCTGTATGTTGACCAGTGTCCAGGCCTGTCATTGCCTGTCAATCTAAGCTGTATGCTGACTAGAGTCCAGGACTGACATTGCCTGTCAATCTCAGCTGTATGTTGCCCAGAAACCAGGCCAGGCATTGCCTGTCAATCTGAGCTGTATGCGGTCCCAGCTCCAGGCCTAGCATTGCCTGTCAATCTCAGCTGTATGTTGCCCAGAAACCAGGCCTGGCATTGCCTGTCAATCTCAGCTGTATGTTGACCAGAGGCCAGGCCTGGCATTGCCTGTCAATCTCAGCTGTATGTTGAACAGAGTCCAGGCCTGGCATTGCATGTCAATTTAAGCAGTATGTTGACCAGAGTCCAGGCCTGGCATTGCCTGTCTATCTAAGCTGTATGTTGACCAGAGTCCAGGCCTGGCATGCCTGAAAAACTCAGCTGTACGTTGATCAGAGTCCAGGACTGGCATTGACTGTCAATCTAAGCTGCATGTTGACAAGACTCTTGGCCTGGCATTGCCTGTCAATCTCTGCTGTTTGTTGACCAGAGTCCAGGCCAAGCATTGCCTGTCAATCTAAGCTGTATGCGGTCCAGACTCCAGGCCTGGCATTGCCTGTCAATCTCAGCTGTATGTTGACCAGAGTCCAGGCCTGGCATTGCCTGTCAATCTAAGCTGTATGTTGACCAGAGTCCAGGCCTGGCATTGCCTGCCAATCTCAGCTGTATGTTGACCAGAGTCCAGGCCTGGCAGTGCCTGTCAATTTAAATTGTATGTTGACCAGATTCGAGGCCAGGCATCGCCTGTCAATCTAAGCTGAATGCGGACCCAACTCCAGGCCTGGCATTGTCTGTCAATCTAAACAGTATGTTGACCAGAATCCAGGCCTGGCATTGCCTGCCAATCTCAGCTGTATGTTGACCAGAGTCCAGGCCTGGCAGTGCCTGTCAATCTCAGCTGTATGTTGACCAGAGTCCAGGCCTGGCACTGCCTGTCAATCTAAGCTGTATGCGGACCCAGCTCCAGGCCTGGCATTGCCTGTCAATCTAAGCGGTAAATTGACCAGAGTCCAGGCCTGGCATTGCCTGTAAATCAAAGCTGCATGTTGACCAGACTCCAGGCCTGGCATTGCCTGTCAATCTCAGCTGTATGTTGACCAGTGTCCAGGCCTGTCATTGCCTGTCAATCTAAGCTGTATGCTGACTAGAGTCCAGGACTGACATTGCCTGTCAATCTTAGCTGTATGTTGCCCAGAAACCAGGCCAGGCATTGCCTGTCAATCTAAGCTGTATGCGGTCCCAGCTCCAGGCCTGGCATTGCCTGTCAATCTCAGCTGTATGTTGACCAGAAACCAGGCCTGGCATTGACTGTTAATCTCAGCTGTATGTTGACCAGAGGCCAGGCCTGGCATTGCCTGTCAATCTCAACTGTATGTTGAACAGAGTCCAGGCCTGGCATTGCATGTCAATTTAAGCAGTATGTTGACCAGAGTCCAGGCCTGGCATTGCCTGTCTATCTAAGCTGTATGTTGACCAGAGTCCAGGCCTGGCATTCATGGTCAATCTAAGCTGTATGTTGACCAGACTCCAGGCCTGACATTGCCTGTCAATCTAAGCTGTATGTTGACCAGTCTCCAGGCCTGGCATTGCCTGACAATCTCAGCTGTATGTTGACCAGAGTCCAGGCCTGGCATAGCCTGTGAATCTCAGCTGTATGTTGACCAGAGTCCAGGCCTGGCATTGCCTGTGAATCTCAGCTGTATGTTGACCAGAGTCCAGGCCTGGCAGTCTCTGTCAATCTAAGTTGTATGTTGACCAGACTCCAGGCCTGGCATTGCTTGTCACTCTCAGCTGTATGTTGCCCAGAGTCCAGGCCAGGCATTGCCTGTCAATCTAAGCTGTATGCGGACCCAACTCCCGGCCTTGCATTGCCTGTCAATCTAAGCTGTATGTTGACCAGAATCCAGGCCTGGCATTGCCTGTCAATCTCAGCTGTATGTTGACCAGAATCCAGGCCTGGCATTGCCTGTCAATCTCAGCTGTATGTTAGCCAGAGTCCAGGCCTGGCATTGCCTGTCAATTTCATCTGTATGTTGACCAGAGTCCTGGCCTGGCATTGCCTGTCAATCTAACTGTATGCAGACCCAGCTCCAGGCCTGGCATTGCCTGTCAATCTAAGCGGTAAATTGACCAGAGTCCAGGCCTGGCATTGCCTGTCAATAAAAGCTGCATGTTGACCAGTCTCCAGGCCTGGCATTGCCTGTCAATAAAAGCTGTATGTTGACCAGACTCCAGGCCTGGCATTTCCTGTCAATCTCAGCTTTATGTTGACCAGTGTTTAGGCCTGGCAGTGTCTGTCAATCTAAGCTGTATGCGGACCCAGCTCCAGGCCTGACATTGCCTGTCAATCTCAGCTGTATGTTGTCCAGAAACCAGGCCTGGCATTGCCTATCAATCTAATCTGCATGTTGACCAGAGACCAGGCCTGGCATTGCCTGTCAATCTCAGCTGTATGCGGACCCAGCTCCAGGCCTGGCATTGCCTGTCAATCTCAGCTGTATGTTGACCAGAGGCCAGGCCTGGCATTGCCTGTCAAACTCAGCTGTGTGTTGACCAGACTCCAGGCCTGGCATTGCCTGTCAATCTCAGCTGTAAGTTGAACAGAGTCCCGGCCTGGCATTGCCTGTCAATTTAAGCTGTATGTTGACCAGAGTCCAGGCCTGGCATTGCCTGTCTATCTAAGCTGTATGTTGACCAGAGTCCAGGCCTGGCATTGCCTGTCTATCTAAGCTGTATGTTGACCAGAGTCCAGGCCTGGCATTCATGGTCAATCTAAGCTGTATGTTGACCAGACTCCAGGCCTGACATTGCCTGTCAATCTAAGCTGTATGTTGACCAGTCTCCAGGCCTGGCATTGCCTGACAATCTCAGCTGTATGTTGACCAGAGTCCAGGCCTGGCATAGCCTGTGAATCTCAGCTGTATGTTGACCAGAGTCCAGGCCTGGCATTGCCTGTGAATCTCAGCTGTATGTTGACCAGAGTCCAGGCCTGGCAGTCTCTGTCAATCTAAGCTGTATGTTGACCAGACTCCAGGCCTGGCATTGCCTGTCAATCTAAGCTGTATGTTGACCAGTCTCCAGGCCTGGCATTGCCTGAAAATCTCAGCTGTATGTTGACCAGAGTCCAGGCCTGGCATTGCCTGTCAATCTCAGCTGTATGTTGACCAGAGTCCCGGCCTGGCATTGCCTGTCAATCTCAGCTGTATGTTGACCAGACTCCAGACCTGGCATTGCTTGTCACTCTCAGCTGTATGTTGCCCAGAGTCCAGGCCAGGCATTGCCTGTCAATCTAAGCTGTATGCGGACCCAACTCCCGGCCTTGCATTGCCTGTCAATCTAAGCTGTATGTTGACCAGAATCCAGGCCTGGCATTGCCTGTCAATCTCAGCTGTTTGTTGACCAGAATCCAGGCCTGGCATTGCCTGTCAATCTCAGCTGTATGTTAGCCAGAGTCCAGGCCTGGCATTGCCTGTCAATTTCATCTGTATGTTGACCAGAGTCCTGGCCTGGCATTGCCTGTCAATCTAACTGTATGCAGACCCAGCTCCAGGCCTGGCATTGCCTGTCAATCTTAGCGGTAAGTTTCCAGAGTCCAGGCCTGGCATTGCCTGTCAATAAAAGCTGCATGTTGACCAGTCTCCAGGCCTGGCATTGCCTGTCAATAAAAGCTGTATGTTGACCAGACTCCAGGCCTGGCATTTCCTGTCAATCTCAGCTTTATGTTGACCAGTGTTTAGGCCTGGCAGTGTCTGTCAATCTAAGCTGTATGCGGACCCAGCTCCAGGCCTGACATTGCCTGTCAATCTCAGCTGTATGTTGTCCAGAAACCAGGCCTGGCATTGCCTATCAATCTAATCTGCATGTTGACCAGAGACCAGGCCTGGCATTGCCTGTCAATCTCAGCTGTATGCGGACCCAGCTCCAGGCCTGGCATTGCCTGTCAATCTAAGCTGTATGTTGACCAGACACCAGGACTTGCATTGCCTGTCAGTCTAAGCTTTATGCGGACCCAGCTCCAGGCCTGGCATTGCCTGTCAATCTCAGCTGTATGTTGTTCAGAGTCCAGGCCTGGCATTGCCTGTCAATCTAAACTGTATGTTGACCAGAGTCCAGTCCTGGCATTGCCTGTCAATCTCAGCTGTATGTTGTTCAGAGTCCAGGCCTGGCATTGCCTGTCAATCTAAACGGTATGTTGACCAGAGTCCAGGCCAAACATTGCCTGTCAATCTAAGCTGTATTTTGACCAGAGTCCAGGCCTGGCATTGCCTGTCAATCTCAGCTGTATGTTGACCAGAGTCCAGGCCAAACATTCCTGTCAATCTAAGCTGATTCTGACCAGAGTCCAGGCCTGGCATTGCCTGTCAATTTCAACTGTATGCGGACCCAACTCCCGGCCTTGCATTGCCTGTCAATCTAAGCTGTATGTTGACCAGAATCCAGGCCTGGCATTGCCTGTCAATCTCAGCTGTATGTTGACCAGAATCCAGGCCTGGCATTGCCTGTCAATTTCATCTGTATGTTGACCAGAGTCCTGGCCTGGCATTGCCTGTCAATCTAACTGTATGCAGACCCAGCTCCAGGCCTGGCATTGCCTGTCAATCTAAGCGGTAAGTTTCCAGAGTCCAGGCCTGGCATTGCCTGTCAATAAAAGCTGCATGTTGACCAGTCTCCAGGCCTGGCATTGCCTGTCAATAAAAGCTGTATGTTGACCAGACTCCAGGCCTGGCATTTCCTGTCAATCTCAGCTTTATGTTGACCAGTGCTTAGGCCTGGCAGTGTCTGTCAATCTAAGCTGTATGCGGACCCAGCTCCAGGCCTGACATTGCCTGTCAATCTCAGCTGTATGTTGTCCAGAAACCAGGCCTGGCATTGCCTATCAATCTAATCTGCATGTTGACCAGAGACCAGGCCTGGCATTGCCTGTCAATCTCAGCTGTATGCGGACCCAGCTCCAGGCCTGGCATTGCCTGTCAATCTCAGCTGTATGTTGACCAGAGGCCAGGCCTGGCAATGCCTGTCAAACTCAGCTGTGTGTTGACCAGACTCCAGGCCTGGCATTGCCTGTCAATCTCAGCTGTAAGTTGAACAGAGTCCCGGCCTGGCATTGCCTGTCAATTTAAGCTGTATGTTGACCAGAGTCCAGGCCTGGCATTGCCTGACAAACTCAGCTGTACGTTGACCAGAGTCCAGGCCTGGCATTGCCTGTCAATCTCAGCTGTATGTTGACCAGAGTCCAGTCCTGGCATTGCCTGTCAATCTAAGCTGCATGTTGACCAGACTCTTGGCATGGCATTGCCTGTCAATCTCTGCTGTTTGTTGACCAGAGTCCAGGCCAAGCATTGCCTGTCAATCTAAGCTGTATGCGGTCCAGACTCCAGGCCTGGCATTGCCTGTCAATCTCAGCTGTATGTTGACCAGAGTCCAGGCCTGGCATTGCCTGTCAATCTAAGCTGTATGTTGACCAGAGTCCAGGCCTGGCATTGCCTGTCAATCTCAGCTGTATGTTGACCAGAGTCCAGGCCTGGCATTGCCTGTCAATCTAAGCTGTATGTTGACCAGAGTCCAGGCCTGGCATTGCCTGTCAATCTAAGCTGTATGTTGACCAGACACCAGGACTTGCATTGCCTGTCAGTCTAAGCTTTATGCGGACCCAGCTCCAGGCCTGGCATTGCCTGTCAATCTAAACTGTATGTTGACCAGAGTCCAGTCCTGGCATTGCCTGTCAATCTCAGCTGTATGTTGTTCAGAGTCCAGGCCTGGCATTGCCTGTCAATCTAAACGGTATGTTGACCAGAGTCCAGGCCAAACATTGCCTGTCAATCTAAGCTGTATTTTGACCAGAGTCCAGGCCTGGCATTGCCTGTCAATCTCAGCTGTATGTTGACCAGAGTCCAGGCCAAACATTGCCTGTCAATCTAAGCTGTATTTTGACCAGAGTCCAGGCCTGGCATTGCCTGTCAATTTCAGCTGTATGCGGACCCAGCTCCAGGCGTGGCATTGCCTGTCAATCTAAGCTGCATGTTGACCAGAGTACAGGCTTGGCATTGCCTGTCAATCTCAGCTGTATTTTTTTCAGAAACCAGGCCTGGCATTGCCTGTCAATCTCAGCTGTATGTTGATCAGCATCCAGGCCTGGCATTGCCTGTCAATCTCAGCTGTATGCGGACCCAACTCCAGGCGTGGATTGCCTGTCAATCTAAGCTGTATGCGAACCCAGCTCCAGGCCTGCCATTGCCTGTCAATCTAAGCTGTATGTTGACCAGACTCCAGGACTTGCATTGACTGTCAGTCCAAGCTTTATGCGGACCCAGCTCCAGGCCTGGCAATGCCTGTCAATCTAAACTGTGTGTTGACCAGAGTACAGGCCTGGCATTGCCTGTCAATCTAATCTGTATGTTGACCAGAGTCCAGGATTGGCATTGCCTTTCAATCTCAGCTGTATGTTGTTCAGAGTCCAGGCCTGGCATTGCCTGTCAATCTAAACGGTATGTTGACCAGACTCCAGGCTTGGCATTGCCTGTCAATCTCGGCTGTATGTTGACCAGAGTCCAGGCCTAACTTTGCCTGTCAATCTAAGCTGTATTTTGACCTGAGTCCAGGCCTGGCATTGCCTGACAATCTCAGCTGTATGTTGACCAGAGTCCACGCCTGGCATTGCCTGTCAATCTCAGCTGTATGTTGACCAGAGTCCAGGCCTGGCATTGCCTGTCAATCCACTCTGTATGTTGACCAGAGTCCAGGCCTGCCATTGCCTGTCAATTTCAGCTGTATGCGGACCCAGATCCAGGCGTGGCATTGCCTGTCAATCTAAGCTGTATGTTGACCAGAGTACAGGCTTGGCATTGCCTGTCAATCTCAGCTGTATTTTTTTCAGAATCCAGGCCTGGCATTGCCTGTCAATCTCAGCTGTATGTTGATCAGCATCCAGGCCTGGCATTGCCTCTCAATCTCAGCTGTATGTTGACCAGAGTCCAGGCCTGGCATTGCCTGTCAATCTAAGCTTTATGTTGACCAGACTCCAGGCATGGCATTGCCTGTCCATCTCAACTGTATGTTGACCAGAGTCCAGGCCTGGGATTGCCTGTGAATCTCAGCTCTATGTATACCTGAGTCCCGGCCTGGCATTGTCTGTCAATCTAAACTGTATGTTGACCAGAGTCCAGGCCTGGCATTGCCTGTCAATCTCAGCTGCATGTTGACCAGAGTCCAGGCCTGGCATTGCAAGACAATCTAAACTGTATGTTGACCAGAGTCCAGGCCTGGCATTGCCTGCCAATCTCAGCTCTATGTTGACCCGAGTCCAGGCCTGGCATTGCCTGTCAATCTAAGCTGTATGTTGACCAGAGTCCATGCCTGGCATTGCCTGTCAATCTCAGCTGTATGCGGGCCCAGCTCCAGGCCTGGCATTGCCTGTGAAGCTGGCGGCTCAACTAGCAGCTAATAAAAACTCTGTGTTGAACACTTGATGTGCAACAAAAGATATTAGGAAGAGGAAAAATAAATTAAAAAGCTCACAGCCAAAGTTAAAGAAAGAGGACCGCTGTGTGAAGAATTAGGATAAGTGTCTTCAACATGTTTTGTTTTCATTCATAACACAAAATGTTAACAGTTCCTGAGAGTTTAAGTGTATGTTTCTTGGCTTGCGACTGGGGAATATCACATAAATTTAAACACTTTGATTTCATAATCCATTGCAGGGATGAATGGAAGGAAAAGTAGGGTAGACCGGTCTCCTCCAATAGAGGCCAAATCCAAAGAATCATAATCATAATCATAATAATAAATCAGTGTCATTTTCGAGCAGTCCAGATGGACTAGTCTCAAAAGGCGACAGAATTAAGGGTGACGGACTCCAACAATGTTGAGAGGACCAGAGATAAGCAGTTCTAAGAATCGTTAGAAATTATATTTCTAAGTTGTATAAAAGTTTTAATAATTGTAGATTGGCAATGCTCATTTTAATTTAAGATTGTGCGCCCAGAATTGTACAATAACGCTCTGAACTACAACTGAAGTTAAAAACTCTGGTGCAGAAAGGCGGAGACAAACCAAAACAAAACTCTCTTTAACAAAAGATCCGTTTCACTCCAAGGTTCAGGTTTGAAGTTACGGTTACCGCGGTAGGAAATGAATTTGAACTTTTCAAAACATTGGTCTAGATTTACAAACCTGTTTAAAGACCCCGTTGTATTTTTAAATCAGTTTGAAGAATTACAAAGCGCTGTAATTGCAATTCAACTGATGACTCTAGGATCGGCGGCAATCTAAGCAGTGTAGATAGAAGCATCAATTACAAAGATATATTAAAGCTTCAATGAATGGACAAGCCTGTGAGAAATGGATTTTAAAGTAGGCAAATGTAAGGTCAGCCACCTTGGAACTAAAAAGGATAGAACAGGATAATATGTTCTAAATGGTGAAAAGCTAGAAACAGTGGAGGTCCAAAGAGACTTGGAGATCGATGCACATAGATCATTAAAATCAGAATTAATCAAACAGTTTAAAAATAGAAAGAATCAAAAAGGCTGATGAATGCTGACCTTTTTATCCAGAAGTCTAAAATACAAGGGGGTAGAAGTTATGCTTCAGCTATACAAATCCCTGGATAGACATACCTCAGGAAGGATATGTTGGCCTTGAAGGGAGTGCAGAGATTTTCCAAAATTCAAGGGTTAAATTACGGGGAGAGATTATACAAACTACCGTTGTCTTCCCTTGGATTTTTAAAAAGAGTTTGCCAAGATGTGATTTGATCGAAGTTTTCAAGATAATAAAGGGACCTGAGAGCGTAGGGAGCGAAAAAATTGCAGATTGATTACATTAACCAGTTTCAGAAGAATAAGGCAGATAATCAGTACGTTTGGGTTAATTAACTGATTTTCCAAATGAGTTTAAACAGCAAACATCAGAAATTGAAGATTCGTTTGGGGAAAATATCGGCAGGTCGTCTATGATGAATCTAAGAAGGAGAAAGGGAAAGATTCTGTCCCTTTTCTACAGTTAAATTCTGCAAGATTTTAGTGCAATGCCTCTGTGAAAAGCTTGTGTGACGGTTTTTGGTGCCACCCTCTTTTCCCTTTTGTGTAAGAGTTTAAAAGTTATGTACAACGGAAAACACTAATTATTGTTCAGTAAAAGTCAATAAATGTCCAGTCGTTTGGAAAGACACCTGAAGAATGAAAAGGAAAGCTGTCATTTATTGTAAGATAATGCTATGTTGTTTTCATTTATCTGTTCTGTATTGTGTTTCATCAATACAATATTGGTCTAATTAAATTGTCACCACTGAGGTTTAACTAACCTAATAAATGGTGAAAAGCCGACTTTCAGTGTGGCCACAGTGAGATTCTGGTTATTTTAAATTGTATGCGAGTCTCCAGTTCCGGACACGAGTCTTTCACATTGAAGAAAGGGGAAGACATGCTATATTGGAGTTGAATTAGTTCACAGAATGTTTCAATTTAATAGGGATGTTGGCAACGATTTCCGCTCTAAATAAAAATAAAAGTGTTTGTTTCATTGGAAAGATAGTTATACATTTCACAGAGAGCCTGTGAAAACCTCTGCAGTAAGAGATAAAAGAAAGACTTACATTTATATACCGCCTTTCACGAGCACTAGACGTCTCAAAACGCTTCACAGTCAATCAAGTACTTCTGGAGTGTAGTCACTGATGTAACGTGGGCAACGCAGCAACCAATTTCTGCACTGCAAATCCCACAAACAGCAATGTGATAATGACCAGATAATCTGTTTTTATAATGTTGATTGAGGGATAAATATTAGCGAGGTCACCGGGCATAACTCCTCTGCTGTTCATCGACATAGACCCCGGGGATCTTTTACGTCCACCTTAGAAATCAGATGGGACTTCGGTTTAGCCTCTCATCCGAAAGACGGCACCTGCAACAGTGCAGCACTCCCTCAGCACTGTACTGGAGTGTCAGCCTAGATTCATCTGCTTGAGTCCCATGGAGTGGGACTTGAGCTCACAACCTTTTAACTCAGAGGCGATGGTGTCTACCCACTGAGCCACAGCTGTCGCAAGACTGAGTGACTTTATTGTGCAGCATCCAGCCATCACCTTTAGAATTAGAACCAAAAGTTTATCACTCCAGAACATGCATTAACTGGCCCGCCTGCTTCATCTGCTGCTGTTGTGTCAGTCTGCACTCCCACACTACAGGCTCATTACAATGCGTGTTTGAAAAGTATTATCTACTGCGTTATGTGTGTTCATCTCACTCCTGTCTTTACCGCCCTGTTTGTATTTGTATCTGTTTGTCTTTCATTGTCGCTGTCTCTCTGTGTATATCCATCAATCTCAATCTCTTTCTGTGCTTTTTTGTCTTTTTACTTCAAGTCTCTTTTAATTTCTGTCTGTCGCTGTTTTATCTCTCTTATTGTAACCCTTTGCTTTCTTTCTCTTTCTGTTTCACTCTGTATATCTATGTCGCTGCATGTCTTCCTATAATTTCGCAGCATAGATTAAGTCCATTAACCCCCTCATGCCTGTGCCGGCTCATTCACAAACTCTAAACAACTCGTCCCAATCCCCAGCTCTTTCTCCACAGCTCTGCAGTGTTCTCTCCTTCCAGGTTTGGCCAATTCCATTTAGAAAGTGACTGAGAATCTGCTTCCGCCATCCTGTCAGGCAGTGCGTTCCAAATCATAATCCCTTGCTGCGTAAAAGTACCTCTCGTCTCATCTCTGTTTTATTTGCCAATTACCTTCATGTTCTACTCTCTGTCTCTGCCTTCGTTGTCTCCTCTTTCCATTTATCGCACTCTCCGTCTGGCTCAATCTCGCCTCTCTAATCTTTCTCTGTTTTTCTTTTTTACCTTTCCACCCGGTCTATAACTCTTTCTCTCTCTATCTATTTGCCTCTCACTATCTGCGAGACTCTGTGTGTATCTCTTACATTTTCTCCGTCTTTCTGTTTGCCTTTTTATATCCGTGTTTTTGTGCCATGCTGCTCGTCTTCCCTTTTATTTCTCTGTTTTGACATTATGTTTCCTTTAATTAATACTTTTATCTCTCTTGCTATATCTCATCTTCCATTCTTCTCTCTCTGCCTTGTATTCAATTTATCTTCCTCTCTGTCAAATTGTCTCAATCTTTTGCTTGTTTTGCCGACATAATCTTCTCCGCACTTCAGAAGACATTCATTGTGTAAAGAGTTTTGAGTTTTATAATATAAAAGGCACATTACAAGAGCCGTATTCATTAATTACATTATACATTTATAGACCAGCAAATATCCGCCTCCTTCTTATTGTCTCACATTGCTCCGTTTGCTATGCGGCGCTCACCTGCACTGTTTCCTTCTGTGTTTCTAGTTCCTTTGATTGTCTTATTTTGCCTATAATAACATAATGGCCCAGAAATTCGCCTCTCCGGCTTGCCGCGGGTGCAAGGATCGTGCGCGCACTTAACCACCGCGTCTGCCGTTCTGCTTCTGGCCCACTTGAAATTAGGATTTCCTGAAGAGGACTCCCGGGCAGCGTCTGACGTCACACCGCCCAGGAGCGCAGTGTGCGCGGAGCCTCCGGAGCGGAGGGTAGTGAAGACACACCCTCCGAAGTGGTATTTGCATAGGCCACGCCCCCGATTTTTTTCACATGCTGCAACCCTTTTTTAGATGCAAACAACATGGTAAGTTGGCGAACCGACCTCTACCTAGCGGAAGTTGAACGCCAACTCTCTGACACCTCCTCCTACCTCCACCTGGACCATGACCCCACTACCGAACATCAAGCCACCGTGTCCAAGACTGTCACTGACCTCATCTCCTCTGGAGATCTTCCCCCCACGGCCGCCAACCTCATAGTTCACCAACCCCGCACAGCCCGCTTCTACCTCCTTCCCAAGATCCACAAACAGGACTGCCCCGGTAGACCCATCGTTTCAGCCTGTTCTTGCCCCACGGAACTTATCTCTTCCTATCTCGACTCTATTTTTTCTCCCCTTGTCCAGTCTCTTCCCACCTACATCCGCGACTCTTCCGATGCCCTCCGCCATTTTAACAGTTTCCAGTTTCACGGCCCCAACCGTCTCCTCTTCACTATGGATGTACAATCCCTCTACACCTCCATTCCCCACCAGGATGGCCTGAGGGCGCTCCGCTTCTTCCTTGAACAGAGGCCCAACCAGTCCCCATCCACCACCACCCTCCTCCGCCTGGCTGAACTTGTTCTCACATTGAACAACTTCTCCTTTGACTCTACCCATTTCCTCCAAATTAAAGGTGTTGCTATGGGTACCCGCATGGGTCCTAGCTATGCCTGCCTTTTCGTGGGATATGTGGAACACTCTTTGTTCCAGTCCTACTCGGGTCCCCTCCCTCACCTCTTTTTCCGGTACATTGATGACTGTATCGGTGCCGTCTCCTGCTCTCGCCCTGAACTAGAACATTTCATTCACTATGCTTCCAATTTCCACCCTTCCCTCACCTTCACATGGTCCATCTCCAACTCTTCCCTTCCCTTCCTCGACTTCTCCATCTCCATCTCTGGGGATAGGTTATTGACTAACATTCACTACAAGCCCACCGACTCCAACAGCTACCTGGACTACACTTCCTCCCACCCCGACTCCTGTAAGGACTCTATTCCATTCTCCCAGTTTCTCCGTCTCCGCCGCATCTGCTCTGATGATGCCACCTTCCATACCAGAGCTTCTGACATGTCTTCCTTTTTCCTCAACCGAGGATTCCCCTCTACCGTGGTCGACACGGCCCTCGACCGTGTCCGTTCTATCTCCCGCACATCTGCCCTCACCCCTGCCCCTCCCTCCCGGAGCCACGATAGGGTTCCCCTTGTCCTCACCTTTCACCCCACCAGCCTCCACATTCAACGGATCATCCTCCGCCATTTCCGACACCTCCAACGTGATCCCACCACCAAACACATCTTCCCCTCACCTCCCCTTTCAGCATTCCTTAGGGACCGCTCCCTCCGCGACACCCTAGTCCACTCCTCTACCACCCCCAGCACCCCTTCCCCTTCGCCCGGCACCTTCCCGTGCACGCGCAGGAGATGCAACACATGCCCTTATACCTCCCCTCTTCCCACTGTCCAGGGCCCCAAACACCCCTTCCAGGTGAAACAGCGATTTACTTGTACTTCCTGCAATTTAGCATACTGTATTCGCTGCTCACGATGTGGACTCCTCTACATTGGGGAGACCAAACGCAGATTGGGTGACCGCTTTGCGGAACACCTCCGTTCAGTCCGTAAGGGGGACCCCGAGCTCCCGGTGGCCTGTCACTTTAATTCACCGCTTCACTCCCACTCTGACCTCACCGTCCTCGGCCTATTACACTGTTCCACGGAAGCTCAGCGTAAGCTCGAGGAACAGCACCTCATCTTTCGTTTAGGCACGCTACAGCCCTCTGGACTCAATATCGAGTTCAACAATTTTAGATCATAACCTCAGCTCCAATCACATTTATATTTTATTTTATCCACCCTTTTATTTGTCCCCCCCCACCTTTTTTTTTCCTCCTAGAAGCTGGCAGCTGTCCTTCATTCTGCCAGTGGATTTCACACTTCATTCAGCCTTAATCTGTCACATTAACACCACCTCTAGCCTTGCATATCTCTTAATGTCTCTTAATGTCTCTTCATCTCCCCCTTTGTTCCTTTATCCCCTCCCCCTTTTCCCAGCTTTACCCTGGCCTTAAATCTATTTGATTTCCGGCTCTTCCCAGTTCTGATGAAAGGTCATCGACCTGAAACGTTAACTCTCTTTCTCTCTCCACGGATGCTGCCTGGCCTGCTGAGTTTTTCCAGCGTTTTCTGTTGTTATTTCGGATTTCCAGCATCCGCAGTATTTTGCTATCGTCATGGTAACTTGTTTCTTTGTATTTTAAAGAACCTTTGCTAACTTTTACAAACTTTTAAAAACTTTTACATGAATTGGAAGAATCTTAAACAGTTTTAAAGAGATTTGAAGTAATTTAAATAGTTTTAAAAGCCCTGAAAGCATTTTTTTAATTCATTTTATTTTGTTTAATCAGCAAAGTGAAATGGTTGGAATGAGCACAATTCACATCATTCAGGGAACTCACAATTTCAGTGACGATGACCTCAGCACACTCCTCAACGAGGTCGATGCGAAGTGCCTGCGGATCATTGGGAATGAGAAGTCCAGGGCGCCGCGGAAAGGGCAGATGTTTGCTTGGTCTGAAGTTGCCCAGGTTGTCAGCGCGAACTCCACCATTCCACGGACAGCAGAACAATGCCGCAAGAAATTTAGTGATTTATTGTGATCTGTCAAGGTTTTTACAGTTATTAGAAAAGTCAACTGTAAAATGTCTTTAAATTTAACTGAACTAGTTTTAAAAAGCGATATGCATGTGATTAGTCACGTGACTTCATCATCCAGGCACCTGAGCTTGCCATAAAATGTTATAGCATTGGGGCCAGCTCAGGTCATCGATTGTGCTCTTATCTTGATTCCACTGGTTTGAGTTGTAAAATTTCAATTAGTGAGTGAAAAAAAAACCCAGTCTGCAAACCAGGCTGTGCCCATGTTTCAAATGCACGTGGGTGTAATCTGCAGAAAAAGCTGACGTTTCAATCGTTTCATATTTTCTGTTTTCATTTTAGAGTAAAACTGTTCACAACGCCAGAAAATGTGCACTGACAGGCGGTGGTTTTGTCACGCTAAGGATTTTATCAGAGCATGAGGAAAGGGTCGAGCATCTGTTTGGAATTAGTCGCGGTTGCCCCTTGGCTGGTGTAGAATTAGACATTTGTATACATAAATGTGACTTGCTCTGGCCAGCTATATGTTTAAAAATGTTAGATGTGTGTTGAATCTCAGCTTCTGTGATGTGGCAGATCATGCTTTACATTTGCAAATGTTTACTGTTTCCTTTCCACAGGTGCACAGCAGAGTTCTCACACACGGGATGAGCAGTGCGTTGAGTCTGCAGCCGCAGAGGGCATTGGGGAAGGGGTTGCTGATGCAGTGGGAGCAGTGAGTGAGGTGGTGGAGGAGCAGGAGCAACTTGTGCTTTGTCAGCTAGTGGAAGAGGAGGGTATGGAACCTGGGTTGCGGCAGAGTACCTCTCCATCTCCTGGCCCTTCTGGCTCTGTGCAAGACAGACTCCAGCTTGATACTGCAGAGCAGGTGGGAGAAGCAGAAAGACATTCAACAGTACAGAATGATTTACAAGCTCAGGTGCAGCAGATTGAAGGGTTGAGGGATTCGATGTGTTCTTTTACTGAGAAGAAAGTTGACTCTCTTGCCTCGATAAGGCAGGGAATTGATTATATTGGCATGTCACTTAATCAGATAGTATTGCAGTTGTAAAAAACCGATGCTGGAATGGCGCTTAATCAAATAAATGAGTCTCTCATTGAACTCTTGCACAAACAAGATGTTGGAATGGCGCTTAATCAAATAAATGAGTCTCTCGTTGGACTCTTGCACTTGCTTAAACCACTTTCTACTGCCATTACTTTGACTCCGGCAGAACCGCCCTTACCTGCTCCCAGCGCAGAAACAGTGCGGGCCCAAGAGCTAGCTGCTCCTCCAGTTGTGATGCAAGCAAACGGTGCCTTGCAGCAGCAGCAGCAGCAACACTGTCAGGAGGCAAGAGCTGAAGGGCAAGAGATGGCACACAGGGCCCCTTTCAAGTCGCAGCCCAGGGCTGAGGTCACGGGGACGTGGAAAGCGCAGGCGACAGTAGGTTATCACCTTTTGCACAATGCACATCCATTGACCCTCAGTCACAGATGCGAGGGGGCAAATCGTTCATATGTTTAATTTTTCGTTTTATTTAAATGTTAAATGTTGTCGTTGATTTTTTTATTGAAATATATATTTGTGACTGAAAGTGTATGTAACCTTTTCATTTAAAAAGTACAGCCTCTAGTCACTTTGAAACAAATCAACTTTTTTATTTGCAAAAAAAAAATTACAACTGTTTGAAAATTAGAAAATAGGTAGTTTCCATCTTGAATGTTTTTATTGAACTAAAAAACCAAAAAAGTAACTTTAAACTGTTTACAAATTTTATTCTGAACTATTGATGATTGCAAATGTTTGAAAAGTAGAAAATAGCTATTTAACATTTAAAAGTTATAAACTATGTACCTCAAAACTGAACCTCAAAAGTCTGTGTTGCTGCAATAAAAGTTCACTGTTTCACTTTAAATTGTGTCTGTTCCTTTATTTGCCTTGCTGGGGGAGGGGGAGGTACAAGGCGACGCTATCTCGTGATGGTGTTGGTTCCTAGCTGTTCCCGAGCAGCCTTACTTTCAGCAGAACTTGGCTTCTCCCCATCAGGCCTGGCCAGAGGCACATTGGCATCGTCCACGTCCTCCATTTCAGCAGGGAGCTCCTCTGCAGCGTTACGGGTCAGTCCTTCCCGCAGGGCAAAGTTATGCAAAGCACAACAGGCCACCACAATCTTTGCCACTTTCTGAGGAGAATACTGCAAGGTCCCCCCTGACCTGTCAAGGCACCGGAACCGTGATTTCAGTACTCCGATTGTCCTCTCCACCACTTGCCGTGTGGAAACGTAAGCCTGGTTGTATCTCTCCTGAGCCTAATTATTAATCTTGCGGTAGGGAGTCATCAACCAATGTCTTAGCGGGTAGCCCTTGTCGCCCAATATCCATGCAGATCCTGGAGGCAATGTGCTGAGGGCGCCATATAAGTTCGAGTTACGGAGGACAAAGGAGTCATGATTACTTCCCCGGTGATTTGCATTCACGTTTAGGATCCTGAGGTGCGCATCACAGACTATCATCACATTCAATGAATTAAACCCCTTCCTGTTGATGTATGTCACAGGCGTATCCACTGGTGCCTTCAATGCAAAATGGGTTCCATCGACGGCCCCAATCACTTTGGAGAATCTAGCATTGGCTTAAAATGCAAGGGCCATCTCCTTTTGATGGCGAGCGGACAAGTCAAAGTCAATGAACTCTGAAGCCCTACGGAAAATGGCATCTGTGACCTGGTGAATGCAGGCCCTCGCAGCATTCTTGGAGATGTTGGTAATGTCACCGGTGCTTGCCTGAAATGACCCACTTGCAAGGAAGTTCAGTGCTGTGGATACCTTCATGCTCACTCACAAGGCAGTGAGGGTCTTCGAGCGTGTTTCAAGGTCCTCCTTTAACATGTCACATAGTCGGCCGATTGCCTCTTTACTGAAGCGCATCCTCCTCACACACAACTCCTCCGACAGCATCTCAAATGAGAGCCTCTCCCTGGACACTCTCTGGGGTGGGCAGCAGTTCTTCCTTCTCAGGAGACGGTGACGGTTCCTCAGTCTTACTTTTTCCCTGTCGTTTCCAATTCTCTGAAGCAAAATCGCACCGAGGACCAGGGCAGCATTCTCAAAGGGCATGTCTCTCCCTCACAGGCTTCCTCTTTAACCAGATGAAGTACTTGTGAGAAAAAAATGGAAAGAGTTATTAAAGTAATTTTAATAAAGTGAGTGGCTAGAATATCACGTGGGGCTATGGTGGGAAACGTGTGGTATCGGATTGAGAAAACATCATACCCGCCTGATGAATATCACGGCCCGAGATGATTTTCCAATAACTGTAACATTTTCAGAAAGGCATACATACATACTGACTGAAAGGAATATAATTGATGATCATTTTCTTTTTTTAAACTTTTGGAAATGTTAAATAGAAACATACATAGAAACATAGAATCTAGGAGCAGGAGTAGGCCATTCGGCCCGTCGAGCCTGCACCACCATTCAATACGATCATGGCTGATCATTCAAATCCAGTACCCTGTCCCTGCTTTAATCCCCCCCTAACACTAAGGGTCAATTTATCATAGCCAAATCAACCTAACCCGCACATTTTTGGACAGTGGGAGGAAACCGGAGCACCCGGAGGAAACCCACGCAGACACGGGGAGAATGTGCAAACTCCACACAGACAGTCACCCGAGGTCAGATTTGAACCCGGGTCTCTGGCGCTGTGAGGCACCAGTGCTAACCACTATGCCACCGTGTTAGCACTGGTGCTAAAATTCATTTTTAAACAGTCATTTTCATATTTAAGAAAAAAATCTAATTCAATTAGGCCTTGCACAAAGCGAGAGCTGTTCCTTATAACTACACTACTCAAAACATGGTCCAAACCCCTGTTTAACCAATTTTTTAAGTTGGAACCTGACCTCAGACTTTCTGAAAAAAACTTAGCTCCCTTTCAGAATTAAAAATATTCCGTTTAGTAGCCCCACTGGTGAAAAATGTCTTCTTCCTTATCGTTAGGGAGCTTCTGCCAAAGCTTTATTCCTGCTTTTCAAAAGCGCAGCTGCTGGGGACCGACCCGCAGTGCACCAATTGAGAAAAATACCGAAGTTCGATGCGCACGCGCTGCCTCTCCGGCGCACGCAGTTCAACTCCGAACCCCCTCCTTCAGGCGACCGGAAGTTCCGTTTTCCAATACATGCGCAGTGCATGCAAGAAACCGGCACTTCAGGTGGCTGAACGGGTGAGTGCAGAGCGCGAACTCACACGTGGAGACACGAAATTCTAATTAAGACAAGGTGAAGAAAAGATAAATACTTAATAAGCAGGTGGTGATGTGGACTCTGTGTTCAATCACAATTGTTTTTAGGATGAGAGTCAGATGTGTTTTTCATGCCATTAGTCTGAAGAACTTGTGATTAGGACGGCAAATATTCCCTATTATTCCCTCCACTTATAATTGATGTAAATTTCAGGCTCAATGCTACAGCTTTCAACATAGCCTGGATGCGGAAATTTGTTTCGCGAACACACAGCCTGGTGGAACATCGAAACCTAAAAACCTGTCCGTAACCCAGACGTCGATGGATCGAAACCATCCTTCGCTATTTGCATTGCTATTTTCACCAACAATAAAAATATGTATTGCGACCCACAATCACATCCTAATTTTATTACACTTTACTTGCACCAACGTCCTGCTTGCAATACACAACAGGGATCAATTATGAATGAAATATACAATGGAGGTGGTCCAACAAACATCTAATTATTAGTGTTGCCCTGTGAACACGTAGCTTCTTCTGATCTAGGGGGTTGCATCAGAAATGAGTTTGGCGTTCACGAATTTAATTTCCTTTTGTTTCCCCTTTGTTTTTAGGCTCCAGTCTCTGCGGGGGCGTGGGTTCGAATCCCACCGCTGCCAGATATTGCGGCATTCATAAACTTCGTCGCTTCGCCAGCAGCAGTAAACCGTGCAGGGCAGGGCGGTCTTGTTCAGTATTATGTCACTTCTTCACCTTTTCCTTCAGTTGTTATTGACAGGCAGATACGATTTGCAGAATTTCCCAGGTTCCATAATTGTCCTGAACCCAGCACCGAACACGACAAACACCGTCACCCAACCAACTGAATTCAGACCGTTCACTCACTCGTCTCCACACCTGCTGCGTCTCATTTATTCAGATGTACACCACTTTCACATTTTTGTTTCTTCCATTTCTTGCAATCTGTCAAACGCGCTCACCATTGCTGTCACTCTCGCAACCACCATCTCGCCGTCGTTTCCCCGTTCGCCCTTGCAAACTTGCCGTTTGAACAGCACCTCCAATCTGCTCCTCTGCTTCAATCCGATTTACATAACACGAATATGTTTTTTCAAAGTAACCTGTCCAGACAGTGAAAGTTACATTAAGGCAAGGGGAAGAGAAGATCCATTCTGGATAAACATTTGCTGAGCTGGACTCTCTGTTCAGGGTGAGAGTCAGATGTGTTTTTCATGCCATTAGTCTGAAGAACTTGTGATTCGGACGGCAAATATTCCCTATTATTCCCTCCACTTATAATTGTGGTAAATTTCAGGCTCAATGCGGCAGATATTTTTATCACACTTTACGCTTTACTTTCAGCCAACCTCCTTCCCGCAATAAACACAAAAAGCTGCAACACAACTTACAAATCACTTTGTTCGCAGCAACATAAACTGCAAATGCTGCAAACTTGCAGCAGCCTTGGCCTTGCCCTTTCTCTCAACGCATTCCAGCAGCGCCGCTTCTCCACCACCAGATGGTGCTGTTGGCCTTTACACAACAGGGAATGCCTTTGCACAGCAGAAAGCACCTTCATGCAGGATTCTCTCTTCATCTCAGTCTCCGTTTCCCGGTTTGTCTATCTCCCTCTCTGTTTCTCTCGCCGTCTCGGACTTTCCCTCAGTCTCTGTCTATCCCTCATTTTATTCAGTCTGTTTGTGTGTCTCTCTCTCGTTTCCTCAGGGTCTTTCTCGGTCCATTCCTTTGTGTGGCCGGAAATACCCTTTCTGGTTTTCTGTGTGTCATTCTTTGACTGTCCCATTGTGGGTGGTGTAATTTTGAGCGTCCTTGTGACATTGTGCAGCCAAGTGAGACTCCCAACACGGGTGTGGCGGTGTCCGGTTCTCTGGACTATTTAAGGGTCAGGCTATAGCTTTCAACACGGCCTGGATGCTGAAATTTGTCTCGCTAACACACAGCACTGTGTGACATCGAAACCTAAACACCAGCCGCGAGCTAATTACTAACCCGCAGCAGAGTGGCGCAGCGGGAGCGTGCTGGGCCCATAAACCAGAAGTCGATGGATCGAAACCATCCTCTGCTATTTGCATTGTCATTTTCACCAACAATAAAAATATGTATTGCTACCCACAATCACATCCTAATTTTATCACACTTTACTTGCATCAACGTCCTGCTTGCAATACACAACAGTGATCAATTATGAATTAAATATACAATGGAGGTGGTCCAACAAACATATATTTATTAGTGTTGCCCTGTGAACACGTAGCTTCTTCTGATCTAGTGGGTTGCATCAGAAAAGAGTTTGGCGTTCACGAATTTAATTTCCTTTTGTTTCCCCTTTGTTTTTAGGCTCCAGTCTCTGCGGGGGCGTGGGTTCGAATCCCACCGCTGCCAGATATTGCGGCATTCATAAATTTCGTCGCTTCGCCAGCAGCAGTAAACCGTGCAGGGCAGGGCGGTTTTGTTCAGTATTATGTCACTTCTTCACCTTTTCCTTCAGTTCTTCTTGACAGGCAGATACGATTTGCAGAATTTCCCAGGGTCCATAATTGTCCTGAACCCAGCACCGAACACGACAAACACCGTCACCCAACCAACTGAATTCAGACCGTTCACTCACTCGTCTCCACACCTGCTGCGTCTCATTTATTCAGATGTACACCACTTTCACATTTTTGTTTCTTCCATTTCTTGCAATCTGTCAAACGCGCTCACCATTTCTGTCACTCTCGCAACCACCATCTCGCCGGCGTTTCCCCGTTCGCCCTTGCAAACTTGCCGTTTGAACAGCACCTCCAATCTGCTCCTCTGCTTCAATCCGATTTACTTAACACGAACATGTTTTTTCAAAGTAACCTGTCCAGACAGTGAAAGTTACATTAAGGCAAGGGGAAGAGAAGATCCATTCTGTCTAAACATTTGCTGAGCTGGACTCTGTGTTCAGGATGAGAGTCAGATGTGTTTTTCATGCCATTAGTCTGAAGAACTTGTGATTCGGACGGCAAATATTCCCTATTATTCCCTCCACTTATAATTGTGGTAAATTTCAGGCTCAATGCGGCAGATATTTTTATCACACTTTACGCTTTACTTTCAGCAACCTCCTTCCCGCAATAAACACAAAAAGCTGCAACACAACTTACAAATCACTTTGTTCGCACCAACATAAACTGCAAATGCTGCAAACTTGCAGCAGCCTTGGCCTTGCCCTTTCTCTCAACGCATTCCAGCAGCGCCGCTTCTCCACCACCAGATGGTGCTGTTGGCCTTTACACAACAGGGAATACCTTTGCACAGCAGAAAGCACCTTCATGCAGGTTTCTCTCTTCATCTCAGTCTCCGTTTCCCGGTTTGTCTATCTCCCTCTCTGTTTCTCTCGCCGTCTCGGACTTTCCCTCAGTCTCTGTCTATCCCTCATTTTATTCAGTCTGTTTGTGTGTCTCTCTCTCGTTTCCTCAGGGTCTTTCTCTGTCCTTCCCTTTGTGTGGCCGGAAATACCCTTTCTGGTTTTCTGTGTGTCATTCTTTGACTGTCCCATTGTGGGTGGTGTAATATTGAGCGTCCTTGTGACATTGTGCAGCCAAGTGAGACTCCCAACACGGGTGTCGCGGTGTCCGGTTCTCTGGGCTATTTAAGGGTCATGCTATAGCTTTCAACACGGCCTGGATGCTGAAATTTGTCTCGCGAACACACAGCCCTGTGAGTCATCGAAACCCAAACACCAGCCGCGAGCTAATTACTAACCCGCAGCAGAGTGGCGCAGCGGGAGCGTGCTGGGCCCATAAACCAGAAGTCGATGGATCGAAACCATCCTCTGCTATTTGCATTGTCATTTTCACCAACAATAAAAATATGTATTGCTACCCACAATCACATCCTAATTTTATCACACTTTACTTGCATCAACGTCCTGCTTGCAATACACAACAGTGATCAATTATGAATTAAATATACAATGGAGGTGGTCCAACAAACATATATTTATCAGTGTTGCCCTGTGAACACGTAGCTTCTTCTGATCTAGTGGGTTGCATCAGAAAAGAGTTTGGCGTTCACGAATTTAATTTCCTTTTGTTTCCCCTTTGTTTTTACTAGAACCAGACACATTTCGCATCACCAGTTTCTTGTTTCAGAAGCCAAGCTGATTTATGTGGGAGCGTGGCCGAGCGGTCAACGGCGCTGGATTTAGTCTTCAGTCTCTGCGGGGGCGTGGGTTCGAATCCCACCGCTGCCAGATATTGCGGCATTCATAAATTTCGTCGCTTCGCCAGCAGCAGTAAACCGTGCAGGGCAGGGCGGTTTTGTTCAGTATTATGTCACTTCTTCACCTTTTCCTTCAGTTGTTATTGACAGGCAGATACGATTTGCAGAATTTCCCAGGGTCCATAATTGTCCTGAACCCAGCACCGAACACGACAAACACCGTCACCCAACCAACTGAATTCAGACCGTTCACTCACTCGTCTCCACACCTGCTGCGTCTCATTTATTCAGATGTACACCACTTTCACATTTTTGTTTCTTCCATTTCTTGCAATCTGTCAAACGCGCTCACCATTTCTGTCACTCTCGCAACCACCATCTCGCCGGCGTTTCCCCGTTCGCCCTTGCAAACTTGCCGTTTGAACAGCACCTCCAATCTGCTCCTCTGCTTCAATCCGATTTACATAACACGAATATGTTTTTTCAAAGTAACCTGTCCAGACAGTGAAAGTTACATTAAGGCAAGGGGAAGAGAAGATCCATTCTGTATAAACATTTGCTGAGCTGGACTCTGTGTTCAGGATGAGAGTCAGATGTGTTTTTCATGCCATTAGTCTGAAGAACTTGTGATTCGGACGGCAAATATTCCCTATTATTCCCTCCACTTATAATTGTGGTAAATTTCAGGCTCAATGCGGCAGATATTTTTATCACACTTTACGCTTTACTTTCAGCAACCTCCTTCCCGCAATAAACACAAAAAGCTGCAACACAACTTACAAATCACTTTGTTCGCACCAACATAAACTGCAAATGCTGCAAACTTGCAGCAGCCTTGGCCTTGCCCTTTCTCTCAACGCATTCCAGCAGCGCCGCTTCTCCACCACCAGATGGTGCTGTTGGCCTTTACACAACAGGGAATACCTTTGCACAGCAGAAAGCACCTTCATTCAGGTTTCTCTCTTCATCTCAGTCTCCGTTTCTCGGTTTGTCTATCTCCCTCTCTGTTTCTCTCGCCGTCTCGGTCTTTCCCTCAGTCTCTGTCTGTCCCTCATGTTATTCAGTCTGTTTGTGTGTCTCTCTCTCGTTTCCTCAGGGTCTTTCTCTGTCCTTCCCTTTGTGTGGCCGGAAATACCCTTTCTGGTTTTCTGTGTGTCATTCTTTGACTGTCCCATTGTGGGTGGTGTAATGTTGAACGTCCTTGTGACATTGTGCAGACAAGTGAGACTCCCAACACGGGTGTCGCGGTATCCGGTTCTCTGGGCTATTTAAGGGTCATGCTATAGCTTTCAACACGGCCTGGATGCTGAAATTTGTCTCGCGAACACACAGCCCTGTGAGTCATCGAAACCCAAACACCAGCCGCGAGCTAATCACTAAACCGCAGCAGAGTGGCGCAGCGGAAGCGTGCTGGCCTATAACCCAGAGGTCGATGGATCGAAACCATCCTCTGCTATTTGCATTGTTATTTTCACCAACAATAAAAATATGTATTGCAACCCACAATCACGTCATAATTTTATCACACTTTACTTGCACCAACGTCCTGCTTGCAATACACAACAGGGATCAATTATGAATTAAATATACAATGGAGGTGGTCCAACAAACATATATTTATTAGTGTTGCCCTGTGAACACGTAGCTTCTTCTGATCTAGTGGGTTGCATCAGAAAAGAGTTTGGCGTTCACGAATTTAATTTCCTTTTGTTTCCCCTTTGTTTTTACTAGAACCAGACACATTTCGCATCACCAGTTTCTTGTTTCAGAAGCCAAGCTGATTTATGTGGGAGCGTGGCCGAGCGGTCAACGGCGCTGGATTTAGTCTTCAGTCTCTGCGGGGGCGTGGGTTCGAATCCCACCGCTGCCAGATATTGCGGCATTCATAAATTTCGTCGCTTCGCCAGCAGCAGTAAACCGTGCAGGGCAGGGCGGTTTTGTTCAGTATTATGTCACTTCTTCACCTTTTCCTTCAGTTCTTCTTGACAGGCAGATACGATTTGCAGAATTTCCCAGGGTCCATAATTGTCCTGAACCCAGCACCGAACACGACAAACACCGTCACCCAACCAACTGAATTCAGACCGTTCACTCACTCGTCTCCACACCTGCTGCGTCTCATTTATTCAGATGTACACCACTTTCACATTTTTGTTTCTTCCATTTCTTGCAATCTGTCAAACGCGCTCACCATTGCTGTCACTCTCGCACCCACCTTCTCGCTGTTTATTCCCCGTTCGCCCTTGCAAACTTGCCGTTTGAACAGCACCTCCAATCTGCTCCTCTGCTTCAATCCGATTTACATAACACGAATATGTTTTTTCAAAGTAACCTGTCCAGACAGTGAAAGTTACATTAAGGCAAGGGGAAGAGAAGATCCATTCTGTATAAACATTTGCTGAGCTGGACTCTGTGTTCAGGATGAGAGTCAGATGTGTTTTTCATGCCATTAGTCTGAAGAACTTGTGATTCGGACGGCAAATATTCCCTATTATTCCCTCCACTTATAATTGTGGTAAATTTCAGGCTCAATGCGGCAGATATTTTTATCACACTTTACGCTTTACTTTCAGCAACCTCCTTCCCGCAATAAACACAAAAAGCTGCAACACAACTTACAAATCACTTTGTTCGCACCAACATAAACTGCAAATGCTGCAAACTTGCAGCAGCCTTGGCCTTGCCCTTTCTCTCAACGCATTCCAGCAGCGCCGCTTCTCCACCACCAGATGGTGCTGTTGGCCTTTACACAACAGGGAATACCTTTGCACAGCAGAAAGCACCTTCATGCAGGTTTCTCTCTTCATCTCAGTCTCCGTTTCCCGGTTTGTCTATCTCCCTCTCTGTTTCTCTCGCCGTCTCGGACTTTCCCTCAGTCTCTGTCTATCCCTCATTTTATTCAGTCTGTTTGTGTGTCTCTCTCTCGTTTCCTCAGGGTCTTTCTCTGTCCTTCCTTTGTGTGGCCGGAAATACCCTTTCTGGTTTTCTGTGTGTCATTCTTTGACTGTCCCATTGTGGGTGGTGTAATATTGAGCGTCCTTGTGACATTGTGCAGCCAAGTGAGACTCCCAACACGGGTGTCGGCGGTGTCCGGTTCTCTGGGCTATTTAAGGGTCATGCTATAGCTTTCAACACGGCCTGGATGCTGAAATTTGTCTCGCTAACACACAGCCCTGTGGGACATCGAAACCTAAACACCAGCCGCGAGCTAATTACTAACCCGCAGCAGAGTGGCGCAGCGGAGCGTGCTGGGCCCATAACCCAGAGGTCGATGGATCGAAACCATCCTCTGCTATTTGCATTGTTATTTTCACCAACAATAAAAATATGTATTGCTACCCACAATCACATCATAATTTTATCACACTTTACTTGCACCAACGTCCTGCTTGCAATACACAACAGGGATCAATTATGAATTAAATATACAATGGAGGTGGTCCAACAAACATATATTTATTAGTGTTGCCCTGTGAACACGTAGCTTCTTCTGATCTAGTGGGTTGCATCAGAAAAGAGTTTGGCGTTCACGAATTTAATTTCCTTTTGTTTCCCCTTTGTTTTTACCAGACCAAGCCACATTTCACATCACCAGTTTTTAGTTTCAGAAGCCACGCTGAGTTATGTGGTAGCGTGGCCGAGCGGTCTAAGGCGCTGGATTTAGGCTCCAGTCTCTGCGGGGGCGTGGGTTCGAATCCCACCGCTGCCAGATATTGCGGCATTCATAAATTTCGTCGCTTCGCCAGCAGCAGTAAACCGTGCAGGGCAGGGCGGTTTTGTTCAGTATTATGTCACTTCTTCACCTTTTCCTTCAGTTCTTCTTGACAGGCAGATACGATTTGCAGAATTTCCCAGGGTCCATAATTGTCCTGAACCCAGCACCGAACACGACAAACACCGTCACCCAACCAACTGAATTCAGACCGTTCACTCACTCGTCTCCACACCTGCTGCGTCTCATTTATTCAGATGTACACCACTTTCACATTTTTGTTTCTTCCATTTCTTGCAATCTGTCAAACGCGCTCACCATTGCTGTCACTCTCGCACCCACCTTCTCGCTGTTTATTCCCCGTTCGCCCTTGCAAACTTGCCGTTTGAGCAGCACCTCCAATCTGCTCCTCTGCTTCAATCCGATTTACATAACACGAATATGTTTTTTCAAAGTTACCTGTCCAGACAGTGAAAGTTACATTAAGGCAAGGGGAAGAGAAGATCCATTCTGTATAAACATTTGCTGAGCTGGACTCTCTGTTCAGGGTGAGAGTCAGATGTGTTTTTCATGCCATTAGTCTGAAGAACTTGTGATTCGGACGGCAAATATTCCCTATTATTCCCTCCACTTATAATTGGGGTAAATTTCAGGCTCATTGCGGCAGATATTTTTATCACACTTTACGCTTTATTTTCAGCAACATCCTTCCCGCAATAAACACAAAAAGCTGCAACACAACTTACAAATCACTTTGTTCGCACCAACATAAACTGCAAATGCTGCAAACTTGCAGCAGCCTTGGCCTTCCCCTTTCTCTCAACGCATTCCAGCAGCGCCGTACTCCACCACCAGATGGTGCTGTTGGCCTTTACACAACAGGGAATACCTTTGCACAGCAGAAAGCACCTTCATGCAGGTTTCTCTCTTCATCTCAGTCTCCGTTTCCCGGTTTGTCTATCTCCCTCTCTGTTTCTCTCGCCGTCTCGGACTTTCCCTCAGTCTCTGTCTATCCCTCATTTTATTCAGTCTGTTTGCGTGTCTCTCTCTCGTTTCCTCAGGGTCTTTCTCTGTCCTTCCCTTTGTGTGGCCGGAAAAACCCTTAATGGTTTTCTGTGTGTCATTCTTGACTGTCCCATTGTGGGTGGTGTAATATTGAGCGTCCTTGTGACATTGTGCAGCCATGTGAGACTCCCAACACGGGTGTCGCGGTGTCCGGTTCTCTGGGCTATTTAAGGGTCATGCTATAGCTTTCAACACGGCCTGCATGCTGAAATTTGTCTCGCTAACACACAGCCCTGTGGGACATCGAAACCTAAACACCAGCCGCGAGCTAATTACTAACACGCAGCAGAGTGGTGCAGCGGAAGCGTGCTGGGCCCATAACCCAGAGGTCGATGGATCGAAACCATTCTCTGCTATTTGCATTGTTATTTTCACCAACAATAAAAATATGTATTGCAACCCACAATCACATCATAATTTTATCACACTTTACTTGCACCAACGTCCTGCTTGCAATACACAACAGGGATCAATTATGAATTAAATATACAATGGAGGTGGTCCAACAAACATATATTTATTAGTGTTGCCCTGTGAACACGTAGCTTCTTCTGATCTAGTGGGTTGCATCAGAAAAGAGTTTGGCGTTCACGAATTTAATTTCCTTTTGTTTCCCCTTTGTTTTTACCAGACCCAGACACATTTCGCATCACCAGTTTCTTGTTTCAGAAGCCACGCTGATTTATGTGGTAGCGTGGCCGAGCGGTCCACGGCGCTGGATTTAGTCTTCAGTCTCTGCGGGGGCGTGGGTTCGAATCCCACCGCTGCCAGATATTGCGGCATTCATAAATTTCGTCGCTTCGCCAGCAGCAGTAAACCGTGCAGGGCAGGGCGGTTTTGTTCAGTATTATGTCACTTCTTCACCTTTTCCTTCAGTTCTTCTTGACAGGCAGATACGATTTGCAGAATTTCCCAGGGTCCATAATTGTCCTGAACCCAGCACCGAACACGACAAACACCGTCACCCAACCAACTGAATTCAGACCGTTCACTCACTCGTCTCCACACCTGCTGCGTCTCATTTATTCAGATGTACACCACTTTCACATTTTTGTTTCTTCCATTTCTTGCAATCTGTCAAACGCGCTCACCATTGCTGTCACTCTCGCACCCACCTTCTCGCTGTTTATTCCCCGTTCGCCCTTGCAAACTTGCCGTTTGAGCAGCACCTCCAATCTGCTCCTCTGCTTCAATCCGATTTACATAACACGAATATGTTTTTTCAAAGTTACCTGTCCAGACAGTGAAAGTTACATTAAGGCAAGGGGAAGAGAAGATCCATTCTGTATAAACATTTGCTGAGCTGGACTCTCTGTTCAGGGTGAGAGTCAGATGTGTTTTTCATGCCATTAGTCTGAAGAACTTGTGATTCGGACGGCAAATATTCCCTATTATTCCCTCCACTTATAATTGTGGTAAATTTCAGGCTCAATGCGGCAGATATTTTTATCACACTTTACGCTTTATTTTCAGCAAACTCCTTCCCGCAATAAACACAAAAAGCTGCAACACAACTTACAAATCACTTTGTTCGCACCAACATAAACTGCAAATGCTGCAAACTTGCAGCAGCCTTGGCCTTCCCCTTTCTCTCAACGCATTCCAGCAGCGCCGTTCTCCACCACCAGATGGTGCTGTTGGCCTTTACACAACAGGGAATACCTTTGCACAGCAGAAAGCACCTTCATGCAGGTTTCTCTCTTCATCTCAGTCTCCGTTTCCCGGTTTGTCTATCTCCCTCTCTGTTTCTCTCGCCGTCTCGGACTTTCCCTCAGTCTCTGTCTATCTCTCATTTTATTCAGTCTGTTTGCGTGTCTCTCACTCGTTTCCTCAGGGTCTTTCTCTGTCCTTCCCTTTGTGTGGCCGGAAAAACCCTTTATGGTTTTCTGTGTGTCATTCTTGACTGTCCCATTGTGGGTGGTGTAATATTGAGCGTCCTTGTGACATTGTGCAGCCATGTGAGACTCCCAACACGGGTGTCGCGGTGTCCGGTTCTCTGGGCTATTTAAGGGTCATGCTATAGCTTTCAACACGGCCTGCATGCTGAAATTTGTCTCGCTAACACACAGCCCTGTGGGACATCGAAACCTAAACACCAGCCGCGAGCTAATTACTAACCCGCAGCAGAGTGGTGCAGCGGAAGCGTGCCAGGCCTATAATCCAGAGGTCGATGGATCGAAACCATTCTCTGCTATTTGCATTGTTATTTTCACCAACAATAAAAATATGTATTGCAACCCACAATCACATCATAATTTTATCACACTTTACTTGCACCAACGTCCTGCTTGCAATACACAACAGGGATCAATTATGAATTAAATATACAATGGAGGTGGTCCAACAAACATATATTTATTAGTGTTGCCCTGTGAAGACGTAGCTTCTTCTGATCTAGTGGGTTGCATCAGAAAAGAGTTTGGCGTTCACGAATTTAATTTCCTTTTGTTTCCCCTTTGTTTTTACTGACCCAGACACATTTCGCATCACCAGTTTCTAGTTTCAGAAGCCACGCTGATTTATGTGGTAGCGTGGCCGAGCGGTCTAAGGCGCTGGATTTAGTCTTCAGTCTCTGCGGGGGCGTGGGTTCGAATCCCACCGCTGCCAGATATTGCGGCATTCATAAATTTCGTCGCTTCGCCAGCAGCAGTAAACCGTGCAGGGCAGGGCGGTTTTGTTCAGTATTATGTCACTTCTTCACCTTTTCCTTCAGTTCTTCTTGACAGGCAGATACGATTTGCAGAATTTCCCAGGGTCCATAATTGTCCTGAACCCAGCACCGAACACGACAAACACCGTCACCCAACCAACTGAATTCAGACCGTTCACTCACTCGTCTCCACACCTGCTGCGTCTCATTTATTCAGATGTACACCACTTTCACATTTTTGTTTCTTCCATTTCTTGCAATCTGTCAAACGCGCTCACCATTGCTGTCACTCTCGCACCCACCTTCTCGCTGTCGTTTCCCCGTTCGCCCTTGCAAACTTGCCGTTTGAACAGCACCTCCAATCTGCTCCTCTGCTTCAATCCGATTTACATAACACGAATATGTTTTTTCAAAGTTACCTGTCCAGACAGTGAAAGTTACATTAAGGCAAGGGGAAGAGAAGATCCATTCTGTATAAACATTTGCTGAGCTGGACTCTCTGTTCAGGGTGAGAGTCAGATGTGTTTTTCATGCCATTAGTCTGAAGAACTTGTGATTCGGACGGCAAATATTCCCTATTATTCCCTCCACTTATAATTGTGGTAAATTTCAGGCTCAATGCGGCAGATATTTTTATCACACTTTACGCTTTATTTTCAGCAACCTCCTTCCCGCAATAAACACAAAAAGCTGCAACACAACTTACAAATCACTTTGTTCGCACCAACATAAACTGCAAATGCTGCAAACTTGCAGCAGCCTTGGCCTTCCCCTTTCTCTCAACGCATTCCAGCAGCGCCGTACTCCACCACCAGATGGTGCTGTTGGCCTTTACACAACAGGGAATACCTTTGCACAGCAGAAAGCACCTTCATGCAGGTTTCTCTCTTCATCTCAGTCTCCGTTTCCCGGTTTGTCTATCTCCCTCTCTGTTTCTCTCGCCGTCTCGGACTTTCCCTCAGTCTCTGTCTATCCCTCATTTTATTCAGTCTGTTTGCGTGTCTCTCTCTCGTTTCCTCAGGGTCTTTCTCTGTCCTTCCCTTTGTGTGGCCGGAAAAACCCTTATGGTTTTCTGTGTGTCATTCTTGACTGTCCCATTGTGGGTGGTGTAATATTGAGCGTCCTTGTGACATTGTGCAGCCATGTGAGACTCCCAACACGGGTGTCGCGGTGTCCGGTTCTCTGGGCTATTTAAGGGTCATGCTATAGCTTTCAACACGGCCTGCATGCTGAAATTTGTCTCGCTAACACACAGCCCTGTGGGACATCGAAACCTAAACACCAGCCGCGAGCTAATGACTAACACGCAGCAGAGTGGCGCAGCGGAAGCGTGCTGGCCCATAACCCAAAGGTCGATGGATCGAAACCATCCACTGCTATTTGCATTGTTATTTTCACCAACAATAAAAATATGTATTGCAACCCACAATCACATCATAATTTTATCACACTTTACTTGCACCAACGTCCTGCTTGCAATACACAACAGGGATCAATTATGAATTAAATATACAATGGAGGTGGTCCAACAAACATATATTTATTAGTGTTGCCCTGTGAACACGTAGCTTCTTCTGATCTAGTGGGTTGCATCAGAAAAGAGTTTGGCGTTCACGAATTTAATTTCCTTTTGTTTCCCCTTTGTTTTTACCAGACCCAGACACATTTCGCATCACCAGTTTCTAGTTTCAGAAGCCACGCTGATTTATGTGGTAGCGTGGCCGAGCGGTCTAAGGCGCTGGATTTAGTCTTTAGTCTTTGCGGGGGCGTGGGTTCGAATCCCACCGCTGCCAGATATTGCGGCATTCATAAATTTCGTCGCTTCGCCAGCAGCAGTAAACCGTGCAGGGCAGGGCGGTTTTGTTCAGTATTATGTCACTTCTTCACCTTTTCCTTCAGTTCTTATTGACAGGCAGATACGATTTGCAGAATTTCCCAGGGTCCATAATTGTCCTGAACCCAGCACCGAACACGACAAACACCGTCACCCAACCAACTGAATTCAGACCGTTCACTCACTCGTCTCCACACCTGCTGCGTCTCATTTATTCAGATGTACACCACTTTCACATTTTTGTTTCTTCCATTTCTTGCAATCTGTCAAACGCGCTCACCATTGCTGTCACTCTCGCACCCACCTTCTCGCTGTCGTTTCCCCGTTCGCCCTTGCAAACTTGCCGTTTGAACAGCACCTCCAATCTGCTCCTCTGCTTCAATCCGATTTACATAACACGAATATGTTTTTTCAAAGTTACCTGTCCAGACAGTGAAAGTTACATTAAGGCAAGGGGAAGAGAAGATCCATTCTGTATAAACATTTGCTGAGCTGAACTCTCTGTTCAGGATGAGAGTCAGATGTGTTTTTCATGCCATTAGTCTGAAGAACTTGTGATTCGGACGGCAAATATTCCCTATTATTCCCTCCACTTATAATTGTGGTAAATTTCAGGCTCAATGCGGCAGATATTTTTATCACACTTTACGCTTTATTTTCAGCAACCTCCTTCCCGCAATAAACACAAAAAGCTGCAACACAACTTACAAATCACTTTGTTCGCACCAACATAAACTGCAAATGCTGCAAACTTGCAGCAGCCTTGGCCTTCCCCTTTCTCTCAACGCATTCCAGCAGCGCCGTTCTCCACCACCAGATGGTGCTGTTGGCCTTTACACAACAGGGAATACCTTTGCACAGCAGAAAGCACCTTCATGCAGGTTTCTCTCTTCATCTCAGTCTCCGTTTCCCGGTTTGTCTATCTCCCTCTCTGTTTCTCTCGCCGTCTCGGACTTTCCCTCAGTCTCTGTCTATCCCTCATTTTATTCAGTCTGTTTGCGTGTCTCTCTCTCGTTTCCTCAGGGTCTTTCTCTGTCCTTCCCTTTGTGTGGCCGGAAAAACCCTTTATGGTTTTCTGTGTGTCATTCTTTGACTGTCCCATTGTGGGTGGTGTAATATTGAGCGTCCTTGTGACATTGTGCAGCCATGTGAGACTCCCAACACGGGTGTCGCGGTGTCCGGTTCTCTGGGCTATTTAAGGGTCATGCTATAGCTTTCAACACGGCCTGCATGCTGAAATTTGTCTCGCTAACACACAGCCCTGTGGGACATCGAAACCTAAACACCAGCCGCGAGCTAATGACTAACACGCAGCAGAGTGGCGCAGCGGAAGCGTGCTGGCCCATAACCCAAAGGTCGATGGATCGAAACCATCCACTGCTATTTGCATTGTTATTTTCACCAACAATAAAAATATGTATTGCAACCCACAATCACATCATAATTTTATCACACTTTACTTGCACCAACGTCCTGCTTGCAATACACAACAGGGATCAATTATGAATTAAATATACAATGGAGGTGGTCCAACAAACATATATTTATTAGTGTTGCCCTGTGAACACGTAGCTTCTTCTGATCTAGTGGGTTGCATCAGAAAAGAGTTTGGCGTTCACGAATTTAATTTCCTTTTGTTTCCCCTTTGTTTTTACTAGACCCAGACACATTTCGCATCACCAGTTTCTAGTTTCAGAAGCCACGCTGGTTTATGTGGTAGCGTGGCCGAGCGGTCTAAGGCGCTGGATTTAGTCTTCAGTCTCTGCGGGGGCGTGGGTTCGAATCCCACCGCTGCCAGATATTGCGGCATTCATAAATTTCGTCGCTTCGCCAGCAGCAGTAAACCGTGCAGGGCAGGGCGGTTTTGTTCAGTATTATGTCACTTCTTCACCTTTTCCTTCAGTTCTTATTGACAGGCAGATACGATTTGCAGAATTTCCCAGGGTCCATAATTGTCCTGAACCCAGCACCGAACACGACAAACACCGTCACCCAACCAACTGAATTCAGACCGTTCACTCACTCGTCTCCACACCTGCTGCGTCTCATTTATTCAGATGTACACCACTTTCACATTTTTGTTTCTTCCATTTCTTGCAATCTGTCAAACGCGCTCACCATTGCTGTCACTCTCGCACCCACCTTCTCGCTGTTTATTCCCCGTTCGCCCTTGCAAACTTGCCGTTTGAGCAGCACCTCCAATCTGCTCCTCTGCTTCAATCCGATTTACATAACACGAATATGTTTTTTCAAAGTTACCTGTCCAGACAGTGAAAGTTACATTAAGGCAAGGGGAAGAGAAGATCCATTCTGTATAAACATTTGCTGAGCTGGACTCTCTGTTCAGGGTGAGAGTCAGATGTGTTTTTCATGCCATTAGTCTGAAGAACTTGTGATTCGGACGGCAAATATTCCCTATTATTCCCTCCACTTATAATTGTGGTAAATTTCAGGCTCAATGCGGCAGATATTTTTATCACACTTTACGCTTTATTATCAGCAACATCCTTCCCGCAATAAACACAAAAAGCTGCAACACAACTTACAAATCACTTTGTTCGCACCAACATAAACTGCAAATGCTGCAAACTTGCAGCAGCCTTGGCCTTCCCCTTTCTCTCAACGCATTCCAGCAGCGCCGCTTCTCCACCACCAGATGGTGCTTTTGGCCTTTACACAACAGGGAATACCTTTGCACAGCAGAAAGCACCTTCATGCAGGTTTCTCTCTTCATCTCAGTCTCCGTTTCCCGGTTTGTCTATCTCCCTCTCTGTTTCTCTCGCCGTCTCGGACTTTCCCTCAGTCTCTGTCTATCCCTCATTTTATTCAGTCTGTTTGCGTGTCTCTCTCTCGTTTCCTCAGGGTCTTTCTCTGTCCTTCCCTTTGTGTGGCCGGAAAAACCCTTAATGGTTTTCTGTGTGTCATTCTTTGACTGTCCCATTGTGGGTGGTGTAATATTGAGCGTCCTTGTGACATTGTGCAGCCATGTGAGACTCCCAACACGGGTGTCGCGGTGTCCGGTTCTCTGGGCTATTTAAGGGTCATGCTATAGCTTTCAACACGGCCTGCATGCTGAAATTTGTCTCGCTAACACACAGCCCTGTGGGACATCGAAACCTAAACACCAGCCGCGAGCCAATTACTCACACGCAGCAGAGTGGCGCAGCGGAAGCGTGCTGGCCTATAACCCAGAGGTCGATGGATCGAAACCATCCTCTGCTATTTGCATTGTTATTTTCACCAACAATAAAAATATGTATTGCAACCCACAATCACATCATAATTTTATCACACTTTACTTGCACCAACGTCCTGCTTGCAATACACAACAGGGATCAATTATGAATTAAATATACAATGGAGGTGGTCCAACAAACATATATTTATTCGTGTTGCCCTGTGAACACGTAGCTTCTTCTGATCTAGTGGGTTGCATCAGAAAAGAGTTTGGCGTTCACGAATTTAATTTCCTTTTGTTTCCCCTTTGTTTTTACTAGACCCAGACACATTTCGCATCACCAGTTTCTTGTTTCAGAAGCCACGCTGATTTATGTGGTAGCGTGGCCGAGCGGTCTACGGCGCTGGATTTAGTCTTCAGTCTCTGCGGGGGCGTGGGTTCGAATCCCACCGCTGCCAGATATTGCGGCATTCATAAATTTCGTCGCTTCGCCAGCAGCAGTAAACCGTGCAGGGCAGTGCGGTTTTGTTCAGTATTATGTCACTTCTTCACCTTTTCCTTCAGTTCTTCTTGACAGGCAGATACGATTTGCAGAATTTCCCAGGGTCCATAATTGTCCTGAACCCAGCACCGAACACGACAAACACCGTCACCCAACCAACTGAATTCAGACCGTTCACTCACTCGTCTCCACACCTGCTGCGTCTCATTTATTCAGATGTACACCACTTTCACATTTTTGTTTCTTCCATTTCTTGCAATCTGTCAAACGCGCTCACCATTGCTGTCACTCTCGCACCCACCTTCTCGCTGTTTATTCCCCGTTCGCCCTTGCAAACTTGCCGTTTGAGCAGCACCTCCAATCTGCTCCTCTGCTTCAATCCGATTTACATAACACGAATATGTTTTTTCAAAGTTACCTGTCCAGACAGTGAAAGTTACATTAAGGCAAGGGGAAGAGAAGATCCATTCTGTATAAACATTTGCTGAGCTGGACTCTCTGTTCAGGGTGAGAGTCAGATGTGTTTTTCATGCCATTAGTCTGAAGAACTTGTGATTCGGACGGCAAATATTCCCTATTATTCCCTCCACTTATAATTGGGGTAAATTTCAGGCTCATTGCGGCAGATATTTTTATCACACTTTACGCTTTATTTTCAGCAACATCCTTCCCGCAATAAACACAAAAAGCTGCAACACAACTTACAAATCACTTTGTTCGCACCAACATAAACTGCAAATGCTGCAAACTTGCAGCAGCCTTGGCCTTCCCCTTTCTCTCAACGCATTCCAGCAGCGCCGCTTCTCCACCACCAGATGGTGCTTTTGGCCTTTACACAACAGGGAATACCTTTGCACAGCAGAAAGCACCTTCATGCAGGTTTCTCTCTTCATCTCAGTCTCCGTTTCCCGGTTTGTCTATCTCCCTCTCTGTTTCTCTCGCCGTCTCGGACTTTCCCTCAGTCTCTGTCTATCCCTCATTTTATTCAGTCTGTTTGCGTGTCTCTCTCTCGTTTCCTCAGGGTCTTTCTCTGTCCTTCCCTTTGTGTGGCCGGAAAAACCCTTAATGGTTTTCTGTGTGTCATTCTTTGACTGTCCCATTGTGGGTGGTGTAATATTGAGCGTCCTTGTGACATTGTGCAGCCATGTGAGACTCCCAACACGGGTGTCGCGGTGTCCGGTTCTCTGGGCTATTTAAGGGTCATGCTATAGCTTTCAACACGGCCTGCATGCTGAAATTTGTCTCGCTAACACACAGCCCTGTGGGACATCGAAACCTAAACACCAGCCGCGAGCTAATTACTAACACGCAGCAGAGTGGCGCAGCGGAAGCGTGCTGGCCCTTAACCCAGAGGTCGATGGATCGAAACCATCCTCTGCTATTTGCATTGTTATTTTCACCAACAATAAAAATATGTATTGCAACCCACAATCACATCATAATTTTATCACACTTTACTTGCACCAACGTCCTGCTTGCAATACACAACAGGGATCAATTATGAATTAAATATACAATGGAGGTGGTCCAACAAACATATATTTATTAGTGTTGCCCTGTGAACACGTAGCTTCTTCTGATCTAGTGGGTTGCATCAGAAAAGAGTTTGGCGTTCACGAATTTAATTTCCTTTTGTTTCCCCTTTGTTTTTACTAGACCCAGACACATTTCGCATCACCAGTTTCTAGTTTCAGAAGCCACGCTGATTTATGTGGTAGCGTGGCCGAGCGGTCTAAGGCGCTGGATTTAGTCTCAGTCTCTGCGGGGGCGTGGGTTCGAATCCCACCGCTGCCAGATATTGCGGCATTCATAAATTTCGTCGCTTCGCCAGCAGCAGTAAACCGTGCAGGGCAGGGCGGTTTTGTTCAGTATTATGTCACTTCTTCACCTTTTCCTTCAGTTCTTATTGACAGGCAGATACGATTTGCAGAATTTCCCAGGGTCCATAATTGTCCTGAACCCAGCACCGAACACGACAAACACCGTCACCCAACCAACTGAATTCAGACCGTTCACTCACTCGTCTCCACACCTGCTGCGTCTCATTTATTCAGATGTACACCACTTTCACATTTTTGTTTCTTCCATTTCTTGCAATCTGTCAAACGCGCTCACCATTGCTGTCACTCTCGCACCCACCTTCTCGCTGTTTATTCCCCGTTCGCCCTTGCAAACTTGCCGTTTGAACAGCACCTCCAATCTGCTCTTCTGCTTCAATCCGATTTACATAACACGAATATGTTTTTTGAAAGTTACCTGTCCAGACAGTGAAAGTTACATTAAGGCATGGGGAAGAGAAGATCCATTCTGTATAAACATTTGCTGAGCTGGACTCTCTGTTCAGGGTGAGAGTCAGATGTGTTTTTCATGCCATTAGTCTGAAGAACTTGTGATTCGGACGGCAAATATTCCCTATTATTCCCTCCACTTATAATTGTGGTAAATTTCAGGCTCAATGCGGCAGATATTTTTATCACACTTTACGCTTTATTTTCAGCAACCTCCTTCCCGCAATAAACACAAAAAGCTGCAACACAACTTACAAATCACTTTGTTCGCACCAACATAAACTGCAAATGCTGCAAACTTGCAGCAGCCTTGGCCTTCCCCTTTCTCTCAACGCATTCCAGCAGCGCCGCTTCTCCACCACCAGATGGTGCTTTTGGCCTTTACACAACAGGGAATACCTTTGCACAGCAGAAAGCACCTTCATGCAGGTTTCTCTCTTCATCTCAGTCTCCGTTTCCCGGTTTGTCTATCTCCCTCTCTGTTTCTCTCGCCGTCTCGGACTTTCCCTCAGTCTCTGTCTATCCCTCATTTTATTCAGTCTGTTTGCGTGTCTCTCTCTCGTTTCCTCAGGGTCTTTCTCTGTCCTTCCCTTTGTGTGGCCGGAAAAACCCTTTATGGTTTTCTGTGTGTCATTCTTTGACTGTCCCATTGTGGGTGGTGTAATATTGAGCGTCCTTGTGACATTGTGCAGCCATGTGAGACTCCCAACACGGGTGTCGCGGTGTCCGGTTCTCTGGGCTATTTAAGGGTCATGCTATAGCTTTCAACACGGCCTGCATGCTGAAATTTGTCTCGCTAACACACAGCCCTGTGGGACATCGAAACCTAAACACCAGCCGCGAGCTAATGACTAACACGCAGCAGAGTGGCGCAGCGGAAGCGTGCTGGCCCATAACCCAAAGGTCGATGGATCGAAACCATCCACTGCTATTTGCATTGTTATTTTCACCAACAATAAAAATATGTATTGCAACCCACAATCACATCATAATTTTATCACACTTTACTTGCACCAACGTCCTGCTTGCAATACACAACAGGGATCAATTATGAATTAAATATACAATGGAGGTGGTCCAACAAACATATATTTATTAGTGTTGCCCTGTGAACACGTAGCTTCTTCTGATCTAGTGGGTTGCATCAGAAAAGAGTTTGGCGTTCACGAATTTAATTTCCTTTTGTTTCCCCTTTGTTTTTACTAGACCCAGACACATTTCGCATCACCAGTTTCTAGTTTCAGAAGCCACGCTGGTTTATGTGGTAGCGTGGCCGAGCGGTCTAAGGCGCTGGATTTAGTCTTCAGTCTCTGCGGGGGCGTGGGTTCGAATCCCACCGCTGCCAGATATTGCGGCATTCATAAATTTCGTCGCTTCGCCAGCAGCAGTAAACCGTGCAGGGCAGGGCGGTTTTGTTCAGTATTATGTCACTTCTTCACCTTTTCCTTCAGTTCTTATTGACAGGCAGATACGATTTGCAGAATTTCCCAGGGTCCATAATTGTCCTGAACCCAGCACCGAACACGACAAACACCGTCACCCAACCAACTGAATTCAGACCGTTCACTCACTCGTCTCCACACCTGCTGCGTCTCATTTATTCAGATGTACACCACTTTCACATTTTTGTTTCTTCCATTTCTTGCAATCTGTCAAACGCGCTCACCATTGCTGTCACTCTCGCACCCACCTTCTCGCTGTTTATTCCCCGTTCGCCCTTGCAAACTTGCCGTTTGAACAGCACCTCCAATCTGCTCCTCTGCTTCAATCCGATTTACATAACACGAATATGTTTTTTAAAGTTACCTGTCCAGACAGTGAAAGTTACATTAAGGCAAGGGGAAGAGAAGATCCATTCTGTATAAACATTTGCTGAGCTGGACTCTCTGTTCAGGGTGAGAGTCAGATGTGTTTTTCATGCCATTAGTCTGAAGAACTTGTGATTCGGACGGCAAATATTCCCTATTATTCCCTCCACTTATAATTGTGGTAAATTTCAGGCTCATTGCGGCAGATATTTTTATCACACTTTACGCTTTATTTTCAGCAACCTCCTTCCCGCAATAAACACAAAAAGCTGCAACACAACTTACAAATCACTTTGTTCGCACCAACATAAACTGCAAATGCTGCAAACTTGCAGCAGCCTTGGCCTTCCCCTTTCTCTCAACGCATTCCAGCAGCGCCGCTTCTCCACCACCAGATGGTGCTTTTGGCCTTTACACAACAGGGAATACCTTTGCACAGCAGAAAGCACCTTCATGCAGGTTTCTCTCTTCATCTCAGTCTCCGTTTCCCGGTTTGTCTATCTCCCTCTCTGTTTCTCTCGCCGTCTCGGACTTTCCCTCAGTCTCTGTCTATCCCTCATTTTATTCAGTCTGTTTGCGTGTCTCTCTCTCGTTTCCTCAGGGTCTTTCTCTGTCCTTCCCTTTGTGTGGCCGGAAAAACCCTTTATGGTTTTCTGTGTGTCATTCTTTGACTGTCCCATTGTGGGTGGTGTAATATTGAGCGTCCTTGTGACATTGTGCAGCCATGTGAGACTCCCAACACGGGTGTCGCGGTGTCCGGTTCTCTGGGCTATTTAAGGGTCATGCTATAGCTTTCAACACGGCCTGCATGCTGAAATTTGTCTCGCTAACACACAGCCCTGTGGGACATCGAAACCTAAACACCAGCCGCGAGCTAATGACTAACACGCAGCAGAGTGGCGCAGCGGAAGCGTGCTGGCCCATAACCCAAAGGTCGATGGATCGAAACCATCCTCTGCTATTTGCATTGTTATTTTCACCAACAATAAAAATATGTATTGCAACCCACAATCACATCATAATTTTATCACACTTTACTTGCACCAACGTCCTGCTTGCAATACACAACAGGGATCAATTATGAATTAAATATACAATGGAGGTGGTCCAACAAACATATATTTATTAGTGTTGCCCTGTGAACACGTAGCTTCTTCTGATCTAGTGGGTTGCATCAGAAAAGAGTTTGGCGTTCACGAATTTAATTTCCTTTTGTTTCCCCTTTGTTTTTACTAGACCCAGACACATTTCGCATCACCAGTTTCTAGTTTCAGAAGCCACGCTGATTTATGTGGTAGCGTGGCCGAGCGGTCTAAGGCGCTGGATTTAGGCTCCAGTCGCTGCGGGGGCGTGGGTTCGAATCCCACCGCTGCCAGATATTGCGGCATTCATAAATTTCGTCGCTTCGCCAGCAGCAGTAAACCGTGCAGGGCAGGGCGGTTTTGTTCAGTATTATGTCACTTCTTCACCTTTTCCTTCAGTTCTTATTGACAGGCAGATACGATTTGCAGAATTTCCCAGGGTCCATAATTGTCCTGAACCCAGCACCGAACACGACAAACACCGTCACCCAACCAACTGAATTCAGACCGTTCACTCACTCGTCTCCACACCTGCTGCGTCTCATTTATTCAGATGTACACCACTTTCACATTTTTGTTTCTTCCATTTCTTGCAATCTGTCAAACGCGCTCACCATTGCTGTCACTCTCGCACCCACCTTCTCGCTGTCGTTTCCCCGTTCGCCCTTGCAAACTTGCCGTTTGAACAGCACCTCCAATCTGCTCCTCTGCTTCAGTCCGATTTACATAACACGAATATGTTTTTTTAAAGTTACCTGTCCAGACAGTGAAAGTTACATTAAGGCAAGGGGAAGAGAAGATCCATTCTGTATAAACATTTGCTGAGCTGAACTCTCTGTTCAGGATGAGAGTCAGATTTGTTTTTCATGCCATTAGTCTGAAGAACTTGTGATTCGGACGGCAAATATTCCCTATTATTCCCTCCACTTATAATTGTGGTAAATTTCAGGCTCATTGCGGCAGATATTTTTATCACACTTTACGCTTTATTTTCAGCAACCTCCTTCCCGCAATAAACGCAAAAAGCTGCAACACAACTTACAAATCACTTTGTTCGCACCAGCATAAACTGCAAATGCTGCAAATTTGCAGCAGCCTTGGCCTTCCCCTTTCTCTCAACGCATTCCAGCAGCGCCGCTTCTCCACCACCAGATGGTGCTTTTGGCCTTTACACAACAGGGAATACCTTTGCACAGCAGAAAGCACGTTCATGCAGGTTTCTCTCTTCATCTCAGTCTCCGTTTCCCGGTTTGTCTATCTCCCTCTCTGTTTCTCTCGCCGTCTCGGACTTTCCCTCAGTCTCTGTCTATCCCTCATTTTATTCAGTCTGTTTGCGTGTCTCTCTCTCGTTTCCTCAGGGTCTTTCTCTGTCCTTCCCTTTGTGTGGCCGGAAGAACCCTTTATGGTTTTCTGTGTGTCATTCTTTGACTGTCCCATTGTGGGTGGTGTAATATTGAGCGTCCTTGTGACATTGTGCAGCCATGTGAGACTCCCAACACGGGTGTCGCGGTGTCCGGTTCTCTGGGCTATTTAAGGGTCATGCTATAGCTTTCAACACGGCCTGCATGCTGAAATTTGTCTCGCTAACACACAGCCCTGTGGGACATCGAAACCTAAACACCAGCCGCGAGCTAATTACTAACACGCAGCAGAGTGGCGCAGCGGAAGCGTGCTGGCCTGTAAACCAGAGGTCGATGGATCGAAATCGTCCTCTGCTATTTGCATTGTTATTTTCACCAACAATAAAAATATGTATTGCAACCCACAATCACATCATAATTTTATCACACTTAACTTGCACCAACGTCCTGCTTGCAATACACAACAGGGATCAATTATGAATTAAATATACAATGGAGGTGGTCCAACAAACATATATTTATTAGTGTTGCTTTGTGAACACGTAGCTTCTTCTGATCTCGGGGGTTGCATCAGAAAAGAGTTTGGCGTTCACGAATTTAATTTCCTTTTGTTTCCCCTTTGTTTTACTCGACCCAGACACATTTCGCATCACCAGTTTCTAGTTTCAGAAGCCACGCTGGTTTATGTGGTAGCGTGGCCGAGCGGTCTAATGCGCTGCATTTAGGCTCCAGTCTCTGCGGGGGCGTGGGTTCGAGTCCCACCGCTGCCAGGTATTGCGGCATTCATAAATTTCGTCGCTTCGCCCGCAGCAGTCAACCGTGCAGGGCAGGGCGGTTTTGTTCAGTATTATGTCACTTCTTCACCTTTTCCTTCAGTTCTTATTGACAGGCTGATACGATTTGCAGAATTTCCCAGGGTCCAGAATTGTCCTGAACCCAGCACCGAACACGACAAACACCGTCACCCAACCAACTGAATTCAGACCGTTCACTCACTCGTCTCCACACCTGCTGCGTCTCATTTATTCAGATGTACACCACTTTCACATTTTTGTTTCTTCCATTTCTTGCAATCTGTCAAACGCGCTCACCATTGCTGTCACTCTCGCACCCACCTTCTCGCTGTCGTTTCCCCGTTCGCCCTTGCAAACTTGGCGTTTGAACAGCACCTCCAATCTGCTCTTCTGCTTCAATCCGATTTACATAACACGAATATGTTTTTTGAAAGTTACCTGTCCAGACAGTGAAAGTTACATTAAGGCATGGGGAAGAGAAGATCCATTCTGTATAAACATTTGCTGAGCTGGACTCTCTGTTCAGGGTGAGAGTCAGATGTGTTTTTCATGCCATTAGTCTGAAGAACTTGTGATTCGGACGGCAAATATTCCCTATTATTCCCTCCACTTATAATTGTGGTAAATTTCAGGCTCAATGCGGCAGATATTTTTATCGCACTTTACGCTTTACTTTCAGCAACCTCCTTCCCGCAATAAACACAAAAAGCTGCAACACAACTTACAAATCACTTTGTTCGCACCAACATAAACTGCAAATGCTGCAAACTTGCAGCAGCCTTGGCCTTCCCCTTACTCTCAACGCATTCCAGCAGCGCCGCTTCTCCACCACCAGATGGTGCTGTTGGCCTTTACACAACAGGGAATACCTTTGCACAGCAGAAAGCACGTTCATGCAGGTTTCTCTCTTCATCTCAGTCTCCGTTTCCCGGTTTGTCTATCTCCCTCTCTGTTTCTCTCGCCGTCTCGGACTTTCCCTCAGTCTCTGTCTATCCCTCATTTTATTCAGTCTGTTTGCGTGTCTCTCTCTCGTTTCCTCAGGGTCTTTCTCTGTCCTTCCCTTTGTGTGGCCGGAAAAACCTTTTAAGGTTTTCTGTCTGTCATTCTTTGACTGTCCCATTGTGGGTGGTGTAATATTGAGCGTCCTTGTGACATTGTGCAGCCATGTGAGACTCCCAACACGGGTGTCGCGGTGTCCGGTTCACTGGGCTATTTGAGGGTCATGCTATAGCTTTCAACACGGCCTGCATGCTGAAATTTGTCTCGCTAACACACAGCCCTGTGGGACATCGAAACCTAAACACCAGCCGCGAGCTAATTACTAACACGCAGCAGAGTGGTGCAGCGGAAGCGTGCTGGGCCCATAACCCAGAGGTCGATGGATCGAAACCATTCACTGCTTTTTGCATTGTTATTTTCACCAACAATAAAAATATGTATTGCAACCCACAATCACATCATAATTTTATCACACTTTACTTGCACCAACGTCCTGCTTGCAATACACAACAGGGATCAATTATGAATTAAATATACAATGGAGGTGGTCCAACAAACATATATTTATTAGTGTTGCCCTGTGAACACGTAGCTTCTTCTGATCTAGTGGGTTGCATCAGAAAAGAGTTTGGCGTTCACGAATTTAATTTCCTTTTGTTTCCCCTTTGTTTTTACTAGACCCAGACACATTTCGCATCACCAGTTTCTGGGTTCAGAAGCCACGCTGATTTATGTGGTAGCGTCGCCGAGCGGTCTAAGGCGCTGGATTTCGGCTCCAGTCGCTGCGGGGGCGAGGGTTCGAATCCCACCGCTGCCAGGTATTGCGGCATTCATAAATTTCGTCGCTTCGCCAGCAGCAGTAAACCGTGCAGGGCAGGGCGGTTTTGTTCAGTATTATGTCACTTCTTCACCTTTTCCTTCAGTTCTTATTGACAGGCAGATATGATTTGCAGAATTTCCCAGGGTCCATAATTGTCCTGAACCCAGCACCGAACACGACAAGCACCGTCACCCAACCAACTGAATTCAGACCGTTCACTCACTCGTCTCCACACCTGCTGCGTCTCATTTATTCAGATGTAAACCACTTTCACTATTTTTGTTTCTTCCATTTCTTGCAATCTGTCAAACGCGCTCACCATTGCTGTCACTCTCGCACCCACCTTCTCGCTGTCGTTTCCCCGTTCGCCCTTGCAAACTTGCCGTTTGAACAGCACCTCCAATCTGCTCTCTGCTTCAATCCGATTTACATAACACGAATATGTTTTTTGAAAGTTACCTGTCCAGACAGTGAAAGTTACATTAAGGCAAGGGGAAGAGAAGATCCATTCTGTATAAACATTTGCTGAGCTGGACTCTCTGTTCAGGGTGAGAGTCAGATGTGTTTTTCATGCCATTAGTCTGAAGAACTTGTGATTCGGACGGCAAATAATCCCTATTATTCCCTCCACTTATAATTGTGGTAAATTTCAGGCTCAATGCGGCAGATATTTTTATCACACTTTACGCTTTATTTTCAGCAACCTCCTTCCCGCAATAAACACAAAAAGCTGCAACACATCTTACAAATCACTTTGTTCGCACCAACATAAACTGCAAATGCTGCAAACTTGCAGCAGCCTTGGCCTTCCCCTTTCTCTCAACGCATTCCAGCAGCGCCGCTTCTCCACCACCAGATGGTGCTTTTGGCCTTTACACAACAGGGAATACCTTTGCACAGCAGAAAGCACCTTCATGCAGGTTTCTCTCTTCATCTCAGTCTCCGTTTCCCGGTTTGTCTATCTCCTTCTCTGTTTCTCTCGCCGTCTCGGACTTTCCCTCAGTCTCTGTCTATCCCTCATTTTATTCAGTCTGTTTGCGTGTCTCTCTCTCGTTTCCTCAGGGTCTTTCTCTGTCCTTCCCTTTGTGTGGCCGGAAAAACCCTTTATGGTTTTCTGTGTGTCATTCTTTGACTGTCCCATTGTGGGTGGTGTAATATTGAGCGTCCTTGTGACATTGTGCAGCCATGTGAGACTCCCAACACGGATGTCGCGGTGTCCGGTTCTCTGGGCTATTTAAGGGTCATGCTGTAGCTTTCAACACCGCCTCCATGCTGAAATTTGTCTCGCTAACACACAGCCCTGTGGGACATCGAAACCTAAACACCAGCCGCGAGCTAATTACTAACACGCAGCAGAGTGGCGCAGCGGAAGCGTGCTGGCCTCTAACCCAGAGGTCGATGGATCGAAACCATCCTCTGCTATTTGCATTGTTATTTTCACCAACAATAAAAATATGTATTGCAACCCACAATCACATCATAATTTTATCACACTTTACTTGCACCAACGTCCTGCTTGCAATACACAACAGGGATCAATTATGAATTAAATATACAATGGAGGTGGTCCAACAAACATATATTTATTAGTGTTGCCCTGTGAACACGTAGCTTCTTCTGATCCAGTGGGTTGCATCAGAAAAGAGTTTGGCGTTCACGAATTTAATTTCCTTTTGTTTCCCCTTTGTTTTTACTAGACCCAGACACATTTCGCATCACCAGTTTCTAGTTTCAGAAGCCACGCTGATTTATGTGGTAGCGTGGCCGAGCGGTCTAATGCGCTGGATTTAGGCTCCAGTCTCTGCGGGGGCGTGGGTTCGAATCCCACCGCTGCCAGGTATTGCGGCATTCATAAATTTCGTCGCTTCGCCCGCAGCAGTCAACCGTGCAGGGCAGGGCGGTTTTGTTCAGTATTATGTCACTTCTTCACCTTTTCCTTCAGTTCTTATTGACAGGCAGATACGATTTGCAGAATTTCCCAGGGTCCATAATTGTCCTGAACCCAGCACCGAACACGACAAACACCGTCACCCAACCAACTGAATTCAGACCGTTCACTCACTCGTCTCCACACCTGCTGCGTCTCATTTATTCAGATGTACACCACTTTCACATTTTTGTTTCTTCCATTTCTTGCAATCTGTCAAACGCGCTCACCATTGCTGTCACTCTCGCACCCACCTTCTCGCTGTCGTTTCCCCGTTCGCCCTTGCAAACTTGCCGTTTGAACAGCACCTCCAATCTGCTCCTCTGCTTCAGTCCGATTTACATAACACGAATATGTTTTTTTAAAGTTACCTGTCCAGACAGTGAAAGTTACATTAAGGCAAGGGGAAGAGAAGATCCATTCTGTATAAACATTTGCTGAGCTGAACTCTCTGTTCAGGATGAGAGTCAGATTTGTTTTTCATGCCATTAGTCTGAAGAACTTGTGATTCGGACGGCAAATATTCCCTATTATTCCCTCCACTTATAATTGTGGTAAATTTCAGGCTCATTGCGGCAGATATTTTTATCACACTTTACGCTTTATTTTCAGCAACCTCCTTCCCGCAATAAACGCAAAAAGCTGCAACACAACTTACAAATCACTTTGTTCGCACCAGCATAAACTGCAAATGCTGCAAATTTGCAGCAGCCTTGGCCTTCCCCTTTCTCTCAACGCATTCCAGCAGCGCCGCTTCTCCACCACCAGATGGTGCTGTTGGCCTTTACACAACAGGGAATACCTTTGCACAGCAGAAAGCACCTTCATGCAGGTTTCTCTCTTCATCTCAGTCTCCGTTTCCCGGTTTGTCTATCTCCCTCTCTGTTTCTCTCGCCGTCTCGGACTTTCCCTCAGTCTCTGTCTATCTCTCATTTTATTCAGTCTGTTTGCGTGTCTCTCACTCGTTTCCTCAGGGTCTTTCTCTGTCCTTCCCTTTGTGTGGCCGGAAAAACCCTTTATGGTTTTCTGTGTGTCATTCTTTGACTGTCCCATTGTGGGTGGTGTAATATTGAGCGTCCTTGTGACATTGTGCAGCCATGTGAGACTCCCAACACGGGTGTCGCGGTGTCCGGTTCTCTGGGCTATTTAAGGGTCATGCTATAGCTTTCAACACGGCCTGCATGCTGAAATTTGTCTCGCTGACACACAGCCCTGTGGGACATCGAAACCTAAACATCAGCCGCGAGCTAATTACTAACCCGCAGCAGAGTGGTGCAGCGGCAGCGTGCTGGGCCCATAATCCAGAGGTCGATGGATCGAAACCATTCTCTGCTATTTGCATTGTTATTTTCACCAACAATAAAAATATGTATTGCAACCCACAATCACATCATAATTTTATCACACTTTACTTGCACCAACGTCCTGCTTGCAATACACAACAGGGATCAATTATGAATTAAATATACAATGGAGGTGGTCCAACAAACATATATTTATCAGTGTTGCCCTGTGAAGACGTAGCTTCTTCTGATCTCGTGGGTTGCATCAGAAAAGAGTTTGGCGTTCACGAATTTAATTTCCTTTTGTTTCCCCTTTGTTTTTACTAGACCCAGACACATTTCGCATCACCAGTTTCTAGTTTCAGAAGCCACGTTGATTTATGTGGTAGCGTCGCCGAGCGGTCTAAGGCGCTGGATTTCGGCTCCAGTCTCTGCGGGGGCGTGGGTTCGAATCCCACCGCTGCCAGGTATTGCGGCATTCATAAATTTCGTCGCTTCGCCAGCAGCAGTAAACCGTGCAGGGCAGGGCGGTTTTGTTCAGTATTATGTCACTTCTTCACCTTTTCCTTCAGTTCTTATTGACAGGCAGATACGATTTGCAGAATTTCCCAGGGTCCATAATTGTCCTGAACCCAGCACCGAACACGACAAACACCGTCACCCAACCAACTGAATTCAGACCGTTCACTCACTCGTCTCCACACCTGCTGCGTCTCATTTATTCAGATGGACACCACTTTCACATTTTTGTTTCTTCCATTTCTTGCAATCTGTCAAACGCGCTCACCATTGCTGTCACATTCGCACCCACATTCTCGCTGTCGTTTCCCCGTTCGCCCTTGCAAACTTGCCGTTTGAACAGCACCTCCAATCTGCTCCTCTGCTTCAGTCCGATTTACATAACACGAATATGTTTTTTTAAAGTTACCTGTCCAGACAGTGAAAGTTACATTAAGGCAAGGGGAAGAGAAGATCCATTCTGTATAAACATTTGCTGAGCTGAACTCTCTGTTCAGGATGAGAGTCAGATTTGTTTTTCATGCCATTAGTCTGATGAACTTGTGATTCGGACGGCAAATATTCCCTATTATTCCCTCCACTTATACTTGTGGTAAATTTCAGGCTCATTGCGGCAGATATTTTTATCACACTTTACGCTTTATTTTCAGCAACCTCCTTCCCGCAATAAAACAAAAAGCTGCAACACAACTTACAAATCACTTTGTTCGCACCAGCATAAACTGCAAATGCTGCAAATTTGCAGCAGCCTTGGCCTTCCCCTTTCTCTCAACGCATTCCAGCAGCGCCGCTTCTCCACCACCAGATGGTGCTTTTGGCCTTTACACAACAGGGAATACCTTTGCACAGCAGAAAGCACCTTCATGCAGGTTTCTCTCTTCATCTCAGTCTCCGTTTCCCGGTTTGTCTATCTCCCTCTCTGTTTCTCTCGCCGTCTCGGACTTTCCCTCAGTCTCTGTCTATCCCTCATTTTATTCAGTCTGTTTGCGTGTCTCTCTCTCGTTTCCTCAGGGTCTTTCTCTGACCTTCCCTTTGTGTGGCCGGAAAAACCCTTTATGGTTTTCTGTGTGTCATTCTTTGACTGTCCCATTGTGGGTGGTGTAATATTGAGCGTCCTTGTGACATTGTGCAGCCATGTGAGACTCCCAACACGGGTGTCGCGGTGTCCGGTTCTCTGGGCTATTTAAGGGTCATGCTGTAGCTTTAAACACGGCCTGCATGCTGAAATTTGTCTCGCTAACACACAGCCCTGTGGGACATCGAAACCTAAACACCAGCCGCGAGCTAATTACTAACACGCAGCAGAGTGGCGCAGCGGAAGCGTGCTGGCCTATAACCCAGAGGTCGATGGATCGAAACCATCCACTGCTATTGCATTGTTATTTTCACCAACAATAAAAATATCTTTTGCAACCCACAATCACATCATAATTTTATCACACTTTACTTGCACCAACGTCCTGCTTGCAATACACAACAGGGATCAATTATGAATTAAATATACAATGGAGGTGGTCCAACAAACATATATTTATTAGTGTTGCCCTGTGAACACGTAGCTTCTTCTGATCTAGTGGGTTGCATCAGAAAAGAGTTTGGCGTTCACGAATTTAATTTCCTTTTGTTTCCCCTTTGTTTTTACGAGACCCAGACACATTTCGCATCACCAGTTTCTAGTTTCAGAAGCCACGCTGATTTATGTGGTAGCGTGGCCGAGCGGTCTAAGGCGCTGGATGTAGGCTTCAGTCTCTGCGGGGGCGTGGGTTCGAATCCCACCTCTGCCAGATATTGCGGCATTCATAAATTTCGTCGCTTCGCCAGCAGCAGTAAACCGTGCAGGGCAGGGCGGTTTTGTTCAGTATTATGTCACTTCTTCACCTTTTCCTTCAGTTCTTATTGACAGGCAGATATGATTTGCAGAATTTCCCAGGGTCCATAATTGTCCTGAACCCAGCACCGAACACGACAAACACCGTCACCCAACCAACTGAATTCAGACCGTTCACTCACTCGTCTCCACACCTGCTGCGTCTCATTTATTCAGATGTACACCACTTTCACTTTTTTTGTTTCTTCCATTTCTTGCAATCTGTCAAACGCGCTCACCATTGCTGTCACTCTCGCACCCACCTTCTCGCTGTTTATTCCCCGTTCGCCCTTGCAAACTTGCCGTTTGAACAGCACCTCCAATCTGCTCTTCTGCTTCAATCCGATTTACATAACACGAATATGTTTTTTGAAAGTTACCTGTCCAGACAGTGAAAGTTACATTAAGCCATGGGGAAGAGAAGATCCATTCTGTATAAACATTTGCTGAGCTGGACTCTCTGTTCAGGGTGAGAGTCAGATTTGTTTTTCATGCCATTAGTCTGAAGAACTTGTGATTCGGACGGCAAATATTCCCTATTATTCCCTCCACTTATAATTGTGGTAAATTTCAGGCTCAATGCGGCAGATATTTTTATCACACTTTACGCTTTATTTTCAGCAACCTCCTTCCCGCAATAAACACAAAAAGCTGCAACACAACTTACAAATCACTTTGTTCGCACCAACATAAACTGCAAATGCTGCAAACTTGCAGCAGCCTTGGCCTTCCCCTTTCTCTCAACGCATTCCAGCAGCGCCGCTTCTCCACCACCAGATGGTGCTTTTGGCCTTTACACAACAGGGAATACCTTTGCACAGCAGAAAGCACGTTCATGCAGGTTTCTCTCTTCATCTCAGTCTCCGTTTCCCGGTTTGTCTATCTCCCTCTCTGTTTCTCTCGCCGTCTCGGACTTTCCCTCAGTCTCTGTCTATCCCTCATTTTATTCAGTCTGTTTGCGTGTCTCTCTCTCGTTTCCTCAGGGTCTTTCTCTGTCCTTCCCTTTGTGTGGCCGGAAGAACCCTTTATGGTTTTCTGTGTGTCATTCTTTGACTGTCCCATTGTGGGTGGTGTAATATTGAGCGTCCTTGTGACATTGTGCAGCCATGTGAGACTCCCAACACGGGTGTCGCGGTTTCCGGTTCTCTGGGCTATTTAAGGGTCATGCTGTAGCTTTCAACACGGCCTGCATGCTGAAATTTGTCTCGCTAACACACAGCCCTGTGGGACATCGAAACCTAAACACCAGCCGCGAGCTAATTACTAACACGCAGCAGAGTGGCGCAGCGGAAGCGTGCTGGCCTATAACCCAGAGGTCGATGGAGCGAAACCATCCTCTGCTATTTGCATTGTTATTTTCACCAACAATAAAAATATGTATTGCAACCCACAATCACATCATAATTTTATCACACTTTACTTGCACCAACGTCCTGCTTGCAATACACAACAGGGATCAATTATGAATTAAATATACAATGGAGGTGGTCCAACAGACATCTAATTATTAGTGTTGCCCTGTGAACACGTAGCTTCTTCTGATCTGGTGGGTTGCATCAGAAAAGAGATTGTCGTTCACGAATTTAATTTCCTTTTGTTTCCCCTTTGTTTTTGCAAGACCCAGACACATTTCGCATCACCAGTTTCTAGTTTCAGAAGCCACGCTGATTTATGTGGTAGCGTGGCCGAGCGGTCTAAGGCGCTGGATTTAGGCTCCAGTCACTGCGGGGGCGTGGTTTCGGATCCCACCGCTGCCAGGTATTGTGGCATTCATAAATTTCGTCGCTTCGCCAGCAGCAGTAAACCGTGCAGGGCAAGGCGGTTTTGTTCAGTATTATGTCACTTCTTCATCTTTTCCTTCAGTTGTTTTTGACAGGCAGATACGATTTGCAGAATTTCCCAGGGTCCATAATTGTCCTGAACCCAGCACCGAACACGACAAACACCGTCACCCAACCATCTGAATTCAGACCGTTCACTCACTCGTCTCCACACCTGCTGCGTCTCATTTATTCAGATGTACACCACTTTCACATTTTTGTTTCTTCCATTTCTTGCAATCTGTCAAACGCGCTACCATTGCTGTCACTCTCGCACCCACCTTCTCGCTGTCGTTTCCCCGTTCGCCCTTCCAAACTTGCCGGTTGAACAGCTGCTCCCATCTGCTCCTCTGCTTCAATCCGATTTACATAACACGAATATGTTTTTTCAATCTAACCTATCCAGACAGTGAAAGTTACATTAAGTCGAAGTGAATAGAAGATGCATTTTGTATAAACATTTGGTGAGCTGGACTCTGTGTTCAGGATGAGAGTCAGATGTGTTTTTCATGCCATTAGTCTGAAGAACTTGTGATTCGGACGGCAAATATTCCCTATTATTCCCTCCACTTATAATTGTGGTAAATTTCAGGCTCAATGCGGCAAGTATTTTTATCGCACCTTCAGCTTTACTTCCAGCAAGTTCCTTCTTGCAATAAACATAAAAAGCTGCAACACAACTTACAAATCACTTTGTTCGCACCAACATAAACTGCAAATGCTGCAAACTTGCAGCAGCCTTGGCCTTCCCCTTTCTCTCAACGCATTCCAGCAGCGCCGCTTCTCCAACACCAGATGGTGCTGTTGGCCTTTACACAACAGGGAATACCTTTGCACAGCAGAAAGCACCTTCATGCAGGTTTCTCTCTTCATCTCAGTCTCCGTTTCCCGGTTTGTCTATCTCCCTCTCTGTTTCTCTCGCCGTCTCGGACTTTCCCTCAGTCTCTGTCTGTCCCTCATTTTATTCAGTCTGTTTGTGTGTCTCTCTCTCGTTTCCTCAGGGTCTTTCTCTGTCCTTCCCTTTGTGTGGCCTGAAATACCCACCATGCTCTGGGGCATCCTTTACTGCAACGTATCAGGTAGACAACGTTGGCCGAGTCACATGAGTATGTACCATGTACCTGGTGGGTGTCCTCACGTGTGATGATGGTATCTGTGTCCATGATCTGGCATGTCTTGCAGAGGTTGCCGTGGCAGGGTTGTGTGGTGTCGTGGTTGCTGTTCTCCTGAAAGATATGTAATCTGCTGCGAACGATGGTACTTTTGAGGTTAGGCGGCTGCTTGAAGGCGAGTAGTGGAGGCGTGGGGATGGCCTTAGCAAGGTGTTCGTCGTCATCGATGACATGTTGAAGGCTGCGAAGAACATGGCGTAGTTTTTTCCGCTCCGGGGAAGTACTGGACGACGTAGGGTACTCTGTTGGTTGTGTCCCGTGTTCGTCTTCTGAGGAGGTCTATGCGGTTTTTCGCTGTGGCCCGTCGGAACTGTCGATCGACGAGTCGAGCATCATATCCCGTTCTTACGTGGGCGTCTTTCAGTGTCCGTAGGTGTCCATCGCGTTCCTCCTCGTCTGAGCAGATCCTGTGTATTCGCAGGGCTTGTCCATAGGGGATGGCTTCTTTAACGTGGTTAGGGTGGAAGCTGGAGAAGTGGAGCATCGTGAGGTTGTCCGTGGGCTTGCGGTAGAGTGAAGTGCTGAGGCGTCCGTCTTTGATGGAGATTCGTGTGTCCAAGAATTAAACCGATTCTGAGGAGTAGTCCATGGTGAGTTTGATGGTGGGATGGAACCTGTTGATGCTATCGTGTAGTCCTTTCAGTGATCCTTCGCCGTGGGTCCAAAGGAAGAAGATGTCGTCGATGTATCTGTTGTACAGCGTTGGTTGGAGGTCCTGTGCAGCGAAGAAGTCTTGCTCGAACTTGTGCATGAAGATGTTGGCGTATTGGGGTGCGAATTTGGTCCCCATGGCTGTTCCGTGTGTTTGGGTAAAAAAATGGACAGGCAGAGACATACAGATACAGACAAACACAGAGACAGCCAGAGAGAGACAGACAGAGACCGAAAGACATAGAGACAGAGAGAGAAAGAGAGACAGTTACAGACAGAAAGACAGAGACAGACAGAGAGACAGAAACAGACAGAGAGACAGAGACAGACAGAGAGATACAGAGAGACAGACACAGACAAAGACACAGGCACAGACAGACAGGCAGACAGACAGAGACAGGCAGACTGTCAGAGACAGACACACAGAGACAGACAGACAGAGACAGACAGACAGAGACAGACGGAGTCAGAGACAGACACAGAGACAGAGAGAGACAGACACAGACAGACAAAGACACAGGCACAGACAGACAGGGAGACAGAAAGAGGCAGACAGAGACAGAAAGAGAAAGACCGAGAGAGGCAGACAGACAAAGACTGGCAGACAGACAGAGACAGACTGACAGAGACAGATTGACAGAGACAGACAGACAGAGACAGACAGACAGAGACAGACAGAATTAAACAGACAGACAGAGACATAGAGACATAGACAGACAGACAGAGTCAGATAGACTGATACAGAAAAACAGGGAAAGACGCAGACAGCAACAGAGAATGACAGAAAGAGAGCCAGCCAGAGACAGAGAAAAACAGCGATAGAAAGACAGACAGAAACAGATAGAGACAGACAGACAATGATAGACAGACAATGATAGACAGACAGAGACATAAAGACAGAGAGAGACACACACAGAGACAGTCGGGCAGAGAGTTCGAGACATACAGAGGCAAACAAAGAAACACAGACAGACAGATACAGACAAACACAGAGACAGATAGAGAAGTGGGGACAAAAAGAGAACAAGCAAAGAGAACAGAGACAAGGACAGACAGGGAGACAGAGACATACGCAGACAGAAAGAGAGAGATAGATGGAGAGGGAGAAAGAGACAGACAGAGACAGACAGACAGAGACAGACAGACAAAGGCACACAGAAAGAGAAAGACAGACAGATCGAAAGAGACAGATAGACAGTGACAGATAGACAGAGACAGGCAGAAAGAGTCAGACAGAGACAGAGAGAAATACACAGACAGAAAGACAGACAGAGACAGATAGACAGAAAAAGACAGTCAGAGACAGAAAGACAGGGACAGAAGCAGACAGCAACAGAGAATGACAGAGAGAGAGAGCCAGCCAGATTCAAAGTCAAACAGTGAGAGAAAGACACACAGACATAGAGAGAGAGACGGACAGAGAGACAGAGACAGACAGGGAGACAGTTACAGGCAGAAAGACGGAGACAGACAGACAAACAGAGACAGACAGAGAGACAGAGAGAGACAGACTCAGACACAGACAGACAATGACACAGGCACAGACAAAAAGGCAGACAGAAGGAGACAGAAAGAGAAAGACAGAGATAGGCAGACAGACAGAGATTATCATAAAAACAGAGACAGACAGACAGAGACAGACAGACATAGAAAGACAGAAAGAGTCAGAAAGACTGATACAGAAATACAGGGAAAGATGCAGACAGCAACAGAGAATGACAGAGAATGAGCCAGCCAGACACAGAGAAAAACAGCGAGTGAAAGACAGACAGAAATAGATAGAGACAGACAGACAATGAAAGACAGACAGAGACATTAAGACAGAGAGAGTCACACACAGAGACAGTCGGGCAGAGAGATAGATACAGACAGTGGCAAACAAAGAAACACAGACAGACAGATACAGACAAACACAGAGACAGATAGAGAAGTGGGGACAAAAAGAGAACAATCAAAGAGAACAGAGACAAGGACAGACAGTGAGACAGAGACATATGCAGACAGAAAGAGAGAGAGAGACGGAGAGAGAGAAAGAGACAGACAAAAAGAGAGACAGACAGACAGAGACAGACAGACAGAGACAGAGAGACAGAGACAGACAGACAGAAAGAGACAGACAGAAAGGGACAGACAGACAGAAAGAGACAGACAGAGAGAAAGAGACAGACAGATAGAAAGAGACAGACAGACAGAGCGATCGACAGAGACAGATAAACAGTGACAGATAGACAGAGACAGAGAGAAAGAGACAGACAAAAAGACACAGACAGAGACATAAAGACAGAGAGAGACACACACAGAGACAGTCGGGCAGAGAGTTCGAGACAGACAGAGGGAAACAAAGAAACACAGACAGACAGATACAGACAGAAAGACACAGACCGACAGACAGACGGATAGAGACAGACAGAGACAGAAATACAGTGACAGACGCAGACAGGAACAGAGGATGACAGAGAGAGAGCCAGACAGAGACAAAGACAAACCGTGACAGAAAGACAGAGAGAGAGTGAAAGACAGACAGAGACAGACACACACACAGACAGTCAGACAGAGGGACAGAAACAGACAGAGGCAAACAAAAAACAGAGACAGGCAGAGACATACAGATACAGACAAGCACAGAGACAGATAGAGACAAAAAGTGAAAAATCAAAGAGAACAGAGACAGACAGGGAGACAGAGTCATTTTCGCAGACAGAAAGAGAAAGAGAGACGGAGTGACAGAGAGACAGAGACAGACAGACATAGAGCCAGAGACAGAAAGAGAGACAGAGACATACAGACAGAGACAGAGATAGAAAGAGAGACAGACAGAGACAGACAGACAAAGATAGACAAACTGAGAGATGGATACAAACAAATTGAAAGAGGCAGCCAGACACAGACACAGCAAGAGACATACAGACAGAGACAGAGGGAGTCAGAAACAGACACAGAGACAGAGAGAGACAGACACAGACACAGACAGACAAAGACACAGACACGGCAGACAGCCAGAGACGGGCAGACAGAGACAGACGCAGACAGGAATAGAGCTTGACAGAGAGAGAGCCAGCCAGAGACAGAGACAAACAGTGAGAGAAAGACAGACAGAAACAGACATAGACAGACAGATAGTGAAAGACAGACAGAGACATAAAGTCAGAGACAGCCACACACACAGATAGTCAGACAGAGAGACAGAGACAGATAGATGCAAACCAAAAAAACAGAGACAGGCAGAGACATACAGATACAGACAAACACAGAGATAGAGATAAAAAGAGAAAAATCAAAGAGAACAGAGAGAAAGACAGACAGGGAGTCTGTGAAAGACAGGGAGACAGAGACATATTGGCAGACAGAAAGAGTGAGAGAGAGATGGAGAGACAGACATACATAGAGACAGACATAGAGACAGACAGACAGACAGACAGAAAGACAGACAGACACAGACAGAGACAGAGACAGAGAGACAAAGACAGACCAACGTAGAGACAGATACAAACAAAGTGAACGTCACAGCCAGACACAGACACAGACAGAGACATACAGACAGAGACAGAGGGAGTCAGAGACATACACAGTGACAGCGAGAGACAGACACAGACAGACACAGACACAGACAAACAGGCAGACAGAGAGAGGCAGAAAGAGACAGGCAGATAGACAGAGACAGACTGACAGACAGAGACAGACAACCTTAGAGATAGATACAAACAAAGTGAAAGAGGCAGCCAGACAACGACACCGACATACTGAGAGAGTAAGAGATAGAGATAGAGACAGACAGACAGGCAGAGACGGACAGACAGGCAGAGACAGAGAGACAGACAGAGACTGGCAGTCAGAAACAGTTAGACAGACAGAGACAAACAAAAAAACCAGAGACAGGCAGAGACAGACAGACAATGAGAGACATGAATAAAGAGACAGACACACACAGAATCAGTCAGCCAGAGAGTTAAAATCAGACAGAGGCAAAACAAACAAACAGAAACAGGCAGATACAGACACAAACAGAGATAGAAAGAGAGATAGAGTCATAAAGAGAAAAATCTAAGAGAACAGAGACAAAGACAGACAGGGAGACAGAGACATATTCGCAGAGAGAAAGAGAAAGAGAGACGGAGTGACAGAGAGACAGAGACGAGACAGAGAGACAGCGGCAGACAGAGAGACAGAAACAGACAGAGAGAAGTAGACAGACAGACAGACTTTGACAGACACAGAGAGACAGAGACAGAGACAGACAGAGAAAGACAGACAAACTTAGAGAGAGATACAAACGAAGTGAATGAGGCAGCCAGACACAGACAAAGCCAGAGACATACAGACAGAGATAGAGGGAGTCAGAGACAGACACAGAGACAGAGAGAGACAGAGACAGACAGACAGACAGTGACAGACAGAAACAGACAGACAGAGGCAGAAAGAAAGTGACAGACGCAGACAGGAACAGAGAATGGCAGAGAGAGCCAGCCAGAGACAGAGACAAACAGTGAGATAAAGACCGACAGAAACAGGCAGAGACAGACAGACACTGAAAGGCAGACAGAGACATGAAGACAGAGACAGACACACACAGAAACAGTCAGACAGAGAGATAGAGAGAGACAGAGGCAAACAAATAAACAGAGACAGGCAGAGACATACAGATACAGACAAATACAGAGACAGATAGAGAGATAGAGACAAAAAGAGAAAAAACAAAGAGAACAGAGAAAAAATCAGACAGGGAGACTGGGAAAGACCGGGAGACAGAGACATATTAACAGACAGAAAGAGAGAGAGAGACGGAGAGACAGACAGACATAGAGACAGAGAGAGACAGCAATAGAGAGAGAGAGACAGAGACAGATGGGCAGACAGAGACAGACAGATAGAGTCAGAGGGATTCAGAGACAGACACAGAGACAGGGAGAGCCAGAAACAGACAAAGACACAGACAGTTACAGACAAAGAAACAGACAGAGACCGACAGGCAGACAGAGAAAGACAGACAAAAAGACAGAGACAGACAGAGACAGGCAGAAATAAAGGGACAGACAGAGACAGCTGACAGAGACAGACATTCCGACAGAGAGATAGACAGCGAGATAGACACAGATAGCCCAGACAGAGACAGACAGCCAGACAGAGAAGGACAGAGATGGACAGAGACTGAAAGACAGAGACAGTCAGACAGAGACACAGAGACAGACAGAGGCAAACAAAAAACAGAGACAGGCAGAGACATATAGATACAGACAAAGACAAAGACATACAGAGACAAAAGATAAAAATCTAAGAGAACAGAGACTGACAGGGAGACAGAAACATATTCGAAGACAGAAAGAGAGAGAGAGACCGAGTGACAGATAGACAGAGACAGACAGACAGAGAGACAGAGACAGACAGAGAGACAGTTACAGACAGAAAGACAGAGACAGACAGAGAGACAGAGACAGACAGAAACAGACAGACAGACTTAGACAGACACAGACAGAGACAGAGACAGACAGACAAGGACAGACAAACAGAGATAGACACAAACAAAGTGAAAGAGGCAGCCAGATACAGACAAAGCAACAGACATACAGAGAGACAGAAAGAGTCAGAGACAGACACAGGGACAGAGAGAGACAGACACAGACACAGACAGACACAGACATAGACATAGATAGACAGGCAGACAGTGACAGAAAGAGACATAAAGCGACAGACAGAGACAGGCAGACAGACAGAGACTGGCAGACTGACACAGACAGTCAAAGACAGGCAGTCAGAGGCAGACAGACAGCGACAGATGCAGACAGGAACAGAGAATGACAGAGAGAGAGCAATCCAGAGGCAGAGACAAACAGTGAGAGAAAAACAGACAGAAACAGACAGAGAGATAGCGACAGACAGAGGCAAACAAAGAAACAGAGACAGACAGATACAGACAAACACAGAGACAGATAGAGAGATTGAGACAATAAGAAAAATATCAAAGAGAACAGAGACAAAGACTGACAGGGAGACGGAGAAAGACAGGGAGACAGAAACATATTCGTAGACAGAAAGAGAGACACGGAGAGACAGACAGACACAGAGACAGACAGACAGAGACAGAGACAGACAGACATAGAAACATAGACAGACAGACATAGAAGCAGAGACAGACAGATACAGACAGAGACAGACAGAGAGACAGAGACATACTCTCAGAGAGAAATAGAGAGAGAGACAGAGAGACAGACAGACAGAGAGACAGAGACAGACAGTCAAACTGAGACAGATACAGAACGAGACAGAAACAGACAGACAGACAAAGTCAAACAAATTTAGCAATAGATAGAAACAAGGTGAAAGAGGCAGACAGACACAGAAAGAGACATACAGACAGAGACAGAGGGAGTCAGAGACAGGCACAGATTCAGAGAGAGACAGATACAGAGACAGTTACAGAAACAGACAGAGAAAGACAAAGACACAGACACTGACAGAGAGACAGAAAAAGACAGGCAGAGACAGACAGGCAGAGACAGACAGGCAGAGACAGACAGGCAGAGACAGACAGAGAGAGACAGAGATTGACATAAATAAAGAGACAGAGACAGACAGACATTCAGACAGAGATAGAGAGCATCCGACAGAGAGCGTCCGACAGAGAGCGACCAACAGAGGGAGAACGACAGAGGGAGACCGACAGAGGGAGAACAAAAGAGGGAGACCGACAGAGAGAGACCGACAGAGAGAGACAGACAGCGAGAGGCATACAGCGAGAGGCAGACAGACATAGAAACAGAGACAGACGGACAGAGCGTCAGGCAGATACACAGTCAGTCAGACAGATGCAGACAGACAGACTGAGAAAGACAAAGACAGAGACAGACACAGACAGACAAAGACACAGACACAGACAGACAGGCAGACACAGACAGACAGAGACAGAGAGAGATTCAGACAGAGACAGACAGACACAGACAGACACAGAGACAGATAGAGAGATAGAGACAAGAAGAGAAACATCAAAGTAAACAGAGACACAGACAGACAGGGAGACAGAGACAGAGAGGGAGAAAGAGACATATTCGTAGACTGAGAGAGAGGGAGAGACAGACATGCAGACAGAAAGAGGCAGACATACAGAAAGAGACAGACAGACAGAAAGAGAGAGATAGACAGAGACAGACACAGACAGAGACAGTCAGAGACAGATAGACTGAGACAGACAGACAGAGACAGACAGAAATACATTGACAGACGCAGACAGCAACAGAGAATGACAGAGAGAGAGTGAGAGCCAGCCAGAGAGAGAGAGAGACAAACAGTGAGAGAAAGACAGACAGAGACAGAAAGACAGTGAAAGACAGACATAGACATGAAGACAGAGACAGAAACATACAGAGACAGTCAGACAGAAAGACAGAGAGACAGAGACAGACATACATAGAAACAGAGACAGACAGACATAGAAACTGAGACAGACAGGCAGATCGTCAGGCAGAGAGACAGACAGTCAGAAAGATGCAGACAGACAGACTGAGAAATACAAAGATAGAGACAGAGACGGACACAGAGAGACAAAGACACAGACTCAGACAGACAGGCAGACACAGACAGGCAGACAAGGACAGACAGACTGACAGAGACAGGCATAAATAAAGAGACAGACAGAGACAGAGAGACAGACAGAGACAGACAGCCATTCAGACTGAGACAGACAGAGACAGAGAGTGACAGACAGAGAAACACAGAGACAGATAGAGAGATAGAGACAAAAAGAGAAAAATCAAAGTAAACAGAGACACAGACAGACAGGGAGACAGAGACAAAGAGGGAGACAGAGACATATTCGCAGACAGAAAGAGACAGAGAGACGGATAGACAGACAGACAGAAAGAGACAGACTGACAGACAGTAAGAGACAGACAGACAGAACGAGAAAGACAGACAGAGAGACAGAGACAGACAGAAAGAGACAGATAGACAGAGACAGACACAGACCGACACAGAGACAGACAGACAGAGACAGACAGAGACAGACAGACAGAGACATGACGTCAGAGAAAGCCACATACAGAGACAGTCAGACAGAGAGACCGAGACAGACAGAGACAGATAGACAGAGACAGACATAAATATTGTGACAGACGCAGGCAGCAACAGAGAATGACAGAGAGAGAGCGAGCCAGAGACAGAGGCAAACAGTGAGAGAATGACAGACAGATACAGACAGGCAGTGAAAGACAGACATAGACATGAGGTCAGAGACAGCCAAATACAGAGACAGTCAGACAGAGAGACCGAGACAGACAGAGGCAAACAAAAAAACCAGAGACAGGCAGAGACAGACAGATACAGACAAACAAAGGGACAGATAGAGAGATAGAGACAAAAATAGACACATCAAAGAGAACAGAGACAGAGAGGGAGACAGAGACATATTCGCAGACAGAAAGAGAGGGAGAGAGAGACGAAGAGACAGACAGAGAGACAGAGACAGACGGACATAGAGACAGAGGCAGACAGAAAGAGACAGAGAGACAGAATCAGACAGACAGACAGGCAGTGAGTCAGACAGAAACAGGCAGACAGACTGAGGCAGACACAGACAGAGATAGAAAGACAGACAGACAAAGACAGACAAATTTAGAGATAGATACAAACAAAGTGAAAGAGGCAGCCAGACACAGACACAGATAGAGACATACAGAAAGAGACAGAGGGAGTCTGAGACAGACACAGTGACAGAGACAGACAAAGACAGACAGACAGAGAGTTAGAGACAGACAAAGGCAAACAAAGAAACAGACAGGCAGAGACAGAAAAATACAGACAAACACAGAGACAGATAGAGAGAAAGAGACACAAAGAGAAAATACCCACGAGAACAGAGACCAGGACAGACAGAGTGACCGGGACATATTCGCAGACAGAAAGAGGCAGAGAGACGAGACGGAGAGACAGAGACAGACAGACAGACAGACAGAGACGAGATAAAGAGACGGTCAGACAGAGATATAGAGACTGACAGAGGCAAACAAAGAAACAGAGACAGGTAGAGACAGACAAATGCAGACAAACACAGGGACAGATAGAGAGATGGAGACAAAAAGAGAAAAATCAAAGTAAAAAGAGACACAGACAGACAGGGAGACAGAGACAAAGAGGGAGACAGAGACATATTCGCAGACAGTGAGATAGAGAGACGGAGAGACAGACAGACAGAAAGAGACAGACAGACAGAAAGAAAGAGACAGGCAGGCAGACAGAAAGAGACAGACAGACAAAATGAGACAGACAGTCAGACAGAAAGAGATAGGCAGACAGACAAAAAGAGACAGATAGACAGAGACAGACACAGACAGACAGAGAGACAGAGACAGACAGACAGAGACAGACAGAGACAGGCAGAAAGTCAGAGCCAGACAGACAGAGACAGACAGAGACAGACAGACAGAGACAGACAGAAATAAAGTGACAGATGCAGACAGCAACACAGAATGACAGAGAGAGAGAGCCAGCCAGAGACAGAGACAAACAGTGAGAGAAAGACAGAGAGAGACAGACAGACAGTGAAAGACAGACATAGACATGAAGACAGAGACAGACACATACAGAGACAGTCAGACAAAGAGACAGAGACAGACAGAGGCAAACAAAAAAACAGAAACAGGCAGAGACAGACAGATACAGACAAACACAGAGACAGATAGAGAGATAGAGACAAAAAGAGAAAAATCAAAGAGAACAGAGACAGAGACATATTCGCAGACAGAAAGATAGAGCGAGAGAGACGGAGAGACAGACAGACAGAGACAGACAGACATACAGAAACAGTGAGACAGTGACAGACAGACAGGCAGACAGGCAGACAGGCAGACAGAAACAGACAGACAGACTGAGGCAGACAGAGACAGAAAGACAGACAGACAAAGACAAAAAAACTTAGAGATAGATACAAACAAAGTGCAAGAGGCAGCCAGACACAGACACAGATAGAGACATACAGACAGAGACAGAGGGAGTCAGAGACAGACACAGTGACAGAGACAGACACAGACATACAGGCAGACAGAGAAATACAGGCAGACAGACACAGACAGAGACAGAGAGACAGACAGAGTGCTAGAGACAGACAGAGGCAAACAAAGAAACAGACAGGCAGTGTCGGACAAATACAGACAAACACAGAGACAGATAGAGAGATAGAGACAAAATAGAAAATATCAAAGAGAACAGAGACCAGGACAGACAGGGAGACTGGGATATATATTCACAGACAGAAAAGGCAGAGAGACAGAGAGACAGAGACAGACAGACAGACAGAGACAGAGATAAAGAGAAAGACAGACAGTGAAAGACGGACAGAGACAGTCAGACAGACAGATAGAGACTGACAGAGGCAAACAAAGAAACAGAGACAGGCAGAGACAGACAAATACAGAGACAGATAGAGAAATAGAGACAAAAAGAGAAAATATCCAAGAGAGAGAAACGAGGACAGACAGGGAGACAGAGTCAGACAGGGTGACAGAGACATATTCGCAGGAAGAAAGAGACAGAGAGATGGAGAGACAGACAGACAGAGACAGACAGACAGAGTCAGACAGACAGACAGAGAGACAGAGTCAGACAGGCAGACAGAGAGACAGACAGTCAGACAGAAACAGACAGACAGACTGAGGCAGACACAGATAGAGACAGACAGAGACAGAGAAAGGCAGACAAACTTAGAGAAAGATGCAAACAAAGTGAAAGAGGCAGCCAGACACAGACACAGCAAGAGACATACAGACAGAGACAGAGGGAGTCAGAGACAGAGACAGAAACAGACACAGACACAGACATACAGACAGGGACAGACAGAAAGAGACAGACAGCTAGAGACAGAGACAGAGACAAACAGACAGAGACAGAAAGACAGACAGAGACAGACAGAGGGACAGACAGAAAGAGATAGAGAGATTGAGAGACATACAGACAAAGTCAGACAGACAGACAGAGTGATAGAGTCAGACAGACAGACAGTCACACAGAGAGACAGACAGTCAGACAATCTTAGAGACAGATAAAAACAAAGTGGAAGAGGCAGCCAGACACAGACACAGACAGCGACATACAGACAGAAATGGAGAGACAGACAGACCGAGACAAACAGACAGACAGACAGTCAGAGACACACAGTCAGAGACGGACAGTCAGAGACAGACAGACAGAGACAGACAGACAGAGACAGACAGAAGGAGAGAGAAAAACTGTGACAGAAATACAGTGACAGACAGATACAGACAAACACAGAGACAGATAGAGAGATTGAGACAAAAGGAGAAAAATCAAAGAGAACAGAGACAAAGCCTGACAGGGAGACGGAGAAAGACAGGGAGGCAGAGACATATTCGCAGACAGAAAGAGAGACACGGAGAGACAGACAGACACAGAGACAGACAGACAGAGACAGAGACAGACTGACATAGAAACAGAGACAGACAGACATAGAAGCAGAGACAGACAGACAGAGACAGACAGGCATAGAAACAGGGACAGACATGCAGAGAATCAGGCAGAGAGACAGACATTCAGACAGAGGGAAACAAAAAAAACAGAGACAGGCTGAGACATACATTTACAGACAAACACAGAGACAGATAGAGAGATAGAGACAAAAAGAGAAAAATCAAAGTGAACAGAGTAAAAGACAGACAGGGAGACTGTGAAAGACAGGGAGACAGAGACATATTGGCAGACAGAAAGAGAGAGAGAGAGACGGAGAAACAGACAGACATAGAGACAGAGAGAGTCAGGCAGACTGAGAGAGGTAGAAAGAGACCGAAGGAGACAGAAAGAGACAAGCAGACAGACAGAGACAGACTGACAGACAGAGACAGACAAACTTAGAGATAGATACAAACAAAGTGAAAGAGGCAGCCAGACACCGACACAGACACAGACATACAAAGAAAGTCAGAGACAGAGACAGAGACAGACAGACAGAGACTGAAACAGAGACAGAGACAGACCGACAGAGACAGGCAGAGACAGGCAGAGACAGAGAGACAGGTACAGACAGAGACAGACAGACAGAGAGACGAAGACATATTCTCAGAGAGAAAGAGAGAGGGAGACGGAGAGACAGACAGACAAACTGATACAGATACAGACCGAGACAGAGACAGACAGGCAGACAAAGTCAAACAAATTTAGAGATAGATACAAACAAAGTGAAAGAGGCAGACAGACACAAACAGAGACATACAGACAGAGACAGAACGAGTCAGAGACAGGCACAGAATCAGAGAGAGACAGAGACAGGTACAGAACTAGACAGAGATATACAAGGACACAGACACTGACAGAGAGACAGAAAAAGACAGGCAGAGACAGATAGAGACAGACAGGCAGAGACAGGCAGACAGAGACAGAAAGACAGAGACAGAGAGACATTCAGACAGAGATAGATAGCGACCGACAGAGAGCGACCGACAGAGAGCGATCGACAGAGAGCGACAGACAGAGAGAGGCAGACAGAGAGAGGCAAACAGAGAGAGGCAGACAGAGAGAGGCAGACAGAGAGAGGCAGACAGAGAGAAGCAGACAGAGAGAGGCAGACAGAGAGAGGCAGACAGAGAGAGGCAGAAAGAGAGAGGCAGACAGAGAGAGACAGAGACATATTCGCAGACAGAATGAGAGACACGGAGAGACAGACAGACACAGAGAGAGACAGACAGAGACAGAGACAGACAGGCATAGAAACAGGGACAGACAGACAGATAATCAGGCAGAGAGACAGACAGTCAGACAGAAGCAGACAGACAGACTGAGAAAGACAAAGACAGAGACAGAGCCAGAGACAGACACAGACAGACAAAGACACAGACAGACAGGCAGACACAGACAGGCAGACAGAGACAGACAGACTGACAGAGACAGGCATAAATAAAGAGACAGACAGAGACAGACAGATATTCAGACTGAGACAGACGGAGACAGAAAGAGACAGACATACACAAAGACAGAGAGAGAGAGAGACAAAAAGAGAAAAATCAAAGTAAACAGAGACAGAGACAGACAGGGAGACAGAGACATATTCGCAGACAGAAAGAGAGAGAGACAGAGAGACAGACAGAACGAGACAGACAGACAGACAGACAGAAAGAGACAGAGACAGACAGAAAGAGGCACACGGACAGATAGACAGAGACAGACAGAAAGAAACAGATAGACAGAGACAGACAGAGACAGACAGGCAGAGACAGACAGACATAGCAGACAAAGACAGACAGAAATATAGTGACAGACGCAGGCAGCAACAGAGAATGACAGAGAGAGAGAGAGAGCCAGAGACAGAGGCAAACAGTGAGAGAAAGACAGACAGTGAAAGACAGACATAGACATGATGTCAGAGACAGACACATACAGAGCCAGTCAGACAGAGAGACCGAGACAGACAGAGGCAAACGAAAAAACCAGAGACAGACAGATACAGACAAACACAAAGACAGATAGAGAGATTGAGACAAAAAGAGAAACATCAAAGAGAACAGAGGCAAGGTCTGACAGGGAGACTGAGAAAGACAGGGAGACAGAGACATATTCGCAGACAGAAAGAAAGACACGCAGAGATAGACAGACACAGAGACAGACAGACAGAGACAGGCAGACATAGAAACAGAGACAGACAGAAATAGAAACAGAGAGACAGACATAGAAACAGAGACAGCCAGACAGAGAATCAGGCAGAGAGACAGACAGTCAGACAGAAGCAAACAGACAGACTGAGAAAGACAAAGACAGAGACAGAGACAGACACAGATAGACAAAGACACAGACAGACAGGCAGACACAGACAGGCAGACAGAGACAGATAGACAGACAGAGACAGGCATAAAAGAAGAGACAGAGAGACAGACAGACAGACAGACAGACAGACAGAGACAGACAGACATTCAGACTGAAATAGACAGAGACAGAGACAGACAGACAGACACAGACAAACACAGAGACAGATAGAGAGATAGAGACAAAAAGAGAAAAATCAAAGTAAACAGAGACACAGACAGACAGGGAGACAGAGACAGAGAGGGAGACAGGGACATATTCGCGGACAGAGAGATAGAGACAGACAGACAGACAGAAAGAGACAGACAGAACGAGACAGAGAGACAGAAAGAGACAGAGACAGATAGACAGAGACAGACAGACAAAGACAGACAGAAATACAGTGACAGACGCATACAGAGAGCCAGCCAGAGACAGAGAAAAACAGCGAGAGAAAGAGAGACAGAGACAGACAGACAGTGAAAGAGAGACCTAGACATGGAGACAGAGACATACACATACAGAGACAGTCAGACAGAGAGAGTTAGACAGAGGCAAACAAAAAAAACAGAGACAGGCAGAGACAGACAGATACAGACAAACACAGAGACAGATAGAGAGATAGAGACAAAAAGAGACACATCAAAGAGAACAGAGACAAGGGGGGAGACAGACACATATTCGCAGACAGAAAGAGAGAGAGAGGGACGGAGAGACAGGCTGAGAGACAGAGACAGACAGACATAGAGACAGAGACAGACAGACATAGAGACAGAGACAGACAGACAGAGAGATAGAGTCAGACAGGCAGACAGGGAGACAGACGGAGAGTCAGACAGAAACAGACAGACAGACTGAGGCAGACACAGACAGAGACAGAAAGACAGTCAAAGACAGACAAACATAGGGATAGATTCAAACAAAGTGAAAGAGGCAGCCAGACACAGACACAGATAGAGACATACAGACAGAGACTGAGGAACTCAGAGAAAGACACAGTGACAGAGACAGACACAGACATACAGGCAGACAGAGACTTACAGGCAGACAGAGACAGACAAACAGAGAGTTAGAGACAGACAAAGGCAAACAAAGAAACAGACAGGCAGAGATAGACAAATACAGATAAACACAGAGACAGATAGAGAGATAGAGATAAATAGAGAACATATCCAAGAGAACAGAGACCAGGACAGACAGGGAGACCGCGATATATTCGCAGACAGAAAGAGGCAGAGAGACGGAGAGACAGATAGACAGACAGACAGACAGACAGAGACAGCGATAAAGTGACAGACAGACAGTGATAGATTGACAGAGACAGTCAGACAGAGATAGAGACTGACAGAGGCAAACAAAGAAACAGAGATAGGCAGAGACAGACAAATACAGACAAACACAGAGACAGATAGAGAGATAGAGACAAAAAGAGAAAATATCCAAGAGAAGAGAAACGAGGACAGAGAGGGAGACAGAGACAGACAGGGTGACAGAGACATATTCGCAGACAGAAAGAGACAGAGAGATGGAGAGACAGACAGACAGAGACAGACAGAACGAGTCAGACAAACAGACAGAGAGACAGAGTCAGACAGACAGATAGAGAGACAGACAGTCAGACAGAAACAGACAGACAGACTGAAGCTGACACAGACAGAGACAGACAGAGAAAGAGAAAGACAGATGGACAAACACAGACAAACTTAGAGACAGATACAAACAAAGTGGAAGAGGCAGCCAGGCACAAACACAGACAGAGACATACAGACAGAGACAGAGAGAGAGTCAGAGACAGACACAGTGACAGAGACAGACACAGACATACAGGCAGACAGAGACAGACAGACAGAGACAGACAGACAGAGACAGACAGAGCCAGACTGAGACAGACAGACAGAGACAGACAGAAAGACAGAGACAGATGCAGGCATTAACAGAGAATGACACAGAGAGAGAGAGAGCCAGCCAGCGAGAGAGCCATACGGTGAGAGAAAGACAGAGAGAAACAGATAGAGACAGACAGACAGTGAAAGATGGGAAGAGACACGAAGAGAGAGACAGTCAGACAGAGAGATAGAGACAGACAGAGGCAAACAAAGAAACAGAGACAGGCAGAGACAGAGAAACACAAAGACAGATAGAGAGATAGAGATAAAAAGAGAAAATATCCATGAATACAGAGACCAGGACAGACAGGGAGACAGAGACATATTCACAGACAGAAAGCGAGAGAGAAGCAGACGGAGAGACAGACAGACAGAGAGACAGAGAAAGACATACAGAGAGACAGAGACATACAGACAGAGAGAGCGACAGAGTCATACAGACAGACAAAGACAGAGTCAGACAGGAACAGACAGACAGACTGAGACAGACACGAACAGACAGAAAGACTGAGACAGACACAGACAGAGACAGAATCAGACAGACAGACAAAGACAGACAAACTTAGAAATAGATAAAAACAAAGCGAAAGAGGCAGCCAGACACAGACACAGTCACAGAGATACAGGCAGAGACAGAGGGAGTCCGAGACAGACACAGAGACAGAGAGAGACAGAGACAGTTAAAGACACAGACTCAGACACAGACGTACAGGTAGACAGAGACAGACAGACAGAGAGAGAGACAGACAGGCAGACAGTCATTCAGAGAGAGAAAGACAGAGACAGACCGACAGACAGAGATAGATTGACAACCTGAGACAGACCGACAGTCAGAGACAGACCGACAGTCAGAGACAGACTGACAGTCAGAGACAGACCAACAGAACGAGACAGACTAACAGAATGAGGCAGACCGACAGAACGAGACAGACAGACAGAAAGAGACAGACAGAGCGAGACAGACAGCGAGAGACTGACACAGTCTCTGTCTGCCTGTATGTCTGTGTCTGTCTCTGTCACTGTGTCTTTCTCTGAGTTCCTCAGTCTCTGTCTGTATGTCTCTATCTGTGTCTGTGTCTGGCTGCCTCTTTCACTTTGTTTGAATCTATCCCTAAGTTTGTCTGTCTTTGACTGTCTTTCTGTCTCTGTCTGTTTCTGCCTCAGTCTGTCTGTCTGTTTCTGTCTGACTCTCCGTCTGTCTCCCTGTCTGCCTGTCTGACTCTATCTCTCTGTCTGTCTGTCTCTGTCTGTCTGTCTCTGTCTGTCTCTGTCTGTCTGGCTCTGACTTTCTGCCTGTCTCTGTCTGTCTCTGTCTGTCTGTCTCTGTCTCTCTGTCTGTCTGTGTCTGTCTCTGTCTATCTGTCTCTTTTTGTCTGTCTGCCTATCTCTTTCTGTCTGACTGTCTGTCTCATTTTGTCTGTCTGTCTCTTTCTGTCTGCCTGCCTGTCTCTTTCTTTCTGTCTGTCTGTCTCTTTCTGTCTGTCTGTCTCTCCGTCTCTCTATCTCTCTGTCTGCGAATATGTCTCTGTCTCCCTCTTTGTCTCTGTCTCCCTGTCTGTCTGTGTCTCTTTTTACTTTGATTTTTCTCTTTTTGTCTCCATCTCTCTATCTGTCCCTGTGTTTGTCTGCATTTGTCTGTCTCTACCTGTCTCTGTTTCTTTGTTTGCCTCTGTCAGTCTCTATATCTCTGTCTGACCGTCTCTTTATCTCGTCTCTGTCTGTCTGTCTGTCTGTCTCTGTCTCTCCGTCTCGTCTCTCTGCCTCTTTCTGTCTGCGAATATGTCCCGGTCACTCTGTCTGTCCTGGTCTCTGTTCTCGTGGGTATTTTCTCTTTGTGTCTCTTTCTCTCTATCTGTCTCTGTGTTTGTCTGTATTTTTCTGTCTCTGCCTGTCTGTTTCTTTGTTTGCCTTTGTCTGTCTCTAACTCTCTGTCTGTCTGTCTTTGTCTGTCTCTGTCACTGTGTCTGTCTCAGACTCCCTCTGTCTCTTTCTGTATGTCTCTATCTGTGTCTGTGTCTGGCTGCCTCTTTCACTTTGTTTGTATCTATCTCTAAATTTGTCTGTCTTTGTCTGTCTGTCTTTCTATCTCTGTCTGTGTCTGCCTCAGTCTGTCTGCCTGTTTCTGTCTGACTCACTGCCTGTCTCTCTGTCTGCCTGTCTGTCTGTCTGATTCTGTCTCTCTGTCTCTTTCTGTCTGCCTCTGTCTCTATGTCCGTCTGTCTCTGTCTCTCTGTCTGTCTGTCTCTTCGTCTCTCTCTCCCTCTCTTTCTGTCTGCGAATATGTCTCTGTCTCCCTCTCTGTCTCTGTTCTCTTTGATGTGTCTATTTTTGTCTCTATCTCTCTATCTGTCCCTTTGTTTGTCTGTATCTGTCTGTCTCTGCCTGTCTCTGGTTTTTTTGTTTGCCTCTGTCTGTCTCGGACTCTCTGTCTGACTGTCTCTGTATTTGGCTGTCTCTGACTTCATGTCTATGTCTGTCTTTCACTGCCTGTCTGTATCTGTCTGTCATTCTCTCACTGTTTGCCTCTGTCTCTGGCTCGCTCTCTCTCTGTCATTCTCTGTTGCTGCCTGCGTCTGTCACAATATTTATGTCTGTCTCTGTCTATCTGTCTCTGTCTGTCTCGGTCTCTCTGTCTGACTGTCTCTGTATGTGGCTTTCTCTGACGTCATGTCTCTGTCTGTCTGTCTCTGTCTGTCTCTGTCTGTCTGTCTCTGTGTCGGTCTGTGTCTGTCTCTGTCTATCTGTCTCTTTCTGTCTGTCTCTGTCTCTCTGTCTGTCACTCTCTGTCTCTGTCTGTCTCAGTCTGAATGGCTGTCTGTCTCTGTCTGTCTCTCTGTCTCTGTCTGTCTCTTTATTTATGCCTGTCTCTGTCAGTCTGTCTGTCCTTGTCTGCCTGTCTGTGTCTGCCTGTCTGTCTGAGTCTGTGTCTTTGTCTCTCTGTGTCCGTCTCTGTCTCTATCTTTGTATTTCTCAGTCTGTCTGTCTGCATCTTTCTGACTGTCTGTCTCTCTGCCTGACGATCTGCCTGTCTGTCTCAGTTTCTATGTCTGTCTGTCTCTGTTTCTATGTATGTCTGTCTCTGTCTCTCTGTCTTTCTGTCTGACTGTCTCTGTATGTTTCTGTCTCTGTCTTCATGTCTATGTCTGTCTTTCACTGTCTTTCTGTCTCTGTCTGTCTTTCTCTCACTGTTTGTCTCTCTCTCTCTCTGGCTGGCTCTCACTCTCTCTCTGTCATTCTCTGTTGCTGTCTGCGTCTGTCAATGTATTTCTGTCTGTCTCTGTCTGTCTCAGTCTATCTGTCTCTGACTGTCTCTGTCTGTGTCTGTCTCTGTCTATCTCTCTCTTTCTGCATGTCTGTCTCTCCCTCTCTCTCAGTCTACGAATATGTCTCTTTCTCCCTCTCTGTCTCTGTCTCCCTGTCTGTCTGTGTCTCTGTTTACTTTGATGTTTCTCTTCTTGTCTCTATCTCTCTATCTGTCTCTGTGTCTGTCTGTGTCTGTCTGTCTCTGTCTGAATCTCTCTCTGTCTCTGTCTGTCTGTGTCTGCCTGTCTGTCTGTGTCTGTGTCTTTGTCTGTCTGTGTCTGTCTCTGTCTTTGTCTTTCTCAGTCTGTCTGTCTGCATCTGTCTGACTGACTGTGTATCTGCCTGACGCTCTGTCCGTCTGTCTCTGTTTCTATGTCTGTCTGCCTCTCGCTGTATGCCTCTCGCTGTCTGTCTCTCTCTGTCGGTCTCTCTCTGTCGGTCTCCCTCTTTTGTTCTCCCTCTGTCGGTCTCCCTCTGTCGTTCTCCCTCTGTTGGTCGCTCTCTGTCGGACGCTCTCTGTCGGATGCTCTCTATCTCTGTCTGAATGTCTGTCTGTCTCTGTCTCTTTATTTATGTCAATCTCTGTCTCTCTCTGTCTGTCTCTGCCTGTCTGTCTCTGCCTGTCTGTCTCTGCCTGTCTTTTTCTGTCTCTCTGTCAGTGTCTGTGTCTTTGTCTTTCTCTGTCTGTTTCTGTAACTGTCTCTGTATCTGTCTCTCTCTGAATCTGTGCCTGTCTCTGACTCCCTCTGTCTCTGTCTGTATGTCTCTTTCTGTGTCTGTCTGCCTCTTTCACCTTGTTTCTATCTATTGCTAAATTTGTTTGACTTTGTCTGTCTGTCTGTTTCTGTCTCGTTCTGTATCTGTCTCAGTTTGACTGTCTGTCTCTGTCTCTCTGTCTGTCTGTCTCTCTGTCTCTCTCTCTATTTCTCTCTGAGAGTATGTCTCTGTCTCTCTGTCTGTCTCTGTCTGTATCTGTCTGTCTCTGCTTCTATGTCTGTCTGTCTATGTTTCTATGTCTGTCTGTCTCTGTCTCTGTCTGTCTGTCTCTGTGTCTGTCTGTCTCTCCGTGTCTCTCTTTCTGTCTACGAATATGTTTCTGTCTCCCTGTCTTTCTCCGTCTCCCTGTCAGTCTTTGTCTCTGTTCTCTTTGATATTTCTCTTATTGTCTCAATCTCTCTATCTGTCTCTGTGTTTGTCTGTATCTGTCTGTCTCTGTTTCTTTGTTTGCCTCTGTCTGTCGCTATCTCTCTGTCTGTTTCTGTCTGTTTTTCTCTCACTGTTTGTCTCTGCTTCTGGATTGCTCTCTCTCTGTCATTCTCTGTTCCTGTCTGCATCTGTCGCTGTCTGTCTGCCTCTGACTGCCTGTCTTTGACTGTCTGTGTCAGTCTGCCAGTCTCTGTCTGTCTGCCTGTCTCTGTCTGTCGCTTTATGTCTCTTTCTGTCACTGTCTGCCTGTCTATCTATGTCTATGTCTGTGTCTGTCTGTGTCTGTGTCTGTCTCTCTCTGTCCCTGTGTCTGTCTCTGACTCTTTCTGTCTCTCTGTATGTCTGTTGCTTTGTCTGTATCTGGCTGCCTCTTTCACTTTGTTTGTGTCTATCTCTGTTTGTCTGTCCTTGTCTGTCTGTCTCTGTCTCTGTCTGTGTCTGTCTAAGTCTGTCTGTCTGTTTCTGTCTGTCTCTGTCTCTCTGTCTGTCTCTGTCTTTCTGTCTGTAACTGTCTCTCTGTCTGTCTCTGTCTCTCTGTCTGTCTGTCTCTGTCTATCTGTCACTCGGTCTCTCTCTCTCTTTCTGTCTTCGAATATGTTTCTGTCTCCCTGTCAGTCTCTGTTCTCTTAGATTTTTATCTTTTGTCTCTGTATGTCTTTGTCTTTGTCTGTATCTATATGTCTCTGCCTGTCTCTGTTTTTTGTTTGCCTCTGTCTGTCTCTGTGTCTCTGTCTGACTGTCCCTGTCTTTCAGTCTCTGTCCATCTCTGTCCTTCTCTGTCTGGCTGTCTGTCTCTGTCTGGGCTATCTGTGTCTATCTCGCTGTCTATCTCTCTGTCGGAATGTCTGTCTCTGTCAGCTGTCTCTGTCTGTCCCTTTATTTCTGCCTGTCTCTGTCTGTCTCTGTCTTTTTGTCTGTCTTTCTCTGTCTGCCTGTCGGTCTCTGTCTGTTTCTTTGTCTGTAACTGTCTGTGTCTTTGTCTGTTTCTGGCTCTCCCTGTCTCTGTGTCTGTCTCTGAATCCCTCTGACTCTGTCTGTCTGTCTCTGTCTGCCCATCTGTCTCTGTCTCTCTCTCTCTATTGCTGTCTCTCTCTGTCTCTATGTCTGTCTGTCTCTCCGTCTCTCTCTCTCTTCCTGTCTGTTAATATGTCTCTGTCTCCCGGTCTTTCCCAGTCTCCCTGTCTGATTTTTTCTCTGTTCTCTTTGTTTTTTCTCTTTTTGTCTCTATCTCTCTATCTGTCTCTGTATTTGTCTGTATCTGTATGTCTCTGCCTGTCTCTGTTTATTTGTTTGCCTCTGTCTCTCTCTATCTCTCTGTCTGACTGTTTCTGTGTGTGTCTGTCTCTGTCTTCATGTCTCTGTCTGCCTTTCAGTGTCTGTCTGTCTCTGCCTGTTTCTGTCGGTCTTTATCTCACTGTTTGTCTCTGTCTCTGGCTGGCTCTCTCTGCCATTCTCTGTTCCTGTCTGCGTCTGTCACTTTCTTTCTGCCTCTGTCTGTCTGTTTCTGTCTGTCACTGTCTGTCAGTATGTCTCTGTCTCTCTCTGTCTCTGTGTCTGTCTCTGACTCCCTCTATCTCTGTCTGTATGTCTCTGGCTTTGTCTGTGTCTGGCTGCCTCATTCACTTCGTTTGTATCTCTCTCTAAGTTTGTCTGTCTTTCTCTGTCTGTCTCTGTCTCTGTCTCTCTGTGTTTGTCAAAGTCTGTCTGTCTGTCTACTTCTCTCTGTCTGTTTCTGTCTCTCTGTCTGCCGCTGTCTCTCTGTCTCGTCTCTGTCTCTCTGTCACTCCGTCTCTCTTTCTCTTTCTCTCTGCGAATATGTCTCTGTCTCCCTGTCTGTCTTTGTCTCTGTTCTCTTAGATTTTTCTCTTTATGACTCTATCTCTCTTTCTATCTCTGTTTGTGTCTGTATCTGCCTGTTTCTGTTTGTTTGTTTTGCCTCTGTCTGATTTTAACTCTCTGGCTGACTGATTCTGTGTGTGTCTGTCTCTTTATTCATGTCTCTCATTGTCTGTCTGTCTCTGCCTGTCTCTGGTTTTTTTGTTTGTCTCTGTCTGTCTAACTGTTTCTGACTGCCAGTCTCTGTCTGTCTCTCTGTCTCTGCCTGTCTGTCCGTCTCTGCCTGTCTGTCTGTCTCTATCTCTATCTCTTACTCTCTCAGTATGTCGGTGTCGTTGTCTGGCTGCCTCTTTCACTTTGTTTGTATCTATCTCTAAGGTTGTCTGTCTCTGTCTGTCAGTCTGTCTCTGTCTATCTGCCTGTCTCTTTCTGCCTCTCTCTGTCTGCCTGTTTGTCTGTGTCTGTGTCTGTCTGTGTCTGTCTCTCGCTGTCACTGTGTATGTCTCTGACTCCCTCTGTCTCTGTCTGTATGTCTCTGTCTGTGTCTGTGTCTGGCTGTGACGTTCACTTTGTTTGTATCTGTCTCTACGTTGGTCTGTCTTTGTCTCTCTGTCTCTGTCTCTGTCTGTGTCTGTCTGTCTTTCTGTCTGTCTGTCTGTCTGTCTCTATGTCTGTCTCTATGTATGTCTGTCTCTCCATCTCTCTCTCACTCTTTCTGTCTGCCAATATGTCTCTGTCTCCCTGTCTTTCACAGACTCCCTGTCTGTCTTTCTCTCTGTTCTCTTTGATTTTTCTCTTTTTATCTCTATCTCTGTGTTTGTCTGTATCTGTATGTCTCTGCCTGTCTCTGTTTTTTTGGTTTGCATCTATCTGTCTCTGTCTCTCTGTCTGACTATCTGTGTGTGTGGCTGTCTCTGACTTTATGTCTCTGTCTGTCTTTCACTGTCTGTCTGTCTATGTCTGTTTCTGTCTGTCTTTCTCTCACTGTTTGTCTCTGTCTCTGGCTGGCTCTCTCTCTGTCAAGCTCTATTCCTGTCTGCGTCTCTCTCTGTCTGCCCGTCTCTGGCTGTCTGCCGTGTCTGTGTCTTTGTCTGTCTGTGTCTGTGTCTGTCTCTCTCTGTCTCTGTGTCTGTTTCTGACTCCGTCTGTCTCTGTCTGTATGTCTCTTGCTGTGTCTGTGTCTGGCTGCCTCTTTCAATTTGTTTGTATCCATCTCTCAGTTTGTCTATCTTTGTCTGTCTGTCTCTGTCTGTCTCTCTTTCTATCTCTGTCTCTGTCTGTATGTCTCTGTCTCTCTTTCTGTCTCTGGCTCTATGTCTGTCTGTCTCTGTCTCTCTGTCACTCCGTCTCTCTTTCTCTTTCTGTCTGCGAAAATGACTCTGTCTCCCTGTCTGTCTCTGTTCTCTTTGATTTTTCACTTTTTGTCTCTATCTGTCTCTGTGCTTGTCTGTATCTGTATGTCTCTGCCTGTCTCTGTTTTTTGTTTGCCTCTGTCTGTTTCTGTCCCTCTGTCTGACTGTCTGTGTGTGTGTCTGTCTCTGTCTGTCTTTCACTCTCTCTCTGTCTTTCTGTCACGGTTTGTCTTTGTCTCTGTCTGGCTCTCTCTCTGTCATCCTCTGTTCCTGTCTGCGTCTGTCACTGTATTTCTGTCTCTGTCTGTCTCTATCCGTCTGTCTGTCGGTCTGTGTCTTTCTGTCTGTATCTGTCTGTCTGTGTTTCTTTGTTTCCCTCTGTCTGTCTCGAACTCTCTGCCCGACTGTCTCTGTGTGTGTCTCTCTCTGTCTTTATGTCTCTGTCTGTGTCTTTTTGTCTGTCTCTTTCTCTCTGTCTCTGTCTATCTGTCACTGTTTATCTGTCTCTGTCGATCGGTCTGTCTGTCTGTCTCTTTCTATCTGTCTGTCTCTTTCTCTCTGTCTGTCTCTTTCTGTCTGTCTGTCCCTTTCTGTCTGTCTCTTTCTGTCTGTCTGTCTCTGTCTCTCTGTCTCTGTCTGTCTGTCTCTGTCTGTCTGTCTCTCTTTTTGTCTGTCTCTTTCTCTCTCTCCGTCTCTCTCTCTCTTTCTGTCTGCATATGTCTCTGTCTCACTGTCTGTCCTTGTCTCTGTTCTCTTTGATTGTTCTCTTTTTGTCCCCACTTCTCTATCTGTCTCTGTGTTTGTCTGTATCTGTCTGTCTGTGTTTCTTTGTTTGCCACTGTCTGTATCTATCTCTCTGCCCGACTGTCTCTGTGTGTGACTCTCTCTGTCTTAATGTCTCTGTCTGTCTTTCATTGTCTGTCTGTCTCTATCTATTTCTGTCTGTCTTTCTCTCGCTGTTTTTCTCTGTGTCTGGCTGGCTCATTCTCTGTCATTCTCTGTTGCTGTCTGCATCTTTCCCTGTATTTCTGTATCAGTCTTTCTGACTCTGTCTGTCTTTCTATGTCTGTCTGTCTCTGTCTGTCTGTCTCTGTTTTTATGATAATCTCTGTCTGTCTGCCTATCTCTGTCTTTCTCTTTCTGTCTCCTTCTGTCTGCCTTTTTGTCTGTGCCTGTGTCATTGTCTGTCTGTGTCTGAGTCTGTCTCTATCTGTCTCTCTGTCTGTCTCTGTTTGTCTGTCTGTCTCCGTCTTTCTGCCTGTAACTGTCTCCCTGTCTGTCTCTGTCTCTCTGTCCGTCTCTCTCTCTATGTCTGTGTGTCTTTCTCTCACTGTTTGACTTTGAATCTGGCTGGCTCTCTCTCTCTGTCATTCTCTGTTGCTGTCTGCTTCTGTCCCTGTCTTTCTGTCTCTGACTGTCTTTTTCTGTCTATCTGTCTCTGTCTGTCTTTCTGTCTGTGTATTTCTCTCTGTCTCTGTCTGACTCTTTCTGCCTGTCTCTGTCTATCTGTCACTGTCTATCTGTCTCTTTCGATCTGTCTGTCTTTCTCTTTCTGTGTGCCTTTGTCTGTCTGTCTCTGTCTGTCTGTCTCTGTCTGTCTCTTTCCCCCTCTCCATCTATCTCTCTCTTTCTGTCTGCGTATGTCTCTGTCTCCCTGTCTGTCCTTGTCTCTGTTCTCTTTGCTTGTTCTCTTTTTGTCCCCACTTCTCTATCTGTCTCTGTGTTTGTCTGTATCTGTCTGTCTGTGTTTCTTTGTTTGCCTCTGTATGTCTCGAACTCTCTGCCCGACTGTCTCTGTGTGTGTCTCTCTCTGTCTTTATGTCTCTGTCTGTCTATCATTGTCTGTCTATCATTGTCTGTCTGTCTCTATCTGTTTCTGTCTGTCTTTCTATCGCTGTTTTTCTCTGTCTCTGGCTGGCTCTCTTTCTGTCATTCTCTGTTGCTGTCTGCGTCTTTCCCTGTTTTTCTGTATCAGTCTATCTGACTCTGTCTGTCTGTCTATGTCTCTATGTCTCTGTCTGTCTGTTTAATTCTGTCTGTCTCTGTCTGTCTGTCTCTGTCTGTCTGTCTCTGTCAGTCTGTCTCTGTCAGTCTGTCTCTGTCTGTCTGCCAGTCTCTGTCTGTCTGCCTCTCTCGGTCTTTCTCTTTCTGTCTCTGTCTGCCTCTTTCTGTCTCCCTGTCTGTCTGTGCCTGTGTCTTTGTCTGTCTGTGTCTGTCTCTCTCTGTCTCTGTGTCTGTCTCTGACTCCGTCTGTCTCTGTCTGTCTGTCTCTGTCTGTCTGTCTCTGTGTGTCTGTCTCTGACAGTCTGCCTGTCTCTGTCTGTCTGCCTGTCTGTCTGTGCCTGTGTCTTTGTCTGTGTCTGTCTCTCTGTATCTCTCTGTCTGTCTCTGTCTCTCTGTCTGTTTCTGTCTCTCTGTCTGTCTCTGTCTTTCTGTCTGTAACTGTCTCTCTTTCTCTCTCTGTCTCTATGTCTTTCGGTCTCTGTCTGTCTCTCTCTGGCTGTCTCTGTGTTTGTCTGTATCTGTATGTCTCTGCCTGTCCATTTTTTTACCCAAACACACGGAACAGCCATGGGGACCAAATTCGCACCCCAATACGCCAACATCTTCATGCACAAGTTCGAGCAAGACTTCTTCGCTGCACAGGACCTCCAACCAACGCTGTACAACAGATACATCGACGACATCTTCTTCCTTTGGACCCACGGCGAAGGATCACTGAAAGGACTACACGATAGCATCAACAGGTTCCATCCCACCATCAAACTCACCATGGACTACTCCTCAGAATCGGTTTAATTCTTGGACACACGAATCTCCATCAAAGACGGACGCCTCAGCACTTCACTCTACCGCAAGCCCACGGACAACCTCACGATGCTCCACTTCTCCAGCTTCCACCCTAACCACGTTAAAGAAGCCATCCCCTATGGACAAGCCCTGCGAATACACAGGATCTGCTCAGACGAGGAGGAACGCGATGGACACCTACGGACACTGAAAGACGCCCACGTAAGAACGGGATATGATGCTCGACTCGTCGATCGACAGTTCCGACGGGCCACAGCGAAAAACCGCATAGACCTCCTCAGAAGACGAACACGGGACACAACCAACAGAGTACCCTACGTCGTCCAGTACTTCCCCGGAGCGGAAAAAACTACGCCATGTTCTTCGCAGCCTTCAACATGTCATCGATGACGACGAACACCTTGCTAAGGCCATCCCCACGCCTCCACTACTCGCCTTCAAGCAGCCGCCTAACCTCAAAAGTACCATCGTTCGCAGCAGATTACATATCTTTCAGGAGAACAGCAACCACGACACCACACAACCCTGCCACGGCAACCTCTGCAAGACTTGCCAGATCATGGACACAGATACCATCATCACACGTGAGGACACCCACCAGGTACATGGTACATACTCATGTGACTCGGCCAACGTTGTCTACCTGATACGTTGCAGTAAAGGATGCCCCAGAGCATGGTGGGTATTTCAGGCCACACAAAGGGAAGGACAGAGAAAGACCCTGAGGAAACGAGAGAGAGACACACAAACAGACTGAATAAAATGAGGGACAGACAGAGACTGAGGGAAAGTCCGAGACGGCGAGAGAAACAGAGAGGGAGATAGACAAACCGGGAAACGGAGACTGAGATGAAGAGAGAAACCTGCATGAAGGTGCTTTCTGCTGTGCAAAGGTATTCCCTGTTGTGTAAAGGCCAACAGCACCATCTGGTGTTGGAGAAGCGGCGCTGCTGGAATGCGTTGAGAGAAAGGGGAAGGCCAAGGCTGCTGCAAGTTTGCAGCATTTGCAGTTTATGTTGGTGCGAACAAAGTGATTTGTAAGTTGTGTTGCAGCTTTTTATGTTTATTGCAAGAAGGAACTTGCTGGAAGTAAAGCTGAAGGTGCGATAAAAATACTTGCCGCATTGAGCCTGAAATTTACCACAATTATAAGTGGAGGGAATAATAGGGAATATTTGCCGTCCGAATCACAAGTTCTTCAGACTAATGGCATGAAAAACACATCTGACTCTCATCCTGAACACAGAGTCCAGCTCACCAAATGTTTATACAAAATGCATCTTCTATTCACCTCGACTTAATGTAACTTTCACTGTCTGGATAGGTTAGATTGAAAAAACATATTCGTGTTATGTAAATCGGATTGAAGCAGAGGAGCAGATGGGAGCAGCTGTTCAACCGGCAAGTTTGGAAGGGCGAACGGGGAAACGACAGCGAGAAGGTGGGTGCGAGAGTGACAGCAATGGTAGCGCGTTTGACAGATTGCAAGAAATGGAAGAAACAAAAATGTGAAAGTGGTGTACATCTGAATAAATGAGACGCAGCAGGTGTGGAGACGAGTGAGTGAACGGTCTGAATTCAGATGGTTGGGTGACGGTGTTTGTCGTGTTCGGTGCTGGGTTCAGGACAATTATGGACCCTGGGAAATTCTGCAAATCGTATCTGCCTGTCAATAACAACTGAAGGAAAAGATGAAGAAGTGACATAATACTGAACAAAACCGCCCTGCCCTGCACGGTTTACTGCTGCTGGCGAAGCGACGAAATTTATGAATGCCACAATACCTGGCAGCGGTGGGATCCGAAACCACGCCCCCGCAGTGACTGAAGCCTAAATCCAGCGCCTTAGACCGCTCGGCCACGCTACCACATAAATCAGCGTGGCTTCTGAAACTAGAAACTGGTGATGCGAAATGTGTCTGGGTCTTGCAAAAACAAAGGGGAAACAAAAGGAAATTAAATTCGTGAAGGACAATCTCTTTTCTGATGCAACCCACCAGATCAGAAGAAGCTACGTGTTCACAGGGCAACACTAATAATTAGATGTCTGTTGGACCACCTCCATTGTATATTTAATTCATAATTGATCCCTGTTGTGTATTGCAAGCAGGACGTAGGTGCAAGTAAAGTGTGATAAAATTATGATGTGATTGTGGGTAGCAATACATATTTTTATTGTTGGTGAAAATAACAATGCAAACAGCAGAGGATGTTTTCGATCATCGACCTGCGGGTTATGGGCCCAGCACGCTTCCGCTGCGCCACTCTGCTGCGGGTTAGCAAGTAGCTCGCGGCTGGTGTTTAGGTTTCGATGTCCCACAGGGCTGTGTGTCAGCGAGACAAATTTCAGCATCCAGGCTGTGTTGAAAGCTATAGCATGACCCTTAAATAGCCCAGAGAACCGGACACCGCGACACCCGTGTTGGGAGTCTCACATGGCTGCACAATGTCACAAGGACGCTCAATATTACACCATCCACAATGGGACAGTCAAAGAATGACACACAGAAAACCAGAAAGGGTATTTCAGGCCACACAAAGGGAAGGACAGATAAAGACCCTGAGGAAACGAGAGAGAGACACACAAACAGACTGAATAAAATGAGGGACAGACAGAGACTGAGGGAAAGTCCGAGACGGCGAGAGAAACAGAGAGGGAGATAGACAAACCGGGAAACGGGGACTGAGATGAAGAGTGAAACCTGCATGAAGGTGCTTTCTGCTGTGCAAAGGTATGCCCTGTTGTATAAAGGCCAACAGCACCATCTGGTGGTGGAGAAGCGGCTGGAATGCGTTGGGAGAAAGGGGAAGGCCAAGGCTGCTGCAAGTTTGCAGCATTTGCAGTTTATGTTGGTTCGAACCAAGTGATTTGTAAGTTGTGTTGCAGCTTTTTATGTTTATTGCAAGAAGGAACTTGCTGGAAGTAAAGCTTAAGGTGCGATAAAAATACCTGCCGCATTGAGCCTGAAATTTACCACAAATATAAGTGGAGGGAATAATAGGGAATATTTGCCGTCCGAATCACAAGTTCTTCAGACTAATGGCATGAAAAATACATCTGACTCTCATCCTGAACACAGAGTCCAGCTCAGCAAATGTTTATACAGAATGGATCTTCTCTTCACCTTTTCTTAATGTAACTTTCACTGTCTGGATAGGTTAGATTGAAAAAACATATTCGTGTTATGTAAATCGGATTGAAGCAGCGGAGCAGATGGGAGGTGCTGTTCAACCGGCAAGTTTGGAAGGGCGAACGGGGAAACGACAGCGAGAAGGTGGGTCCGAGAGTGACAGCAATGGTAGCGCGTTTGACAGATTGCAAGAAATGGAAGAAACAAAAATGTGAAAGTGATGGACATCTGAATAAGTGAGACGCAGCAGGTGTGGAGACGAGTGCGTGAACGGTCTGAATGGAGTTGTTTGGGTGACGGTGTTTGTCGTGTTCGGTGCTGGGTTCAGGACAATTATGGACCCTGGGAAATTCTGCAAATCGTTTCTGCCTGTCAATAACAACTGAAGCAAAAGGTGAAGAAGTGACATAATACTGAACAAAACCGCCCTGCCCTGCACGGTTTTCTGCTGCTGGCGAAGCGACAAAATTTATGAATGCCGCAATATCTGGCAGCGGTGAGTTTCGAACCCACGCCCCCGCAGCGACTGGAGCCTAAATCCAGCGTCTTAAACCGCTCGGCCACGCTACCACATAAGTCAGCGCGGCTTCTGAAACTAGAAACTGGTGATGCGAAATGTGTCTGGGTCTAGTAAAAACAAAGGGGAAACAAAAGGAAATTAAATTCGTGAACAACAAACTCATTTCTGATGCAACCCACTAGATCAGAAGAAGCTACGTGTTCACAGGGCAACACTAATCATTAGATGTTTGTTGGACCACCTCCATTGTATATTTAATTCATAATTGATCCCTGTTGTGCATTGCAAGCAGGACGTTGGTGCAAGTAAAGTTTGATAAAATTATGATGTGATTGTGGGTAGCAATACATATTTTTATTGCTGGTGAATATAACAATGCAAATAGTAGAGGACAGTTTCGATCCATCGATCTGCGGGTTATGGGCCCAGCAAGCTTCCGCTGCGCCACTCTGCTGCGGGTTCGTAAATCGCTCGCTGCTGGTGTTTAGGTTTCGATGTCCCACAGGGCTGTGTGTGAGCGAGACAAATTTCAGCATCCAGGCTGTGTTGAAAGCTATAGCATGACCCTTAAATAGCCCAGAGAACCGGACACCGCGACACCCGGGTTGGGAGGCTCAAAACGCTGCACAATGTCACAAGGACGCTCAAAATTACACCACCCACAATGGGACAGTCACAGAATGACACACAGAAAACCAGAAAGGGTATTTCAGGCCACACAAAGGGAAGGACAGAGAAAGACCCTGAGGAAACGAGATAGAGACACACACACAGACTGAATAACATGAGGGACAGACAGAGACTGAGGGAAAGACCGAGACGGCGAGAGAAACAGAGAGGGAGATAGACAAACCGGGAAACGGAGACTGAGGTGAAGAGAGAAACCTGCATGAAGGTGCTTTCTGCTGTGTAAATGTCTTCCCTGTTGTGTAAAGGCCAAGGGCACTATCTGGTGGTGGAGAAGCGGCGCTGCTGGAATGCGTTGAGAGAAAGGGGAAGGCCAAGGCTGCTGCAAGTTTGCAGCATTTGCAGTTTATGTTGGTGCGAACAAAGTGATTTGTAAGTTGTTTTGCAGCTTTTTGTGTTTATTGCGGGAAGGAGGTTGCTGAAAGTAAAGCGTAAAGTGTGATAAAAATATCTGCCGCATTGAGCCTGAAATTTACCACAATTATAAGTGGAGGGAATAATAGGGAATATTTGCCGACCGAATCACAAGTTCTTCAGACTAATGGCATGAAAAACCCATCTGAATCTCATCTTGAACACAGAGTCCAGCTCAGCAAATGTTTATACAGAATGGATCTTCTCTTCCCCTTGTCTTAATGTAACTTTCACTGTCTGGACAGGTTACTTTCAAAAAACATATTTGTGTTATGTAAATCGGATTGAAGCAGAGGAGCAGATTGGAGGTGCTGTTTAAACGTCAAGTTTGCAAGTACGAACGGGGAAACGACGGCGAGATCGTGGTTGCGAGAGTGACAGCAATGGTGAGCGCGTTTGACAGATTGCAAGAAATGGAAGAAACAAAAATGTGAAAGTTGTGTTCATCTGAATAAATGAGACGCAGCAGGTGTGGAGACGAGTGAGTGAACGGTCTGAATTCAGTTGGTTGGGTGACGGTGTTTGTCGTGTTCGGTGCTGGGTTCAGGACAATTATTGACCCTGGGAAATTCTGCAAATCGTATCTGCCTGTCAATAACAACTGAAGGAAAAGGTGAAGAAGTGACATAATACTGAACAAAACCGCCCTTCGCTGCACGGTTTACTGCTGCTGGCGATGCGACGAAATTTATGAATGCCGCAATATCTGGCAGCGGTGGGTTTCGAACCCACACCCCCGCAGAGACTGGAGCCTAAATCCAGCGCCTTAGACCGCTCGGCCACGCTACCACATAAATGAGCGTGGCTTCTGAAACGAGAAACTGGTGATGAGAACATAAGAACATAAGAAATAGGAGCAGGAGTAGGCCAATCGGCCCCTCGAGCCTGCTCCGCCATTCAATAAGATCATGGCTGATCTGATCCTAACCGCCAATCTACTATCTATCACAGAACCATCTCCTGCCTCTAACAGAATTGCACACACGAAATAGGAGCAGAATCAGGCTACACAGTCCCTGGGCCCGCTCCACTACCCACAGGGCCATGACCGATCCGAACCTAGACTCATGTCCAAATTCCTGCCCGCTCCCCGTAACCCTTAATGCCCTTTACTTCTAGGAAACTGTCTATTTCTGTTTTAAATTTAATTAATGTTGTAGCTTCTACAGCTTTTTGTGGCAGCATATTCCATGGACCTACCACCCTCTGAGTGAAGTAGTTCCTCCTCATCTCAGTTTTGAAAGAGCGGCCCCTTATTCTAAGACTATGTCCCCTAGTTCTCGTCTCACCCGTCATCGGGAACATCCTCCCCGCATCCACCCGATCCAACCCCTTCACAATCTTATATGTTTCGTAAGATCGCCTCTCATTCTTCTGAACTCCAATGAGTAGAGTCCCAATCTACCCAACCTCTCCTCATATGACCACCCCCTCATCCCCGGGATTAACCGAGTGAACCTTTTTTGCACTGCCTCGAGAGCAAGGATGTCTTTCCTGAAGTAAGGACACCAAAACTGTATGCAGTATTCCAGGTGCGGTCTCACCAATACCTTGTACAACTGAAGCAATACCTCCCTATTTTTATATTCTATCCCCCTAGCAATGAAAGCCAACATTCCATTTGCTTTCTTAATCACTTGCTGCACCTGCATACTAACCTTTTGAGTTTCGTGCACCAGGACCCCCAGATCCCTTTGCACTTCAGTACTCTCCAGTTTCTTGCCATTAAGATAATAAATTGCTCTAGGATTTTTCCTGCCAAAGTGCATCACCTCACACTTTCCAGTGTTGTATTCCATCTGCCAAATCTCTGCCCACTTACTTAGCCTGTCTATGTCCCCTTGCAGGTTTTTTATGTCCTCCTCACTCACTACTTTCCCTCCCATCTTTGTATCATCTGCAAATTTTGATATGTTACACTTGGTCCCTTCCTCCAAATCGTTAATATAGATTGTGAAGAGTTGGGGACCCAGCACTGACCCCTGTGGAACACCACTAGTTACTGATTGCCAGTCTGAGAATGAACCATTTATCCCAACTCTTTGCTTTCTGTTAGATAGCCAATCCTCTATCCATGCCAGAATATTACCCCCAATCCCGTGATTTTTTACCTTAAGCAATAATCTTTTGTGTGGCACCTTGTCAAATGCCTTTTGGAAGTCTAAATACACTACGTCCACTGGTTCCCCTTTATCCACTCTATATGTTACTTCCTCAAAGAACTCCAGCAAATTTGTCAAACATGACTTCCCCTTCGTAAAACCATGCTGACTTTGTCCTATTAAATTATGATTATCCAAATGTCCTGTTACTGTTTCCTTAATAATGGACTCCAAAATTTTACCTACCACTGATGTTAGGCTAACCGGTCTATAGTTACCAGCCTTCTGTCTACTGCCCTTTTTAAATAAGGGTGTTACATTAGCAGTTTTCCAGTCTGCCGGGACCTTAGCGGAATCCAGGGAGTTTTGAAAAATTATTACCAATGCATCTACAATCCCTACCGCCACTTCCTTCAAGACTCTAGGATGTAAGCCATCAGGTCCAGGTGATTTATCCGCCTTGAGTCCCATTATTTTACCGAGTACCACTTCCTTAGTGATTTTGATCGTGTTTAGCTCCTCTCCTCCTATAGCCCCCTGTTTGTCCAGTGTTGGGATATTCTTAGTGTCCTCTACTGTAAAGACTGATACAAAATATTCATTCAGTGTTTTTGCCATCTCCATATTTCCCACCATTAATTTCCCGGTCTCATCCTCTAAGGGACCAACATTTACTTTAGCCACCCTTTTTCTTTTTATATAACTATAAAAACTCTTACTATCTGTGTCTGGGTCTACTAAAAACAAAGGGGAAACAAAAGGAAATTAAATTCGTGAACGCCAAACTCTTTTCTGATGCAACCCACTAGATCAGAAGAAGCTACGTGTTCACAGGGCAACACTAATAAATATATGTTTGTTGGACCACCTCCATTGTATATTTAATTCATAATTGATCCCTGTTGTGTATTGCAAGCAGGACGTTGGTGCAAGTAAAGTGTGATAAAATTATGATGTGATTGTGGGTTGCAATACATATTTTTATTGTTGGTGAAAATAACAATGCAAAAAGCAGAGAATGGTTTCGATCCATCGACCTCTTGGTTATGGGCCCAGCACGCTTCCGCTACACCACTGTGCTGCGGGTTAGTAACTAGCTCGCGGCTGGTGTTTAGGTTTCGATGTCCCACAGGGCTGTGTGTTAGCGAGACATATTTCAGCATGCAGGCCGTGTTGAAAGCTATAGCATGAGCCTTAAATAGCCCAGAGAACCGGACACCGCGACACCCGTGTTGGGATTCTCACATGGCTGCACAATGTCACAAGGACGCTCAATATTATACCACCCACAATGGGACAGTCAAAGAATGACACACAGAAAACCATAAAAGGTTTTTCCGGCCACACAAAGGGAAGGACAGAGAAAGACCCTGAGGAAACGAGAGAGAGACACGCAAACAGACTGAATAACATGAGGGACAGACAGAGACTGAGGGAAAGACCGAGACGGCGAGAGAAACAGAGAGGGAGATAGACAAACAGGGAAACGGGGACTGAGATGAAGAGAGAGACCTGCATGAAGGTGCTTTCTGCTGTGCAAATGTCTTCCCTGTTGTGTAAAGGCCAAGGGCACTATCTGGTGGTGGAGAAGCGGCGCTGCTGGAATGCGTTGAGAGAAAGAGCAAGGCCAAGACTGCTGCAAGTTTGCAGCATTTGCAGTTTATGTTGGTGCGAACAAAGTGATTTGTACGTTGTGTTGCAGCTTTTTGTGTTTATTGCGGGAAGGAGGTTGCTGAAAGTAAAGCGTAAAGTGTGATAAAAATATCTGCCGCATTGAGCCTGAAATTTACCACAATTATAAGTGGAGGGAATAATGGGGAATATTTGCCGACCGAATCACAAGTTCTTCAGACTAATGGCATGAAAAACCCATCTGAATCTCATCTTGAACACAGAGTCCAGCTCAGCAAATGTTTATACAGAATGGATCTTCTCTTCCCCTTGTCTTAATGTAACTTTCACTGTCTGGACAGGTTACTTTGAAAAAACATATTTGTGTTATGTAAATCGGATTGAAGCAGAGGAGCAGATTGGAGGTGCTGTTTAAACGGCAAGTTTGCAAGGGCGAACGGGGAAACGACGGCGAGACCGTGGTTGCGAGAGTGACAGCAATGGTGAGCGCGTTTGACAGATTGCAAGAAATGGAAGAAACAAAAATGTGAAAGTGGTGTACATCTGAATAAATGAGACGCAGCAGGTGTGGAGACGAGTGAGTGAACGGTCTGAATTCAGTTGGTTGGGTGACGGTGTTTGTCGTGTTCGGTGCTGGATTCAGGACAATTATGGACCCTGGGAAATTCTGCAAATCGTATCTGCCTGTCAATAACAACTGAAGGAAAAGGTGAAGAAGTGACATAATACTGAACAAAACCGCCCTGCCCTGCACGGTTTACTGCTGCTGGCGAAGCGACGAAATTTATGAATGCCGCAATATCTGGCAGCGGTGGGATTCGAACCCACGCCCCCGCAGAGACTGAAGACTAAATCCAGCGCCGTAGACCGCTCGGCCACGCTACCACATAAATCAGCGTGGCTTCTGAAACTAGAAACTGGTGATGCGAAATGTGTCTGGGTCTTGCAAAAACAAAGGGGAAACAAAAGGAAATTAAATTCGTGAACGACAATCTCTTTTCTGATGCAACCCACTGGATCAGAAGAAGCTACGTGTTCACAGGGCAACACTAATAATTAGATGTCTGTTGGACCACCTCCATTGTATATTTAATTCATAATTGATCCCTGTTGTGTATTGCAAGCAGGACGTTGGTGCAAGTAAAGTTTGATAAAATTATGATGTGATTGTGGGTAGCAATACATATTTTTATTGCTGGTGAAAATAACAATGCAAACAACAGAGGATGGTTTCGATCCATCGATCTGCGGGTTATGGGCCCAGCAAGCTTCCGCTGCGCCACTCTGCTGCGAGTTCGTAAGTCGCTCGCTGCTGGTGTTTAGGTTTCGATGTCCCACAGGGCTGTGTGTGAGCGAGACAAATTTCAGCATCCAGGCTGTGTTGAAAGCTATAGCATGACCCTTAAATAGCCCAGAGAACCGGACACCGCGACACCCGGGTTGGGAGTCTCACATGGCTGCACAATGTCACAAGGACGCTCAATATTACACCACCCACAATGGGACAGTCAAAGAATGACACACAGAAAACCATAAAAGGTTTTTCCGGCCACACAAAGGGAAGGACAGAGAAAGACCCTGAGGAAACGAGAGAGAGACACGCAAACAGACTGAATAAAATGAGGGATAGACAGAGACTGAGGGAAAGTCCGAGACGGCGAGAGAAACAGAGAGGGAGATAGACAAACCGGGAAACGGAGACTGAGATGAAGAGAGAAACCTGCATGAAGGTGCTTTCTGCTGTGCAAAGGTATTCCCTGTTGTGTAAAGGCCAACAGCACCATCTGATGGTGGAGAAGCGGCGCTGCTGAGAGAAAGGGCAAGGCCAAGGCTGCTGCAAGTTTGCAGCATTTGCAGTTTATGTTGGTGCAAACAAAGTGATTTGTAAGTTGTGTTGCAGCTTTTTGTGTTTATTGCGGGAAGGAGGTTGCTGAAAGTAAAGCGTAAAGTGTGATAAAAATATCTGCCGCATTGAGCCTGAAATTTACCACAATTATAAGTGGAGGGAATAATAGGGAATATTTGCCGTCCGAATCACAAGTTCTTCAGTCTAATGGCATGAAAAATACATCTGACTCTCATCCTGAACACAGAGTCCAGCTCAGCAAATGTTTATACAGAATGGATCTTCACTTCCCCTTGCCTTAATGTAACTTTCACTGTCTGGACAGGTTACTTTGAAAAAACATATTCGTGTTATGTAAATCGGATTGAAGCAGAGGAGCAGATTGGAGGTGCTGTTCAAACGGCAAGTTTGCAAGGGCGAACGGGGAAACGACGGCGAGACCGTGGTTGCGAGAGTGACAGCAATGGTGAGCGCGTTTGACAGATTGCAAGAAATGGAAGAAACAAAAATGTGAAAGTGGTGTACATCTGAATAAATGAGACGCAGCAGGTGTGGAGACGAGTGAGTGAACGGTCTGAATTCAGTTGGTTGGGTGACGGTGTTTGTCGTGTTCGGTGCTGGGTTCAGGACAATTATGGACCCTGGGAAATTCTGCAAATCGTATCTGCCTGTCAATAACAACTGAAGGAAAAGGTGAAGAAGTGACATAATACTGAACAAAACCGCCCTGCCCTGCACGGTTTACTGCTGCTGGCGAAGCGACGAAATTTATGAATGCCGCAATATCTGGCAGCGGTGGGATTCGAACCCACGCCCCCGCAGAGACTGGAGCCTAATTCAGCGTGGCTTCTGATACTAAAAACTGGTGATGTGAAATGTGGCTTGGTCTGGTAAAAACAAAGGGGAAACAAAAGGAAATTAAACTCGTGAACGCCAAACTCTTTTCTGATGCAACCCACTAGATCAGAAGAAGCTACGTGTTCACAGGGCAACACTAATAAATATATGTTTGTTGGACCACCTCCATTGTATATTTAATTCATAATTGATCACTGTTGTGTGTTGCAAGCAGGACGTTGGTGCAAGGAAAGTGTGATAAAATTATGATGTGATTGTGGGTAGCAATACATGTTTTTATTGCTGGTGAAAATAACAATGCAAATAGCAGAGGAGGGTTTCGATCCATCGACTTCTGGGTTATGGGCCCAGCACGCTCCCGCTGCGCCACTCTGCTGCGGGTTAGTAATTAGCTCGCGGCTGGTGTTTAGGTTTCGATGTCACACAGTGCTGTGTGTTAGCGAGAAAAATTTCAGCATCCAGGCCGTGTTGAAATCTATAGCATGACCCTTAAATAGTCCAGAGAACCGGACACCGCCACACCCGTGTTGGGAGTCTCACTTGGCTGCACAATGTCACAAGGACGCTCAATATTACACCACCCACAATGGGACAGTCAAAGAATGACACACAGAAAACCAGAAAGGGTATTTCCGGCCACACAAAGGAATGGACCGAGAAAGACCCTGAGGAAACGAGAGAGAGACACACAAACAGACTGAATAAAATGAGGGATAGACGGAGACTGAGGGAAAGTCCGAGACGGCGAGAGAAACAGAGAGGGAGATAGACAAACCGGGAAACGGAGACTGAGATGAAGAGAGAAACCTGCATGAAGGTGCTTTCTGCTGTGCAAAGGTATTCCCTGTTGTGTAAAGGCCAACAGCACCATCTGGTGGTGGAGAAGCGGCGCTGCTGAGAGAAAGGGCAAGGCCAAGGCTGCTGCAAGTTTGCAGCATTTGCAGTTTATGTTGGTGCGAACAAAGTGATTTGTAAGTTGTGTTGCAGCTTTTTGTGTTTATTGCGGGAAGGAGGTTGCTGAAAGTAAAGCGTAAAGTGTGATAAAAATATCTGCCGCATTGAGCCTGAAATTTACCACAATTATAAGTGGAGGGAATAATAGGGAATATTTGCCGTCCGAATCACAAGTTCTTCAGACTAATGGCATGAAAAACACATCTGACTCTCATCCTGAACACAGAGACCAGCTCAGCAAATGTTTATACAGAATGGATCTTCTCTTCCCCTTGCCTTAATGTAACTTTCACTGTCTGGACAGGTTACTTTGAAAAAACATATTCGTGTTATGTAAATCGGATTGAAGCAGAGGAGCAGATTGGAGGTGCTGTTCAAACGGCAAGTTTGCAAGGGCGAACGGGGAAACGCCGGCGAGATGGTGGTTGTGAGAGTGACAGCAATGGTGAGCGCGTTTGACAGATTGCAAGAAATGGAAGAAACAAAAATGTGAAAGTGGTGTACATCTGAATAAATGAGACGCAGCAGGTGTGGAGACGAGTGAGTGAACGGTCTGAATTCAGTTGGTTGGGTGACGGTGTTTGTCGTGTTCGGTGCTGGGTTCAGGACAATTATGGACCCTGGGAAATTCTGCAAATCGTATCTGCCTGTCAATAACAACTGTAGGTTAAGGTGAAGAAGTGACATAATACTGTACAAAACCGCACTGCTCTGCACGGATTACTGCTGCTGGCGAAGCGACGAAATTTATGAATGCCGCAATATCGGACAGCGGTGGGATTCGAACTCACGCCCCCGCAGAGACTGAAGCCTAAAACCAGCGCCTTAGACCGCTCGGCCACGCTACCACATAAATCAGTGTGGCTTCTGAAACTAGAAACTGGTGATGCGAAATGTGGCTTGGTCTGGTAAAAACAAAGGGGAACAAAAGGAAATTAAATTCGTGAACGCCAAACTTTTTTCTGATGCAAGCCACTAGATCAGAAGAAGCTACGTGTTCACAGGGCAACACTAATAAATATATGTTTGTTGGACCACCTCCATTGTATATTTAATTCACAATTGATCCCTGTTGTGTATTGCAAGCAGGACGTTGGTGCAAGTAATGTGTGATAAAATTATGATGTGATTGTGGGTTGCAACACATATTTTTATTGTTGTTGAAAATAACAATGCAAATAGCAGAGGATGGTTTCGATCCATCGACCTCTGGGTTATGGGCCCAGCACGCTTCCGCTGCGCCACTCTGCTGCGGGTTAGCAATTACTCGCGGCTGGTGTTTACGTTTCGATGTCCCACAGGGCTGTGTGTTAGCGAGACAAATTTCAGCATCCAGGCCGTGTTGAAAGCTATAGCATGACCTTTAAAAAGCCCAGAGAACCGGACACCGCGACACCCGTGTTGGGAGTCTCTCATGGCTGCACAATGTCACAAGGACGCTCAATATTACACCACCCACAATGGGACAGTCAAAGAATGACACACAGAAAACCAGAAAGGTTATTTCCGGCCACACAAAGGGAAGGACAGAGAAAGACCCTGAGGAAACGAGAGAGAGACACACAAACAGAGTGAATAAAATGAGGGATAGACAGAGACTGAGGGAAAGTCCGAGACGGCGAGAGAAACAGAGAGGGAGATAGACAAACCGAGAAACGGAGACTGAGATGAAGAGAGAAAACTGCATGAAGGTGCTTTCTGCTGTGCAAAGGTATTCCCTGTTGTGTAAAGGCCAACAGCACCATCTGGTGGTGGAGAAGCGGCGCTGCTGGAATGCGTTGAGAGAAAGGGGAAGGCCAAGGCTGCTGCAAGTTTGCAGCATTTGCAGTTTATGTTGGTGCGAACAAAGTGATTTGTAAGATGTGTTGCAGCTTTTTGTGTTTATTGCGGGAAGGAGGTTGGTGAAAGTAAAGCGTAAAGTGTGATAAAAATATCTGCCGCATTGAGCCTGAAATTTACCACAATTATAAGTGGAGGGAATAATAGGGAATATTTGCCGTCCGAATCACAAGTTCTTCAGACTAATGGCATGAAAAACACATCTGACTCTCACCCTGAACAGAGAGTCCAGCTCAGCAAATGTTTATACAGAATGGATCTTCTCTTCCCCTTGCCTTAATGTAACTTTCACTGTCTGGACAGGTTACTTTGAAAAAACATATTCGTGTTATGTAAATCGGATTGAAGCAGAGGAGCAGATTGGAGGTGCTGTTCAAACGGCAAGTTTGCAAGGGCGAACGGGGAAACGACGGCGAGATGGTGGTTGCGAGAGTGACAGCAATGGTGAGCGCGTTTGACAGATTGCAAGAAATGGAAGGAACAAAAATGTGAAAGTGGTGTACATCTGAATAAATGAGACGCAGCAGCTGTGGAGACGAGTGAGTGAACGGTCTGAATTCAGTTGGTTGGGTGACGGTGTTTGTCGTGTTCGGTGCTGGGTTCAGGACAATTATGGAACCTGGGAAATTCTGCAAATCGTATCTGCCTGTCAATAACAACTGAAGGAAAAGGTGAAGAAGTGACATAATACTGAACAAAACCGCCCTGCCCTGCACGGTTTACTGCTGCTGGCGAAGCGACGAAGTTTATGAATGCCGCAATATCTGGCAGCGGTGGGATTCGAACCCACGCCCCCGCAGAGACTGGAGCCTAAAAACAAAGGGGAAACAAAAGGAAATTAAATTCGTGAACGCCAAACTCATTTCTGATGCAACCCCCTAGATCAGAAGAAGCTACGTGTTCACAGGGCAACACTAATAATTAGATGTTTGTTGGACCACCTCCATTGTATATTTAATTCATAATTAATCCCTGTTGTGTATTGCAAGCAGGACGTTGGTGCAAGTAAAGTGTCATAAAATTAGGATGTGATTGTGGGTCGCAATACATATTTTTATTGTTGGTGAAAATAGCAATGCAAATAGCGAAGGATGGTTTCGATCCATCGACGTCTGGGTTACGGGCAGGTTTTTAGTTTTCGATGTTCCACCAGGCTGTGTGTTAGCGAAACAAATTTCCGCATCCAGGCTATGTTGAAAGCTGTAGCATTGAGCCTGAAATTTACATCAATTATAAGTGGAGGGAATAATAGGGAATATTTGCCGTCCTAATCACAAGTTCTTCAGACTAATGGCATGAAAAACACATCTGACTCTCATCCTAAAAACAATTGTGATTGAACACAGAGTCCACATCACCACCTGCTTATTAAGTATTTATCTTCTCTTCACCTTGTCTTAATTAGAATTTCGTGTCTCCACGGGTGAGTTCGCGCTCTGCATTCACCCGTTCAGCCACCTGAAGTGCCGGTTTCTTGCATGCACTGCGCATGTATTGGAAAACGGAACTTCCGGTCGCCTGAAGGAAGGGGTTCGGAGTTGAACTGCGTGCGCCGGAGAGGCAGCGCGTGCGCATCGAACTTCGGTATTTTTCTCAATTGGTGCACTGCGGGTAGGTCCTCAGCAGCTGCGCTTTTGAAAAGCAGGAATAAAGCTTTGGCAGAAGCTCCGTAACGATAAGGAAGAAGACATTTTTCACCAGTGGGGCTACTAAACGGAATATTTTTAATTCTGAAAGGGAGCTAAGTTTTTTTCAGAAAGTCTGAGGTCAGGTTCCAACTTAAAAAATTGGTTAAACAGGGGTTTGGACCATGTTTTGAGTAGAGTAGTTATAAGGAACAGCTCTCGCTTTGTGCAAGGCCTAATTGAATTAGATTTTTTTCTTAAATATGAAAATGACTGTTTAAAAATGAATTATTTAACATTTCCAAAAGTTTAAAAAAAGAAAATGATCATCAATTATATTCCTTTCAGTCAGTATGTATGTATGCCTTTCTGAAAATGTTACAGTTATTGGAAAATCATCTCGGGCCGTGATATTCATCAGGCGGGTATGATGTTTTCTCAATCCGATACCACACGTTTCCCACCATAGCCCCACGTGATATTCTAGCCACTCACTTTATTAAAATTACTTTAATAACTCTTTCCATTTTTTTCTCACAAGTACTTCATCTGTTTAAAGAGGAAGCCTGTGAGGGAGAGACATGCCCTTTGAGAATGCTGCCCTGGTCCTCGGTGCGATTTTGCTTCAGAGAATTGGAAACGACAGGGAAAAAGAAAGACTGAGGAACCGTCACCGTCTCCTGAGAAGGAAGAACTGCTACCCACCCCAGAGAGTGTCCAGGGAGAGGCTCTCATTTGAGATGCTGTCGGAGGAGTTGTGTGTGAGGAGGATGCGCTTCAGTAAAGAGGCAATCGGCCGACTATGTGACATGTTAAAGGAGGACCTTGAAACACGCTCGAAGACCCTCACTGCCTTGTGAGTGAGCATGAAGATATCCACAGCACTGAACTTCCTTGCAAGTGGGTCATTTCAGGCAAGCACCGGTGACATTACCAACATCTCCAAGAATGCTGCGAGGGCCTGCATTCACCAGGTCACAGATGCCATTTTCCGTAGGGCTTCAGAGTTCATTGACTTTGAGTTGTCCGCTCGCCATCAAAAGGAGATGGCCCTTGCATTTGAAGCCAATGCTGGATTCTCCAAAGTGATTGGGGCCGTCGATGGAACCCATTTTGCATTGAAGGCACCAGTGGATACGCCTGTGACATACATCAACAGGAAGGGGTTTAATTCATTGAATGTGATGATAGTCTGTGATGCGCACCTCAGGATCCTAAACGTGAATGCAAATCACCGGGGAAGTAATCATGACTCCTTTGTCCTCCGTAACTCGAACTTATATGGCGCCCTCAGCACATTGCCTCCAGGATCTGCATGGATATTGGGCGACAAGGGCTACCCGCTAAGACATTGGTTGATGACTCCCTACCGCAAGATTAATAATTAGGCTCAGGAGAGATACAACCAGGCTTACGTTTCCACACGGCAAGTGGTGGAGAGGACAATCGGAGTACTGAAATCACGCTTCCGGTGCCTTGACAGGTCAGGGGGGACCTTGCAGTATTCTCCTCAGAAAGTGGCAAAGATTGTGGTGGCCTGTTGTGCTTTGCATAACTTTGCCCTGCGGGAAGGACTGACCCGTAACGCTGCAGAGGAGCTCCCTGCTGAAATGGAGGACGTGGACGATGCCAATGTGCCTGTGGCCAGGCCTGATGGGGAGAAGCCAAGTTCTGCTGAAAGTAAGGCTGCTCGGGAACAGCTAGGAACCAACACCATCACGAGATAGCGTCGCCTTGTACCTCCCCCTCCCCCAGCAAGGCAAATAAAGGAACAGACACAATTTAAAGTGAAACAGTGAACTTTTATTGCAGCAACACAGACTTTTGAGGTTCAGTTTTGATGTACATCGTTTATAACTTTTAAATGTTAAATAGCTATTTTCTACTTTTCAAACATTTGCAATCATCAATAGTTTAGAATAAAATTTGTAAACAGTTTAAAGTTACTTTTTTGGTTTTTTAGTTCAATAAAAACATTCAAGATGGAAACTACCTATTTTCTAATTTTCAAACAGTTGTAATTTTTTTTTTGCAAATAAAAAAGTTGATTTGTTTCAAAGTGACTAGAGGCTGTACTTTTTCAATGAAAAGGTTACATACACTTTCAGTCACAAATATATATTTCAATAAAAAAATCAACGACAACATTTAACATTTAAATAAAACGAAAAATTAAACATATGAACGATTTGCCCCCTCGCATCTGTGACTGAGGGTCAATGGATGTGCATTGTGCAAAAGGTGATAACCTACTGTCGCCTGCGCTTTCCACGTCCCCGTGACCTCAGCCCTGGGCTGCGACTTGAAAGGGGCCCTGTGTGCCATCTCTTGCCCTTCAGCTCTTGCCTCCTGACAGTGTTGCTGCTGCTGCTGCTGCAAGGCACCGTTTGCTTGCATCACAACTGGAGGAGCAGCTGGCTCTTGGGCCCGCACTGTTTCTGCGCTGGGAGCAGGTAAGGGCGGTTCTGCCGGAGTCAAAGTAATGGCAGTAGAAAGTGGTTTAAGCAAGTGCAAGAGTCCAACGAGAGACTCATTTATTTGATTAAGCGCCATTCCAACATCTTGTTTGTGCAAGAGTTCAATGAGAGACTCATTTATTTGATTAAGCGCCATTCCAGCATCGGTTTTTTACAACTGCAATACTATCTGATTAAGTGACATGCCAATATAATCAATTCCCTGCCTTATCGAGGCAAGAGAGTCAACTTTCTTCTCAGTAAAATAGCACATCGAATCCCTCAACCCTTCAATCTGCTGCACCTGAGCTTGTAAATCATTCTGTACTGTTGAATGTCTTTCTGCTTCTCCCACCTGTTCTGCAGTATCAAGCTGGAGTCTGTCTTGCACAGAGCCAGAGGGGCCAGGAGATGGAGAGGTACTCTGCAGCAACCCAGGTTCCATACCCTCCTCTTCCACTAGCTGACAAAGCACAAGTTGCTCCTGCTCCTCCACCACCTCACTCACTGCTCCCACTGCATCAGCAACCCCTTCCCCAATGCCCTCTGCGGCTGCAGACTCAACGCACTGCTCATCCCGTGTGTGAGAACTCTGCTGTGCACCTGTGGAAAGGAAACAGTAAACATTTGCAAATGTAAAGCATGATCTGCCACATCACAGAAGCTGAGATTCAACATACATCTAACATTTTTAAACATATAGCTGGCCAGAGCAAGTCACATTTATGTATACAAATGTCTAATTCTACACCAGCCAAGGGGCAACCGCGACTAATTCCAAACAGATGCTCTACCCTTTCCTCATGCTCTGATAAAATCCTTAGCGTGACAAAACCACCGCCTGTCAGTGCACATTTTCTGGCGTTGTGAACAGTTTTACTCTAAAATGAAAACAGAAAATATGAAACGATTGAAACGTCAGCTTTTTCTGCAGATTACACCCACGTGCATTTGAAACATGGGCACAGCCTGGTTTGCAGACTGGGTTTTTTTTTCACTCACTAATTGAAATTTTACAACTCAAACCAGTGGAATCAAGATAAGAGCACAATCGATGACCTGAGCTGGCCCCAATGCTATAACATTTTATGGCAAGCTCAGGTGCCTGGATGATGAAGTCACGTGACTAATCACATGCATATCGCTTTTAAAAACTAGTTCAGTTAAATTTAAAGACATTTTACAGTTGACTTTTCTAATAACTGTAAAAACCTTGACAGATCACAATAAATCACTAAATTTCTTGCGGCATTGTTCTGCTGTCCGTGGAATGGTGGAGTTCGCGCTGACAACCTGGGCAACTTCAGACCAAACAAACATCTGCCCTTTCCGCGGCGCCCTGGACTTCTCATTCCCAATGATCCGCAGGCACTTCGCATCGACCTCGTTGAGGAGTGTGCTGAGGTCATCGTCACTGAAATTGTGAGTTCACTGAATGATGTGAATTGTGCTCATTCCAACCATTTCACTTTGCTGATTAAACAAAATAAAATGAATTAAAAAAATGCTTTCAGGGCTTTTAAAACTATTTAAATTACTTCAAATCTCTTTAAAACTGTTTAAGATTCTTCCAATTCATGTAAAAGTTTTTAAAAGTTTGTAAAAGTTAGCAAAGGTTCTTTAAAATACAAAGAAACAACTTACCATGACGATAGCAAAATACTGCGGATGCTGGAAATCCGAAATAACAACAGAAAACGCTGGAAAAACTCAGCAGGCCAGGCAGCATCCGTGGAGAGAGAAAGAGAGTTAACGTTTCAGGTCGATGACCTTTCATCAGAACTGGGAAGAGCCGGAAATCAAATAGATTTAAGGCCAGGGTAAAGCTGGGAAAAGGGGGAGGGGATAAAGGAACAAAGGGGGAGATGAAGAGACATTAAGAGACATTAAGAGATATGCAAGGCTAGAGGTGGTGTTAATGTGACAGATTAAGGCTGAATGAAGTGTGAAATCCACTGGCAGAATGAAGGACAGCTGCCAGCTTCTAGGAGGAAAAAAAAAAGGTGGGGGGGGACAAATAAAAGGGTGGATAAAATAAAATATAAATGTGATTGGAGCTGAGGTTATGATCTAAAATTGTTGAACTCGATATTGAGTCCAGAGGGCTGTAGCGTGCCTAAACGAAAGATGAGGTGCTGTTCCTCGAGCTTACGCTGAGCTTCCGTGGAACAGTGTAATAGGCCGAGGACGGTGAGGTCAGAGTGGGAGTGAAGCGGTGAATTAAAGTGACAGGCCACCGGGAGCTCGGGGTCCCCCTTACGGACTGAACGGAGGTGTTCCGCAAAGCGGTCACCCAATCTGCGTTTGGTCTCCCCAATGTAGAGGAGTCCACATCGTGAGCAGCGAATACAGTATACTAAATTGCAGGAAGTACAAGTAAATCGCTGTTTCACCTGGAAGGGGTGTTTGGGGCCCTGGACAGTGGGAAGAGGGGAGGTATAAGGGCATGTGTTGCATCTCCTGCGCGTGCACGGGAAGGTGCCGGGCGAAGGGGAAGGGGTGCTGGGGGTGGTAGAGGAGTGGACTAGGGTGTCGCGGAGGGAGCGGTCCCTAAGGAATGCTGAAAGGGGAGGTGAGGGGAAGATGTGTTTGGTGGTGGGATCACGTTGGAGGTGTCGGAAATGGCGGAGGATGATCCGTTGAATGTGGAGGCTGGTGGGGTGAAAGGTGAGGACAAGGGGAACCCTATCGTGGTTCCGGGAGGGAGGGGCAGGGGTGAGGGCAGATGTGCGGGAGATAGAACGGACACGGTCGAGGGCCGTGTCGACCACGGTAGAGGGGAATCCTCGGTTGAGGAAAAAGGAAGACATGTCGGAAGCACTGGTATGGAAGGTGGCATCATCAGAGCAGATGCGGCGGAGACGGAGAAACTGGGAGAATGGAATAGAGTCCTTACAGGAGTCGGGGTGGGAGGAAGTGTAGTCCAGGTAGCTGTGGGAGTCGGTGGGCTTGTAGTGAATGTTAGTCAATAACCTATCCCCAGAGATGGAGATGGAGAAGTCAAGGAAGGGAAGGGAAGAGTCGGAGATGGACCATGTGAAGGTGAGGGAAGGGTGGAAATTGGAAGCATAGTGAATGAAATGTTCTAGTTCAGGGCGAGAGCAGGAGACGGCACCGATACAGTCATCAATGTACCGGAAAAAGAGGTGAGGGAGGGGACCCGAGTAGGAATGGAACAAAGAGTGTTCCACATATCCCACGAAAAGGCAGGCATAGCTAGGACCCATGCGGGTACCCATAGCAACACCTTTAATTTGGAGGAAATGGGTAGTCAAAGGAGAAGTTGTTCAATGTGAGAACAAGTTCAGCCAGGCGGAGGAGGGTGGTGGTGGATGGGGACTGGTTGGGCCTCTGTTCAAGGAAGAAGCGGCGCGCCCTCAGGCCATCCTGGTGGGGAATGGAGGTGTAGAGGGATTGTACATCCATAGTGAAGAGGAGACGGTTGGGGCCGGGAAACTGGAAACTGTTAAAATGGCGGAGGGCATCGGAAGAGTCGCGGATGTAGGTGGGAAGAGACTGGACAAGGGGAGAAAAAATAGAGTCGAGATAGGAAGAGATAAGTTCCGTGGGGCAAGAACAGGCTGAAACGATGGGTCTACCGGGGCAGTCCTGTTTGTGGATCTTGGGAAGGAGGTAGAAGCGGGCTGTGCGGGGTTGGTGAACTATGAGGTTGGCGGCCGTGGGGGGAAGATCTCCAGAGGAGATGAGGTCAGTGACAGTCTTGGACACGGTGGCTTGATGTTCGGTAGTGGGGTCATGGTCCAGGTGGAGGTAGGAGGAGGTGTCAGAGAGTTGGCGTTCAACTTCCGCTAGGTAGAGGTCGGTTCGCCAACTTACCATGTTGTTTGCATCTAAAAAAGGGTTGCAGCATGTGAAAAAAATCGGGGGCGTGGCCTATGCAAATACCACTTCGGAGGGTGTGTCTTCACTACCCTCCGCTCCGGAGGCTCCGCGCACACTGCGCTTCGGGGCGGTGTGACGTCAGACGCTGCCCGGGAGTCCTCTTCAGGAAATCCTAATTTCAAGTGGGCCAGAAGCAGAACGGCAGACGCGGTGGTTAAGTGCGCGCACGATCCTTGCGCCCGCGGCAAGCCGGAGAGGCGAATTTCTGGGCCATTATGTTATTATAGGCAAAATAAGACAATCAAAGGAACTAGAAACACAGAAGGAAACAGTGCAGGTGAGCGCCGCATAGCAAACGGAGCAATGTGAGACAATAAGAAGGAGGCGGATATTTGCTGGTCTATAAATGTATAATGTAATTAATGAATACGGCTCTTGTAATGTGCCTTTTATATTATAAAACTCAAAACTCTTTACACAATGAATGTCTTCTGAAGTGCGGAGAAGATTATGTCGGCAAAACAAGCAAAAGATTGAGACAATTTGACAGAGAGGAAGATAAATTGAATACAAGGCAGAGAGAGAAGAATGGAAGATGAGATATAGCAAGAGAGATAAAAGTATTAATTAAAGGAAACATAATGTCAAAACAGAGAAATAAAAGGGAAGACGAGCAGCATGGCACAAAAACACGGATATAAAAAGGCAAACAGAAAGACGGAGAAAATGTAAGAGATACACACAGAGTCTCGCAGATAGTGAGAGGCAAATAGATAGAGAGAGGAAGAGTTATAGACCGGGTGGAAAGGTAAAAAAGAAAAACAGAGAAAGATTAGAGAGGCGAGATTGAGCCAGACGGAGAGTGCGATAAATGGAAAGAGGAGACAACGAAGGCAGAGACAGAGAGTAGAACATGAAGGTAATTGGCAAATAAAACAGAGATGAGACGAGAGGTACTTTTACGCAGCAAGGGATTATGATTTGGAACGCACTGCCTGACAGGATGGCGGAAGCAGATTCTCAGTCACTTTCTAAATGGAATTGGCCAAACCTGGAAGGAGAGAACACTGCAGAGCTGTGGAGAAAGAGCTGGGGATTGGGACGAGTTGTTTAGAGTTTGTGAATGAGCCGGCACAGGCATGAGGGGGTTAATGGACTTAATCTATGCTGCGAAATTATAGGAAGACATGCAGCGACATAGATATACAGAGTGAAACAGAAAGAGAAAGAAAGCAAAGGGTTACAATAAGAGAGATAAAACAGCGACAGACAGAAATTAAAAGAGACTTGAAGTAAAAAGACAAAAAAGCACAGAAAGAGATTGAGATTGATGGATATACACAGAGAGACAGCGACAATGAAAGACAAACAGATACAAATACAAACAGGGCGGTAAAGACAGGAGTGAGATGAACACACATAACGCAGTAGATAATACTTTTCAAACACGCATTGTAATGAGCCTGTAGTGTGGGAGTGCAGACTGACACAACAGCAGCAGATGAAGCAGGCGGGCCAGTTAATGCATGTTCTGGAGTGATAAACTTTTGGTTCTAATTCTAAAGGTGATGGCTGGATGCTGCACAATAAAGTCACTCAGTCTTGCGACAGCTGTGGCTCAGTGGGTAGACACCATCGCCTCTGAGTTAAAAGGTTGTGAGCTCAAGTCCCACTCCATGGGACTCAAGCAGATGAATCTAGGCTGACACTCCAGTACAGTGCTGAGGGAGTGCTGCACTGTTGCAGGTGCCGTCTTTCGGATGAGACGCTAAACCGAAGTCCCATCTGATTTCTAAGGTGGACGTAAAAGATCCCCGGGCACTATGTCGATGAACAGCTGAGGAGTTATGCCCGGTGACCTCGCTAATATTTATCCCTCAATCAACATTATAAAAACAGATTATCTGGTCATTATCACATTGCTGTTTGTGGGATTTGCAGTGCAGAAATTGGTTGCTGCGTTGCCCACGTTACATCAGTGACTACACTCCAGAAGTACTTGATTGACTGTGAAGCGTTTTGAGACGTCTAGTGCTCGTGAAAGGCGGTATATAAATGTAAGTCTTTCTTTTATCTCTTACTGCAGAGGTTTTCACAGGCTCTCTGTGAAATGTATAACTATCTTTCCAATGAAACAAACACTTTTATTTTTATTTAGAGCGGAAATCGTTGCCAACATCCCTATTAAATTGAAACATTCTGTGAACTAATTCAACTCCAATATAGCATGTCTTCCCCTTTCTTCAATGTGAAAGACTCGTGTCCGGAACTGGAGACTCGCATACAATTTAAAATAACCAGAATCTCACTGTGGCCACACTGAAAGTCGGCTTTTCACCATTTATTAGGTTAGTTAAACCTCAGTGGTGACAATTTAATTAGACCAATATTGTATTGATGAAACACAATACAGAACAGATAAATGAAAACAACATAGCATTATCTTACAATAAATGACAGCTTTCCTTTTCATTCTTCAGGTGTCTTTCCAAACGACTGGACAATTATTGACTTTTACTGAACAATAATTAGTGTTTTCCGTGGTACATAACTTTTAAACTCTTACACAAAAGGGAAAAGAGGGTGGCACCAAAAACCGTCACACAAGCTTTTCACAGAGGCATTGCACTAAAATCTTGCAGAATTTAACTGTAGAAAAGGAACAGAATCTTTCCCTTTCTCCTTCTTAGATTCATCATAGACGACCTGCCGATATTTTCCCCAAACGAATCTTCAATTTCTGATGTTTGCTGTTTAAACTCATTTGGAAAATCAGTTAATTAACCCAAACGTACTGATTATCTGCCTTATTCTTCTGAAACTGGTTAATGTAATCAATCTGCAATTTTTTCGCTCCCTACGCTCTCAGGTCCCTTTATTATCTTGAAAACTTCGATCAAATCACATCTTGGCAAACTCTTTTTAAAAATCCAAGGGAAGACAACGGTAGTTTGTCTAATCTCTCCCCGTAATTTAACCCTTGAATTTTGGAAAATCTCTGCACTCCCTTCAAGGCCAACATATCCTTCCTGAGGTATGTCTATCCAGGGATTTGTATAGCTGAAGCATAACTTCTACCCCCTTGTATTTTAGACTTCTGGATAAAAAGGTCAGCATTCATCAGCCTTTTTGATTCTTTCTATTTTTAAACTGTTTGATTAATTCTGATTTTAATGATCTATGTGCATCGATCTCCAAGTCTCTTTGGACCTCCACTGTTTCTAGCTTTTCACCATTTAGAACATATTATCCTGTTCTATCCTTTTTAGTTCCAAGGTGGCTGACCTTACATTTGCCTACTTTAAAATCCATTTCTCACAGGCTTGTCCATTCATTGAAGCTTTAATATATCTTTGTAATTGATGCTTCTATCTACACTGCTTAGATTGCCGCCGATCCTAGAGTCATCAGTTGAATTGCAATTACAGCGCTTTGTAATTCTTCAAACTGATTTAAAAATATAACGGGGTCTTTAAACAGGTTTGTAAATCTAGACCAATGTTTTGAAAAGTTCAAATTCATTTCCTACCGCGGTAACCGTAACTTCAAACCTGAACCTTGGAGTGAAACGGATCTTTTGTTAAAGAGAGTTTTGTTTTGGTTTGTCTCCGCCTTTCTGCACCAGAGTTTTTAACTTCAGTTGTAGTTCAGAGCGTATTGTACAATTCTGGGCGCACAATCTTAAATTAAAATGAGCATTGCCAATCTACAATTATTAAAACTTTTATACAACTTAGAAATATAATTTCTAACGATTCTTAGGACTGCTTATCTCTGGTCCTCTCAACATTGTTGGAGTCCGTCACCCTTAATTCTGTCGCCTTTTGAGACTAGTCCATCTGGACTGCTCGAAAATGACACTGATTTATTATTATGATTATGATTATGATTCTTTGGATTTGGCCTCTATTGGAGGAGACCGGTCTACCCTACTTTTCCTTCCATTCATCCCTGCAATGGATTATGAAATCAAAGTGCTTAAATTTATGTGATATTCCCCAGTCGCAAGCCAAGAAACATACACTTAAACTCTCAGGAACTGTTAACATTTTGTGTTATGAATGAAAACAAAACATGTTGAAGACACTTATCCTAATTCTTCACACAGCGGTCCTCTTTCTTTAACTTTGGCTGTGAGCTTTTTAATTTATTTTTCCTCTTCCTAATATCTTTTGTTGCACATCAAGTGTTCAACATAGAGTTTTTATTAGCTGCTAGTTGAGCCACCAGCTTCACAGGCAATGCCAGGCCTGGAGCTGGGCCCGCATACAGCTGAGATTGACAGGCAATGCCAGGCATGGACTCTGGTCAACATACAGCTTAGATTGACAGGCAATGCCAGGCCTGGACTCCGGTCAACATAGAGCTGAGATTGCCAGGCAATGCCAGGCCTGGACTCTGGTCAACATACAGTTTAGATTGTCTTGCAATGCCAGGCCTGGACTCTGGTCAACATGCAGCTGAGATTGACAGGCAATGCCAGGCCTGGACTCTGGTCAACATACAGTTTAGATTGACAGACAATGCCAGGCCGGGACTCAGGTATACATAGAGCTGAGATTCACAGGCAATCCCAGGCCTGGACTCTGGTCAACATACAGCTGAGATGGACAGGCAATGCCATGCCTGGAGTCTGGTCAACATAAAGCTTAGATTGACAGGCAATGCCAGGCCTGGACTCTGGTCAACATACAGCTGAGATTGAGAGGCAATGCCAGGCCTGGATGCTGATCAACATACAGCTGAGATTGACAGGCAATGCCAGGCCTGGATTCTGAAAAAAATACAGCTGAGATTGACAGGCAATGCCAAGCCTGTACTCTGGTCAACATACAGCTTAGATTGACAGGCAATGCCACGCCTGGATCTGGGTCCGCATACAGCTGAAATTGACAGGCAATGGCAGGCCTGGACTCTGGTCAACATACAGCGTGGATTGACAGGCAATGCCAGGCCTGGACTCTGGTCAACATACAGCTGAGATTGACAGGCAATGCCAGGCGTGGACTCTGGTCAACATACAGCTGAGATTGTCAGGCAATGCCAGGCCTGGACTCAGGTCAAAATACAGCTTAGATTGACAGGCAAAGTTAGGCCTGGACTCTGGTCAACATACAGCTGAGATTGACAGGCAATGCCAAGCCTGGAGTCTGGTCAACATACCGTTTAGATTGACAGGCAATGCCAGGCCTGGACTCTGAACAACATACAGCTGAGATTGAAAGGCAATGCCAATCCTGGACTCTGGTCAACATACAGATTAGATTGACAGGCAATGCCAGGCCTGTACTCTGGTCAACACACAGTTTAGATTGACAGGCATTGCCAGGCCTGGAGCTGGGTCCGCATACAGCTTAGATTGACAGGCAATCCACGCCTGGAGTTGGGTCCGCATACAGCTGAGATTGACAGGCAATGCCAGGCCTGGATGCTGATCAACATACAGCTGAGATTGACAGGCAATGGCAGGCCTGGAGCTGGGTCCGCATACAGCTTAGATTGACAGGCAATCCACGCCTGGAGTTGGGTCCGCATACAGCTGAGATTGACAGGCAATGCCAGGCCTGGATGCTGATCAACATACAGCTGAGATTGACAGGCAATGCCAGGCCTGGTTTCTGAAAAAAATACAGCTGAGATTGACAGGCAATGCCAAGCCTGTACTCTGGTCAACATGCAGCTTAGATTGACAGGCAATGCCACGCCTGGAGCTGGGTCCGCATACAGCTGAAATTGACAGGCAATGCCAGGCCTGGACTCTGGTCAAAATCAGCTTAGATTGACAGGCAATGTTTGGCCTGAACTCTGGTCAACATACAGCTGAGATTGACAGGCAATGCCAGGCCTGGACTCTGGTCAAAATACAGCTTAGATTGACAGGCAATGTTTGGCCTGGACTCTGGTCAACATACCGTTTAGATTGACAGGCAATGCCAGGCCTGGACTCTGAACAACATACAGCTGAGATTGACAGGCAATGCCAGGACTGGACTCTGGTCAACATACAGTTTAGATTGACAGGCAATGCCAGGCCTGGAGCTGGGTCCGCATAAAGCTTAGACTGACAGGCAATGCAAGTCCTGGTGTCTGGTCAACATACAGCTTAGATTGACAGGCAATGCCAGGCCTGGACTCTGGTCAACATACAGCTGAGATTGACAGGCAATGCCAGGCCTGGACTCTGGTCAACATACAGCTTAGATTGACAGGCAATGCCAGGCCTGGACTCTGGTCAACATACAGCTGAGATTGACAGGCAATGCCAGGCCTGGAGTCTGGACCGCATACAGCTTAGATTGACAGGCAATGCTTGGCCTGGACTCTGGTCAACAAACAGCAGAGATTGACAGGCAATGCCAGGCCAAGAGTCTGGTCAACATGCAGCTTAGATTGACAGGCAATGCCAGGACTGGACTCTGGTCAACATACAGCTGAGATTGACAGGCAATGCCAGGCCTGGACTCTGGTCAACGTACAGCTGAGTTTGTCAGGCAATGCCAGGCCTGGACTCTGGTCAACATACAGCTTAAATTGACAGGCAATGCCAGGCCGGGACTCTGTTCAACATACAGCTGAGATTGACAGGCAATGCCAGGCCTGGAGTCTGGTCAACACACAGCTGAGTTTGACAGGCAATGCCAGGCCTGGCCTCTGGTCAACATACAGCTGAGATTGACAGGCAATGCCAGGCCTGGAGCTGGGTCCGCATACAGCTGAGATTGACAGGCAATGCCAGGCCTGGTCTCTGGTCAACATGCAGATTAGATTGATAGGCAATGCCAGGCCTGGTTTCTGGACAACATACAGCTGAGATTGACAGGCAATGTCAGGCCTGGAGCTGGGTCCGCATACAGCTTAGATTGACAGACACTGCCAGGCCTAAACACTGGTCAACATAAAGCTGAGATTGACAGGAAATGCCAGGCCTGGAGTCTGGTCAACATACAGCTTTTATTGACAGGCAATGCCAGGCCTGGAGACTGGTCAACATGCAGCTTTTATTGACAGGCAATGCCAGGCCTGGACTCTGGTCAACTTACCGCTTAGATTGACAGGCAATGCCACGCCTGGAGCTGGGTCTGCATACAGTTAGATTGACAGGCAATGCCAGGCCAGGACTCTGGTCAACATACAGCTGAAATTGACAGGCAATGCCAGGCCTGGACTCTGGCTAACATACAGCTGAGATTGAGAGGCAATGCCAGGCCTGGATTCTGGTCAACATACAGCTGAGATTGACAGGCAATGCCAGGCCTGGATTCTGGTCAACATACAGCTTAGATTGACAGGCAATGCAAGGCCGGGAGTTGGGTCCGCATACAGCTTAGATTGACAGGCAATGCCTGGCCTGGACTCTGGGCAACATACAGCTGAGAGTGACAAGCAATGCCAGGTCTGGAGTCTGGTCAACATACAGCTGAGATTGACAGGCAATGCCAGGCCGGGACTCTGGTCAACATACAGCTGAGATTGACAGGCAATGCCAGGCTTGGACTCTGGTCAACATACAGCTGAGAGTTTCAGGCAATGCCAGGCCTGGAGACTGGTCAACATACAGCTTAGATTGACAGGCAATGCCAGGCCTGGAGTCTGGTCAACATACAGCTTAGATTGACAGAGACTGCCAGGCCTGGACTCTGGTCAACATACAGCTGAGATTCACAGGCAATGCCAGGCCTGGACTCTGGTCAACATACAGCTGAGATTCACAGGCTATGCCAGGCCTGGACTCTGGCCAACATACAGCTGAGATTGTCAGGCAATGCCAGGCCTGGAGACTGGTCAACATACAGCTGAGATTGACAGGCAATGCCAGGCCTGGCCTCTGGTCAACATACAGCTGAGATTGACAGACAATGCCAGGCCTGGTTTCTGGTCAACATACAGCTGAGATTGACAGGCAATGCCAGGCCTGGAGCTGGGACCGCATACAGCTTAGATTGACAGGCAATGCCTGGCCTGGTTTCTGGGCAACATACAGTTGAGATTGACAGGCAATGTCAGTCCTGGACTCTAGTCAGCATACAGCTTAGATTGACAGGCAATGACAGGCCTGGACACTGGTCAACATACAGCTGAGATTGACAGGCAATGCCAGGCCTGGACTCTGGTCAACTTACCGCTTAGATTGACAGACAATGCCAGGCCTGGAGCTGGGTCCGCATACAGCTTAGATTGACAGGCAATGCCAGGCCTGGACTCTGGTCAACATACAGCTGAGATTGACAGGCACTGCCAGGCCTGGACTCTGGTCAACATACAGCTGAGATTGGCAGGCAATGCCAGGCCTGGATTCTGGTCAACATACTGTTTAGATTGACAGAAAATGCCAGGCCTGGAGTTGGGTCCGCATTCAGCTTAGATTGACAGGCGATGCCTGGCCTCGAATCTGGTCAACATACAATTTAAATTGACAGGCAATGCCAGGCCTGGACTCTGGTCAACATACAGCTTAGATTGACAGGCAATGCCAGGCCTGGACTCTGGTCAACATACAGCTGAGATTGACAGGCAATGCCAGGCCTGGAGTCTGGACCGCATACAGCTTAGATTGACAGGCAATGCTTGGCCTGGACTCTGGTCAACAAACAGCAGAGATTGACAGGCAATGCCAGGCCAAGAGTCTTGTCAACATGCAGCTTAGATTGACAGGCAATGCCAGGCCTGGACTCTGGTCAACGTACAGCTGAGTTTGTCAGGCAATGCCAGGCCTGGACTCTGGTCAACATACAGCTTAAATTGACAGGGAATGCCAGGCCGGGACTCTGTTCAATTTACAGCTGAGATTGACAGGCAATGCCAGGCCTGGAGTCTGGTCAACACACAGCTGAGTTTGACAGGCAATGCCAGGCCTGGAGCTGGGTCCGCATACAGCTGAGATTGACAGGCAATGCCAGGCCTGGTCTCTGGTCAACATGCAGATTGGATTGATAGGCAATGCCAGGCCTCGTTTCTGGACAACATACAGCTGAGATTGACAGGCAATGTCAGGCCTGGAGCTGGGTCCGCATACAGCTTAGATTGACAGGCAATGCCAGGCCAAAACACTGGTCAACATAAAGCTGAGATTGACAGGAAATGCCAGGCCTGGAGTCTGGTCAACATACAGCTTTTATTGACAAGCAATGCCAGGCCTGGAGACTGGTCAACATGCAGCTTTTATTGACAGGCAATGCCAGGCCTGGACTCTGGTCAACTTACCGCTTAGATTGACAGGCAATGCCAGGCCTGGAGCTGGGTCCGCATACAGTTAGATTGACAGGCAATGCCAGGCCAGAACTCTGGTCAACATCCAGCTGAAATTGACAGGCAATGCCAGGCCTGGACTCTGGCTAACATACAGCTGAGATTGACAGGCAATGCCAGGCCTGGATTCTGGTCAACATACAGCTGAGATTGACAGGCAATGCCAGGCCTGGCTTCTGGTCAACATACAGCTTAGATTGACAGGCAATGCAAGGCCGGGAGTTGGGTCCGCATACAGCTTAGATTGACAGGCAATGCCTGGCCTGGAGTCTGGTCAACATACAGCTGAGATTGACAGGCAATGCCAGGCCTGGACTCTGGTCAACATACAGCTGAGATTTTCAGGCAATGCCAGGCCTGGAGACTGGTCAACATACAGCTTAGATTGACAGGCAATGCCAGGCCTGGAGTCTGGTCAACATACAGCTTAGATTGACAGAGACTGCCAGGCCTGGACTCTGGTCAACATACAGCTGAGATTCACAGGCAATGCCAGGCCTGGACTCTGGTCAACATACAGCTGAGATTCACAGGCTATGCCAGGCCTGGACTCTGGTCAACATACAGCTGAGATTGTCAGGCAATGCCAGGCCTGGAGACTGGTCAACATACAGCTTAGATTGACAGGCAATGTCAGGCCTGGAGTCTGGTCAACATACAGCTTAGATTGACCATGAATGCCAGGCCTGGACTCTGGTCAACATACAGCTTAAATAGACAGGCAATGCCAGGCCTGGACTCTGGTCAACATACTGCTTAAATTGACATGCAATGCCAGGCCTAGACTCTGGTCAACATACAGCTTAGATAGACAGGCAATGCCAGGCCTGGACTCTGGTCAACATACTGCTTAAATTGACATGCAATGCCAGGCCTGGACTCTGTTCAACATACAGCTGAGATTGACAGGCAATGCCAGGCCTGGCCTCTGGTCAACATACAGCTGAGATTGACAGACAATGCCAGGCCTGGTTTCTGGTCAACATACAGCTGAGATTGACAGGCAATGCCAGGCCTGGAGCTGGGACCGCATACAGCTTAGATTGACAGGCAATGCCTGGCCTGGTTTCTGGGCAACATACAGCTGAGATTGACAGGCAATGCCAGGCCTGGAGCTGGGACCGCATACAGCTTAGATTGACAGGCAATGCCTGGCCTGGTTTCTGGGCAACATACAGCTGAGATTGACAGGCAATGTCAGTCCTGGACTCTAGTCAGCATACAGCTTAGATTGACAGGCAATGACAGGCCTGGACACTGGTCAACATACAGCTGAGATTGACAGGCAATGCCAGGCCTGGAGTCTGGTCAACATGCAGCTTTGATTTACAGGCAATGCCAGGCCTGGACTCTGGTCAACTTACCGCTTAGATTGACAGGCAATGCCAGGCCTGGAGCTGGGTCCGCATACAGCTTAGATTGACAGGCAATGCCAGGCCTGGACTCTGGTCAACATACAGCTGAGATTGACAGGCAATGCCATGCCTGGAGTCTGGTCAACATACAGTTTAGATTGTCTTGCAATGCCAGGCCTGGACACTGGTCAACATACAGTTTAGATTGTCTTGCAATGCCAGGCCTGGACTCTGGTCAACATGCAGCTGAGATTGACAGGCAATGCCAGGCCTGGACTCTGGTCAACATACAGTTTAGATTGACAGACAATGCCAGGCTGGGACTCAGGTATACATAGAGCTGAGATTCACAGGCAATGCCAGGCCTGGACTCTGGTCAACATACAGCTGAGATGGACAGGCAATGCCAGGCCTGGAGTCTGGTCAACATACAGCTTTTATTGACAAGCAATGCCAGGCCTGGAGACTGGTCAACATGCAGCTTTTATTGACAGGCAATGCCAGGCCTGGACTCTGGTCAACTTACCGCTTAGATTGACAGGCAATGCCAGGCCTGGAGCTGGGTCCGCATACAGTTAGATTGACAGGCAATGCCAGGCCAGAACTCTGGTCAACATACAGCTGAAATTGACAGGCAATGCCAGGCCTGGACTCTGGCTAACATACAGCTGAGATTGACAGGCAATGCCAGGCCTGGATTCTGGTCAACATACAGCTGAGATTGACAGGCAATGCCAGGCCTGGATTCTGGTCAACATACAGCTTAGATTGACAGGCAATGCCTGGCCTGGAGTCTGGTCAACATACAGCTGAGATTGACAGGCAATGCCAGGCCTGGACTCTGGTCAACATACAGCTGAGATATTCAGGCAATGCCAGGCCTGGAGACTGGTCAACATACAGCTTAGATTGACAGGCAATGCCAGGCCTGGAGTCTGGTCAACATACAGCTTAGATTGACAGAGACTGCCAGGCCTGGACTCTGGTCAACATACAGCTGAGATTCACAGGCAATGCCAGGCCTGGACTCTGGTCAACATACAGCTGAGATTCACAGGCTATGCCAGGCCTGGACTCTGGTCAACATACAGCTGAGATTGTCAGGCAATGCCAGGCCTGGAGACTGGTCAACATACAGCTTAGATTGACAGGCAATGTCAGGCCTGGAGTCTGGTCAACATACAGCTTAGATTGACCATGAATGCCAGGCCTGGACTCTGGTCAACATACAGCTTAGATAGACAGGCAATGCCAGGCCTGGACTCTGGTCAACATACTGCTTAAATTGACATGCAATGCCAGGCCTGGACTCTGGTCAACACACAGCTTAGATAGACAGGCAATGCCAGACCTGGACTCTGGTCAACATACTGCTTAAATTGACATGCAATGCCAGGCCTGGACTCTGTTCAACATACAGCTGAGATTGACAGGCAATGCCAGGCCTGGCCTCTGGTCAACATACAGCTGAGATTGACAGACAATGCCAGGCCTGGTTTCTGGTCAACATACAGCTGAGATTGACAGGCAATGCCAGGCCTGGAGCTGGGACCGCATACAGCTTAGATTGACAGGCAATGCCTGGCCTGGTTTCTGGGCAACATACTGCTGTGATTGACAGGCAATGCCAGGCCTGGAGCTGGGACCGCATACAGCTTAGATTGACAGGCAATGCCTGGCCTGGTTTCTGGGCAACATACAGCTGAGATTGAAAGGCAATGTCAGTCCTGGACTCTAGTAAGCATACAGCTTAGATTGACAGGCAATGACAGGCCTGGACACTGGTCAACATACAGCTGAGATTGACAGGCAATGCCAGGCCTGGAGTCTGGTCAACATGCAGCTTTGATTTACAGGCAATGCCAGGCCTGGACTCTGGTCAACTTACCGCTTAGATTGACAGGCAATGCCAGGCCTGGAGCTGGGTCCGCATACAGCTTAGATTGACAGGCAATGCCAGGCCTGGACTCTGGTCAACATACAGCTGAGATTGACAGGCAATGCCATGCCTGGAGTCTGGTCAACATACAGTTTAGATTGTCTTGCAATGCCAGGCCTGGACTCTGGTCAACATACAGTTTAGATTGTCTTGCAATGCCAGGCCTGGACTCTGGTCAACATGCAGCTGAGATTGACAGGCAATGCCAGGCCTGGACTCTGGTCAACATACAGTTTAGATTGACAGACAATGCCAGGCCGGGACTCAGGTATACATAGAGCTGAGATTCACAGGCAATGCCAGGCCTGGACTCTGGTCAACATACAGCTGAGATGGACAGGCAATGCCATGCCTGGAGTCTGGTCAACATAAAGCTTAGATTGACAGGCAATGCCAGGCCTGGACTCTGGTCAACATACAGCTGAGATTGAGAGGCAATGCCAGGCCTGGATGCTGATCAACATACAGCTGAGATTGACAGGCAATGCCAGGCCTGGATTTGAAAAAAATACAGCTGAGATTGACAGGCAATGCCAAGCCTGTACTCTGGTCAACATACAGCTTAGATTGACAGGCAATGCCACGCCTGGATCTGGGTCCGCATACAGCTGAAATTGACAGGCAATGGCAGGCCTGGACTCTGGTCAACATACAGCGTGGATTGACAGGCAATGCCAGGCCTGGACTCTGGTCAACATACAGCTGAGATTGACAGGCAATGCCAGGCGTGGACTCTGGTCAACATACAGCTGAGATTGTCAGGCAATGCCAGGCCTGGACTCAGGTCAAAATACAGCTTAGATTGACAGGCAATGTTTGGCCTGGACTCTGGTCAACATACCGTTTAGATTGACAGGCAATGCCAGGCCTGGACTCTGAACAACATACAGCTGAGAATGACAGGCAATGCCAGGACTGGACTCTGGTCAACATACAGTTTAGATTGACAGGCAATACCAGGCCTGGAGCTGGGTCCGCATAAAGCTTAGACGGACAGGCAATGCAAGTCCTGGTGTCTGGTCAACATACAACTTAGATTGACAGGCAATGCCAGGCCTGGACTCTGGTCAACATACAGCTTAGATTGACAGGCAATGCCAGGCCTGGACTCTGGTCAACATACAGCTGAGATTGACAGGCAATGCCAGGCCTGGAGTCTTGTCAACATACAGCTTAGATTGACAGGCAATGCCAGGCCTGGACTCTGGTCAACATACAGCTGAGATTGACAGGCAATGCCAGGCCTGGAGTCTGGACCGCATACAGCTTAGATTGACAGGCAATGCTTGGCCTGGACTCAGGTCAACAAACAGCAGAGATTGACAGGCAATGCCAGGCCAAGAGTCTGGTCAACATGCAGCTTAGATTGACAGGCAATGCCAGGACTGGACTCTGGTCAACATACAGCTGAGATTGACAGGCAATGCCAGGCCTGGACTCTGGTCAACGTACAGCTGAGTTTGTCAGGCAATGCCAGGCCTGGACTCTGGTCAACATACATCTTAGATAGACAGGCAATGCCAGGCCTGGACTCTGTTCAACATACAGCTGAGATTGACAGGCAATGCCAGGCCTGGAGCTGGGACCGCATACAGCTTAGATTGACAGGCAATGCCTGGCCTGGTTTCTGGGCAACATACAGCTGAGATTGACAGGCAATGTCAGTCCTGGACTCTAGTCAGCATACAGCTTAGATTGACAGGCAATGACAGGCCTGGACACTGGTCAACATACAGCTGAGATTGACAGGCAATGCCAGGCCTGGAGTCTGGTCAACATGCAGCTTTGATTTACAGGCAATGCCAGGCCTGGACTCTGGTCAACTTACCGCTTAGATTGACAGGCAATGCCAGGCCTGGAGCTGGGTCCGCATACAGCTTAGATTGACAGGCAATGCCAGGCCTGGACTCTGGTCAACATACAGCTGAGATTGACAGGCACTGCCAGGCCTGGACTCTGGTCAACATACAGCTGAGATTGGCAGGCAATGCCAGGCCTGGATTCTGGTCAACATACTGTTTAGATTGACAGACAATGCCAGGCCTGGAGTTGGGTCCGAATTCAGCTTAGATTGACAGGCGATGCCTGGCCTCGAATCTGGTCAACATACAATTTAAATTGACAGGCACTGCCAGGCCTGGACTGTGGTCAACATACAGCTGAGATTGGCAGGCAATGCCAGGCCTGGACTCTGGTCAACATACAGCTTAGATTGACAGGCAATGCCAGGCCTGGACTCTGGTCAACATACAGCTGAGATTGACAGGCAATGCCAGGCCTGGAGTCTGGACCGCATACAGCTTAGATTGACAGGCAATGCTTGGCCTGGACTCTGGTCAACATACAGCTGAGAGTGACAAGCAATGCCAGGTCTGGAGTCTGTTCAACATACAGCTGAGATTTTCAGGCAATGCCAGGCCTGGAGACTGGTCAACATACAGCTTAGATTGACAGGCAATGCCAGGCCAAGAGTCTTGTCAACATGCAGCTTAGATTGACAGGCAATGCCAGGCCTGGACTCTGGTCAACGTACAGCTGAGTTTGTCAGGCAATGCCAGGCCTGGACTCTGGTCAACATACAGCTTAAATTGACAGGCAATGCCAGGCCTGGAGTCTGGTCAACACACAGCTGAGTTTGACAGGCAATGCCAGGCCTGGAGCTGGGTCCGCATACAGCTGAGATTGACAGGCAATGCCAGGCCTGGTCTCTGGTCAACATGCAGATTAGATTGATAGGCAATGCCAGGCCTGGTTTCTGGACAATATACTGCTTGAGATTGACAGGCAATGTCAGGCCTGGAGCTGGGTCCGCATACAGCTTAGATTGACAGACAATGCCAGGCCTAAACACTGGTCAACATAAAGTCGAGATTGACAGGAAATGCCAGGCCTGGAGTCTGGTCAACATACAGCTTTTATTGACAGGCAATGCCAGGCCTGGAGACTGGTCAACATGCAGCTTTTATTGACAGGCAATGCCAGGCCAAGACTCTGGTCAACTTACCGCTTAGATTGACAGGCAATGCCAGGCCTGGAGCTGGGTCCGCATACAGTTAGATTGACAGGCAATGCCAGGCCAGAACTCTGGTCAACATACAGCTGAAATTGACAGGCAATGCCAGGCCTGGACTCTGGCTAACATACAGCTGAGATTGACAGGCAATGCCAGGCCTGGACTCTGGTCAACATACAGCTGAGATTGTCAGGCAATGCCAGGCCTGGACTCAGGTCAAAATACAGCTTAGATTGACAGGCAATGTTTGGCCTGGACTCTGGTCAACATACCGTTTAGATTGACAGGCAATGCCAGGCCTGGACTCTGAACAACATACAGCTGAGAATGACAGGCAATGCCAGGACTGGACTCTGGTCAACATACAGTTTAGATTGACAGGCAATACCAGGCCTGGAGCTGGGTCCGCATAAAGCTTAGACGGACAGGCAATGCAAGTCCTGGTGTCTGGTCAACATACAACTTAGATTGACAGGCAATGCCAGGCCTGGACTCTGGTCAACATACAGCTTAGATTGACAGGCAATGCCAGGCCTGGACTCTGGTCAACATACAGCTGAGATTGACAGGCAATGCCAGGCCTGGAGTCTTGTCAACATACAGCTTAGATTGACAGGCAATGCCAGGCCTGGACTCTGGTCAACATACAGCTGAGATTGACAGGCAATGCCAGGCCTGGAGTCTGGACCGCATACAGCTTAGATTGACAGGCAATGCTTGGCCTGGACTCAGGTCAACAAACAGCAGAGATTGACAGGCAATGCCAGGCCAAGAGTCTGGTCAACATGCAGCTTAGATTGACAGGCAATGCCAGGACTGGACTCTGGTCAACATACAGCTGAGATTGACAGGCAATGCCAGGCCTGGACTCTGGTCAACGTACAGCTGAGTTTGTCAGGCAATGCCAGGCCTGGACTCTGGTCAACATACATCTTAGATAGACAGGCAATGCCAGGCCTGGACTCTGTTCAACATACAGCTGAGATTGACAGGCAATGCCAGGCCTGGAGCTGGGACCGCATACAGCTTAGATTGACAGGCAATGCCTGGCCTGGTTTCTGGGCAACATACAGCTGAGATTGACAGGCAATGTCAGTCCTGGACTCTAGTCAGCATACAGCTTAGATTGACAGGCAATGACAGGCCTGGACACTGGTCAACATACAGCTGAGATTGACAGGCAATGCCAGGCCTGGAGTCTGGTCAACATGCAGCTTTGATTTACAGGCAATGCCAGGCCTGGACTCTGGTCAACTTACCGCTTAGATTGACAGGCAATGCCAGGCCTGGAGCTGGGTCCGCATACAGCTTAGATTGACAGGCAATGCCAGGCCTGGACTCTGGTCAACATACAGCTGAGATTGACAGGCACTGCCAGGCCTGGACTCTGGTCAACATACAGCTGAGATTGGCAGGCAATGCCAGGCCTGGATTCTGGTCAACATACTGTTTAGATTGACAGACAATGCCAGGCCTGGAGTTGGGTCCGCATTCAGCTTAGATTGACAGGCGATGCCTGGCCTCGAATCTGGTCAACATACAATTTAAATTGACAGGCACTGCCAGGCCTGGACTCTGGTCAACATACAGCTGAGATTGGCAGGCAATGCCAGGCCTGGACTCTGGTCAACATACAGCTTAGATTGACAGGCAATGCCAGGCCTGGACTCTGGTCAACATACAGCTGAGATTGACAGGCAATGCCAGGCCTGGAGTCTGGACCGCATACAGCTTAGATTGACAGGCAATGCTTGGCCTGGACTCTGGTCAACATACAGCTGAGAGTGACAAGCAATGCCAGGTCTGGAGTCTGTTCAACATACAGCTGAGATTTTCAGGCAATGCCAGGCCTGGAGACTGGTCAACATAAAGCTTAGATTGACAGGCAATGCCAGGCCAAGAGTCTTGTCAACATGCAGCTTAGATTGACAGGCAATGCCAGGCCTGGACTCTGGTCAACGTACAGCTGAGTTTGTCAGGCAATGCCAGGCCTGGACTCTGGTCAACATACAGCTTAAATTGACAGGCAATGCCAGGCCTGGAGTCTGGTCAACACACAGCTGAGTTTGACAGGCAATGCCAGGCCTGGAGCTGGGTCCGCATACAGCTGAGATTGACAGGCAATGCCAGGCCTGGTCTCTGGTCAACATGCAGATTAGATTGATAGGCAATGCCAGGCCTGGTTTCTGGACAATATACTGCTTGAGATTGACAGGCAATGTCAGGCCTGGAGCTGGGTCCGCATACAGCTTAGATTGACAGACAATGCCAGGCCTAAACACTGGTCAACATAAAGTCGAGATTGACAGGAAATGCCAGGCCTGGAGTCTGGTCAACATACAGCTTTTATTGACAGGCAATGCCAGGCCTGGAGACTGGTCAACATGCAGCTTTTATTGACAGGCAATGCCAGGCCAAGACTCTGGTCAACTTACCGCTTAGATTGACAGGCAATGCCAGGCCTGGAGCTGGGTCCGCATACAGTTAGATTGACAGGCAATGCCAGGCCAGAACTCTGGTCAACATACAGCTGAAATTGACAGGCAATGCCAGGCCTGGACTCTGGCTAACATACAGCTGAGATTGACAGGCAATGCCAGGCCTGGATTCTGGTCAACATACAGCTGAGATTGACAGGCAATGCCAGGCCTGGATTCTGGTCAACATACAGCTTAGATTGACAGGCAATGCAAGGCCGGGAGTTGGGTCCGCATACAGCTTAGATTGACAGGCAATGCCTGGCCTGGACTCTGGGCAACATACAGCTGAGAGTGACAAGCAATGCCAGGTCTGGAGTCTGTTCAACATACAGCTGAGATTTTCAGGCAATGCCAGGCCTGGAGACTGGTCAACATACAGCTTAGATTGACAGGCAATGCCAGGCCTGGAGTCTGGTCAACATACAGCTTAGATTGACAGAGACTGCCAGGCCTGGACTCTGGTCAACATACAGCTGAGATTGTCAGGCAATGCCAGGCCTGGAGACTGGTCAACATACAGCTTAGATTGACAGGCAATGTCAGGCCTGGAGTCTGGTCAACATACAGCTTAGATTGACCATGAATGCCAGGCCTGGACTCTGGTCAACATACAGCTTAAATTGACAGGCAATGCCAGGCCGGGACTCTGTTCAACTTACAGCTGAGATTGACAGGCAATGCCAGGCCTGGAGTCTGGTCAACACACAGCTGAGTTTGACAGGCAATGCCAGGCCTGGACTCTGGTCAACATACAGCTTAGATTGACAGGCAATGCCAGGCCTGGACTCTGGTCAACATACAGCTGAGATTGACAGGCAATGCCAGGCCTGGAGTCTGGACCGCATACAGCTTAGATTGACAGGCAATGCTTGGCCTGGACTCTGGTCAACATACAGCTGAGAGTGACAAGCAATGCCAGGTCTGGAGTCTGTTCAACATACAGCTGAGATTTTCAGGCAATGCCAGGCCTGGAGACTGGTCAACATACAGCTTAGATTGACAGGCAATGCCAGGCCAAGAGTCTTGTCAACATGCAGCTTAGATTGACAGGCAATGCCAGGCCTGGACTCTGGTCAACGTACAGCTGAGTTTGTCAGGCAATGCCAGGCCTGGACTCTGGTCAACATACAGCTTAAATTGACAGGCAATGCCAGGCCTGGAGTCTGGTCAACACACAGCTGAGTTTGACAGGGAATGCCAGGCCTGGAGCTGGGTCCGCATACAGCTGAGATTGACAGGCAATGCCAGGCCTGGTCTCTGGTCAACATGCAGATTAGATTGATAGGCAATGCCAGGCCTGGTTTCTGGACAATATACTGCTTGAGATTGACAGGCAATGTCAGGCCTGGAGCTGGGTCCGCATACAGCTTAGATTGACAGACAATGCCAGGCCTAAACACTGGTCAACATAAAGTCGAGATTGACAGGAAATGCCAGGCCTGGAGTCTGGTCAACATACAGCTTTTATTGACAAGCAATGCCAGGCCTGGAGACTGGTCAACATGCAGCTTTTATTGACAGGCAATGCCAGGCCAAGACTCTGGTCAACTTACCGCTTAGATTGACAGGCAATGCCAGGCCTGGAGCTGGGTCCGCATACAGTTAGATTGACAGGCAATGCCAGGCCAGAACTCTGGTCAACATACAGCTGAAATTGACAGGCAATGCCAGGCCTGGACTCTGGCTAACATACAGCTGAGATTGACAGGCAATGCCAGGCCTGGATTCTGGTCAACATACAGCTGAGATTGACAGGCAATGCCAGGCCTGGATTCTGGTCAACATACAGCTTAGATTGACAGGCAATGCAAGGCCGGGAGTTGGGTCCGCATACAGCTTAGATTGACAGGCAATGCCTGGCCTGGACTCTGGGCAACATACAGCTGAGAGTGACAAGCAATGCCAGGTCTGGAGTCTGGTCAACATACAGCTGAGATTTTCAGGCAATGCCAGGCCTGGAGACTGGTCAACATACAGCTTAGATTGACAGGCAATGCCAGGCCTGGAGTCTGGTCAACATACAGCTTAGATTGACAGAGACTGCCAGGCCTGGACTCTGGTCAACATACAGCTGAGATTGACAGGCAATGCCAGGCCTGGAGACTGGTCAACATACAGCTTAGATTGACAGGCAATGCCAGGCCTGGAGTCTGGTCAACATACAGCTTAGATTGACATGCAATGCCAGGCCTGGACTCTGGTCAACATACAGCTTAGATTGACAGGCAATGCCAGGCCTGGACTCTGGTCAACATACAGCTGAGATTGACAGGCAATGCCAGGCCTGGAGTCTGGTCAACATACAGCTGAGATTGACAGGCAATGCCAGGCCTGGACTCTGGTCAACATACAGCTGAGATTGACAGGCAATGCCAGGCCTGGACTCTGGTCCACATACAGCTGAGATTGACAGGCAATGCCAGGCCTGGTCTCTGGTCAACATACAGCTTAGATTGACTAGGCAATGCCAGGCCTGGATTCTGGTCAACATACAGCTGAGATTGACAGGCAATGCCAGGCCTGGACTCTGGTCAACATACAGCTTAGATTGACAGGCAATGCCAGGCCTGGACTCTGGTCAACATAAAGCTGAGATTGACAGGAAATGCCAGGCCTGGAGTCTGGTCATCATACAGCTTTTATTGACAGGCAATGCCAGGCCTGGAGACTGCTCAACATGCAGCTTTTATTGACAGGCAATGCCAGGCCTGGACTCTGGTCAACTTATCGCTTAGATTGACAGGCAATGCCAGGCCTGGAGCTGGGTCTGCATACAGTTAGATTGACAGGCAATGCCAGGCCAGGACTCTGGTCAACATACAGCTGAAATTGACAGGCAATGCCAGGCCTGCACTCTGGCTAACATACAGCTGAGATTGACAGGCAATGCCAGGCCTGGACTCTGGTCAACATACAGCTGAGATTCACAGGCTATGCCAGGCCTGGACTCTGGTCAACATACAGCTGAAATTGTCAGGCAATGCCAGGCCTGGAGACTGGTAAACATACAGCTTAGATAGTCAGGCAATGCCAGGCCTGGACTCTGGTCAACATACTGCTTAAATTGACATGCAATGCCAGTCCTGGAGCTGGGACCGCATATAGCTTAGATTGACAGGCAATGCCTGGCCTGGTTTCTGGTCAACATACAGCTGAGATTCACAGGCTATGCCAGGCCTGGACTCTGGTCAACATACAGCTGAGATTGACAGGCAATGCCAGGCCTGGCCTCTGGTCAACATACAGCTGAGATTGTCAGGCAATGCCAGGCCTGGTTTCTGGTCAACATACAGCTGAGATTGACAGGCAATGCCAGGCCTGGAGCTGGGACCGCATATAGCTTAGATTGACAGGCAATGCCTGGCCTGGTTTCTGGGCAACATACAGCTGAGATTGACAGGCAATGTCAGTCCTGGACTCTAGTCAGCATACAGCTTAGATTGACAGGCAATGACAGGCCTGGACACTGGTCAACATACAGCTGAGATTGACAGGCAATGCCAGGCCTGGAGTCTGGTCAACATGCAGCTTTGATTTACAGGCAATGCCAGGCCTGGACTCTGGTCAACTTACCGCTTAGATTGACAGGCAATGCCAGGCCTGGAGCTGGGTCCGCATACAGCTTAGATTGACAGGCAATGCCAGGCCTGGACTCTGGTCAACATACAGCTGAGATTGACAGGCACTGCCAGGCCTAAACACTGGTCAACATAAAGCTGAGATTGACAGGAAATGCCAGGCCTGGAGTCTGGTCAACATGCAGCTTTTATTGACAGGCAATGCCAGGCCTGGACTCTGGTCAACTTACCGCTTAGATTGACAGGCAATGCCAGGCCTGGACTCTGGTCAACATACAGCTGAGATTGACAGGCACTGCCAGGCCTGGACTCTGGTCAACATACAGCTGAGATTGGCAGGCAATGCCAGGCCTGGATTCTGGTCAACATACAATTTAGATTGACAGACAATGCCAGGCCTGGAGTTGGGTCCGCATACAGCTTAGATTGACAGGCGATGCCTGGCCTCGAATCTGGTCAACATACAATTTAAATTGACAGGCAATGCCAGGCCTGGACTCTGGTCAACATACAGCTTAGATTGACAGGCAATGCCAGGCCTGGACTCTGGTCAACATACTGCTGAGATTGACAGGCCATGCCAGGCCTGGAGTCTGTACCGCATACAGCTTAGATTGACAGGCAATGCTTGGCCTGGACTCTGGTCAACAAACAGCAGAGATTGACAGGCAATGCCAGGCCAAGAGTCTTGTCAACATGCAGCTTAGATTGACAGGCAATGCCAGGCCTGGACTCTGGTCAACGTACCGCTGAGTTTGTCAGGCAATGCCAGGCCTGGACTCTGGTCAACATACAGCTTAAATTGACAGGCAATGCCAGGCCGGGACTCTGTTCAACTTACAGCTGAGATTGACAGGCAATGCCAGGCCTGGAGTCTGGTCAACATGCAGATTAGATTGATAGGCAATGCCAGGCCTGGTTTCTGGACAACATACAGCTGAGATTGACAGGCAATGTCAGGCCTGGAGCTGGGTCCGCATACAGCTTAGATTGACAGACAATGCCAGGCCTAAACACTGGTCAACATAAAGCTGAGATTGACAGGAAATGCCAGGCCTGGAGTCTGGTCAACATGCAGCTTTTATTGACAGGCAATGCCAGGCCTGGACTCTGGTCAACTTACTGCTTAGATTGACTGGCAATGCCAGGCCTGGAGCTGGGTCCGCATAAAGTTAGATTGACAGGCAATGCCAGGCCAGAACTCTGGTCAACATCCAGCTGAAATTGACAGGCAATGCCAGGCCTGGACTCTGGCTAACATACAGCTGAGATTGACAGGCAATGCCAGGCCTGGATTCTGGTCAACATACAGCTGAGATTGACAGGCAATGCACTGCCTGGATTCTGGTCAACATACAGCTTAGATTGACAGGCAATGCAAGGCCGGGAGTTGGGTCCGCATGCAGCTAAGATTGACAGGCAATGCCTGGCCTGGACTCTGGGCAACATACAGCTGAGAGTGACAAGCAATGCCAGGTCTGGAGTCTGGTCAACATACAGCTGAGATTGACAGGCAATGCCAGGCCGGGACTCTGGTCAACATACAGCTGAGATTGACAGGCAATGCCAGGCCTGGACTCTGGTCAACATACAGCTGAGATTTTCAGGCAATGCCAGGCCTGGAGACTGGTCAACATACAGCTTAGATTGACAGGCAATCCCAGGCCTGGAGTCTGGTCAACATACAGCTTAGATTGACAGAGACTGCCAGGCCTGGACTCTGGTCAACATACAGCTGAGATTCACAGGCAATGCCAGGCCTGGACTCTGGTCAACATACAGCTGAGATTCACAGGCTATGCCAGGCCTGGACTCTGGTCAACATACAGCTGAAATTGTCAGGCAATGCCAGGCCTGGAGACTGGTCAACATACAGCTTAGATTGACAGGCAATGTCAGGCCTGGAGTCTGGTCAACATACAGCTTAGATTGACCATGAATGCCAGGCCTGGACTCTGGTCAACATACAGCTTAGATAGACAGGCAATGCCAGGCCTGGACTCTGGTCAACATACTGCTTAAATTGACATGCAATGCCAGGCCTGGACTCTGGTCAACATACAGCTTAGATAGACAGGCAATGCCAGGCCTGGACTCTGGTCAACATACTGCTTAAATTGACATGCAATGCCAGGCCTGGACTCTGTTCAACATACAGCTGAGATTGGCAGGCAATGCCAGGCCTGGCCTCTGGTCAACATATAGCTGAGATTGACAGGCAATGCCAGGCCTGGTTTCTGGGCAACATACAGCTGAGATTGACAGGCAATGCCAGGCCTGGAGCTGGGACCGCATACAGCTTAGATTGACAGGCAATGCCTGGCCTGGTTTCTGGGCAACATACAGCTGAGATTGACAGGCAATGTCAGTCCTGGACTCTAGTCAGCATACAGCTTAGATTGACAGGCAATGACAGGCCTGGACACTGGTCAACATACAGCTGAGATTGACAGGCAATGCCAGGCCTGGAGTCTGGTCAACATGCAGCTTTGATTTACAGGCAATGCCAGGCCTGGACTCTGTTCAACTTACCGCTTAGATTGACAGGCAATGCCAGGCCTGGAGCTGGGTCCGCATACAGCTTAGATTGACAGGCAATGCCAGGCCTGGACTCTGGTCAACATACAGCTGAGATTGACAGGCACTGCCAGGCCTGGACTCTGGTCAACATACAGCTGAGATTGGCAGGCAATGCCAGGCCTGGATTCTGGTCAACATACAGTTTAGATTGACAGACAATGCCAGGCCTGGAGTTGGGTTCGCATACAGCTTAGATTGACAGGCGATGCCTGGCCTCGAATCTGGTCAACATACAATTTAAATTGACAGGCAATGCCAGGCCTCGACTCTGGTCAACATACAGCTGTGATTGACAGGCAATGCCAGCCCTGGACTCTGGTCAACATAAAGCTGAGATTGTCAGGCCTGGAGACTGCTCAACATACAGCTTAGATTGACAGGCAATGCCAGGACTAGAGTCTGGTCAAAATGCAGCTTTGATTGTCAGGCAATGCCAGGCCTGATTTCTGGTCCACATACTGCTTTGCCATTCCTGGTGTCTAGCTGCTGGCATCCCTTTTCCCTCTCTCTGTCATCTCTCCAATAGTTGCTAACCCTGATGTCGCCACATTGTGTTCTTCCGTGAGCTGCACAATGTAACAATTGCCTGCCTTTATAAACTTCTACCCACACCCAGGTCCTTTGCTCGGAACACCAGTGTTGTCTTAAACAGTATTCTGTTTGTTCACATCCGTAGTAACGAGTTCAGTCGACTGTTTATAGTCATTTTATTCTTTAACTTCAGCAATAAAAGCAATTTACTAGCGGAGTAAAGTCTCAGATAGAGCACGCCAAATTAGCCAGGTGTCTTTTCGTGCTGCTTGAACAACGGAAAAAGGCCTGCCTAATATAGCAGTCTCTGCCGATTACATCGTCCAGAGACAATAATATTAATTTTCTTCAACATACAACAACAACGTTAGAAGCACGCAAAAACACTGTGGCCTTGCTGTGGTAAGCGTAACCCTTCTAGTCGCTGGACGTTCTTACCATAACATAACAATTACAGTCTAAACATTCTATCATGAAAATACCCAAGGCCGGTTGTTGCGAACATCGGCTGTTGCTGAGTGAAATCTGTCTGTCTGTCTCTCTCGCTCTCTATCTCTGTCCCACTCTCTCTCCAATGGTACCCATCACATTTTCGCTATATCGAATGAACTACACATGAAAACCTTTCAGAAGCGGGATTAACTGAGTTCCATATGCCAACACCAATACATTTTTGAAATCCCAATGGATTTCTGCTGAGCCAATAGATTTCTGGAACCGCAATTGATTTCTGGAATGGCAATGGATTTCTACCATCCCAGCAGATACCTAGAAGCCCAATTTATTTTTCATGTCCCTATAGATATCTGAAATATCAATGGATTTCTCCCATCCCAGCAGATACCTAGAAGCCGAGTTTATTTTTCGTGTCCCTAGAGATATCTGAAATATCAATGGATTTCTCCCATCGCAATTTGTTTCCTTAGAATTCTTCCAAGGGTGACAGACATGGACCTTTGACCAACAGATTCCCATGTGAGTGTGTCTCTTTGTGGTGCAGTCTGTAGGTCCCACTTGTAGTTAAATGTAATGTGTAAGATAGGATGCACGGTTAAGTCTCGGTGAAGAGTTCATGCCGGTAAGAGCTTGTTATGGTGAGGGACACTGAGAGGCTTAATTTGCTGTTCCAGTGAAATCATTGTTGGGATTTAATAATTTTTTTTAAAATAAGCGGGTTTAGAATCTGTGATAAAAATGGACAGGCAAGATTTTAACCCAGAGAATGCAGTGCAGAGAGTGAATTATTCCATGAAATGTGTACTTCTGTAAAAGGTAAAACGACTGAAGTTTGTTATTTTGAAATAAAGCGCATGTGGAAGGCATTTTGTGCAGAGTATGCAATTCTAGACTTTATTTCAAAGGTTAGACATATAACTGGACAGTACCTGAGATTTTTTTGATACAGTATTTAGTTGTATCCCTTTATTCATCATTTTTATTTAATCTGTATGAAATAGAATATGGACCATAACAGAGCCGGAAAAACGAAAGAAAGACTTGCATTTGTGGAGCGCCCTTCGCGACAATCGGACGTCACAAAGCGTTTTACAGCCAATCAAATACTTTTGAAGTGTCGTTACTGTTCTAATGTCCGAAACACAGCAGCCAATCTGCGCACAGCAAGCTCCCCCAAACAGCAATGTGATAATGAGCAGATAATCTGTTTCTGTTATGTTGATTGAGGGATCACTATTGGTCGGGACACTGGGGAGAACTTTCCTGCTCTTCTTCAAAGTAGTGCCGTAGGATATTTTACGTCCACCTGAGAGGCCAGACGGAGGTTTGTTTTAACACCTCATTCAAAATACGGCACCTCCGACAGTGCAGCACTTGATTGTCAGCCTAGATTTTTGTGCTCAATTCTCTGGAACGGACGTGAAGGCACAACCATCTGATTGAGAGGGTAGTGGGCTACCCACTGTGTCACAGCTGACACTGTACATACAGGACAGTGCTGCGGGTCCCTGTGCAGCTTAGTAATACATGTGAAGGGTTAAGAGCAGTTGGGAACCCTCTTGCAGTCAGTGATGGTCAGGATCAGTTACACAAGTCTGAGTGACTGTATTGTGCAGCCTCCAGGCGTCACATTTGTAATTAGACCCAAAAGTGTATTACCCCAGAATAGAGACATAAAGTGCAGTGTATGTGTTAAACACACTCTCTGTCCCTAACTTTATTTCTCTTTTTACCATTGTCTGCCTCTCATTGTCTCTGTCTCTCTGTGTATATTTCTCTTCCTCGGTCTCTTTTCTATGTGTTTCTCTGTCTTGTTATTTCCACCTTTGTTGTTGTCTGCCTCTCTCTTGCTGTCTTTATATTTTTCGATCTGTCACACTGCCTTTTTTCTGCCAGCCTCTCTCTCTCTCTGTTACTGTCAGTCTGCCTCTGGTTGTCTCTGACACCTATGTCTCCTCTCTCCCTCAGCCACATTGTCGCTCTTACTCGGTGTCTGCAACGTTTTTCTCTTTCTCTTTCTGTCTGCCTCTGTTTATTTCTGAGTCTCTGTTTCTCTGTGTGTATCCTTTTCTCTTTTTGTCTGCTTCTGTTTGTTTCTTTTAACCTTTTTATCTCAGTCTTTCTCTATCATACTGTTTCACTATCATTCCGTTCCTGTTTTTGTATTTCTCTTTCTCTGTATTATTAATGTTGACTTCATTTCTTTATCACTTATTTACAGCTGTCTGTTTTTCATTCCCATACTTGCCCTCTTTCTTCTATCTCTCATTTTCTTAATTTCTCTCTTTGGCTTCTCCGCCTCGTTTTAACGCTTTTAGAAATAATAATCAACTTTAATTCCAGAGTTCACGGATTTCATAGATGTATTGTTATTCTTAGACATTATGTATATGTTATGTTTTATATAAATAAAAACACACTTAACAATATAATTATGAAATATAAACAGGAACTGGTGGAAACACTCAGCAGGTCAGGTAGCATCTGTGGAGAGAGTAACACATTTAAGGTTTCAAGTCGATGACCTTTCATCAGAGCTGGAAAAGTTTAGAGCTGTCACAGGTAGTATGCAAGTACAGAGGCAGGGAAAGGGGTAGGGGAGTAAAGAACAAAGTGGGAGGTCAGTGATAGGATGGAAGGCAGGAGAGATTGATTGACGAAAGAGATGATGGTGCGGCGCAATGGGCGATGGGAATGGGACAAGTAAAGAAACAGAAGATGGGTCGAGAAAAGGTGTAAATGGGAATGGCAGAATCATCAAAGGCTGCCGGCTGACAAAAATGGGGGCAGTGGAGTGTGTTCTGAAATTGTTGAACTCGATGTTGAGTCCGGAAGGCTGTAATGTGCCAAATCGAAAGATCGGGGGCTGCTCCTGGAACTTACGTTGAGCTTCATTGGAGCAGTGTAGGTGGCCGAGGACAGATAGTTCAGACAGGGAGTGGAGCAGAGAATTAATGTGACGGGCGAGGGGAAGCTCGGAGTCACCCTTACGGACTGAACGGAGATGTTCCACCAAGCGGTCACGCAATCTGCGTTTGTATTATAATTATGAATTTGGAAATGAATTTAAAAAATCGTCTGTTCTTTCTTTCTTTCTTTCCTTCTTTCTTTCTTTCTCTCTTTTTCTTACTTTTTGCCTCTTTCTGTTTATCCATTTTCTCTTCATAGATGTCTCTCTTTTTCTGACTCTACATGTTTCAGTCTCTGCTTCTTTGTGCATTTATTAGCTTGTCACGTTATTGTGCCTCTTAACCTTCTTATTTCTATCTTTACTTCTGCTCCTTTTTGCTATCCGCTACTGTTTGTTGCTTTTGGTATTTTCTCTGCCTTTCTCTGTCATTCTGTCAGCGGGTTAACAGCAGCTTTTTCAGTTGAAGTCCAGCTGATTATTTAGCTCTGCCCTTTGGAGAAACAATTCATGTGCCGTGCGCATAGGTGACCCGCCTCAATAGGTCGGATTTTCATTAAAATCTGACATCAAAATGAGGTATAAGATCATCTCAGGGCTCGGTGCTGCTAATGTCAAATGTACTGTCCGTCCAGCGGGGAGTGCAGGAGACGGGGTATGAAATGGGCTGCTGTTCTAGTGTTTCAACCTCTTCAGCTCTTTCTATGATTTAACTAATTTAACAATTAGATTGAATGGGTATTTCACCGCGTTCTTCAGCTCCTCTCTGAAGTTAGTCTGGGTCACAGCGTAAATACACGTGTTGGTGCAGGAACTGAGAACCTGAAGCATTGTTGCTGTGTGTTGTGTGATATAAAGAGGGTCATTGACGGAGGACGGAGAACTCTTTGTAATTCGCTGATAGATGTTAAACACAACCTGTGTTACCCATAACAATATAAAACTGCCGGTTATACTGAAGAGTAAAACGATGGATTTCCTTCGGTTCTCCATCTCTGGGTCCTTGAGTTTCTCTCCATTTCTGCGGCCCCGGAGTCCCCTGCGGACTCTGCTGGACACTAAAATACGTCTGACCGTCAGAGCATTGAGCAGCAAAATCAGAAAGAACGGCACATAAGGGGTTAAAATGCGGTGAAAAAACTCAAATGCGGCCCATGCGGGGGAAGTCAAGTAGCTCAGTTTAGCGACACAACCCCAGGGCACATTATCAAATATAAAGCAAGGTTCATGGATAAAGTACCAGGGGACAGACTCTAAACAGCCCAGCACACTCACTGTTCCGATAACTACAGCCGCCGTTTTCTCGGTGCAATATTTTGCTTTCAGCTTCTCACAACATATTGCCACAAATCGATCAAAGGTGAAAGCGACGGTGAGCCAGACAGAAACCATCGTAGTGGCAAAAGTCAGGACGGTTGTGAGACTGCACACTGGAGTAATGCTCAGGAATGAACCTGGGAAATAAATCAGAGCACTCCACCTCAAGAAAGGATCAGAGATGACGACCAGGAGATCGGCCGCTGCCATTCCCACCAGGTAGCGAGTGATACATTTGGAGAGACCGCACTTTCCTCGGGACAGGATCACAATCGCCACCAGGTTAACTGTAAATGAGAGAAAAGAAAACAGAGAAATTACTGATCAGACCTGGAGCCAAAGCAGCAGCTTGACAGGATCTGGGCTGAAATTTCCAGATTTGTTGCTGCATCAAAAATGCCCACCACCGCCAGGAAGTGATATCATCAAAATGGTCGCAGTCGGGGGGAGGCGGCGCTGGTGACCTCAACAAAAATTTCCACCGCAGACAGGATGTGACATTATCAAAATGGCCGTATTTGGGGGCTGGAATGGCGACCTCATCAAAAATGGCCACCGACACCAGGAAGTGATATCGTCAAAATGATCACTGTGGGGGGCGGGGCTGGTGACCTCATCACAAATGGACACCGCCGTTAGGAAGTGGCATTATCCAAATTGCTGCATTTTGGGGCAGGGCTGCTGACCATATTAAAAATTGCCAGTGGAGCCAGGAAGTGATATCATCAATATGGCTGCTGTGGGGAGGGAGGCTGGTGACCTTCTCACAAATGGACACCGCCGTGAGGAAGAGGCATCATCAAAATGGCCGCAGTGGGGGGGCGGGGCTGTTGGCTCATCAAAAATGGTCACCGCCATCAGGAAACAAAACCAGCTAAATGGCCGTACTTGGGGGCGGGGCTGGTGACCTCATCAACATATGAACATGAGAAGAGCAGGAGTAGACCATACGGCCCTCGAGCCTGCTCCTCCATTCAGTAAGATCATGGCTGGTCATTGAACTCAACTCCACTTTCCCGCCCAATCTCCATATCCCTTGAATTCCCTGGAGCACAAAAATCTATCGATCTCAGGCTGGAATATACTCAAAAACTCAGCATTCACACCCCGCTGGGGCGGAGAATTCCAAAGATTCACAACCCTCTGAGTGAAGAAATGTCACTTCATCTCAGTCTTAAATGGCCTACCCCTTATCCTGAGACTGTGCTCCCTAGTTCGAGACAATCCAGCCAAGGGAAACAATCTCTCGGCATCTACCCTGTCAATCCACTTCAGAATTGTGTATGTTTCAATGAGATCACCTCTCATTCTTCTAAACTTCAGAGCATAGGCCCATTCTACACAATCTCTCCTCAAAGGACAGCACTCTCATCCCAGGAATCATTCAAGTGAACCTTTGTTGCACCGCCTCCAAGGCAAGTATATCCTTCCTTTGATAAGGAGACCAGAACTGTGCACAGTCCTCCAGGCATGGTCTCACCAAGGCGCAGTACAATTGTAGCAAGACTTCCATTACTCCTATACTCCGACCCGCTTGCAATAAAGGACAATATTCCAATTGCCTTCCTTACTGCTTACTCTACCTGTATGCTAGCTTTCTGTGTTTCTTGCACGAGGACACCCAAATATCTCTGAACACCAACACTGGAATGTTTCTCACCATTGAAAAAATATTCTGTTTTTCTATTCTTGCTATCAAAGTGAAAAACCTGACATTTCCCGACATTATATTTCATCTCCCAACTTACGGCCCACTCACTTAGTCTATCTATATCCCTTTGCAGACTCTTTGTGTTCTCCTCACGGCTTACTGTCTCAGCTAGCTTTGTATCATCAGAAAACTTGGATACACTGCACTCGGTCCCTTCATCTAGGTCATTAATATAGATTGTAAATAGCTGATGCCCCAACACTGATCTTTGCGGCACCCCACTAGTTACAGCCTGCCAACCTGAAAGTTCCGTTTATCCCTACTAACTGTTTTCTGTCCGTTAACCAATCCTCTATCCATGCTACTATTAAGCCCCCACCCCAAGAGCCCTAATCTTGTGTAATAATCTTTGATTTGGCACCTTATCGATTGCCTTTTGGAAATCTAAGTATACTAAGTCCACTTGTTCCCCTTTATCTACCCTGCTAGATACATCCTCAAAAAACTCCAATAAATTTGTCAAACATAATTTCCCTTTCAAAAAACCATGTTCACTCTGCCTAATCATGTTATGATTTTCTAAGTGACTCGATACTACCTGCTTAGCAATGGATTTCAGCATATTCCTGATCACTGATGTCAGACAAACTTGCCTGTAGTTCCCTGTTTTTTCTCTCCCTCCTTTCTTGAATAGCGGTGTTACATTTGGGTCCTTCCAATTCGATGGGGGTAAGTGAAAAGGAAAAGACTGGCGAAGGTAAATGTAGGTCCTTTACAGTCAGGGACAGGAGAATTTATAATGGGGAATGAGGAAATGGCTTACAAATTAAATACATTCTTTGTTCCTGTCTTCACGGAGGAAGACACAAAAAAACTCCCAGAAATAAGAGAAAACCAAGGGTGTGGCGAGAATGAGGAACTTAAAGAAATTATTTGTAATAAATTTAATTACTATCAAAATTAATGGGACTGGAAGTCGACAAATCTCAAGTACTGGATGACCTACATCCTAGGGTTTTGAAAGAGGTGGCCATTGGGATAGTAGACGCATTGGTTGTCATCTTCCAAAATCGTATAGATTCTGGAATGTTTTCTGCAGATTGGAGGATAGCAAATGTAATCCCGCTATTTAATAAAGGAGGGAGAGAGAAAACGGGGAACTACAGACCTATTAGCCTCTCATTAGCAGTTTGGAAAATGCTGGAATCTATAATAAAGGATGCAATAACTGGGCACTTAGAAACTAATAGTAAGATTGGGCAGAGTCAACATGGATTTATGAAAGCTTTATGTTTTACAAACCTATTGGAGTTCTTTGAGTATGTAACTAGTGGAGTAGACAAAGGGGAACCGGTGGATGTGGTGTATTTGGATTTTCAGAAGTCCTTCGATAAGGTCCCACGCAAGAGGTTGGTGAACAAAATTAAGACAAATGGAATTGGCGGTAATATACTAACATGGATTGAAAATAGGTTAACAGACAGAAAACAAAGAGTAGGGATAAACTGGTCTTTGTCACGAAGGCAGGCTGTGAGTAGTGGGGTACCGCAAGGATCGCTGCTTGGGCCCCAGCTATTCACAGACTATATCAATGATTTGGATGAGGGGACAAAATGTAACATTTCCAAATTTGCTGATGATAAAAGCTAGGTGGCAGTGTCAGTTTCGAAGAGGATGTGAAGAGGCTTCAAGGGGATCTCGACAGGCTCAGTGAGTGGGCGAGAACATGGCAGATGTATTATAATATGGATAAATGTGAAGTTATCAGCTTCGGTAGAAAAAACAGAATTGCAGAGTATTTCCTAAATTGTGAAAGATTGGGGAATGCAGATGCTCAAAGGGTCCTAGGTGTCCTTGTACATGAGTCATTGAAATTGATGGTGCAGGTGCAGCAAGCCATTAGGAAGGCAAATGGTATGCTGGACTTCATTACAAGAGGATTTGAGTACAGGAGTAAATAAGTCTTACTCCTTTGGTGAGACCACACCTGGAGTACTGTGTACAATTTTGGTCTCCTTACCTAAGGAAGGATATACTTGCCATAGAGGGAGTGCAACAAAGGTTCACGAGATTGATTCCTGGAATGGCGAGACTGTCGTATGAGTAGAGATTGAGTAAACTAGGCCTGTATTCTCTTGAATTCAGAGGAATGAGAGGGGATCTCATTGAAGCATTCAAAATTATTACAGGGCTTGACCGGGTGGATACTGAGAAAATGTTTCCCTTGGCTGGGGAGTCTAGAACCAGGGGCCACAGCCTAGGGAAAAAGGGTAGGCCATTCAGGACTGAGATGAGGTTGGTGAATCTTTGGAATTCTCTACCCCAGAGGGCTGTGGAGGCTCAGTCATTGGGTATATTCAAAACAGATGTCGATAGATTTCTGACTAGAAAAGGCATCAAGGGATATGGCGATAGGGCCGGTGAATGGAATTGTGGCAGAAGATCAGCCATGATCTCATTGAATGACGGAGCAGGCTCGAAGGGCCGAATGGCCTACTCCTGCTTCTATTTCTTATGTAACACAGTTTTGGAGAATGAGTTGGGAACTAGATACAGAAAGTGAATAAAGTGAGCACCGGATCCACTGGAGGGGCCGAGTGAATGCAGAGTACCGGTGGGGAAAGGAGAAGGGGTTTTGGGGAATTGGAATCCAATGCGTTAAATCCGGATTTGGTCTCCAGACTGTAGATAGGGTGTATTTGTATGATTTAGTAAAACATTTTTGCATTACTATAATATGTGAAGTTGTATGTTAATTGCCTAAAAGCCTGTATAAAATGGCGAATGGATGAGAGAAAAGCAGGATGGGAAATTATGCCAACCTGACTGAAACTGGCTCTGTTTTCAATTACTGAAGGAATGGAATGTAATGCTAAGTTTATGGGGACTGTCAGGAACGTGGTATTCAGTAATGTGATAGAAAAGAGATAAGAGAAGCACCCCTCAGTGATAACACTATAAAATGGACAGATTGTTTAGACAACATCTCGAGAAATGGTCTTTGGAAGAGAATATCTAAAGTTAAAAGTCACTTTGATCTGCACAAAGCGAGTCCGAGTGGGATCAACAAGGTCAGAAAACATGTACCAGGTGTCGGATAGCTGTTTGCAGTCACGTCGGCAAAGGGAAAAAAAGCGTAAAAGATACGGATAATGAATACTGAAGGCAGCGCGAACGCAGAATCAGAGTTGAAGGAACTTCAGTCAAGAGAAAGCAGCGAGAGGATAAAGAGACTGCGCCACAGCCGCTCGGACGGAACGCAGAGACTCAAACGAACAAGACTGTGACTCTCTTCTTGTTAAGCATTACTTCTTAGTACTGGACGTTTAATGCTTAATTAACCTGTTCTAATGATACACAATATACCTGGACCCAGAGTGGTTTGTGTAGTCATGGACAAATTATTATAAGAGCTTTTGGAAGCTACAAGACTGAAGGCAGGGACGTTTTTGGGACAGGGGGAGGTGAATCTAGTTTGTTGCTCTGGGTTAAGGGCCGTGATGCGGAGATGCCGGTGTTGGACTGGGGTGGACACAAATGAGAAGTCGCACAACACCAGGTTATAGTCCAACAGTTTTATTTGAAATTACGAGCTTTCGGAGCGCTGCTCCTTCGTCAGGTAAAGTGAGGAGTTGAGGGTTTGGGAAAGCGGACAAACTGAAGCAGCGCATGAGGAGACAAAGGATTCAATGCAGGGGCAGGAGAGCCTGGGATTCACAGGGAGAGACTGCAGCAGAGTGTGAGAGGAAATCCAATTCATGAATCCCAGCAACACAACTCAACAAATACATTCAACCATTAATTTCTGTGGCTCTTGCTGCCAGTGAACAGCAGAGTGTGTACAAAATGTGTTCAATGAATTTACTTAGCACATTCAATTAAAAAAAATCCATTAATTAAATCAACCTGATTCTTTACTGAATTCTGCTAACCCAGAGTGTTTAAAATACAATATGCTAATAATCCATTACAATCAATAAATCACTGATTCTATTCTATAACGACATTTGTCCAATCTTTTAGCCTGAAAAATAAACAATCACCAAAGCAGACTTGGGACCTCATAGCGATAAGTTCTCACAATCTGACAACATGCTAATATCATCTTCAAAGCTCATTTCCTCATCATAATTAGACTGGAAGTTTCAGCAGATCAATCCGATGAATTACTCACATCGCTGCCTCTCTCGCCCTCTGTCTTAGATTTACAAGGATGATACCAGCAAAGCGAGGGTATACCTATCAGGATGAACAGTCTGGGTCTCTATTCTTGAAAAGGTAAGTTTGATGTGTGACCTAATAGAGGTCTTTAAAATGATGAAAGATTTTGATAGCGTAGACACAGAGAGAGTGTATACAATGGTGGGGAAAAGCATATCTAGAGTCCATCAATATAAGATATTCACCAAGAAATCAGCTGGAAATTCAGGAGAAACTTCTTTACCCAGAGATTGGTGAGAATGTGGAAATCGCTATCCCAGGGAGTGGTTGATGCGATTTGCATACATACATTTAAAGGGAGGCTAGATAAGCATAAGAGCGAGATGGGACGAGAGGGTTATGTTAATAGAGTTAGATGAGGAAGGATGGGATGGGCTCGAGTGGAGCATAAATGCCGGGATGGACTGGTTGTGCCGAATGGCCTGTTTCTGTGCCGTATATCCTATGTAATACTATCTATCTATCTTTCTCAAGGTCTCTCTCTCTATTAACCCCTCCCTCTAGTTCTCCTTCTCTTTCCATTTCTCTATTGCTCCGCTCTATCTCTCCGCACCGTCTCCTATCTCTTGCTCAATACACTTTTTCATTTAATCCTAACATGCTGCGCCTGCATTCTGTTCACTATCCCCGTGTTCAACGATTCTATTCTGATAATCAGTTTGTTGTTTGTGAGGCCTCTTTGAATAGGTTGGTGTTCCTACCGATCACCCAAGTCTTCACCTGATCACCTACATTGATCTGCAGTGCATTAAAATAAACAGAACCGAATGTCTCTTCCAGAAAGAGCTGCCAACAATTGAAGTTCCTTCTCCTGTAATTATAAAGTCCAGCGTTAGATGGTGCGATTGTTCAATTAACATAACACCAAAGTCACCGCTGCTAATTATAATCTCCATATCAATAGAAGGTCTACTGATTCCAACAGATACAGTGCAAACTTTTACAACATAATCTCAAAGCATTTCATTTTACAATGAAGTCCAGTGTCAGCAAATGAATCCACCCACACTGAAGCGGAGAAGGAGATGGGAAGGTGTCAGCAACAAACGCCGTTCAGTCGCCAGACCTCTGAAGCGGCGTCAGATACACACACAGTGAAATATTATTTTACAACAGTGATAACCAATCACACTTTTAAATCCAAGATAAACTGAACCATGTTACTGGGGAGGGAGGACACCGAGACCGTGAGCTTTCTCATTATCAATCACTGAAAGCACATTTATGAAAAAATATTCGATGACAGGTGAGTTTCACAACATAAATCTGACAACAGCTCCTGATGGTCTGATACCTGCTCTGAGCCCAGACTCCTGATTAACCTGATTCCAATAAATTCAGTACAGGGAATGATCCAGTAACAATGCCAGGGCTGGACCCACAAAGATCATTACAGATATAATAAAACTCCTACAAGACCACAAGAGCAGAGACTGAGGACATCCCATCATTCAACTGCTGGAACAGAACAGGCGGCTGTGGAAAATATTCACCGTGTTAAACATTACCAAACACTGCAGCACAGTTAACACCGACTTACAACATTGACAGCTGAGATAACCGCTTACCAGTAACTCCAATGGCTGCAATAACAGGATAGTAAATTTCTTCTATCCCATAGATTACTGGATATCCCATTACTGTGGGAAGCAGCGACTTCTGTTGGAGTGGAACCCACAGCTCCGGCAGGCACTCTGAGCTAATCCATTCCAATGGGCCCTGATTTATACAGGGCATAAATCTCCACTGACACTGACACGGTTATACCCCTGATCATTGCTATTAGTTCCACTCACTTGAACAAACACATTACATTAGGACCTTTGACACTGATGTAAATAATGTGTTGAATAAAACACAAACATCTCAAAGTCCAGCACATTATCTTAATCAGACCTCTCTCGGGAATAAGGATTAAAGCTGGGTTCATACAGGACCCATCCCACAATAATGAGCGGCTTCATTTACAGTTTTCATGTATTTGTATTGACCATGTTCACTCCTGCCAATTGATTTATGCATTTTACCGATTTCTCCGCAGTGTACATTGAATCAAGCAACAGAAACAGACCCGTTTCACTCTGTCCCTGCAGTTTCCCAGTTGAAATATGTTTCTTTCTCTGACAGAGGGACAGTTAAAGGCCATGTTTCAGGATAGGAGCCCAGAAATTACCGTGGGTGATTTTAGGGGGCAGACACTGAACGTGCCCCATTGACATTCCTCTCTCCGCTATTTTACTGCAGATGTTTACCTGTTTATTCTGCATGTGTTAACGGCTCCAGTAACATTATAACTGTGTCACCTCCTGACTCCATTCCTCCAGTTCACTCTTGGCCGGCCACCCAACCACTACCTTCCATCAATGTCAACCGATCCTAAACTCTGCTGTCCATGTCCAGCCTTCCCCAAGTCCCGCTCGCCCATCACCCTCGCCCACACTGAGCCTCAGTTTCTCACAATCTGCCAAAGCATTACATTTAAAATTCTAATCCTTGGGTCTAAATCCCTCCATGTCTCTCACCACTCGCCCTCTCCACCCTCTCCTCCAATCCTGCATTAAACCCACCCGTGATCTCTCCACACCTCTGACACTGGCCTCTTTCGGTGGGCCTGCCCTCACTTGGTTCCAGTCTTACCGATCTGATGGTAGCCAGAGCATCTCCAGCAATGGCTTTTCTTCCCACACCAGCACCGTTCACTCTCGAGTCTCTGAACTTTCCATTCTTGCCCCTTGCTCTTCCTCATCTACAAGCTGCCCTTTGTGACACCATCTGCAGACATGGGGTCAGCTTCCACATGTCTGCTGACAACACCCAGCTCCAGCTCTCCACCATCGCAATCCACCCTCCACTCCCTCTGTGTTATCAGACTGCAACTCTTTTGCAGGAGCTGCTATTTGCTCCAAATAAACATTGGAAAGACCGAAGCCGTTATCTTTGGCCCCAACACAAACTCCATACCCAGGTCACCGATTCCATCCCCCTTCCTCACTGTTATCTCAGGCTGCTTATGACGTTTGTGACCTCTGATCCCTATCCGTACCTGACATGACAAATCCTACTTCATATCCTCTCCATCATATCTGGCCCTTCTTCCGCCACCATAACATCGCCGGCCTCTGCCCCTGCCTCAGCCCATCTGGACCTCAAAACCTCAATCAGGCATTTACCAGCTCCAGACACTCCGTCCTCTCCTCCATTCCGTCGCCTCTTCATTCCTCTGACATTGGCCTCTGGTAGGACTTCCCTTTGCTTGTTTCCATGTTTACCTGCCTGATCGGAGCCAGAGAATGGCTTCTCTCCCCCTCCCCCACCCTCCGCAGCACCGATCCCTCTGATGACTCCCAAGGATCTATCCTAGCCCTCATTTATTCCGCTTGGACATGCCTCCCGTTGAAGCTTCCAGCGGCAGATATGGCGCCAGCTCTTACATATATGTTGAAGACACCATATTTACCTTTCTGTTCCTCTGTCTGGCTGTGTCTCCGACAATCGGTCTGTGTCTCCATCGAGGTTTGTTTCTCTGTTTCTGTCTGTCTCTGTCTCTCTATTTCTAGGCTGTCTCTCTGTCTGTTTCTCTGTCTGACTCGCTCTGTCTCTAGCTTTGTCTCTCTCTGTATCTCTCCTTCTCCGTCTACGTCTGTCTCTGTCTCCGGATGCCTGTCTCTGTCTGTCTGTCTCCGGACGCCTGGCTCCGTGTCTCTGTCTCTTTATGTCTGACACTCTATGTCTGCCTTTGTATGTCGTGTTTGTATGTTTGCCTTTGTCTGTCTTGCACAGTTTGTCTGTCTCTGTCTATCTGTCTCCGTCTGTCTGTTTTTTCTCTGTCTGATTTAGTCTGTCTGTCTCTGTCTGGTATAGTCTGTCTGTATGACTCTGTCTCATTCAATCTGTCTTTCAATCTCGCTCTCTGGCTGTCTCCCTCTGTCTCTCTCTCTCTGTTTGTATGTCACTGTATGTCTGTCCATGTCTACCTGCTCTGTCTCTCTGTCTGTCTCGGTTTGCATATATGTCTCCATCTGTGTCTTTGTGTCTCTTTCTCTGTCTGTCTTTCATAGTCTGCTTCTGGTTGTCAGTCTATCACCCTCGGCTTGTCTGTATTTATGTCTCTCTCCATCTGTCCGTCTCTGTCTCAGTCTGCCTCTCTCTATCTGTTTTGTCTCTACATGTCTGTCTCTGCATGTCGGTCTCAGTCTCATTCTGCGTGGTTATCTCTGTCTGTCTGTCTCTGTCTGTCTGTCTCTCTGTTTGCCTCTGTCTGTCTCTATCTCTGTCTGCCTCTGTGTTTGTCTGCCTCTGTCTGTCGGTCTCTGTCCTCTTTGTTTTTCTCCGTTTGTCTCTATCGCTCTGACTGTCTCTGTGTTTGTCCTACTCTGTCTGTCTCTGTCCTTAACTCTCCGTCTGTCTCTATGCTTGTCTCTGTCTGTCTCTGTCTGTCTCTGTCTCTCTCTGTCTGTCTGTCTCTGTCTGTCTGTCTGCATGTCTCTGTCTGTCTCTGTCTGTCTGTGTCTGTCTCTCTGTGTCTCTATCTGCCTGTCTCTCTGTGCCTGTCTCGTTCTGTCTGTCTCTCTGTCTCTCTATTTCTCTTTCTCTCCATGTCTCAATCTGCCTGTCTCTCTGCCTGCCTCCCTGTCTCTCTATCTGCCTGCCTCTCTCTGTCTGCCTCTCTGCCTGCCTGTCTGCCTATCTCTCTGTCTCTGTCTCTCTTTCGGTCTGTCTGTCTCTGTGTTTCTCTGTATGTCTCTCGCTCTGTCTGTCTGTCTGTCTCTCCGTCTCTCTATCTGTCCGTCTCTCCATGTCTCCGTCTGCCTGAGCCTCTGTCTGCCTGTCTCTCTTTCTGCCTGCCTGTCTCTCCATCTGCCTCTCTGCCTGCCTGTCTGCCTGTCTCTCTGTCTCTGTCTCTCTTTCATTCTGTCTGTCTCTGTGTCTCAGTCTGCCAGTCTCAGTCTGTATGTATGTCTCTGTCTCTATGTCTGCCTGTCTCTCTGTCTTTGTTTGTCTCTGACTGCATGTCAGTCTGAGTGTTTGTCCCTGACTGCATATCTGTCTGAGTGTTTGTCCGTCTGCGTCTTTCACTTTGTTTGTATCTGTCTCTAAGTTTGTCTGTCTCTGTCTCTGTCTGTCTGTCTGTATGACTCAGTTTGTGTCTGTCTCTGTCTGCACGTCTATCTCTCTCTGTCTCTCTCTGTCTGTCTCTCTCTGTCTCTCTCTTTCTCTCTCTCTCTCTCTCTGTCTCTTTCAGTCTATCTGTCTATCTCTGTCTCTCTGTCTGTTTCTCTCTATCTGTCTCCTTCTCTCTGTCTCTGTCTTTGTATCTCTGCATGCCTGCCTCTGTCTGTCTCTCTATTTCTCTGTCTCTTACTGTCTCTGTCTCTCTGTCTCTGTATGTCAGCCTCTGTCTATCTGTCTGCCACTTTAACTTGTTTGAACCTGTCCCTAGGTTTGTCAGTCTCTGTCTGTGCCTGCCTATCTGTCTGTCTCTCTGTTTCTGTCTCTCTGTCACTCTGTCTCTGTCTGTCTCTCTGACTCTCTCTCTGACTCTCTCTCTCCCACTCTGACACTCTCTGACACTCTCTGACTCTCTGTATGTTCTGTCATTGTCTGTCTCAGTATGCGTGTATGCCTCTGTCAATATCTGCCAGTCTTTCTCTATCTCTCTGTATATCTCTGTCTGATCTCCCTCTCAATGTCTGACTGTTTCTGGGTCTGACTCAGTCTGTTTTTCTGTGTCTCTGTCTGTCTGTCCCTTTATATCGCTGTTTGCCTCTCAGTCTGTCTTCCTCTCGGTCTGCCTGCCTCTCTTTGTGTGTCTGTCTTCCATCTGTGTGCCTGTCTGTCTTTGTATGTCTGTCTCTGTCTGTCTGTCTCTGTTTGTCTGTCTCTATCTGTCTGTCTCTGTCTGAATGTATGTATGTCTCTGTCTGAATATCCGTCTGTCTCTGTCTGTCTTTCTCTCGCAGTTTATCTCTCTCTCTGGCTGGCTCTCTGTCATTTTCTGGTGCTGTCTGCGTCTGTCACTGTCTTTCCGCATCTGTGTTTCTGACTCTGTCTGTCTGTCTCTGTCTATCTCTCTCTGTCTGTCTGTCTCGCTCTGTCTGTCTCTTTCTGTCTGTCTGTCTCGTTCTGTCGGTCTGCCTCATTGTGTTAGTCTGTCTCGTTCTGTCGGTCTGTCTCTGACTGTCAGTCTGTCTCTGACTGTCGGTCTATCTCTGACTGTCGGTCTATCTCTGACTGTCGGTCTGTCTCAGGTTGTCGATCTATCTCTGTTTGTCGGTCTGTCTCTGTCTTTCTCTCTCTGAATGACTGTCTGCCTGTCTGTCTCTCTGTCTGTCTGTCTGTCTCTGTCTACCTGTACGTCTGTGTCTGTGTCCGTGTCTTTCTCTGTCTCTGTCTCTCTCTGTCTCTGTGTCTGTCTCGGACTCCCTCTGTCTCTGCCTGTATCTCTGTGACTGTGTCTGTGTCTGGCTGCCTCTTTCACTTTGTTTTGATCTATTTCTAAGTTTGTCTGTCTTTGTCTGTCTGTCTGATTCTGTCTCTGTCTGTTTCTGTCTCAGTCTGTCTGTCTGTTCGTGTCTTTCTCAGTCTGTCTGTCTGTTCCTGTCTGACTTTGTCTTTGTCTGTCTGTATGACTCTGTCACTCTCTCTGTCTGTCTGTTTCTGTCTCTCTGTTTGTCTTTCTCTGTCTCTCTGTCTGTCTGTCTCTCCGTCTCCCTCTCTCTCGCTTTCTGTGGGCGAATATGTCTCTTTCTCCCTGTCTGTCCTGCTCTCTGTATTCTGGGATATTTTCTCTTTTTATCTCTATCTCTCTATCTTTCTTTCTGTTTCTCTGTCTCTGCTTGTCTCTGTTTCTTTGTTTGCCTCTGTCTGTCTCTATCTCTCTGTCTGACTGTCTCTCTCTTCATGTCTCTTTCCATCTTTCACTGTCTGTCTGTCTCTTCTGTTTCTGTCTGTCTTCCTCTCACCGTTTGGCTCTCTCGCTGGCTGGCTCTCTCTCTCTGTCATTCTCTGTTAATGCCTGCATTTGTCTCTGTCTTTCTGTCTGTCTCTGTCTGCCTGTCTCAGTCTGGCTCTGTCTGTCTCTGTCTGTCTGTCTCTGTCTGTCTGTCTCTGTCTGCATGTATGTCAGTGTCTGTCTCTATCACTGTGTATGTCTCTGACTCTCTCTCTTTCTCTGTCTCTATGTCTCTGTCTGTGTTTGTGCCTGGCTGCCTCTTCCACTTTGTTTGTATCTGTCTCTAAGTTTGTCTGTGTTTGTCCATCTGTCTTTCTCTTTCTCTGTCTGTCTCTGTCTGTGTCTGCCTCAGTCTGTCTGTCTGTTTCTGTCTGACTGTCTGTCTCTCTGTCTGTCTGTCTGACTCTGTCTCTCTGTCTCTCCGTCTCTCTGCCTCTTTCTGTCTGCGAATATATCGCGGTCTCCCTGTCTGTCCTGGTCTCTGTTCTCTTTGATGTGTCTCTTTTTGTCTCTATCTCTCTATCTGTCATTGTGTTTATCTGTCTGTCTCTGCCTGTCTCTGTATTTTTGTTTGCCTCTGTCTGTCTCTCTCTCTCTGTCTGTCTGTCTCTGTATGTGTCTGTCTCTGTCTCCATATCTAGGTCTCTCTTTCACTGTCTGGCTGTCTCTGTCTCTCTTTCTCTCGCTGTTTGTCTCTGTCTCTGGCTGGCTCTCTGTCTGTCATTCTCTGTTGCTGTCTGCGTCTGTCACTGTATTTCTGTATGTCTTTGCCTGTCTGTCTGTCTGTCTCTGTCTCTTTCTGTCCGTCTGTCTCGTTCTGTCTGTCTGTTTCTGTCTGTCTGTCTCTCTCTCTCTCTCTCTCTCTGTCTGCGAATATGTCTCTGTCTCCCTCTCTGTCTCTGTCTCCCTGTCTGTCTGTGTCTCTGTTTACTTTGATTTTTCTCTTTTTGTCTCTATCTCTCTATCTGTCTCTGTGTTTGTCTGTGTCTGTCTGTCTTTATCTGTGTCTCTCTATCTCAGTCTGAATGTCTGTCTGTCTCTGTCTGTCTGTCTGTCTCTGTCTCTTTATTTGTGCCTGTCTCTGTCAGTCTGTCTGTCTCTGTCTGCCTGTCTGTGTCTGCCTCTCTGTCTGTGTCTTTGTCTATCTGTGTCTGTGTCTGTCTCTGTCTTTGTCTTTCTCAGTCTGTCTGTTTGCTTCTGTCTGACTGTCTGTCTCTCTGCCTGATTCTCTGTCGGGCTGTCTCTGTTTCTATGTCTGTCTCTCTGTTTCTATGTCTGTCTGTCTCTGTCTGTCTTTCTCTGTGTCTGCCTGTCTCTGCGTGTCTTTATTTCTGTCTGCGAATATGTCTCTGTCTCTCTGTCTTTCTCAGTCTCCCTGTCAGACCTTGTCTCTGTTCTCTTTGATTTTTCTCTTTTTGTCTCAATCTCTCTATCTGTCTCTGTGTTTGTCTGTATCTGTCTGTCTCTGTTTCTTTGCTTGCCTCTGGCTGTCTCTATCTCTCTTTTTCTACGTGTGTCTGTCTCTCTCTTCATGTCTCTGTCTGCCTTTCGCTGTCTGTCTGTCTCTAGCTGTTTCTGCCTGTCTTTCTCTCGCTGTTTGTCTCTCTCTCTCTGGCTGGCTCTCTCTCTGTCATTCTCTGTTGCTGTCTGCGTCTGTCACTGTCTTTCTGTACCTGTCTTTCTGACTCTGTCTGTCTGTCTATGTCTGATTGTCTCTGTCTGTCTGTCTCTGTCTGTCTCAGTTGGTCTGTCTCTGTCTGTCGGTCTATTTCTGTCTGTCTATGTCTGTCTGTCTCGCTCTGTCTCTGTCTGTCTGTCTCCGTCAGTCTGTCTCTGTCTGTCTGTCTGTATGTCTCTGGCTGTCTTTGTCTCTGTCTGTCTGACTGTCTCTGTCTATCGTTGTCTGAAAGTATGTCTGTATTTGTCTGAATATCTGTCTGTCTCTGTCTGTCTGTCTGCCTCTGTCTGTTTCTGTCTGTCTTTATTTCACTGTTTGTCTCTCTCTCTGGCTGGCTCTCTGTCATTTTCTTATTCTGTCTGCGTCTGTCACTGTCTTTCTGTATCTGTGTTTCTGATTCTGTCTGTCTGTCTCTGTCTGTCTGTCTGTCTGTCTGTCTGTCTCGTTCTGTCTATCTCTGTCTGTCTGTCTCTCTCTGGCTGTCTCGTTCTGTCTGTCTGTCTTGTTCTGTCTGTCTGCCTCGTTCTGTCTGTCTCTCTCTGTCTGTCTCTAACTATCTGTCTCTTTCTGTCTGTCTCTTTCTGTCTGCCTCTCTCTGTCTGTCTCTTTCCGTCTCTCTGTCTCATTCTGTTTCTCTGACTCTTACTGTCTCTGACATGTTCCTGTCTATCTTTCTCTCACCGTCTGTCTCTGTCTGTCTCTAACTATCTTTCTGTCTGCCTCTGTCTGTCTGTCTCTTTCTGTCTGTATTTCACTGTCTGTCTGTCTCCATCTGTTTCTGTCTGTCTTTCACTCACTGTTTGTCTCTCTCTCTGGCTGGCTCTATGTCATTTTCTGTTGCTGCCTGTGTCTGTCACTGTCTTTATCTATATGTGTTTCTGATTCTGTCTGTCTGTCTCTGTCTGTCTCTGTCTGTGTGTCTGTCTCTCTCTGTCTGTCTGCCTCGTTTTGTCTGTCTGTCTCGTTCTGTCTGTCTCTCTCTGTCCGCCTCTCTCTGTCTGTCTCTTTCCGTCTCTCTGTCTCTGTCTGTCTCTCTGAATCTTACTGTCTCTGACTGTTTCTGTCTGTCTTTCTCTCACCCTCTGTCTCTGTCTGTATCTAACTATCTGTCTCTGTGTGTCTGTCTCTGTCTGTCTGTTTCTGTCTGTCTTTCACTATCTGTCTTTCTCTATCTGTTTCTGTCTGGCTGTCTCTCTCTGTCATTCTCTGTTGCTCTCTGTGTCTGTCACTGAGTTTCGATTTCTGTTTTTCTGTCTCTGGCTGTCTATCTCGGTCTATCTGACTCTGTCTGACAGTCTCTTCCTGTCTGACTGTCTATCTGTTTCTGACTGTCTGTCTGTCTCTGTCTGTCTGTCGGTGTCTGTCTGTCTCTGTCAGCCTCGTTGTTTCTTTCCATGTCCCTATGTTGATGTCTGTTTGTGTCGGTGTCTGTCTGTCGGTGTCTGTTTGTGTCGGTGTCTGTCTGTCGGTGTCTGTTTGTGTCGGTGTCTGTCTGTCGGTGTCTGTTTGTGTCTGTCTGCCTCTTTCTGTCTTTCCATATCCGTATGTCTGTGTCTGTCTGTCTGTCCCTGTCTATCTGTCTTTGCCTGTCTGTCTCTGTCTGACGGTCTCTGCCTGCCTGTCTCTGTCTGCCTGTCTCTGTCTGCCTGCCTGTCTGTGTCTGTATCTTTGTTTGTCTCTGTCTGTATCTGTGTCTGTCTCTATCTTTCTGTCTCTGTCTTTCTGTCTCTCTCCCTCTGTCTCTCTCTGTCCGTCTCTCTCTGTCTGTCTCTCTCTGTCTGTCTCTCGCTGTTTGTCTCTGTCTCTGGCTGGCTCTTTCTCTTTCATTCTCTGTTGCTGTCTGCGTCTGTCACTCTCTTTCTGTACCTGTCTTTATGACACTGTCTGTCTGTCTATGTCCGTATGTCTCTGTCTGTCTGTCTCTGTCTGCCTGTCTCTGTCTGATTGTCTCTCTCTGCCGGTCTCTGTCTGACTGCCTGTCTCTGTCTGCCTTTCTATCTCTGTCTGTGGGTCTGTTTCTGTCTGTCGGTCTGTCTCTGTCTGATGGTCTGTCTCTGTCTGTCGGTCTGTCTCTGTCTGTCTGAGTCTGTCTGTCTCTCTTTCAGTCTATCTGTCTCTGTCTGTCTGTCTCTGGCCATCTCTTTCTGTCTGTCTCTGCCTGTCTGCCTCTGTCGTCTGTCTCTGTCTGTTTGTATCTGTATGTCTGTCTCTGTCTGTCTCTGTCTGAATGTATGTCTGTCTCTGTCTGACTATCTGTCTGTTTCTGTCTGTCTTTCTCTCACTGTTTATCTCTCTGGCTGGCTGGCTCTCTGTCATTTTCTGTTGCTGTCTGCGTCTGTCACTCTCCTTCCGTATCTGTGTTTCTGACTCTGTCCTTCTGTCTCTGTCTATCTGTCTGTCTCTCTCTGTCTGTCTGTCTCGCTCTGTCTGTCTCTTTCTGTCTGTCTGTCTCGTTCTATCGGTCTGCCTCATTCTGTTAGTCTGTCTCGTTCGGTCGGTCTGTCTCTGACTGTCAGTCTGTCTCTGACTGTCGGTCTATCTAAGACTGTCGGTCTGTCTCTGTCTTTCTCTCTCTGAATGACTGTCTGCCTGTCTGTCTCTCTGTCAGTCTGTCTGTCTGTCTTTGTCTACCTGTACGTCTGTGTCTGTGTCTGTGTCTTTGTCTTTGTCTGTCTCTGTCTCTGTCTCTCTCTGTCTCTGTGTCTGTCTCGGACTCCCTCTGTCTCTGCCTATATCTCTGTGACTGTGTCTGTGTCTGGCTGCCTCTTTCACTTTGTTTTTATCTTTTTCTAAGTTTGTCTGTCTTTGTCTGTCTGTCTGATTCTGTCTCTGTCTGTGTCTGTCTCAGTCTGTCTGTCTGTTCGTGTCTGTCTCAGTATGACTGCCTGTTCCTGTCTGACTCTGTCTTTGTCTGTCTGTATGACTCTGTCTCTCTCTCTGTCTGTCTGTCTCTGTCTCTCTGTCTGTCTTTCTCTGTCTCTCTGTCTGTCTGTCTCTCTGTCTCTCTCACTCGCTTTCTGTCAGCGAATATGTCTCTGTCTCCCTGTCTGTCCTGGTCTCTGTATTCTTGGATATTTTCTGTTTTTATCTCTATCTCTCTATCTGTCTTTGTGTTTCTCTGTCTCTGCCTGTCTCTGTTTCTTTGTTTGCCTCTGTCTGTCTCTATCGCTCTGTCTGACTGTCTCTCTCTTCATGTGTCTTTCCATCTTTCACTGTCTGTCTGTCTCTCTCTGTTTCTGTCTGTCTTTCTCTCACCGTTTGGCTCTCTCGCTGGCTGGCTTTCTCTCTCTGTCATTCTCTGTCAATGCCTGCATCTGTCTCTGTCTGTCTGTCTGTCTCTGTCTGTCTGTCTCTGTCTTTCTGTCTCTGTCTGTCTGTCTGTCTCTGTCTGGCTCTGTCTGTCTGTCTCTGTCTGCCTGTATGTCTGTGTCTGTCTCTGTCACTGTGTCTGTCTCTGACTCTGTCTCTGTCTCTGTCTGTGTTTGTGCCTGGCTGCCTCTTCCAATTTGTTTGTATCTGTCTCTAAGTTTGTCTGTGTTTGTCCATCTGTCTTTCTCTGTCTCTGTCTATCTCTGTCTGTGTCTGCCTCAGTATGTTTGTCTGTTTCTGTCTGACTGTCTGTCTCTCTGTCTGTCTGACTCTGTCTCTCTGTCTGTCTGTCTAATTCGGTCTGTCTGTCTCTGTCTGTCTGTCTCTCCATCTCTCTGCCTCCTTCTGTCTGCGAATATTTCTCTGTCACCCTGTCTATCTCTGTCTCCCTGTCTGTCCTCGTTTCTCTTCTCTTGGATAATTTCTCTTTTTGTCTCTATCTCTCTATCTCTCTCTGTGTGTTTGTCTGTATTTGTCTGTCTCTGACTGTCTCTGTCAATCTCTCACTGTCTGTCTGTCTCTTTATTGCTGTCTCTGTCTCTCTATCTGTCTCTGTCTCTCCGTCTCTCTGCCTCTTTCTGTCTGCGAATATACCGCGGACTCCCTGTCTGTTCTTGTCTCTGTTCTCTTGGATATTTTCTCTCTTTGTCTCTATCTCTCTATCTCTCTCTGTGTGTTTGTCTGTATTTGTCTGTCTCTGACTGTCTCTGTCAATCTCTCACTGTCTGTCTGTCTCTTTATTGCTGTCTCTGTCTCTCTATCTGTCTCTGTATCTCCGTCTCTCTGCCTCTTTCTGTCTGCGAATATACCGCAGACTCCCTGTCTGTCCTTGTCTCTGTTCTCTTGGATATTTTCTCTCTTTGTCTCTATCTCTCTATCTGTCTCTGTGTTTGTCTGTATTTGTCTATCTCTGCCTGTCTGTTTCTTTGTTTGCCTTTGTCTGTCTCTAACTCTCTGTCTGTCTGTCTCTGTCTGCCTGTAAGTCTCTGGCTGCCTGTATGTCTGTGTCTGTCTCTGTCACTGTGTCTGTCTCTGAGTTCCTCTGTCTCTGTCTGTATGTCTCTATCTGTGTCTGTGTCTGGCTGCCTCTTTCACTTTGTTTGTATCTATCCCTAAGTTTGTCTGTCTTTGTCTGTCTTTCAGTCTCTGTCTGTGTCTGCCTCAGTCTGTCTGTCTGTTTCTGTCTTACTCACTGTCTGTCTCCCTGTCTGCCTGTCTGTCTGTCTGACTCTGTCTCTCTGTCTGTCTGTCTCTGTCTCTATATCTGTCTGTCTCTGTCTCTATGTCTGTCTGTCTCTGTCTCTCTGTCTGTCTGTCTCTCCGTCCCTCTCTCCCGCTTTCTGTCTACGAATATGTCTCTGTCTCCCTCCTTGTCTCTGTTCTCTTTGATGTGTCTCTTTTTGTCTCTATCTCTCTATCTTTCTCTGTTTTTCTGTATCTGTCTGTCTCTGCCTGTCTCTGTTTTTTTCTTTGCCTCTGTCTCTCTCTCTCTCTCTCTGTCTGACTGTCTCTGTATGTGTCTGTCTCTGTCTCCATGCATAGGTCTCTCTTTCACTGTCTGTCTGTCTCTGTCTAACTTTCTCTCGCTGTTTGTCTCTGTCTCTGGCTGGCTCTCTGTCTGTCATTCTCTGTTGCTGTCTGCGTCTGTCACTGTATTTCTGTCTGTCTTTGTCTGTCTGTCTCTGTCTGTCTGTCTCTCTCTGTTTCTCTCTTTCTGTCTATCTCTGGCTATCTGTCTGTCTGTCTCTTTCTGCCTGTCTGTCTCGTTCTGTCTGTCTCTTTCTGTCTGTCTGTCTGTCTCTGTATCTCTCTCTCTCTCTCTCTCTGTCTCCGAATATGTCTCTGTCGTCCTCTCTATCTCTGTCTCCCTGTCTGTCTGTGTCTCTGTTTACTTTGAGTTTTCTCTTTTTGTCTCTATCTCTCTATCTGTCTCTGTGTGTGTCTGTGCCTGTCTGTTTGTCTCTGTCTGTCTCAGTCTGAATGTTTGTCGGTCTGTCTCTGTCTCTCTGTCTCTTTATTTATTCCTGTCTCTGTCAATATCTCTGTCTCTGTCTGCCTGTCTGTATCTGCCTGTCTGTCTGTGTCTTTGTCTATCTGTGTCTGTCTCTGTCTCTGTCTTTGTCTTTCTCAGTCTGTCTGCTTGCTTCTGTCTGACTGTCTGTCTCTCTGACTGATTCTCTGTCTGGCTGTCTCTGTTTCTCTGTCTGTCTCTCTGTTTCTATGCCTGTCTGTCTATGTTTCTATGTCTGTCTGTCTCTGCGTGTCTCTCTTTCTCTCTGCGAATATGTCTCTGTCTCCCTGTCTGTCCTTGCCTCGGTTCTCTTTGATTTTTCTATTTTTGTCTCAATCTCTCTATCTGTCTCTGTGTTTGTCTGTATCTGTCTGTCTCTGTTTCTTTGCTTGCCTCTGTCTGTCTCTATCTATCTGTCTCTGTGTGTGTCTGTCTCTGTCTTCATGTCTCTGTCTGTCTTTCGCTGTCTGTCTGTCTCTATCGGTTTCTGTCTGTCTTTCTCTCGCTGTTTGTCTCTCTCTCTCTGGCTGGATCTCTCTCTGTCATTCTCTTTTGCTGTCTGCATCTGTCACTGTATTTCTGAATCTGTCTATCAGTCTGTCTCTCTCTGTCTTTCTGTCTGTCTCTGTCTGTCTGCCTGTGTCTGTCTGTCTCTGTCCGACTGTCTGTCTCTGTCTGTCTGTCTCTTTATCTCTGTCTGTCTCCGTCTGTCTGTATCTCTGTCTGTCTGTCTCTGTATCTCTGTCTGTCTCTCTCTGTCTGCCTCTCTCTGTCTGCCTCTCTCTGTCTGACTCCGTCTGTCTACCTCTCTGTGTCTGCCTCTCTCTGTCTGCCTCTCTCTGTCTGTCTGTCTCTCGCTGTTTGCCCCATGTCTCTGGCTCTCTCTCTCTCTCTCTCTCTCTCTCTCTCTCTCTCTCTCTCTCTCTCTCTCTCTCTCTCTCTCTGTCATTCTCTGTTTCTGTCTTCATGTCTCTGTCTGTCTTTCACCGTCGGTCTGTCTCCATCTGTTTCTGTCTGTCTCTCTCACGGGATCTGTCTCTCTCTCTGGCTGGGTCTCTCTCTGTCATTCTCTGTCTGTGTCTGCCTCAGTCTGTCTGTCTGTTTCTGTCTGACTCGCTGTCTGTCTCCCTGTCTGCCTGTCTGTCTGTCTGACTCTGTCTCTCTGTCTGTCTGTCTCTGTCTCTATGTCTGTGTGTCTCTTTCTCTATTTCTGTCTGTCTCTGTCTCTCTGTCTGTCTGTCTCTCCGTCCCTCTCTCTCTCTCTCTTTCTGTCTGCGAATATGTCTCTGTCTCCCTCCTTGTCTCTGTTTTCTTTGATGAGTCTCTTTTTCTCTCTATCTCTCTATCTGTCTCTGTGTCTGTCTGTATATGTCTTTCTCTCGCTGTCTGTCTCTCTCTCTGGCTGGATCTCTTTCTGTCATTCTCTTTTGCTGTCTGCGTCTGTCACTTTATTTCTGAATCTGTCTATCAGTATGTCTCTCTCTGTCTGTCTGTCTGTCTCTGTCTGTCTGCCTGTGTCTGTCTGTCTCTGTCCGACTGTCTGTCTCTGTCTGTCTGTCTCTTTATCTCTGTCTGTCTCCATCTGTCTGTATCTCTGTCTGTCTGTCTGTCTCTGTATCTCTGTCTGTCTCTCTCTGTCTGCCTCTCTCTGTCTGCCTCTCTCTGTCTGCCTCTCTCTGTCTGACTCCGTCTGTCTGCCTCTCTCTGTCTGCCTCTCTCTGTCTGCCTCTCTCTGTCTGCCTCTCTCTGTCTGTCTGTCTCTCGCTGTTTGCCCCATGTCTCTGGCTCTCTCTCCCTCTCTCTCTCTCTCAATCTCTCTCTCTCTCTCTCTCTGTCATTCTCTGTTTCTGCCTGCGTCTGTCACTATATTTCTGTCTGTCTATGTCTGTCTGTCTCGGCCTGTCTGTCTCTGTCTGTCTGTCTCTGTCTATCTCTCTATTTCTGTCTGTCTCTGTCTATCTGCCCGTCTGTCTCTTTCTGTCTGTCTGTCTCTTTTTGTCTGTCTGTCTGCCTCATTCTGTCTGTCTCTTTCTGTCTGTCTGTCTGTCTCTCCATCTCTCTCTCTCTGTCTGCGAATATGTCTCTGTCTCCCTCTCTGTCTCTGTCTCCCTGTCTGTCTGTGTCTCTGTTTACTTTGATTTTTCTCTTTTTGTCTCTATCTCTCTCTCTGTCTCTGTGTTTGTCTGTGTCTATCTGTCTCTGTCTGTCTCAGTCTGAATGTCTGTCTCTGTCTGCCTGTCTGTGTCTGCCTGTCTGTCTGTGTCGTTGTCCGTCTGTGTCTGCCTCTGTCTCTGTCTCTGTCTTTGTCTTTCTCAGTCTGTCTGTCTGCTTCTGTCTGACTGTCTGTCTCTCTACCTGATTCTCTGTCTGTCTTTCCCTGTTTCTGTGCCTGTCTGTCTCTGTCTCTGTCTGTCTGTCTCTGCTTCTATGTCTGTCTGTCTCTGTTTCTATGTCTGTCTGTCTCTGAATCTCTCTATCTGTCTCTGTGTCTGACTGGCTCTGCGTGTCTCACTTTCAGTCTGCGAATATGTCTCTGTCTGCCTGTCTTTCTCCGTCTCCCTGTCAGTCTTTGTCTCTGTTTTCTTTGAGTTTTCTCTTTTTGTCTCAATCTCTCTATCTGTCTCTGTGTTTGTCTGTATCTGTCTGTCTCTGTTTCTTTGTTTGCCTCTGTCTGTCTCTATCTCTCTGACTCTGTGTGTGTCTGTTTCTGTCTTCATGTCTCTGTCTGTCTTTCGCCGTCTGTCTGTCTCCATCTGTTTCTCTCTGTCTCTCTCTCGGGATCTGTCTCCCTCTCTGGCTGGATCTCTCTCTGTCATTCTCTGTCTGTGTCTGCCTCAGTCTGTCTGTCTGTTTCTGTCTGACTCGCTGTCTGTCTCCCTGTCTGCCTGTCTGTCTGTCTGACTCTGTCTCTCTGTCTGTCTGTCTCTGTCTCTATGTCTGTCTGTCTCTTTCTCCATGTCTGTCTGTCTCTGTCTCTCTGTCTGTCTGTCTCTCCGTCCCTCTCTCTCTCTCTCTCTCTTTCTGTCTGCGAATATGTCTCTGTCTCCCTCCTTGTCTCTGTTTTCTTTGATGAGTCTCTTTTTCTCTCTATCTCTCTATCTGTCTCTGTGTCTGTCTGTATCTGTCTTTCTCTCGCTGTCTGTCTCTCTCTCTGGCTGGATCTCTTTCTGTCATTCTCTGTTGCTGTCTGCGTCTGTCACTGTATTTCTGAATCTGTCTACCTGTCTGTCTGTCTCTGTCTGTCTGTCTGTCTCATTCTATCTGCCTGTGTCTGTCTGTCTCTGTCCGACTGTCTGTCTCTGTCTGTCTTTCTCTTTCTCTCTGTCTGTCTCCGTCTGTCTGTATCTCTGTCTGTCTGTCTCTCTCTCTCTCTCTGTCTCTCTCTCTCTCTCTCTCTTTCTCTCTCTGTCTGCCTCTCTCTGTCTGCCTCTCTGTCTGCTCGCTCTGTCTGCCTCTCTCTTTCTTCCTCTCTCTGTCTGTCTCTCTCTTTCTGTCTGTCTCTGTCTCTCTCTGTCTCTGTCTCTCTCTCTCTCTGTCTCTCTCTCTCTGCCTCTCACTTTTAGCCTCTCTCTGTCTGCTTCTCTCTGTCTGCCTCTCTCTGTCTGTCTCTCTCTCTCTCTCTGTCTCTCGCTGTCTGTCTCTCTCTGTCGGTTGCTCTCTGTCGGTCTCTCTCTGTCGGTCGCTCTCTATCTCTGTCTGAATGTATCTCTGTCTCTGTCTGCCTCTCTCTGTCTGCCTCTCTCTGTCTGCCTCTCTCTGTCTGTCTCTCTCTGTCTGTCTCTCTCTGTCAGAGAGAGAGAGAGAGAGAGAGAGAGAGAGAGAGAGATGAAGACAGGCAGAGGCCATCAGAGAGAGAGAGAGATAAAGACAGGCAGAGACAATCTTAGAGATAGACAGAGAGTTAAGGACAAAGACAAACAAAGAGAATACGACAGACAGAGACAAACAAACACAGACACAGACACAGACAGAGAGATAGAGACAAACAGAGAGACAGACAGACAGGGACATACAGGCATAGACAGATAAACAAAGACAGACAGGCACAGAGCAGCAGGACAGAGAGGCAGAGCTAGAGAGGGAGACAGATGTATTCAGCAGAGAAAGACAGATAGAGACAGGGACAGAGACAGTCAGAGTCTCAGCCTGCAACAAAAACTGACAGAGAGTGTGAGCCAGAGACAGACACAGACAGACAGACAAAGAAAGAGAGAGACAGAGACAGAGACAGAGACAAACAGAGTTAGAGAAATATTAAAGTCAGACAGAGACAGAGAAAGAGACTCAGACTGAGAGAGCCAGGCAGAGGTAGATAAAGAGACAGAGACAGACAGGCAGAAACAAGGACGGAAAGAGACAGAGAAACAGACAGCAACAGACACTGACAGAGAGAGAGAGCCAGACAGAGACAGAGAAAAACAGTTAGAGACAGACAAAAATGGATAGAGACAGACAGACAGAGGCAGACAAACAAAGCAATAGAGATCGGGATAAAGACAGAGACAAGCAAAGAGATAGAGGCAGACAGCCAGAGTCAGTCAGACAGACAGACAGGTAGACAGAGATAGAAAGAGACAGAAAACAGACAGGCAGAAACAGACAGACAGAGACAGAAAGACAGACAGTCAAGAACAGACAGACAGACTGAGCTAGACAGAGACAGACAGACAGAGACAGAAAGACAGTGACAGACAGACACAGGCCGATAGGCAGTTAGACAGAGACACAGACAGACAGACAGAGACAGGTAGACAATGACAGACAGACAAACAGAGACAGAAAGACAGACAGACAGACAGTCAAGAACAGACAGAGACAGACAGACAGAGATAGAAAGACAGTGGCAGACAGACACAGAAACAAAGAGACAGACAAATATACAGACAGACAGACAGACAGATATAAAGACAGGCAGAGGCAAACAAAGAGACAGAGACAGGCAGAGATAGAGAGAGACAGACACACAGAGGCAGTCAGACAGACAGTGACAAACATAGAGAATGACAGAGAGTTAAGGACAAAGACACAGACAGGCAGACAGACAGACAGGGACATACAGGTATAGACAGAGGCAGACAGGCACAGAGCAGAATGACAGAGAGACAGAGGTAGAGAGGGAGGCAGATATTAAGCAGAGAACGACAGATACAGACAGTGACATAGAGAGTCAGAGACACAGACTGCAACAGAAACTGACAGAGAGTTTGAGCCAGCTAGAGAGTGTGAACCAGACAGAGACAGAAAGATAGACAGACAGAGAAAGATACACAGAGACAGACACACACAGCCAGACAGAGAGAGAGACAGAGAGAGAAACAGAGAGAGAGAGAGATGCAGAGAGAGAGAGACAGACAGACAGAGAGAGAGAGACTGAAAGACAGTGATAGGTAGGCACAGAAAGATACAGACAGAGATACAGAAAGGCAGAGGCAATCAAAGAGACAGAGACGTGCATAGAGAGAGAGAGAGAGTCAGGCACACTGAGACAATCAGACAGAGACAAGCATAGAGATAGACACAGAGTTCAGGACAAAGACAAACAAAGAGAATAAGACAGACAGAGACAAACAAACACAGACACAGACAGAGAGATAGAGACAGACAGAGACAAACAGAGAGACAGATAGACAGGGACATGCAGGCATAGACAGACAGACAAAGACAGATAGGCACAGAGCAGAAGGACAGAGAGGCAGAGCTAGAGAGGGAGACAGCTATATTCAGCAGAGAAAGACAGACAGAGACAGGGACACAGACAGTCAGAGTCACAGCCTGCAACATATATTGACAGAGAGTGTGAGCCAGAGACAGACAGCGAAAGACGGACAGACAAAGAAAGAGAGAGACAGAGTCAGAGACAAACAGAGTTAGAGAAATATTAAAGACAGACAGAGACAGAGAAAGAGACTCAGACTGACAGAGCCAGGCAGAGGTAGACAAAGAGACAGAGACAGGGACGGAAAGAGACAGAGAAACAGACAGCAATAGACACTGACAGAGAGAGAGCCAGACAGAGACAGAGACAAACAGTTAGAGAAAGACAGACAGAATTGGATAGAGACACACCGACAGAGGCAGACAAACAAAGCAATAGAGATCGGGATAAAGACAGAGACAAACAAAGAGATAGACAGACAGACAGCGAGAGACAGACAAATAGACAGAGACAGGTAGACAGAGACAGACACAGACAAAAAACAGACAGACAGAGACAGACAACAGACAGGCAGAAACAGATAGACAGACAGAGACAGAAATACAGACAGACAGACAGTCAGGAACAGACAGACAGACAGAGCTAGACAGAGACAGACAGACAGAGACAGAAAGGCAGTGACAGACAGATACAGACAGACAGGTACAGAAAGACAGCCAGAGACACAGACAGACAGACTGATATAGAGACAGGCAGAGGCAAACAAAGAGACAGAGACAAACAGTGAAAAAAGACAGACAGAAGCAGATAGAGACAGACAGACAGAGGCAGACAAACAAAGCAATAGAGATCGGGATAAAGTCAGAGACAAGCAAAGAGATAGACAAACAGACAGCCAGAGAAAGACAGACAGAAAGACAGAGACAGGTAGACAAAGACAGACAGACATACAGAAAGAGACAGAGACAGACAACAGACAGGCAGACAGAGACAGAAAGACAGTCAGACAGACAGTCAAGAACAGACAGACAGAGACAGACAGACAGAGCTAGACAGAGTCAGACAGACAGAGCCAGAAAGACATTGACAGACAGGCACAGACACAGACAGACATATATACAGACAGACAGACAGAGATATAGACAGGCAGAGGCAAACAAAGAGTCAGAGACAGGCAGAGATAGAGAGAGACTGACACACAGAGGCAGTCAGATAGACAGTGACAAACATAGAGAATGACAGAGAGTTAAGGACAATGACAAACAAAGACACAGACAGACAGACAGGGACATAAAGGCATAGACAGAGGCAGACAGGCACAGAGCAGAATGACAGAGAGACAGAGGTAGAGAGGGAGACAGATATTAAGCTGAGAAAGACAGATAGAGACAGGGACACAGACAGTCAGAGACACAGACTGCAACAGAAACTGACGGAGAGTGGAAGCCAGACAGAGACAGAAAGACAGACAGACAGAGACAGATACACAGAGACAGACACACAGAGCCAAACAGAAAGAGACAGAGAGAGAGAGAGAGGGAAAGAGAGACAGACACAGTGAGAGAGTGTGAAAGACACAGAGAGAGGGAGAGACAGAGAGAGAGAGAGTGAGAGAGAGAGAGAGAGACTGAAAGACAGTGACAGGTAGACACAGAAAGATACAGACAAAAAGAGATAGAGATAGACAGTTTGAGATAGAGATAGTCAGAGGCAATCAAAGAGACAGAGAAAGGCATAGATAGAGAGACAGGCACACAGAGACTGTCAGACAGACAGAGAAAAACAGAGATAGACAGAGAGTTAAGGACAAAGAAAAACAAAGAATAATACAGACAGAGACAAACAGACAGAGACATAGAGACAGACAGAGATAAACAAATACAGACACAGACTGAGAGATAGAGACAGACAGAGACAAACAGAGAGACAGACAGGAACTTGCAGGCATAGACAGACAGATACAGAGAGACAGGCACAGAGCAGAAGGAAAGAGAGGCTGAGCTAGAGAGGGAGACAGATATATTAATCAGATAAAGACATACAGAGACAGGGACAGGGACACAGACATGTCAGAGTCATAGCCTGCAACATAAACTGACAGAGAGTGTCAGCCAGAGACAGACAGAGACAGACAAAGAGAGACAGAAAGATAAAGACAGACAGAGAAAGACAGACAGACAGACAGAGACAGACAAAGAACCAGAGATTGAGAGACAGAGGCAGACAGAGTTAGAGAAATAATAAAGACAGACAGAGACAGAAAAGAGTCTCAAACTGACAGAGCCAGTCAGAGGTAGACAGAGAGACAGAGACAGTCAGACAGAGACAGACAGGCAGAAACAGGGATGGAAAGAGACAGAGACAAAGACAGCAACAGAGCGAGTGAGCCAGACAGAGACAAACAGTGAGAGGAAGACGGACATAAACAGATAGAGACAGACAGACAGAGGCAGACAAACAAAGCAATAGAGAACGGGATAAAGACAGAAAGAAACAAAGTGATAGACAGGCAGACAGACAGAGGCAGACAGAGAGACAGCGACAGACAGAGAGACAGATACAGACAGAGAGGCAGAGACAGACAGACAGACAGAGACATAATCAGACAGACAGACTTAGACAGCCACAGAGAGACAGAGACAGACAGACAAAGACAGACAACTTCGAGATAGATACCAACAAAGTGAAAGAGGCAGCCAGACACTAACACAGCCAGAGACATACAGACAGAGACAGAGGGAGTCAGAGACAGACACAGAGAGAGTGAGAGACAGACACAGACACAGACAGACATAGACAGACAGGCAGACAGACAGAGGCAAATAGAGACAGAAAGAGACAAACAGAAGGAGGCAGACAGACAGAGAAAGACAGAGACAGACAGACAGAGACAGACAGACATAGACAACCAGACAGAGAGAGACAGAGGCATAAATACAGCGACAGACACAGACAGGAACAGAGAATGACAGAGAGAGAGCCAGCCAGAGACAGAGACAAACAGTGAGAGAAAGACAGACATAAAAATACAGAGACAGACAGACAGTGAAAGACAGACAGAGACATGAAGACAGAGACAGACACAGAGAGAGAGAGTCAGACAGAGAGACAGTCAGACTCAGACAGACAGACATACAGAGATAGAGAGACATAAAAAGAGAGACAGACAGACAGAGACAGACAGACAGAGACAGAGAGACAGAGACATACCGACATAGACAGACAGACTGAGTCAGAAAGACTGATACAGAAACACATGGAAAGACGCAGACAGCAACAGAGAATGACAGAGAGAGAGCCAGCCAGAGACAGAGAAGAACAGCAGGAGAAAGACAGACAGATTCAGAGACGGACAGAAAGAGACAGACAGACAGAAAGAGACAGACAGACAGAAAGAGATAGACAGACAGAAAGAGATAGACAGACAGATCGACAGAGCCTGGATGCTGAAATTTGTCTCGCTAACACACAGCCCTGTGGGATCTCTTTAAAAGGTGTCCCTGATTGTGAGACTCTCTCTTTAAAAGGGGTCGTTGATGTTGAGATTCCCTCTTAAAAAGGTGTCCCTAACATGGAGGCTCTCACTTTTAAAGGTTCCCTGATAGAAAGATTTCCAATTTAATGGGGTCCCTGATGTTGAGACTCTCTCTTTAAAGTGGTCCCTGATGATGAAACACACTCTTTAGAACGGGTCCCTGATCGTTAGTCACCCACTAAAAAAAGTGGTCCCTGATGGCGAGACTCCCTGTTTGAAAGGTGCCCCTGATGGGGAGACTCTCTCTTTAAAAGGGAGTTCTGATGGTGAGACTCCCTCATTTAAAGTTTTCCCACATGGAGACACTCCCTCTTTAAAACGTGCCCCTGATGGTGAGACTCTCTCTTTAAATGATGTGCCTAATAGGAAGATTCTCTTTAAAAGGGGTCCCTGATAAAATGGCACTTGAAAGAAAACTCACGCTTTCAAATGGATCCTCGAGGGTGAATCCCTCTTTAAAAGGGATCCCTGATGGCGAGTTTCTCTCTTTAAAAGGTATCCCTGCTGGTGAGACACTCTCTTTAAAACATGCCCCTGATGGTGAGACCACCTCTTTAAAAAGGGTCCTAATGGTAAGTTTCTCTCTATAAACGGGTCCCTGATAGAAACATAGAAACATAGAAAATAGGTACAGGAGTAGACCATTCGGTCCTTCGAGCCTGCACCGCCATTCAATGCGTTCATGGCTGAACATGCTACCTCAGTACCCCATTCCTGCTTTATCGCCATACCCCTTGATCCCCCTAGTTGTGAGTGTTATATCTAACTCCCTTTTGAATATATTTAACGAACTGGCCTCAATAACCTTCTGTGGAAGAGAATTCCATAGATTCAACACTCTCTGGGTGAAGAAGTTCCTCCTCAGCTCAGTCTTAAATGGCTTCCCCTTAATCCTTAGACTGTGACCCCTGGTTCTAGTTTTCCCTAACATTGGGAACATTCTGCCCGCATCTAATTTGTCTAAACCAGTCAGGATTTTAAATGTCTCTATAAGATCCCCCCTCATTCTTCTGAACTCCAGAGGATACAAGTTCAGTTGACCCAATCTTTCTTGATATGTCAGTCCGGCCATCCCAGGAATCAATCTAGTGAACCTTCGCTGCACTCCCTCAATAGCAAGAATGTCCTTCCTTAAGTTAGGAGACCAAAACTGCGCACAATACTCCAGGTGTGGCCTCACCAAGGCCCTGTACAACTGCAGCATCACCTCCCTACTCCTGTACTCAAATCCCCTTACTATGAAGGCCATCATTCCGTTTGCTTTCTTGACTGCCTGCTGCACTTGCATTCCCACCTTCAGTGACTGATGTACCATGACGCCCAGGTCTCGTTGCACCTCCCCTTTCCCTAATCTGCCACCATTCAGGTAATAGTCCGCCTCTCTATTTTTACCACCAAAGTGGATAACCTCACATTTATCCACATTGTACTTCATCTGCCATACATTTGCCCATTCACCCAACCTGTCCAAGTCACTCTGTAGCCTCCTAGCATCCTCCTCATTGTTCACACTGCCTCCCAATTTAGTTTCATCCGCAAATTTGGAGATATTACATTTAATCCCTTCGTCCAAATCATTAATATCTAATGTAAACAGCTGGGTTCCCAGCACCGAACCCTGCGGTACCCCGCTGGTCACTGCCTGCCATTCTGAAAAGTACCCATTTACTCCTACTCTTTGTTTCCTGTGTGCCAACCAGTTCTCAATCCACGTCAACACATTACCCCCAATCCCATGTGCTTTAACTTTGCTCACCAATCTCTTGTGTGGGACCTTGTCGAAGGCCTTCTGAAAGTCCAAATACACCACATCTACTGGTTCCCCCCTGTCCACCCTATTGGAAACATCCTCAAAAAATTCCAGAAGATTTGTCAAGCATGATTTCCCTTTCACAAATCCATGCTGACTTGGACCTATCATGTCGCCACTTTCCAAATGGTCTGTTATGACATCTTTAATAATTGCTTCCATCATTTTACCCACGACCGATGTCAGGCTGACCGGTCTATAATTCCCTGCTTTCTTCCTCCCTCCTTTTTTAAAAAGAGGGGTTACATTGGCCACCACACACTCCATCGGAACTGATCCAGAGTCTAAGGAATGTTGGAAAATGATCGTCAATGCATCCACTATTTCCAAGGCCACCTCCTTAAGTACTCTGGGATGCAGACCATCAGGCCCCGGGGATTTTTCAGCCTTCAGTCCCATCAATTTCCCCAATACCTTTTCCCGACTAATAAGGATTTCCCTCAGCTCCTCCCTCTTACCAGATCCTCTGACCCCTTTTATTTTCAGCAGGTTGTGTGTGTCCTCCACAGTAAACACCGAACCAAAGTACTTGTTCAATTGATCTGCCATTTCCTTGTTCCCCATTACGACTTCCCCGGTTTCCGACTGCAGGGGACCTACGTTTGTTTTTACTAACCTCTTTCGTTTTACATATTTATAGAAGCTTTTGCAGTCCATTTTAATGTTCTCTGCAAGCTTCCTTTCATATTTTATTTTCCCTGCCCTAATCAAACCCTTCGTCCTCCTCTACTGAGTTTTGAAGTTCTCCCAGTCCCCGGGTTTGCTGCTACTTCTGGCCAATTTGTATGCAACTTCCTTGGTTTTAATACTATCCCTGTTTTCCCTTGTTAGCAATGGTTGAGCCACCTTCCATTTTTTATTTTTACGCCAGCCCGGGATGTACAATTGTTGTAGTTCATCCATGCGATCTCTAAATGTCTGCCATTGCCCTTCTACTGATAGCCCCTTAAATATCGCTTGCCAATTTAACCTCACCAATTCACGCCTCATACCCTCAAAGTTGCCCTTATTTAAGTTCTGGACCATGGTCTCTGACTGAACTGTTTCCTTCTCCATCCTCATGTAGAACTCCACCATACTATGGTCACTCTACCCCAGGGGGCCTCGTACCAAAAGATTGCTGATTAGTCCTTCCTCATTACACAACACCCAGTCCAGGATGGCCTCCCCTCGAGTTGGTTCCTCAAAATATTGGTTTAGGAAACCATCCCTTAAACAGTCCAGGAAATCCTCCTCCACCGTATTGCTTCCAGTTTGAGTAGCCCAATCTATATGCATATTAAAGTCACCCATGATAACTGCCGTGCCTTTTTTGCACGCACCGCTGATTTCCTGTTTCATACCCTCCCCCACCTCACTGCTGCAGTTTGGAGGTCTGCACACAACTCCCACTAACGTTTTCTGCCCGTTGGTGTTCTGCAGCTCAACCCATATTGATTCCACATCCTCCAAGCTGATGTCCTTCCTAGCAATTGCATTAATCTCCTCTTTAACCAGCAATGCTACCCCACCCCCATTTCCTTTTATTCTATCCTTTCTCAATGTTGAATACCCCTGGATGTTCAGTTCCCAGCCTTGATTGTTCTGGAGCCACGTCTCTGTAATCCCAATCACATCGTATCTGTTAACATCTATTTGCACAGTCAATTCATCCACCTTATTACGGATACTCCTTGCATTAAGACACAGAGCCTTTAGGTTTATTTCATTAACATCCTTTGTCCTTTTAGACTTATGATTTAGTATGGCCCTTTGTGTTTCTTGCCTTTGTTTACTCGGCCTTCCACTATTGTTTCTCACCCTTCTAACATTTGTTTCTGACTGCATATTACTTCCCCCTGTTTCGCTACATAGGTTCCCCTTCCCCTGCCATATTAGTTTAAATCCTCCCGAACTGCTTTAGCAAATATTACCCCGAGGACATCGGTTCCAGTCCTGCCCAAGTGCAGACCGTCCCTTTTGTACAGGTCCCACTTCCCCCAGAACTGGTTCCAATGCCTCAGGAATTTGAATCCCTCCCTCCTGCACCACTGTTCAAGTCACGTATTCGATCTCACTATCCTGTTCTCTCTATTCTGATTAGCACGTGGCCCTGGTAGCAATCCAGAGATTACTACCTTAGAGGTCCTACTTTTTAATTTAGTTCCTAGCTCCCTAAATTCTGCTTGTAGGAACCTCTTCCCGCTTTTTACCTATATCGTTGGTACCTACATGCACCACGACAGCTGGCTGTTCACCCTCCCTCTTCAGAATGTTCTGCAGCCGCTCCGAGACATCATTGAACCTTGCAACAGGGAAGCAACATACCATCCTGGAATCTATGTTGCGGCCACAGAAACTCCTGTCCATTCCCCTTACAATTGAGTCCCCTATCACTATAGCCCTACCACTCTTTTTCCCGCCCTGCTGTGCAGCAGAGCCAGCCATGGTGCCATGAACCTGGCTGCTGGTGCCTTCCCCTGGTAGGCCATCTCCCCCAACAGTATCCAAAGTTGCATACCTGTTTTGGAGGGAGATGACCACAGGAGACTCCTGCAGTTCCTTCCTGATATTGCCCTGCTTCTTGGTCACCCATACACTGTCTGTCCTAGCCTTTACCTGCGGTGTGGACAACTCACTAAATGAGCGATTCACCGAGTTCTCGGCATTGTGCATGCTCCAGAGAGAGTCCACCCGCAGCTCCAGCACCGCCATGCGAGCTGTCAGGAGCTGCAGCTGGACACACTTCCCGCACACGTAGTTGTCAGGGACACTGGAAGTGTCCCTGGTTTCCCACATGGCACAGGAGGAGCATGAAACGGGTCCGAGACTTCCTGTCATGACTTAACTCTTATGTTACTTTATTAAAAAAAATTAAACTTATTTATCTTAGGTCCAGGAGTTCAGTCCCTGAAAACAAAACATAAAATCGAACCTACCTTTTAAATTCCCTCTACCCCTAAAGGTTAGAGGAGGTGGGAGGGTGGGAGCCACTACTAGTGTAGTGTATCGGGTTTAGCAACCGCTCCACCTATTTACGGGTACCAATGAATTGGCCCCGCCCCCTGCCTTTGAAAAAGCCCGCGAATCTCTTACCCCGCTGGGGAAAAAGGCTCCTCCTCCCCCGCTGTCGACGCTGGTCTGAGGCCTACCTGAGCCTCGGGCCTCCCTTTATTGACTCACCTCAGGCCTCTGCTGCTCCAACCAGGTCCGCTCCTCCTTCCCCGCTGCCGACCGCTCTGTGGGAGAGAAAAAGAAAGAAAGGCTCCTCCTCCCCCGCTGTCGACGCTGGAGAGACTATCTCTTTAAAAGCGGTCCCTGATTCTGAAACTCCCTCTTTAAAAGGGGTCCCTGGTGGAGAGACACCAACATTAGAATGGGTCCCTGACAGGTAAAGTCCCTCTTAAAAGGTGCCCCTGTTGGTGAGAATCTCTCTGTAGAAGGGGTCTTTCATGGCGAGATTCTCTCTTTAAAAGAGCTCCCTGCTAGAAGGACGCCCTTTTTAAAAGGGGTCCATGATAGAAAGACTCCCTCTTTAAAGGGGGTCCCTGATATAAAAACTCTCTTTAAAAGGGGACCCTAATTTAAAGACTCTCTCTTTAAAATTAGTCGTCGAGGTTGAGATTCCCTTTTTAAAAGGGGTCACTGATAGAAAGACTCCATCTTTAAAAGGTTTCACTGATGGTGAGACTCTCTCTTAAAAAGGGTTCACTCATGGTGAGACTCTCTCTTTAAAAGGTGGCCCTGATGGTGAGACTCCATTTTTTAAATGGATCCCTGATGGTGACTCCATCTTTAAAAGGGGGCCCTAATGGTGAGACTCTCTCTTTAAAAGGGGGCCCTGATGCTGAGACTCCATTTTTCAAATGCGTACCAGATGGTAAGGCTCCCTGTTTAAAAGGGGTCCCTGATTGTGGGACTCTCTCTTTAAGCGGGGTCGCTGATGTTGAGTTTCCCTCTTTAAAAGGGGTCCCTAACAGGGAGACTCTCACTTTTAAAGGGATCCCTGATAGAAAGACTCCCACTTTAAAAGGGGTCCCTGATGGTGAGACTCTCTCTTTAAAAGTGGTCCCTGATGATGAAACACACACTTTAAAACGGGTCCCTGATGTTTAATCTCGCATTATAAATAGGGGTCCCTGATGGCGAAGACTCCCTGTTTAAAAGGTGACCCTGATGGCGAGACTCTCTCTTAAAAGGGAGCCCTGATGGTGAGACTCCGTCTTTAACTGCGGTCCCTGATGTTGAGTCTCCCTATTTAAAAGGTGTTGGAGACACTCGCTCTTTAAAAGGGGCCCCTGTTGGTGAGACTCTCTCTTTTAAATGGTGTGCCTAATAGAAATATTCTCTTTCAAAGGTGTCCTGATATAAAGACTCTCTCTTTAAAAATGACCTTGGATAGAAAGATTCTCTCTTTAAAAATTGCCCTCGAGGGGTCCTGATATAAAGATTCTCTCTTAAAAAATAGCCGTTGATAGAAAGACTCTCTCTTTAAAATGTGTCTTCGAGGGGTCCTGATATAAAGACTCTCTCTTTAAAAGGGGCACCCTGATAGTAAGATTCCCTCTTTCAAAGGGGTCCCTGATGGTGACTCTCTCTTTCAAAGGGGTCCCTGATAGTAAGACAACCTCTTTCAAAGGGGTCCCTGATAGCCAGATTCTCTCTTTAAAAGTGATTCCTGATGTTGAGTCTATCTCCTTAAAATGTGTTCTTGATGCTGAAACACCCTCTTTAAAGGCGGTCGCTGATGGTAAGACTCCCTCTTTAAAATGGTTCCCTATTATGGAAACTCTCACTTTTAAAGGGTTCCTGATAGAAAGACCCTCTTTAAAAGGGGTCCCTGATGGTGAGTCAAACTCTTTAAAAGGGGGCCCTAATGGTGAGATTCTCTCTTTAAAAGGGACCCTGAAAGAATGGCACCGTCTTTAAAGGAGTCCCTGATGGTGAAGACTCCCTCTTTAAAAGGGGTCCTTGATGGTGAGACTCCCTCTTTAAAAGGGGTCCCTGATGGTGAGACTCCCTGTTTAAAAGGGGTCCTTGATGGTGAGACTCCCTCTTTAAAAGGGGTCCCTGATGGTGGACTCCCTCTTTAAAAGGGGCCCCTGATGGTGAGACTCCCTCTTTAAAAGGGGTCCCTGATGCTGAGACTCCCTCTTTAAAAGGGGTCCCTGATGGAGACACTCCCTCTTTAAAAGGTGCTCCTGATGGTGAGATTCTCTCTTTAAATGATTTGCCTAAAAGGAAGATTCACTTTAAAAGGAGTCTCTGATAAAAAAAAACTATCTCCTAAAAAAGACCCTTGATAGAAAGAATCTCTCTTTAAAATGTGTCCTCCCTCGAGAGTGACTCACTCTTTAAAAGGGGTCACTGATAGTAGGACACCATCTTTAAAAGGGGTCCCTGACAGAAAGACTCGATTTCAAAGGGGACCCTGATGTTGAGACTTTCTCTTTAAAAGGGAACTCTGATGGTGAGGCTCTCTCTTTAAAAGGGAACCCTGATGGTGAAACTCTCTCTTTAAAAGGGGTCCCTGATGATGAGACTCTCTCTTTAAAAGGGACCCCTGATGATGAGACTCGCTCTTAAAAATGTGTCCCTGTTGCGTAAACACCATCTTTAAAAGGGGTCGCTGTTGGTGAGACTCCGTCTTTAAAATTGGTCCTTAAAAGGGAGAATCTCCCTTTTAAGTGATCCTGACAGAAATACTCCCTCTTTAAAAGGGTTACTTGATGGTGAGAATCTCTCTTTATAAAGGGTCCCTGATGCTGAGACTCCCTCTTTAAAAGGGATCCCTGATGGCGAGATTCTCTCTTTAAAATTGGTCCCTGCTGGAGGCACACTCTCTTTAAAATATGTCCCTGATGGTGAGACACCCTCTTTTAAAGCGATCCCTAATAGTGAGATTATCACTTAAAACGGATTCATGATGGAGAGACTATCTCTTTAAAAGCGCTCCGTGATGCGAAAACTCCATCTGTAAAAGGAGTCCCTGATGGTGAGACTCTCTCTTTAAAAAGTGCCCCTGATGCTGAAACACCTGCTTTAAAATGGCTTCCTGATGGTGAGCCTCCCTATTTAAAAAGGGTTCTTGTTGGCGACACTTTCTTTAAAATGCCTCCCTGATAGAAAGACGCCCTCTTTAAGAGGGGTCCATGATAGAAAGACTCTCTTTAAAAGGGGACCCTGATTGAAACATAGAAACATAGAAGATAGGAGCAGGAGTAGGCCATTCAGCCCATCGAGCCTGCTCCGCCATTCAATGAGATCGTGGCTGATCATTCAAATTCAGTACCCTGTCCCTGCCTTCTCTCCTTATCCCTTGATCCCTTTAGCTTTGAGAAATATATCTAACTCCTTCTCGAATATATTTAATGAATTGGCATCTACTGCCTTCTGTGGTCGAGAATTCCACAGGTCCACCACTCGCTGGGTGAAGAAATTCCTCCTCATCTTCGTATTAAATGGCTTATCCCTTATCCTTAGACTGTGACCCCTGGTTCTGGACTCACCGGCCATCGGGAACATCCTTTCTGCCTCTAGTCTGTCTAGTCCTGTTAGAATTTTATAATTTTCAATGAGATCCCCTCTCATTCTTCTAAACACCAGCGAGTATAAGCCCAATAGACCCAATCTCTCCTCATACGTCATTCCTGCCATCCCAAGTATCAGCCTGGTGAATCTTCGCTGCAATCCCTCCATGGTAAGAGCATCCTTCCTCAGATAAGTCGAACTAAACTGCACACAATACTCAAAATGTGGTCTCACCAAGGCCTTGTACAACTGCAGCAAGACATCATTGCTCCTCTGCTCGAACCCTTTCGCTATGAAGGCCAACATACCATTTGCCTTCTAAACCGCCTGCTGCACCTGCATGCTTACCTTCAGCGACTGGTGCACAAGGATTCCCAGGTCTCGTTGGGCTTCCCCTTCTCCCAATCTATTGCCATTCAGACAATAATCTGCCTTCCTGTTTTTGACACCAAAGTGGATAACCTCGCATTTATCCGCATTATATTGCATCTGCCATGATTCTGCCTACTCAACCAACCTGTCCAAATCATACTGGAGTTTCTCGGCATCCTCCTTACGGCACACGCTCCCACCCAGCTTTGTGTCGTCTGCAAACTTGGAGATATTACATCCAATTCCCTTGTCTAGATCATTAATATATATTGTGAATAGCTGGGGTCCTAGGACCGATCCCTGCGGTACCCCACTAGTCACTGCCTGCCACTTGGAAAATACCTCTTTTATTCCAACTCTTTGCTTTCTGTCTGTCAACCAGTTCTCTATCCAAGTCAGTACCTTACCCCAATCCCATGTGCCTTAACTTTACACGCTAATCTCTTATGCGGGACCTTTTCAAAAGCCTTCTCAAAGTCCAAATACACCACGTCCACTGGTTCTCCCTTATCTATTTGATCAGTTACATCCTCAAAAAATCCAATAGTTTCGTCAAGCATGATTTACCATTTGTAAATCCATGTTGATTATGTGCGATCCCGTCACTGTTTTCCAAGTGCTCAGCTATTACTTTAGAATTTTCCACACTACAGATGTCAGGCTTACCGGTCTGTAATTCCCCGTTTTCTCTCTGCCACCTTTTTAAAATAGTGGGGTAACATTAGTTACACTCCAATCGATTTACCTTTTGTAAATCCATGTTGACTTTGTACGATCTTGTCACGATATTCACAAAGACATTAATGATCTAGATAAGGGAACTAAATCTATTATCTCCAAGTTTGAAGATGACACAAAGCTGGGTGGGAGCGTGTGCTGTAAGGAGGATGCCGTGAAACTCCAGGATGATTTGGACAGGTTGGGTCACTGGGAGGAAGCGTGGCAGATGCAATATATAATGGATAAATGCGAGGTTATCCACTTTGGTGACAAAAACAGAAAGGCAGACTATTATCTGAATGGCAATAGATTGGGAGAAGTGGAAGTGCAACGAGACCTGGGTGTCCTTGTGCACCAGTCGCTGAAAGAAAGCATGCAGGTGTAGCAGGGGGTGAAGAAAGCAAATGGTATGTTGGCCTTCATAGCGAAAGGGTTTGAGTAAAGGAACAGGGATGTCCTGTTGCAGTTGTACAGGGCCTTGGTGAGACCACACCTTGAGTACTGTGTGCAGTTTTGGTCGCCTTATCTGATGAACGATGTTCTTGCCATGGAAAGTGTTCAGCGAAGATTCACAAGGCTGATACCTGGGATGGCAGAAATGACATATGAGGAGAGATTGGGTCGCTTGGGCTTATACTCGCTGGAGTATAGAAGAATGAGAGGGGATCACATCGAAACATATAAAATTCTGACAGGTCTGGACAAATTAGATGCAGGAAGAATGTTCCCGATGTTCGGAGACTCCAGAACCAGGGATCATAAACTAAGGATAATGGGTAAGCCATTTAGGACAGAAATGAGGAAGAATTTCTTCACCCAGAGAGTGGTGAACCTGTGGAATTATCTACCACAGAAAGTAGTTGAGGCCAAGTCATTAAATATATTGAAGAATGAGTTAATTACCTTTCTTAAAGCTAAAGGTATCAAGGGATATGGGGAGAAGGCACGTACAGGGTACTCAGTTTGGATGATCAGCCTTGATCTCAACGAATGGCGGAGCAGACTCGAGGGGCCGAATGGCCTACTCCTGCTCCTATCTGCTATGTTTCTATGTAATCCATGGGTACTGTTCCAGAGTCTATCGAAATTTGGAAGATGACCAGCTATGCATCTACTATTTCTAGGTCCACTTGCTTAATTACCATAGGATGTAATTATCAGGCCCTGGGGATTTATTGGCCTTCAATCCCGTCAATTTTGCTAACACCATTTCCCTACAAATACTGATTTCTTTCAGTTCCTCCCTTTCATTAGACCCTATGTTGCCTTCGACAAGGTCCCACACAAGAGATTGGTGAGCAAAGTTAAAGCACATGGGATTGGGGGTAATGTGTTGACGTGGATTGAGAACTGGTTGGAACACAGGAAACAAAGAGTAGGAGTAAATGGGTACTTTTCAGAATGGCAGGCAGTGACCAGCGGGGTACCGCAGGGTTCGGTGCTGGGACCCCAGTTGTTTACATTATATATTAATGATTTGGACGAAGGGATTAAATGTAATATCTCCAAATTTGCGGATGACACTAAATTGGGTGGCAGTGTGAACAATGAGGAGGCTACAGAGTGACTTGGACAGATTGGGTGAATGGGCAAATGTATGGCAGATGAAGTGCAATGTGGATAAATGTGAGGTTATCCACTTTGGTGGTAAAAATAGAGAGGCGGACTATTACCTGAATGGTGGCAGATTAGGGAAAGGGGAGGTGCAACGAGACCTGGGCGTCATGGTACATCAGTCACTGAAGGTGGGAATGCAAGTGCAGCAGGCAGTCAAGAAAGCAAACGGAATGATGGCCTTCATAGTAAGGGGATTTGAGTACAGGAGTAGGGAGGTGATGCTGCAGTTGTACAGGGCCTTGGTGAGGCCACACCTGGAGTATTGTGCGCAGTTTTGGTCTCCTAACTTAAGGAAGGACATTCTTGCAATTGAGGGAGTGCAGCGAAGGTTCACTAGATTGATTCCTGGGATGGCCGGACTGACATATCAAGAAAGATTGGGTCAACTGAACTTGTATCCTCTGGAGTTCAGAAGAATGAGGGGGGATCTTATAGAGACATTTAAAATCCTGACTGGTTTAGACAAATTAGATGCGGGCAGAATGTTCCCAATGTTAGGGAAAACTAGAACCAGGGGTCACAGTCTAAGGATTAAGGGGAAGCCATTTAAGACTGAGCTGAGGAGGAACTTCTTCACCCAGAGAATGGTGAATCTATGGAATTCTCTTCCACAGAAGGTTGTTGAGGCCAGTTCGCTAAATATATTCAAAAGGGAGTTAGATATAACACTCACAACTAGGGGGATCAAGGGGTATGGCGAGAAAGCAGGAATGGGGTACTGAGGTAACATGTTCAGCCATGAACGCATTGAATGGCGGTGCAGGCTCGAAGGACCGAATGGTCTACTCCTGTACCTATTTTCTATGTTTCTATGTTTCTATGTTCCCCGACTTCTCTGGGAGGTTATTTGTGTCCTACTTTGTGCAGACAGAACCAAAGTGTGTATTTAATTGGTCTGCCATTTCTTTGTTCCCCATTTTTAATTCCCCTGATTCTGTCTGCAAGGGACCGACTCTTGACTTCACCAAACGTTTTCTCTTTACATATTTATAAAAGCTTTTACAGTCAGTTTTTATGTTCCTCGCAAGCTTACTCACATATTCTATTTTCCCCCATTTAATTTATCCCTCTGTCCTTTGCTGGATCCTGTTCTGCTTTTACTGCTTTTTCTGGCCAAATCATATGTCCTCTCCTTGGATGTTATGCTATCCCTAATTTCCCTTGTTAGCCACGGTTGAGTCACCTTTTTGTTTTAATTTTATGCCACACTGGGATGAACAAATTCTGTAGTTCATTCATGCGATCTTTGAATGTTGGCCATTGCCTATCCACCGTCAACCCTTTGAGTGACATTCCCCAATCAATCCTACCCACCTCACGCCTCATACCATCGTATTTTCCTTTATTTAAATTCAGGAACTAGTCTCTGAGTGAACTACTTCACTCTCCATCTTAATGAAGATTTCTATCATATTATGATCGCTCCGACCCAAGGGGCTTCGCACAACAACATTGCTAATGAATCCTTTCTCATTACATAATACCCAGTCTAAGATGGCCTGACCTTCAGTTGGTTCCTCGACATATTGGTACAGGAAACCATCCCGTATACACTTTAGGAATTCCTGCTCCACAGTATTCTTACTAATTTGTTTAGCCCAATCTATATGCAGATTAAAGTCACCCATGATAACTGCTGTGCTCTTATTGCACGCTTCTCTCATTTCTCTTTAAATGCCATCCCCAATCTCCGTATTACTGTTTGATGAGACTCTCTCTTTAAAATTGGTCACTGATGGTGAGACACCATCTTTAAAAGGGGTACCTGATGGTGAGACTCTCTCTTTTAAAGGAGTCCCTGATGTTAAGACAGCCTCTTTAAAAGGAGTCCCTGATGGTGAGACTCCCTCTTTAAAAGGAGTCCCTGATGGTGACACTCTCTCATTGAAAGGAGTCCCTGATGGTGAGACTCTGTCTTTGAATGGAGTGCCTGATGGTAAGACAACCTCTTTAAAAGTAGTCCCTGATGGTGAGACTCTCTCTGTGAAAGGAGTCCCTGATGGTGCGACTCTCTCTCTTTGAAAGGAGTCCCTGATGGTGAGACTCCCTCTTTAAAAGGGGTCCCTGATGGTGAGACTCCCTCTTTGAAAGGAGTCCCGGATGGTGAGACTCTCTCTCTTTGAAAGGAGTCCCTGATGGTGAGACTCTCTAATTGAAAAGAGTCCCTGATGGTGAGACTCTCTCTTTGAAAGGTGTCCCTGATGGTTAGACAACCTCTTTAAAAGGCGTCCCTGATGGTGAGACTCCCTCTTTGAAAGGAGTCCCTGATGGTGAGACTCTCTCTTTGAAAGGAATCCCTGATGGTAAGACAACCTCTTTGAAAGGAGTCCCTGATGGTCAGACTCCCTCTTTAAAAGGCATCCCTGATGGTGAGACTCCCTCTTTAAAAGGAGACGCTGATGGTGAGACTCCCTCTTTAAAAGCCGTCCCTGAGGGTGAGACACCCTCTTTAAAAGGTGTCCCTGATGGTGAGACTCCCTCTTTGAAATGAGTCCCTGATGGTGAGACTCTCTCTTTGAAAGGAGTCCCTGATGGTAAGACAACCTCTTTAAAAGGAGTCCCTGATGGTGAGACTCTATCTTTGAAAGGAGTCCCTGATGGCGAGACTCTCTCTTTGAAAGGAGTCCCTGATGGTGAGACTCCCTCTTTAAAAGGGGTCCCTGATGATGAGACTCCCTCTTTGAAAGGAGTCCCTGATGGTGAGACTCCCTCTTTGAAAGGAGTCCCGGATGGTGAGACTCTCTCTTTTAAAGGAGTCCCTGATGGTGAGACTCCCTCTTTTAAAGGAGTCCCTGATGGTGAGACTCCCTCTTTAAAACGTATCCCTGATAGTAAGACTATCTTTAAAAGGGCACCCTGATAGATAAACTCCCTCTTTAAAAGTGGTCCTTGTATGAAAGACTCTCTCTTTAAAAGGCTCTCTGATGGTGAGACTACCTCTTTAAATGGGGTCCCTGATGGTGAAACGTCCTCTTTAAAAGGGCGCCTTGATGGTGAGTCTCCCTCTTTAAAAGGTTCCATAATGGCAAAACTCCCTCTTTAAAAGTGGTACCTGCTAGAAAGACTCTCTCTTTAAAATGGGTCCACGAGGGTGAGACAACCTCTTTAAAAGGGTTCCCTGATGGTGAGACACCATCTTTAAAAGTGTTCCCTGATGGTGAGACACTCACTTTAAAAGGGGATCCTGATGGTGAGACACCCTCTTTAAAAGGTGTCCCCGGTGGAGAGATTCCCTAATTAAAATGGATCCCAGACAGGGGTACCCTCTCTTTAAAATGGGCCACTGATGGTGAGACCCTCTCTTTAAAAGGAATCTCTGATGCTGAAACAACTTCTTTAAAAGTTGTTTTGATTGGGAGACTCCCTCTTAAAAGGGGTCCCTGAAGATGGGACTCCCACTTTAAAAGTGGTCCCTGATCGTGAGGCTCCCTCTTTAAAGGAAACCCTGATACTGAAACATCTTCTTTAAAAGGAGTCCCGAATGGCGAGTATCCCTCTTTAAAAGGGGTCCCTAATGGGGAGTCTTCCTCTTTAAAAGGGGTCCCTAATGGCGAGAATTCCCTCTTTAAAAGGCTCCCTGATGTTGAGACTCCCTCTTTAAAAGGGTTCCCTGATGGTGAAACTCCCTTTTTAAAAAGGTACCTTGATAGAAAAACGCTATCTTGATAGAAAGGATTTCTCATTAATAGGATTCCCTGATGGTGAGACACTCTCTTTAAAATGGTTCCACGAGGGTGAGATCCCTCGTATAAGGTGTCCCTGATGCTGAATCACCCTCTTTAAAATGGGTCCTTGATGGTGAGAGTCTCCCATTAAAAGGTGTCACTGATGGAGAGACTCCATCTTTAAAAGGGTCCCTGATGTTGAGATTACCTGTATAAAAGCAGCCCCTGATGGTGAGATAAACTATTTTAAAGGGGTCCCTGATGGTGAAACTCCCCCTTTAATAGGGGTCCCTGATGTTGTGACTCCCTTTTTAAAAGTGTTCCCTGATGGCGAGACTCTCAATTTAACAGTGGTCAGATGGGTAGACTTTCTCTTTAAAAGGGTCCCGGATACTGAAACAGCCTCTTTAAAAGGGGTACCTAATGGCGAGACTCTCGCTTAAAAAGTGCTCCCTGATGGTGAGACTCCCTCTTTAAAAGGGGTCCCTGAGTGTGCGACTCGCTCTTTAAAAGGGATCTCAGATGGTCATACTCATTCTTTAAAAGGGGATCCTGATGGTAAGACTCACTCTTTAAAAGGGCTCCCTGATGGAAAGACTCCCTCTCTTTAAAAGGGTCTCTGACGGTGAGACGCTCTTTAAAATGGATCCTTGAGGGTGAGACTCCCTCTTTAAAAGGGGTTCCTGATGGAGAAACTCCCTCTTTAAAAGTGGACACTGATGTCAGACGCTCTCTTTAAAAGGTGTCCCAAATAGGAAGATACACTTTAAAAGATGCTCCTGAGGATGAGACACCCTCGTTAAAAGGGTTCCCTGATGGTGAGATTCTCATTAAAAGGGGTCCCTGATGCTGAAACACCCTCTTTAAAACGTGCTCTAAATGATGAGATTCACACTTTAAAAGGGGCCCCTGATGCTGAGACTCTCTCCTTAAAACGCATCCCTGCTGCTAAGGTGTTCTTGATGGTGAATATACCTCTTTAAAAGTGGTACCTGATCGTGAGAGTCCCTCTTTAAAAGGGGTCCCTAATGGCGAAAATCTCTCTTTAATAGGGCTCCTGATAGATAGACTCTCTCTTTAAAATAGGTCCACTAGCGTGAGATTCCGTATTTAAAATGCGTCCCCGATGGTGAGACTCTCTCTTTAAAAGGGTTCTCTGATGGTGAGACATCCTCTTTAAAAGAGATCCCTAATGGGGAGACTCTCTTCTTCAAAGGGGTCCCTGATGGCGAGACTACCTCTTTAAAAGGGGGCCCTGATGCTGAGACTCCCTCTTCAAAAAGGGGTCCCTGATAGAAACATAGAAACATAGAAGATAGGAGCAGGAGTAAGCCATTCGGCCCCTCAGCATATTCCGCCATTCAATGCGATCATCGCTGATCATCCAAATTCAGAACTCTGTCCCTGCTTTCTCTCCATATACCTTCAGCCCTTTAGCCTTAAGAAATATATCCAACTCCTTCTTGAATATATTTAATGAATTGGCCTCTACTGCCTTCTGTGGTAGAGAATTCCACAGGTTCAACATCCTCTGGGTGAAGAAATTCCTCCTGATTTCTGTCCTAAATGTTTTGCCCCTTATCCTTAGACAGTGACTCGTGGTTCTGGACTCCCCGACCATCGGGAACATCCTTCCTGCATCTAGTCTGTCCAGTCCTGTCAGAATTTTATAAGTTTTAATGCGACCCCCTCTCATTCTTCTAAACTCCAGAGAGTATACGTCCAATCGACCCAATTTCTCCTCATACATCATTCCTGCCATCCCAGGTATCAGCCTGGTGAATCTTCGCTGAACTCCTTCCATTTCAAGAATCGCCTTCCTCAGATAAGGCGACCAAAACTGCACACAGTACTTAAGGTGTGGTCTCACCAAGGCCCTGTACAACTGCAGCAAGACATCCTTGTTCCTGTACTCAAACCTTCTCGCTACGATGGCCAACATACCATTTGCCTTCTTAAACGCCAGCTGCACATGCATACTTAACTTCAGCGACTGGTGCACAAGGACACCCAGGTCTCGTTGCACTTCCCCTTCTCCCGATCTATTGTCATTCAGATATTAATCTGCCTTCCTGTTTTTGACAACAAAGTGGATAACCTCGCATTTATCCACTTTATATTGCATCAGCCATGCTTCTGCCCAATCACCCAAATCATCCTGGAGTTTCTCTGCATCCTACCCACAGCACACACGCCCACCCAGCTTTGTGTCGTCTGCAATCTTGGAGATATTACATCGAGTTCCCTTGTCGAGATCATTAATATATATTGTGAATAGCTGGGATCCAAGGACCGATCCCTGCGGTACCCCACTAGTCACTGCCTGCCACTCGGAAAAAGACCCGTTTATTCCAACTCTTTGCTTTCTGTCTGCCAAACAGTTCTCTATCCAAGTCAATACCTTGCCCCCAATCCCAAGTGCCTTAACTTTACACGGTAATCTCTTATGCGGGACCTTATCGAAAGCCTTTTGAAAGTCCAAATACACCACTTTCACTGGTTCTCCATTATCTATTTTACCAGTTACATCCTCAAAAAATTCCAATAGATTAGTCAAGCACGATTTATCTTTTGTAAATACATGTTGACACTGTCCGATCCTGTCACTGTTTTCCAAGTGCTCTGCTATTACATCTTTTATAATGAACTCTAGCATTTTCCCCACTACCTATGTCAGGCTTACCTGTCTGTAATTCCCCGTTTTCTCTCTACCATCTTTTTTGAATAGTGGGATAACATTAGCTACCCTCCAATCCAAGGGTTTTGTTCAAGATTACATCGAATTTTGGAAGATAATCCGCAATGCATCTATTATTTCTAGGGCCACTTCCTTTAGTACCCTAGGATGTAAATTATCAGGCCCTGGGGATTTATCGGCCTTCAATCCCGTCAATTTCCCTAACACCATTTCCCTACAAATACTGATTTCTTTCAGTTCCTCCCTTTCATAAAACCCTATGTTCCTCGACATCTCTGGGAGGTTTTTGTGTCCTCCTTTGTGAAGACAGAACCAAAATATGTATTTAATTGGTCTGCCATTTCTTTGTTCCCCATTATAAGGTCCCCTGATTCTGACTGCAAGGCACCTACGCTTGACTTCACCAATCTTTTTCTCTTCAAGTATCTATAAAATGTTTTACACTCAGTTTATATTTTACCTGAAAGCTTCCTCTCAGATTCCATTCTCCCCGTCTTAATTAATCACTTTGTCCTCCTTTGTTCAATCCTAAACTGCTCCCAATCCTCACGTTTACTGCTTTTTCTGACCAATTTATATGTCCTCTCCTTGGATCTTATGCTATCCCTAATTTCCCTTGTTAGCCACGTTTGAGTCCACTTTTTTGTTTTATTCTTATGCCAAACTGGGAGGAACAAATCCTGTAGTTATTCCATGCGGTCATTGAAAATGTGTCATTGCCTATCCACCGTCAGCCCTTTGAGTGATATGCCCCAATCAACCCTACCCTTCTCGCGCCTCAGACCATTGAAGTTTCCTTTATTTACATTCAGAACCCTAGTCTCTGTGTCAACTACTTAACTCTCCATCTTAATGATAATAAGACTCTCTCATTAAATGGGGTCCTTGATGGTGAGACTCCCTCTCTAAAAGGGGCGCCCTGGTGGAAAGACTCTCTCAATAAAAGGGGTCCCTGAAGGGGATACACCATCTTTACAAGGGATCCCTGATGGTGACTCTCCCTCTTTTAAAGGGGTCTCTTATATTGAGACACCCTCTTCAAAAGTGGTCCCTGATGGAGAGACTCCCTCTATAAAGGGTGCTCCTGATGGTGAGACTCCCTCTTTAAAAGAGGACTCTGATGGTGAGACTCTCATTTAAAGGGGTCCCTGATGGCGAGATTCTCCCTTTAAAAGGGATCCCTGATGGTGAGACACCGTATTAAAAAGGGTTACTGATGGAGAGACTCCCTCTTTAAAAGGGGAGACTGATGCTGAAACACCCTCTTTAAAAGGGATTCCTGATGGTGAGACTCCCTCTTTAAATAGGATCCCTAATAGGGAGACTCTCACTTTTAAAGGGTTCCCTGATAGAAAGGCTTCCTTTTTAAAATTGGTCACTGATGATGAAAAACCCTCTTTAAAACGGGTCCCTGATGGTAAGTCTCCCAGTATAAAAAGGTGCCCCTGATGGCGAGACTCTCTCTTTAAAAGTTGTCCCAGATGGAGACACTCGCTCTTTAAAACATGCCCCTGATGGTGTGACTCTCTCTTTAAATGGATTGCCTAATCGGAAGATACTCTTTAAAAGGGGTCCCTGATAAAATGGCCCTTGAAAGAAAACTCACGCTTTCAAATTGGTCCTCGAGGGTGAATCCCTCTTTAAATGGGCTCCCTGATGGCGAGATTCTCTCTTTAAAAGGGGGCCCTGACGGTGAGACTCCATTTTTAAAATTGGTCCCTGTTGGTGAGACTCCATCTTTAAAAGGGGTCCCAGATGGTGATACTCACTCTTTAAAAGGGGGCCCTGATGGTGAGACTCCATTTTACAAATGGGTACCTGATGGTGTGACACCCTGTTTAAAAGGGGTCCCTGATGGCGAGGATCTCTTTAAAAGGTGTCCCTGATTGTGAGACTCTCTCTTTAAAAGGGGTCGTTGATGTTGAGATTCCCTCTTAAAAAGGTGTCCCTAACATGGAGGCTCTCACTTTTAAAGGTTCCCTGATAGAAAGATTTCCAATTTAATGGGGTCCCTGATGTTGAGACTCTCTCTTTAAAGTAGTCCCTGATGATGAAACACACTCTTTAGAACGGGTCCCTGATCGTTAGTCACCCCCTATAATAAGTGGTCCCTGATGGCGAGACTCCCTGTTTGAAAGGTGCCCCTGATGGGGAGACTCTCTCTTTAAAAGGGAGCTCTGATGTTGAGACTCCCTCATTAAAAGTTTTCCCACATGGAGACACTCCCTCTTTAAAACGTGCCCCTGATGGTGAGACTCTCTCTTTAAATGATGTGCCTAATAGGAAGATTCTCTTTAAAAGGGGTCCCTGATAAAATGGCCCTTGAAAGAAAACTCACGCTTTCAATTGGATCCTCGAGGGTGAATCCCTGTTTAAAAGGGATCCTTGATGGCGAGATTCTCTCTTTAAAAGGTATCCCTGCTGGTGAGACACTCTCTTTAAAACATGCCCCTGATGGTGAGACACCCTCTTTAAAAAGGTTCCTAATGGTAAGTTTCTCTCTATAAACGCGTCCCTGATAGAAACATAGAAACATAGAAAATAGGTACAGGAGTAGACCATTCGGTCCTTCGAGCCTGCACCGCCATTCAATGCGTTCATGGCTGAACATGATACCTCAGTACCCCATTCCTGCTTTATCGCCATACCCCTTGATCCCCCTAGTTGTGAGTGTTATATCTAACTCCCTTTTGAATATATTTAGCGAACTGGCCTCAATAACCTTCTGTGGAAGAGAATTCCATAGATTCAACACTCTCTGGGTGAAGAAGTTCCTACTCAGCTCAGTCTTAAATGGCTTCCCCTTAATCCTTAGACTGTGACCCCTGGTTCTAGTTTTCCCTATCATTGGGAACATTCTGCCCGCATCTAATTTGTCTAAACCAGTCAGGATTTTAAATGTCTCTATAAGATCCCCCCTCATTCTTTTGAACTCCAGAGGATACAAGTTCAGTTGACCCAATCTTTCTTGATATGTCAGTCCGGCCATCCCAGGAATCAATCTAGTGAACCTTCGCTGCACTCCCTCAATAGCAAGAATGTTCTTCCTTAAGTTAGGAGACCAAAACTGCGCACAATACTCCAGGTGTGGCCTCACCAAAGGCCCTGTACAACTGTAGCATCACCTCCCTACTCCTGTAATCAAATCCCCTTACTATGAAGGCCATCATTCCGTTTGCTTTCTTGACTGCCTGCTGCACTTGCATTCCCACCTTCAGTGACTGATGTACCATGACGCCCAGGTCTCGTTGCACCTCCCCTTTCCCTAATCTGCCACCATTCAGGTAATAGTCCGCCTCTCTATTTTTACCACCAAAGTGGATAACCTCACATTTATCCACATTGTACTTCATCTGCCATACATTTGCCCATTCACCCAACCTGTCCAAGTCACTCTGTAGCCTCCTAGCATCCTCCTCATTGTTCACACTGCCTCCCAATTTAGTTTCATCCGCAAATTTGGAGATATTACATTTAATCCCTTCGTCCAAATCATTAATATATAATGTAAACTGCTGCGGTCCCAGCACCGAACCCTGCGGTACCCCGCTGGTCACTGCCTGCCATTCTGAAAAGTACCCATTTACTCCTACTCTTTGTTTCCTGTGTGCCAACCAGTTCTCAATCCACGTCAACACATTACCCCCAATCCCATGTGCTTTAACTTTGCTCTGCAATCTCTTGTGTGGTACCTTGTCGAAGGCCTTCTGAAAGTCCAAATACACCACATCTACTGGTTCCCCCCTGTCCACCCTATTGGAAACATCCTCAAAAAATTCCAGAAGATTTGTCAAGCATGATTTCCCTTTCACAAATCCATGCTGACTTGGACCTATCATGTCGCCACTTTCCAAATGGTCTGTTATGACATCTTTAATAATTGTTTCCATCATTTTACGCACGACCGATGTCAGGCTGACCGGTCTATAATTCCCTGCTTTCTTCCTCCCTCCTTTTTTAAAAAGAGGGGTTACATTGGCCACCACACACTCCATCGGAACTGATCCAGAGTCTAAGGAATGTTGGAAAATGATCGTCAATGCATCCACTATTTCCAAGGCCACCTCCTTAAGTACTCTGGGATGCAGACCATCAGGCCCCGGGGATTTTTCAGCCTTCAGTCCCATCAATTTCCCCAATACCTTTTCCCGACTAATAAGGATTTCCCTCAGCTCCTCCCTCTAACCAGATCCTCTGACCCCTTTTATTTCCGGCAGGTTGTATGTGTCCTCCCCAGTAAACACCGAACCAAAGTACTTGTTCAATTGAAAAGCCTTTTCCTTGTTCCCCATTACGACTTCCCCTGTTTCCGACTGCATGGGACCTACGTTTGTTTTTACTAACCTCTTTCGTTTTACATATTTATAGAAGCTTTTGCAGTCCATTTTAATGTTCTCTGCAAGCTTCCTTTCATATTTTATTTTCCCTGCCCTAATCAAACCCTTCGTCCTCCTCTGCTGAGTTTTGAAGTTCTCCCAGTCCCCGGGTTTGCTGCTACTTCTGGCCAATTTGTATGCAACTTCCTTGGTTTTAATACTATCCCTGTTTTCCCTTGTTAGCTATGGTTGAGCCACCTTCCCTTTTTTATTTTTACGCCAGCCCGGGATGTACAATTGTTGTAGTTCATCCATGCGATCTCTAAATGTCTGCCATTGCCCTTCCACTGACAGCCCCTTAAATATCGCTTACCAATTTAACCTCACCAATTCACGCCTCATACCCTCAAAGTTGCCCTTATTTAAGTTCTGGACCATGGTCTCTGACTTAACTGTTTCCTTCTCCATCCTAATGTAGATCTCCACCATACTATGGTCACTCTACCCCAGGGGGCCTCGTACCAAAAGTTTGCTGATTAGTCCTTCCTCATTACACAACACCCAGTCCAGGATGGCCTCCCCTCGAGTTGGTTCCTCAACATATTGGTTTAGGAAACCATCCCTTAAACACTCCAGGAAATCCTCCTCCACCGTATTGCTTCCAGTTTGAGTAGCCCAATCTATATGCATATTAAAGTCACCCATGATAACTGCCGTGCCTTTTTTGCACGCACCTCTGATTTCCTGTTTCATACCCTCCCCCACCTCACTACTGCTGTTTGGAGATCTGTTCACAACTCCCACTAACGTTTTCTGCCCTTTGGTGTTCTGCAGCTCAACCCATATTGATTCCACATCCTCCAAGCTGATGTCCTTCCTAGCTATTGCATTAATCTCCTCTTTAACCAGCAATGCTACCCCACCCCCATTTCCTTTTATTCTATCCTTTCTGAATGTTGAATACCCCTGGATGTTCAGTTGCCAGCCTTGATTGTTCTGGAGCCACGTCTCTGTAATCCCAATCACATCGTATCTGTTAACATCTATTTGCACAGTCAATTCATCCACCTTATTACGGATACTCCTTGCATTAAGACACAGAGCCTTTAGGTTTATTTTATTAACATCCTTTGTCCTTTTAGACTTATGATTCAGTATGGCCCTTTGTGTTTCTTGCCTTTGTTTACTCGGCCTTCCCCTATTGTTTCTCACCCTTCTAACATTTGTTTCTGACTGCATATTACTTCCCTCTGTTTCGCTACATAGGTTCCCCTTCCCCTGCCATATTAGTTTAAATCCTCCCGAACTGCTTTAGCAAATATTACCCCGAGGACATCGGTTCCAGTCCTGCCCAAGTGCAGGCCGTCCCTTTTGTACAGGTCCCACTTCCCCCAGAACTTGTTCCAATGCCTCAGGAAGTTGAATCCCTCCCTCCTGCACCACTGTTCAAGCCACGTATTCTATCTCACTATCCTGTTCTCTCTATTCTGATTAGCACGTGGCCCTGGTAGCAATCCAGAGATTACTACCTTAGAGGTCCTACTTTTTAATTTAGCTCCTAGCTCCCTAAATTCTGCTTGTAGGACCTCTTCCCGCTTTTTACCTATATCGTTGGTACCTACATGCACCACGACAGCTGGATGTTCACCCTCCCTCTTCAGAATGTTCTGCAGCCGCTCCGAGACATCCTTGAACCTTGCACCAGGGAGGCAACATACCATCCTGGAATCTCGGTTGCGGCCACAGAAACTCCTGTCCATTCCCCTTACAATTGAGTCCCCTATCACTATAGCCCTACCACACTTTTTCCCGCCCTGCTGTGCAGCAGAGCCAGCCATGGTGCCATGAACCTCGCTGCTGGTGCCTTCCCCTGGTAGGCCATCTCCCCCAACAGTATCCAAAGTGGCATACCTGTTTTGGAGGGAGATGACCACAGGAGACTCCTGCACTTCCTTCCTGATATTGCCCTGCTTCTTGGTCACCCATACATTGTCTGTCCTAGCCTTTACCTACGGTGTGGACAACTCATTAAATGAGCGATTCACCGAGTTCTCGGCATCGTGCATGCTACAGAGTGAGTCCACCCGCAGCTCCAGGAACGCCATGCGGGCTGTCAGGAGCTGCAGCTGGACACACTTCCCGCACACGTAGTTGTCAGGGACACTGGAAGTGTCCCTGGTTTCCCACATGGCACAGGAGGAGCATGAAACGGGTCCGAGACTTCCTGTCATGACTTAACCCTTATGTTACTTTATTACTAAAATTTAAACTTATTTATCTTAGGTCCAGGAGTTAAGTCCCTGAAAACAAAATATAAAATCGAACCTACCTTTTAAATTCCCTCTACCCCTAAAGGTTAGAGGAGGTGGGAGGGTGGGAGTCACTACTAGTGTAGAGTCTCGGGTTTAGCAACCGCTCCACCTATATACGGGTACCAATGAATTGGCCCCGCCCCCTGCCTTTGAAAAAGCCCACGAAGCTCTTACCCCGTTGGGGAAAAAGGCTCCTCCTCCCCCGCTGTCGACTCTGGTCTGAGGCCTACCTGAGCCTCGGGCCTCCCTTTATTGACTCACCTCAGGCCTCTGCCGCTCCAACCAGGTCCGCTCCTCCTTCCCCGCTGCCGACCGCTCTGTGGGAGAGAGAAAGAAAGAAAGGCTCCTCCTCCCCCGCTGTCGACGCTGGACAGACTATCTCTTTAAAAGCGGTCCCTGATACTGAAACTACCTCTTTAAAAGGGGTCCCTGGTGGAGAGACACTTTCATTAGAATGGGTCCCTGACAGGTAAAGTCCCTTTTAAAAGATGCCCCTGTTGGTGAGAATCTCTCTTTAAAAGGGGTCTCTGATGGTGAGACTCTCTCCTTAAAAGGGGTCCCTGATGATGGAGACTCTCTCTTTAAACGGGGTACCTGATGGTGAGTCTCTCTCTTTAAAAGGTGCCCCTGTTGGTGAGAATCTCTCTTTAAAAGGGGTCTTTCATGGCGAGATTCTCTCTTTAAAAGAGCTCCCTGCTAGAAAGACGCCCTCTTTAAAAGGGGTCCATGATTGAAAGACTCCCTCTTTAAAAGGGGTCCCTGATATAAAAACTCTCTTTAAAAGGGGACCCTAATTGAAAGACTCTCTCTTTAAAATTAGTCCTCGAGGGTGAGATTCCCTTTTTAAAAGGGGTCACTGATAGAAAGACTCCATCTTTAAAAGGGTTCACTGATGGTGAGACTCTCTCTTTAAAAGGTGGCCCTGATGGTGAGACTCCATTTTTTAAATGGATCCCTGATGGTGACTCCATCTTTAAAAGGGGTCCCTAATGTTGAGACTCTCTCTATAAAAGGGGGCCCTAATGGTGAGAATCTCTCTTTAAAAGGGGTCCCTAACAGTGAGACTCCCTCTTTAAAAGGGGGCCCTGATGGTGAGACTCTCTCTTTAAAAGGGGGCCCTGATGGTGAGAATCCGTCTTTAAATGCGGTCCCTGATGTTGAGTCTCCCTTTTTAAAAGGTGTTGGAGAGACTCGCTCTTTAAAAGGGGTCCCTAATGGTGAGACTCTCTCTTTAAAAGGGGGCCCTAATGGTGAGAATCTCTCTTTAAAAGGGGGCCCTGATGGTGAGACTCTCTCTTTAAAAGGGGGCCCTGATGGTGAGACTCTCTCTTTAAAAGGGGGCCCTGATGGTGAGACTCCATTTTTCAAATGCGTACCTGATGGTAATGCTCCCTGTTTAAAAAGGGTCCCTGATTGTGGGACTCTCTCTTTAAACGGGGTCGCTGATGTTGAGTTTCCCTCTTTAAAAGGGGACCCTAACAGGGAGACTCTCACTTTTAAAGCGATCCCTGATAGCAAGACTCCCACTTTAAAAATGGTCCCTGATGGTGAGACTCTCTCTTTAAAAGTGGTCCCTGATGATGAACCACACACTTTAAAACGGGTCCCTGATGTTTAATCTCCCATTATAAATAGGGGTCCCTGATGGCGAAGACTCCCTATTTAAAAGGTGACCCTGATGGCGAGACTCTCTCTTAAAAGGGAGCCCTGATGGTGAGACTCCGTCTTTAACTGCGGTCCCTGATGTTGAGTCTCCCTGTTTAAAAGCTGTTGGAGACACTCGCTCTTTAAAAGGGGCCCCTGTTGGTGAGACCCGCTCTTTTAAATGGTGTGCCTAATAGGAAGATTATCTTTCAAACGGGTCCTGATATAAAGACTCTCTCTTTAAAAATGACCCTGGATAGAAAGACTCTCTCTTTAAAATGTGTTCTCGAGGGGTCCTGATATAAAGATTCTCTCTTAAAAAATAGCCGTTGATAGAAAGGCTCTCTCTTTAAAATGTGTCCTCGAGGGGTCCTGATATAAAGATTCTCTCTTAAAAAATAGCCGTTGATAGTAAGATTCCCTCTTTCAAAGGGGTCCCTGATGGTGACTCTCTCTTTCAAAGGGGTCCCTGATAGTAAGACTCCCTCTTTCAAAGGGGTCCCTGATAGCCAGATTCTCTCTTTAAAAGTGATTCCTGATGTTGAGACTTGCTCCTTAAAATGTGTTCTTGATGCTGAAACACCTTCTTTAAAGGCGATCGCTGATGGTAAGATTCCCTCTTTAAAATGGTTCCCTATTATGGAAACTCTCACTTTTAAAGGGTTCCTGATAGAAAGAACCTCTGTAAAAGGGGTCCCTGATGGCGAGTCAAACTCTTTAAAAGGGGGCCCTAATGGTGAGATTCTCTCTTTAAAAGGGACCCTGATAGAATGGCACCGTCTTTAAAACGAGTCCCTGATGGTGAAGACACCCTCTTTAAAAGGGGTCCCTGATGGCGAGACTCCCTCTTTAAAAGGGGTCCCTGATGGTGACTCCCTCTTTAAAAGGGGTCCTTGATGGTGAGACTCCCTCTTTAAAAGGGGTCCCTGTTGGTGAGACACCTTTTTTAAAAGGAGCCCAGTTGGTGAGACTCCCTGTTTAAAAGGTGTCCCTGATGGAGACACTCCCTCTTTAAAAGGTGCTCCTGATGGTGAGATTCTCTCTTTAAATGATGTGCCTAATAGGAAGATTCCCTTTAAAAGGAGTCTCTGATAAAAAAAACTATCTCCTAAAAAAAAACCTTGATAGAAAGAATCTCTCTTTAAAATGTGTCCTCCCTCGAGAGTGACTCACTCTTTAAAAGGGCTCCCTGATAGTAGGACACCATCTTTAAAAGTGGTCCCTGACAGAAAGACTCGATTTCAAAGGGGACCCTGATGTTGAGACTCTCTCTTTAAAAGGGAACCCTGATGGTGAGGCTCTCTCTTTAAAAGGGAACCCTGATGGTGAGACTCTCTCTTTAAAAGGGGTCCCTGATGATGAGACTCTCTCTTTAAAAGGGAACCCTGATGATGAGACTCTCTCTTTAAAATGTGTCCCTGTTGCGTAAACACCCTCTTTAAAAGGGGTCGCTGTTTGTGAGACTCCCTCTTTAAAATTGGTCGTTAAAAAAGGAGAATCTCCCTTTTAAGGGATCCTGACAGAAATACTCCCTCTTTAAAAGGGGTACTTGATGGTGAGAGTCTCTCTTTAAAAAGGGTCCCTGATGCTGAGACTCCCTCTTTAAAAGGGATCCCTGATGGCGAGATTTTCTCTTTAAAAGTGGTCCCTGCTGGAGGCACACTCTCTTTAAAATATGTCCCTGATGGTGAGACACGCTCTTTTAAAGCGATCCCTAATAGTGAGATTGTCACTTAAACCGGATTCATGATGGAGAGACTATCTCTTTAAAAGCGCTCCGTGATGCGAAAACTCCATCTGTAAAAGGGGTCCCTGATGGTGAGACTCTCTCTTTAAAAAGTGTCCCTGATGCTGAAACACCTTCTTTAAAATGGCTTCCTGATGATGAGCCTCCCTATTTAAAAAGGGTTCTTGTTGGCGACACTTTCTTTAAAATGCCTCCCTGATAAAAAGACGCCCTCTTTAAGAGGGGTCCATGATAGAAAGACTCTCTTTAAAAGGGAACCCTGATTGAAACATAGAAACATAGAAGATAGGAGCAGGAGTAGGCCATTCAGCTAAACTAAAATTTAAACTTATTTATCTTAGGTCCAGGAGTTAAGTCCCTGAAAACAAAATATAAAATCGAACCTACCTTTTAAATTCCCTCTACCCCTAAAGGATAGTGGAGGTGGGAGGGTGGGAGTCACTACTAGTGTAGTGTCTCGGGTTGAGCAACCGCTCCACCTATATACGGGTACCAATGAGTTGGCCCCGCCCCCTGCCTTTGAAAATGCCCGCGAAGCTCTTACCCCGCTGGGGAAAAAGGCTCCTCCTCCCCCGCTGTCGACGCTGGTCTGAGGCCTACCTGAGCCTCGGGCCTCCCTTTATTGACTCACCTCAGGCCTCTGCCGCTCCAACCAGGTCCGCTCCTCCTTCCCCGCTGCCGACCGCTCTGTGGGAGAGAGAAAGAAAGAAAGGCTCCTCCTCCCCCGCTGTCGACGCTGGAGAGACTATCTCTTTAAAAGCGGTCCCTGATTCTGAAACTCCCTCTTTAAAAGGGGTCCCTGGTGGAGAGACACTTTCATCAGAATGGGTCCCTGACAGGTAAAGTCCCTCTTAAAAGGTGCCCCTGTTGGTGAGAATCTCTCTTTAAAAGGGGTCTTTCATGGCGAGATTCTCTCTTTAAAAGAGCTCCCTGCTAGAAAGACGCCCTCTTTAAAAGGGTCCATGATAGAAAGACTCCCTCTTTAAAAGGGGTCCCTGATATAAAAACTCTCTTTAAAAGGGGACCCTAATTGAAAGACTCTCTCTTTAAAATTAGTCCTCGAGGGTGAGATTCCCTTTTTAAAAGGGGTCACTGATAGAAAGACTCCATCTTTAAAAGGGTTCACTGATGGTGAGACTCTCTCTTTATAAGGGTTCACTGATGGTGAGACTCTCTCTTTAAAAGTGGTCCCTGATGATGAAACACACACTTTAAAACGGGTCCCTGATTTTTAATCTCCCAATATAAATAGGGGTCCCTGATGGCGAAGACTCCCTGTTTAAAAGGTGACCCTGATGGCGAGACTCTCTCTTAAAAGGGAGCCCTGATGGTGAGACTCCGTCTTTAACTGCGGTCCCTGATGTTGAGTCTCCCTGTTTAAAAGGTGTTGGAGACACTCGCTCTTTAAAAGGGGCCCCTGTTGGTGAGACTCTCTCTTTTAAATGGTGTGCCTAATAGGAAGATTCTCTTTCAAAGGGGTCCTGATATAAAGACTCTCTCTTTAAAAATGAACCTGGAAAGAAAGACTCTCTCTTTAAAAATTGCCCTCGAGGGGTCCTGATATAAAGATTCTCTCTTAAAAAATAGCCGTTGATAGAAAGACTCTCTCTTTAAAATGTGTCTTCGAGGGGTCCTGATATAAAGACTCTCTCTTTAAAAGGGGCACCCTGATAGTAAGATTCCCTCTTTCAAAGGGGTCCCTGATGGTGACTCTCTCTTTCAAAGGGGTCCCTGATAGTAAGACACCCTCTTTTAAAGGGGTCCCTGATAGCCAGATTCTCTCTTTAAAAGTGATTCCTGATGTTGAGACTATCTCCTTAAAATGTGTTCTTGATGCTGAAACACCCTCTTTAAAGGCGGTCGCTGATGGTAAGACTCCCTCTTTAAAATGGTTCCCTATTATGGAAACTCTCACTTTTAAAGGGTTCCTGATAGAAAGACCCTCTTTAAAAGGGGTCCCTGATGGTGAGTCAAACTCTTTAAAAGGGGGCCCTAATGGTGAGATTCTCTCTTTAAAAGGGACCCTGATAGAATGGCACCGTCTTCAAAAGGAGTCCCTGATGGTGAAGTCTCCCTCTTTAAAAGGGGTCCTTGATGGTGAGACTCCCTCTTTAAAAGGGGTCCCTGATGGTGAGACTCCCTCTTGAAAAGAGGTCCTTGATGGTGAGACTCCCTCTTTAAAAGGGGTCCCTGATGGTGAAGACTCCCTCTTTAAAAGGGGTCCCTGATGGTGAGACTCCCTCTTTAAAAGCGGTCCCTGATTGTGAGACTCCCTCTTTAAAAGGGGTCCCTGATGGTGAGACTCCCTCTTTAAAAGGAGCCCAGTTGGTGAGTCTCCCTGTTTAAAAGGTGTCCCTGATGGAGACACTCCCTCTTTAAAAGGTGCTCCTGATGGTGAGATTCTCTCTTTAAATGACGTGCCTAATAGGAAGATCCTCTTTAAAAGGAGTCTCTGATAAAAAAAAAACTATCTCCTAAAAAAGACCCTTGATAGAAAGAATCTCTCTTTAAAATGTGTCCTCCCTCGAGAGTGACTCACTCTTTAAAAGGGCTCACTGATAGTAGGACACCATCTTTAAAAGGGGTCCCTGACAGAAAGACTCGATTTCAAAGGGGACCCTGATGTTGAGACTCTCTCTTTAAAATAGAACCCTGATGGTGAGGCTCTCTTTTTAAAAGGGAACCCTGATGATGAGACTCTCTCTTTAAAAGGGACCCCTGATGATGAGACTCTCTCTTTAAAATGTGTCCCTGTTGCGTAAACACCACCTTTAAAAGGGGTCGCTATTGGTGAGACTCCCTCTTTAAAATTGGTCTTTAAAAGGGAGAATCTCCCTTTTAAGGGATCCTGTCAGAAATACTCCCTCTTTAAAAGGGTTACTTGATGGTGAGATTCTCTCTTTAAAAAGGGTCCCTGATGCTGAGACTTCCTCTTTAAAAGGGATCCCTGATGGCGAGATTCTCTCTTTAAAATTGGTCCCTGCTGGAGGCACACTCTCTTTAAAATATGTCCCTGATGGTGAGACACCCTCTTTTAAAGCGATCCCTAATAGTGAGATTATCACTTAAAACGGATTCATGATGGAGAGACTATCTCTTTAAAAGCGCTCCGTGATGCGAAAACTCCATCTGTAAAAGGAGTCCCTGATGGTGAGACTCTCTCTTTAAAAAGTGTCCCTGATGCTGAAACACCTTCTTTAAAATGGCTTCCTGATGGTGAGCCTCCCTATTTAAAAAGGGTTCTTGTTGGCAACACTTTCTTTAAAAGGCCACCCTGATAGAAAGACGCCCTCTTTAAGAGGGGTCCATGATAGAAAGACTCTCTTTAAAAGGGGACCCTGATTGAAACATAGAAACATGGAAGATAGGAGCAGGAGTAGGCCATTCAGCCCCTCGAGCCTGCTCCGCCATTCAATGAGATCATGGCTGATCATTCAAATTCAGTACCCTGTCCCTGCCTTCTCTCCTTATCCCTTGATCCCTTTAGCTTTGAGAAATATATCTAACTCCTTCTTGAATATATTTAATGAATTGGCATCTACTGCCTACTGTGGTAGAGAATTCCACAGGTCCACCACTCGCTGGGTGAAGAAAGTCCTCCTCATCTTAGTATTAAATGGCTTACCCCTTATCCTTAGACTGTGACCCCTGGTTCTGGACTCACCGGCCATTGGGAACATCCTTTCTGCATCTAGTCTGTCTAGTCCTGTTAGAATTTTATAAGTTTCAATGAGATCCCCTCTCATTCTTCTAAACACCAGCGAGTATAAGCCCAATAGACCCAATCTCTCCTCATACGTCATTCCAGCCATCCCAAGTATCAGCCTGGTGAATCCTCGCTGCAATCCCTCCGTGGCAAGAGCATCCTTCCTCAGATAAGTCGAACAAACCTGCACACAATACTCAAGATGTGGTCTCACCAAGGCCTTGTACAACTGCAGCAAGACATCATTGCTCCTCTGCTCGAACCCTTTCGCTATGAAGGCCAACATACCATTTGCCTTCTAAACCGCCTGCTGCACCTGCATGCTTACCTTCAGCGACTGGTGCACAAGGATTCCCAGGTCTCGTTGGACTTCCCCTTCTCCCAATCTATTGCCATTCAGACAATAATCTGCCTTCCTGTTTTTGACACCAAAGTGGATAACCTCGCATTTATCCGCATTATATTGCATCTGCCATGATTCTGCCTACTCAACCAACCTGTCCAAATCATACTGGAGTTTCTCGGCATCCTCCTTACGGCACACGCTCCCACCCAGCTTTGTGTCGTCTGCAAACTGGGAGATATTACATCCAATTCCCTTGTCTAGATCATTAATATATATTGTGAATAGCTGGGGTCCTCGGACCGATCCCTGCGGTACCCCACTAGTCACTGCCTGCCACTTGGAAAAGAACCCTTTTATTCCAACTCTTTGCTTTCTGTCTGTCAACCAGTTCTCTATCCAAGTCTGTACCTTACCCCAATCCCATGTGCCTTAACTTTACACGCTAATCTCTTATGCGGGACCTTTTCGAAAGCCTTCTCAAAGTCCAAATACACCACGTCCACTGGTTCTCCCTTATCTATTTTATCAGTTACATCCTCAAAAAATCGAATAGTTTCGTCAAGCATGATTTACCTTTTGTAAATCCATGTTGATTATGTGCGATCCTGTCACTTTTCTCCATGTGCTCAGCTATTACTCTAGAATTTTCCCCACTACCGATGTCAGTTTTACCGGTCTGTAATTCCCCGTTTCCTCTCTGCCACCTTTTTAAAATAGAGGGGTAACATTAGTTACACTCCAATCGATTTACCTTTTGTAAATCCATGTTGACTTTGTACGATCTTGTCACTATATTCACAAAGACATTAATGATCTAGATAAGGGAACTAAATCTAATATCTCCAAGTTTGAAGATGACACAGAGCTGGGTGGGAGCGTGTGCTGTAAGGAGGATGCCGTGAAACTCCAGGATGATTTGGACAGATTGGGTCATTGGGCAGAAGCGTGGCAGATGCAATATATAATGGATAAATGCGAGGTTATCCACTTTGGTGTCAAAAACAGAAAGGCAGACTATTATCTGAATGGCAATAGATTGGGAGAAGTGGAAGTGCAACGAGACCTGGGTGTCCTTGTGCACCAGTCGCTGAAAGTAAGCATGCAGGTGCAGCAGGCGGTGAAGAAGGCAAATGGTATGTTGGCCTTCATAGCGAAAGGGTTTGAGTAAAGGAACAGGGATGTCCTGTTGCAGTTGTACAGGGCCTTGGTGAGACCACACCTTGAGTACTGTGTGCAGTTTTGGTCGCCTTATCTGATGAACGATGTTCTTGCCATGGAAAGTGTTCAGCGAAGATTCACAAGGCTGATACCTGGGATGGCAGGAATGACATATGAGGAGTGATTGGGTCGCTTGGGCTTATACTCGCTGGAGTATAGAAGAATGAGAGGGGATCACATCGAAACATATAAAATTCTGACAGGTCTGGACAAATTAGATGCAGGAAGAATGTTCCCGATGTTCGGAGACTCCAGAACCAGGGATCATAATCTAAGGATAACGGGTAAGCCATTTAGGACAGAAATGAGGAAGAATTTCTTCACCCAGAGAGTGGTGAACCTGTGGAATTCTCTACCACAGAAAGTAGTTGAGGCCAAGTCATTAAATATATTGAAGAATGAGTTAGTTATATTTCTTAAAGCTAAAGGTATCAAGGGATATGGGGAGAAGGCACGTACAGGGTACTCAGTTTGGATGATCAGCCTTGATCTCAACGAATGGCGGAGCAGGCTCGAGGGGCCGAATGGCGTACTCCTGCTCCTATCTGCTATGTTTCTATGTAATCCATGGGTACTGTTCCAGAGTCTATCGAAAGTTGGAAGATGACCAGCTATGCATCTACTATTTCTAGGTCCACTTGCTTAATTACCCTAGGATGTAGATTATCAGGCCCTGCGGATTTATTGGCCTTCAATCCCGTCAATTTTGCTAACACCATTTCCCTACAAATACTGATTTCTTTCAGTTCCTCCCTTTCCTTAGACCCTATGTTCCCCGACTTCTCTGGGAGGTTATTTGTGTCCTACTTTGTGCAGACAGAACCAAAGTCTGCCATTTCTTTGTTCCCCATTATAAATTCCCCTGATTCTGTCTGCAAGGGACCGACGCTTGACTTCACCAATCGTTTTCTCTTCACATATTTATAAAAGCTTTTACAGTCAGTTTTTATGTTCCTCGCAAGCTTACTCACATACTCTATTTTCCCCCTCTTAATTTATCCCTCTGTCCTTCTTTGCTGGATCCTATTCTGCTTTTACTGCTTTTTCTGGCCAAATCATATGTCCACTCCTTGGATGTTATGCTATCCCTAATTTCAGTAGTTAGCCACGGTAGAGTCACCTTTTTGTTTTAATTTTATGCCACACTGGGATGAAAACATTCTGTAGTTCATTCATGCGATCTTTGAATGTTGGCCATTGCCTATCCACCGTCAACCCTTTGAGTGACATTCCCCAATCAATCCTACCCACCTCGCGCCTCATACCATCGTATTTTCCTTTATTTAAATTCAGGACCTAGTCTCTGAGTGAAGTACTTCACTCTCCATCTTAATGAAGATTTCTATCATATTATGATCGCTCCGACCCAAGGGGCTTCGCACAACAAGATTGCTAATTAATCCTTTCTCATTACATAATACCCAGTCTAAGATGGCCTGACCTTTAGTTGGTTCCTCGACATATTGGTACAGGAAACCATCCCGTACACACTCCAGGAATTCCTGCTCCACTGTATTCTTACTAATTTGGTTAGCCCAATCTATATGCAGATTAAAGTCACCCATGATAACTGCTGTGCTCTTATTGCACGATTCTCTAATTTCCCTTTAAATGCCATCCCCAATCTCCGTATTACTGTTTGATGAGACTCTCTCTTTAAAATTGGTCACTGATGGTGAGACACCCTCTTTAAAAGGGGTAACTGATGGTGAGACTTTCTCACTTAAAGGAGTCCCTAATGTTAAGACAGCCTCTTTAAAAGTAGTCCCTGATGGTGAGACTTAATTTTTGAAAGGAGTCCCTGATGGTGAGACACCCTCTTTGAAAGGAGTCCCTGATGGTGAGACTCTCTCTCTTTAAAAGGAGTCCCTGATGGTGAGACTCTCTCTTTGAATGGAGTCCCTGATGGTGAGACTCTCTCTTTGAAAGGAGTCCATGATGGTAAGACAACCTCTTTGAAAGGAGTCCCTGATGGTGAGACTCCCTCTTTAAAAGGCGTCCCTGATGGTGAGACTCCCTCTTTAAAAGGAGTCCCTGATCGTGAGACTTCCTCTTTAAAAAGCGTCCCTGATGGTAAGACTCCCTCTTTGAAAGGAGTCCCTGATGGTGAGACTCTCTCTTTGAAAGGAGTCCCTGATGGTAAGACAACCTCTTTGAAAGGAGTCCCTGATGGTGAGACTCCCTCTTTAAAAGGCGTCCCTGATGGTGAGACTCCCTCTTTAAAAGGTGTTCCTGATGGTGAAACTCCTTCTTTGAAAGGAGTCCCTGATGGTGAGACTCCCTCTTTGAAAGGAGTCCCGGATGGTGAGACTCTCTCTCTTTGAAAGGAGTCCCTGATGGTGAGAATCTCTCTTTTAAAGGAGTCCCTGATGGTGAGACTCTCTCTCTTTGAAAGGAGTCCCTGATAGTGAGACTCCCTCTTTAAAAGGGGTCCCTGATGGTGAGACACCCTCTTTAAAAGGGGTACCTGATGGTGAGACTCTCTCATTTAAAGGAGTCCCTAATGTTAAGACAGCATCTTTAAAAGGAGTCCCTGATGGTGAGACTTCCTCTTTGAAAGGAGTCCCTGATGGTGAGACACACTCTTTGAAAGGAGTCCCTGATGGTGAGACTCTCTCTCTTTGAAAGGAGTCCCTGATGGTGAGACTCTCTCTTTGAAAGGAGTGCCTGAAGGGAAGACAACCTCTTTAAAAGGAGTCCCTGATGGCGAGACTCTCTCTTTGAAAGGATTCCCTGATAGTGAGACTCTCTCTCTTTGAAAGGAGTCCCTGATGTTGAGACTCTCTCTTTGAAAGGAGTCCCTGATGGTGAGACTCTCTCTTTGAAAGGAGTCCCTGATGGTAAGACAACCTCTTTGAAAGGAGTCCCTGATGGTGAGACTCCCTCTTTAAAAGGCGTCCCTGATGGTGAGACTCCCTCTTTAAAATGAGTCCCTGATGGTGAGACTTCCTCTTTAAAAAGCGTCCCTGATGGTAAGACTCCCTCTTTGAAAGGAGTCCCTGATGGTAAGACAACCTCTTTGAAAGGAGTCCCTGATGGTGAGACTCCCTCTTTAAAAGGCGTCCCTGATGGTGAGACTCCCTCTTTAAAAGGTGTCCCTGATGGTGAGACTCCTTCTTTGAAAGGAGTCCCTGATGGTGAGACTCTCTCTTTGAAAGGAGTCCCTGATGGTAAGACAACCTCTTTAAAAGGAGTCCCTGATGGTGAGACTCTCTCTTTGAAAGGAGTCCCGGATGGTGAGACTCTCTCTCTTTGAAAGGAGTCCCTGATGGTGACACTCTCTCTTTTAAAGGAGTCCCTGATGGTGAGACTCCCTCTTTAAAAGGTATCCCTGATAGTAAGACTATCTTTAAAAGGGCACCCTGATAGAAAAACTCCCTCTTTAAAAGTGGTCCTTGTATGAAAGACTCTCTCTTTAAAAGGCTCTCTGATGGTGAGACTACCTCTTTAAAAGGCGTCCCTGATAGTGAGACTCCCTCTTTAAAAGGTGTCCCTGATGGTGAGACTCCCTCTTTGAAAGGAGTCCCTGATGGTGAGACTCTCTCTCTTTGAAAGGAGTCCCTGATGGTGAGACTCTCTCTTTGAAAGGAGTCCCTGATGGTGAGACTCTCTCTTTGAAAGGAGTGCCTGAAGGGAAGACAACCTCTTTAAAAGGAGTCCCTGATGGTGAGACTCTCTCTTTGAAAGGAGTCCCTGATGGTGAGACTCTCTCTCTTTGAAAGGAGTCCCTGATGTTGAGACTCTCTCTTTGAAAGGAGTCCCTGATGGTGAGACTCTCTCTTTGAAAGGAGTCCCTGATGGTAAGACAACGTCTTTGAAAGGAGTCCCTGATGGTGAGACTGCCTCTTTAAAAGGCGTCCCTGATGGTGAGACTCCCTCTTTAAAAGGAGTCCCTGATGGTGAGACTTCCTCTTTAAAAAGCGTCCCTGATGGTAATACTCCCTCTTTGAAAGGAGTCCCTGATGGTGAGACTCTCTCTTTGAAAGGAGTGCCTGATGGTAAGACAACCTCTTTGAAAGGAGTCCCTGATGGTGAGACTCCCTCTTTAAAAGGCGTCCCTGATGGTGAGACTCCCTCTTTAAAAGGTGTCCCTGATGGTGAGACTCCTTCTTTGAAAGGAGTCCCTGATGGTGAGACTCTCTCTTTGAAAGGAGTCCCTGATGGTAAGACAACCTCTTTAAAAGGAGTCCCAGATGGTGAGACTCTCTCTTTGAAAGGAGTCCCTGATGGTGAGACTCTCTCTCTTTGAAAGGAATCCCTGATAGTGAGACTCCCTCTTTAAAAGGGGTCCCTGATGGTGAGACTCCCTCTTTGAAAGGAGTCCCTGATGGTGAGACTCCCTCTTTGAAAGGAGTCCCTGATGGTGAGACTCTCTCTCTTTGAAAGAAGTCCCTGATGGTGAGACTCTCTCTTTTAAAGGAGTCCCTGATGGTGAGACTCCCTCTTTAAAAGGTATCCCTGATGGTAAGACTATCTTTAAAAGTGCACCCTGATAGAAAAACTCCCTCTTTAAAAGTGGTCCTTGTATGAAAGACTCTCTCTTTAAAAGGCTCTCTGATGGTGAGACTACCTCTTTAAAAGGGGTCCCTGATGGTGAGACTCCCTCTTTGAAAGGAGTCCCTGATGGTGAGTCTCCCTCTTTGAAAGGAGTCCCGGATGGTGAGACTCTCTCTCTCTTTGAAAGGAGTCCCTGATGGTGAGACTCTCTCTTTTAAAGGAGTCCCTGATGGTGAGACTCCCTCTTTAAAAGTATCCCTGATAGTAAGACTATATTTAAAAGGGCACCCTGATAGAAAAACTCCCTCTTTAAAAGTGGTCCTGGTATGAAAGACTCTCTCTTTAAAAGGCTCTCTGATGGTGAGACAACCTCTTTAAATGGGGTCCCTGATGCTGAAACTTCCTCTTTAAAAGGGCGCCTTGATGGTGAGTCTCCCTCTTTAAAAGGTTCCATAATGGCAATACTCTCTCTTTAAAAGTGGTACCTGCTAGAAAGACTCTCTCTTTAAAATGGGTCCACGAGGGTGAGACGCCCTCTTTAAAAGGGTTCCCTGATGGTGAGACACTCACTTTAAAAAGGGATCCTGATGGTGAGACACCCTCTTTAAAAGGGGTCCCCGGTGGAGAGATTCCCTCATTAAAAGTGATCCCTGACAGGGGTACACCCTCTTTAAAAGAGGCCACTGATGGTGAGACCCTCTCTTTAAAAGGAATCTCTGATGCTGAAACAACTTCTTTAAAAGGTGTTTTGATTGGGAGACTCCCTCTTAAAAGGGGACCCTGAAGATGGGACTCCCACTTTAAAAGTGTTCCCTGATCGTGAGGCTCCCTCTTTAAAGGAAACCCTGATGCTGAAACATCCTCTTTAAAAGGAGTCCCTAATGGCGAGTATCCCTCTTTAAAAGGGGTCCCTAATGGGGAGTCTTCCTCTTTAAAAGGGGTCCCTAATGGCGAGAATTCCCTCTTTAAAAGGCTCCCTGATGTTGAGACTCCCTCTTTAAAAGGGTTCCCTGATGGTGAAACTCCATTTTTAAAAAGGGACCTTGATAGAAAAACGCTATCTTGATAGAAAGGATTTCTCAATAATAGGATTCCCTGATGGTGAGACACTCTCTTTAAAATGGTTCCACGAGGGTGAGATCCCTCTTTATAAGGTGTCCCTGATGCTGAATCACCTTCTTTAAAATGGGTCCTTGAGGGTGAGAGTCTCCCATTAAAAGGTGTCACTGATGGAGAGACTCCATCTTTAAAAGGGTCCCTGATGTTGAGATTCCCTGTATAAAAGCAGCCCCTGATGGTGAGATAAACTATTTTAAAGGGGTCCCTGATGTTGAAACTCCCCCTTTAATAGGGGTCCCTGATGTTGTGACTCCCTTTTTAAAAGTGTTCCCTGATGGCGAGACTCTCAATTTAACAGTGGTCAGATGGGTAGACTTTCTCTTTAAAAGGGTCCCGGATACTGAAACAGCCTCTTTAAAAGGGGTCCCTAATGGCGAGACTCTCGCTTAAAAAGTGCTCCCTGATGGTGAGACTCCCTCTTTAAAAGGGGTTCCTGATGGAGAAACTCCCTCTTTAAAAGTGGACCCTGATGTCAGACGCTCTCTTTAAAAGCTGTCCCAAATGGGAAGATTCTCTTTAAAAGATGCTTCTGAGGATGAGACACCCTCGTTAAAAGGGTTCCCTGATGGTGAGATTCTCATTAAAAGGTGTCCCTGATGCTGAAACACCCTCTTTAAAACGTGCTCTAAATGATGAGATTCACACTTTAAAAGGGGCCCCTGATGCTGAGACTCTCTCCTTAAAACGGATCCCTGCTGCTAAGGTGTTCTTGATGGTGAAAATACCTCTTTAAAAGTGGTACCTGATGGGGAGAGTCCCTCTTTAAAAGGGGTCCCTAATGGCGAAAATCTCTCTTTAAAAGGGCCCCTGATAGATTGACTCTCTCTTTAAAATAGGTCCACTAGCGTGAGATTCCGTTTTTAAAATGCGTCCCCGATGGTGAGACTCTCTCTATAAAAGGGTTCTCTGATGGTGAGACAGCCTCTTTAAAAGAGATCCCTGATGGGGAGACTCTCTTCTTCAAAGGGGTCCCTGATGGCGTGACTACCTCTTTAAAAGGGGGCCCTGATGCTGAGACACCCTCTTTAAAAGGGGTCCCTGATAGAAACATAGAAACATAGAAGATAGGAGCAGGAGTAAGCCATTCGGCCCCTCAGCCTATTCCGCCATTCAATGCGATCATGGCTGATCATCCAAATTCAGAACTCTGTCCCTGCTTTCTCTCCATATACCTTCATCCCTTTAGCCTTAAGAAATATATCCAACTCCTTCTTGAATATATTTATTAAATTGGCCTCTACTGCCTTCTGTGGTAGAGAATTCCACAGGTTCAACATCCTCTGGGTGAAGAAATTCCTCCTGATTTCTGTCCTAAATGTTTTGCCCCTTATCCTTAGACAGTGACTCTTGGTTCTGGACTCCCCGACCATCGGGAACATCCTTCCTGCATCTAGTCTGTCCAGTCCTGTCAGAATTTTATAAGTTTCAATGCGATCCCCTCTCATTCTTCTAAACTCCAGAGAGTATACGCCCGATCGACCCAATCCCTCCTCATACATCATTCCTGCCATCCCAGGTATCAGCCTGGTGAATCTTCGCTGAACTCCTTCCATGTCAAGAATCGCCTTCCTCAGATAAGGCGACCAAAACTGCACACAGTACTTAAGGTGTGGTCTCACCAAGGCCCTGTACAACTGCAGCAAGACATCCTTGTTCCTGTACTCAAACCTTCTCGCTACGATGGCCAACATACCATTTGCCTTCTTAAACGCCAGCTGCACATGCATACTTAACTTCAGCGACTGGTGCACAAGGACACCCAGGTCTCGTTGCACTTCCCCTTCTCCCGATCTATTGCCTTTCAGATATTAATCTGCCTTCCTGTTTTTGACAACAAAGTGGATAACCTCGCATTTATCCACTTTATATTGCATCTGTCATGCTTCTGCCCAATCACCCAAATCATCCTGGAGTTTCTCTGCAACCTACCCACAGCACACACGCCCACCCAGCTTTGTGTCGTCTGCAATCTTGGAGATATTACATCGAGTTCCCTTGTCGAGATCATTAATATATATTGTGAATAGCTGGGATCCAAGGACCGATCCCTGCGGTACCCCACTAGTCACTGCCTGCCACTCGGAAAAAGACCCGTTTATTCCAACTCTTTGCTTTCTGTCTGCCAAACAGTTCTCTATCCAAGTCAATACCTTGCCCCCAATCCCAAGTGCCTTAACTTTACACGGTAATCTCTTATGCGGGACCTTATCGAAAGCCTTTTGAAAGTCCAAATACACCACATTCACTGGTTCTCCATTATCTATTTTACCAGTTACATCCTCAAAAAATTCCAGTAGATTAGTCAAGCACGATTTACCTTTTGTAAATACATGTTGACACTGTCCGATCCTGTCACTGTTTTCCAAGTGCTCTGCTATTACATCTTTTATAATGAACTCTAGCATTTTCCCCACTACCTATGTCAGGCTTACCTGTCTGTAATTCCCCGTTTTCTCTCTACCAACTTTTTTGAATAGTGGGGTAACATTAGCTACCCTCCAATCCAAGGGTTTTGTTCTAGATTACATGGAATGTTGGAAGATAATCCGCAATGCATCTACTATTTCTAGGGCCACTTCCTTTAGTACCCTAGGATGTAAATTATCAGGCCCTGGGGATTTATCGGCCTTCAATCCCGTCAATTTCCCTAACACCATTTCCCTACAAATACTGATTTCTTTCAGTTCCTCCCTTTCATAAGACCCTATGTTCCTCGACATCTCTGGGAGGTTATTTGTGTCCTCCTTTGTGAAGACAGAACCAAAATATCTATTTAATTGGTATGCCATTTCTTTGTTCCCCATTATAAGGTCCCCTGATTCTGATTGCAAGACACCTACGCTTGACTTCACCAATCTTTTTCTCTTCAAGTATCTATAAAAGGTTTTACACTCAGTTTTTATTTTCCCTGCAAGCTTCCTCTCAGATTCCATTCTCCCCGTACTAATTAATCACTTTGTCCTCCTTTGTTCAATCCTAAACTGCTCCCAATCCTCACGTTTACTGCTTTTTCTGACCAATTTATATGTCCTCTCCTTGGATCTTATGCTATCCCTAATTTCCCTTGTTAGCCACGTTTGAGTCCACTTTTTTGTTTTATTCTTATGCCAAACTGGGAGGAACAAATTCTGTAGTTATTCCATGCGGTCATTGAAAATGTGTCATTGCCTATCCACCGTCAGCCCTTTGAGTGATATGCCCCAATCAATCCTACCCTTCTCGCGCCTCATACCATCGAAGTTTCCTTTATTTACATTCAGGACCCTAGTCTCTGTGTCAACTACTTAACTCTCCATCTTAATGATAATAAGACTCTCTCATTAAATGGGGTCCTTGATGGTGAGACTCCCTCTCTAAAAGGGGCGCCCTGGTGGAAAGACTCTCTCAATAAAAGGGGTCCCTGAAGGGGATACACCATCTTTACAAGGGATCCCTGATGGTGATTTTCCCTCTTTTAAAGGGGTCTCTTATATTGAGACACCCTCTTCAAAAGTGGTCCCTGATGGAGAGACTCCCTCTATAAAGGGTGCTCCCGATGGTGAGACTCCCTCTTTAAAAGAGGACTCTGATGGTGAGACTCTCATTTAAAGGGGTCCCTGATGGCGAGATTCTCCCTTTAAAAGGGATCCCTGATGGTGAGACACCGTATTAAAAAGGGTTACTGATGGAGAGACTCCCTCTTTAAAAGGGGAGACTGATGCTGAAACACCCTCTTTAAAAGGGGTTCCTGATGGTGAGACTCCCTCTTTAAATAGGATCCCTAATAGGGAGACTCTCACTTTTAAAGGGTTCCCTGATAGAAAGGCTTCCTTTTTAAAATGGGTCACTGATGATGAAAAACCCTCTTTAAAACGGGTCCCTGATGGTAAGTCTCCCACTATAAAAAGGTGCCCCTGATGGCGAGACTCTCTCTTTAAAAGGGAGCCCTGATGGAGACATTCCCTCTTTAAAACATGCCCCTGATGGTGTGACTCTCACTTTAAATGGATTGCCTAATCGGAAGATACTCTTTAAAAGGGGTCCCTGATAAAATGGCCCTTGAAAGAAAACTCACGCTTTCAAATTGGTCCTCGAGGGTGAATCCCTCTTTAAATGGGCTCCCTGATGGCGAGATTCTCTCTTTAAAAGGGGGCCCTGACGGTGAGACTCCATTTTTAAAATTGGACCCTGATGGTGAGACTCCATCTTTAAAAGGGGTCCCAGATGGTGATACTCTCTCTTTAAAAGGGGGCCCTGATGGTGAGACTCCATTTTACAAATGGGTACCTGATGTGTGACTCCCTGTTTAAAAGGGGTCCCTGATGGCGAGGATCTCTTTAAAAGGTGTCCCTGATTGTGAGACTCTCTCTTTAAAAGGGGTCGTTTAATAATTGCTTCCATCATTTTACCCACGACCGATGTCAGGCTGACCGGTCTATAATTCCCTGCTTTCTTCCTCCCTCCTTTTTTAAAAAAGAGGGGTTACATTGGCCACCACACACTCCATCGGAACTGATCCAGAGTCTAAGGAATGTTGGAAAATGATCGTCAATGCATCCACTATTTCCAAGGCCACCTCCTTAAGTACTCTGGGATGCAGACCATCAGGCCCCGGGGATTTTTCAGCCTTCAGTCCCATCAATTTCCCCAATACCTTTTCCCGACTAATAAGGATTTCCCTCAGCTCCTCCCTCTTACCAGATCCTCTGACCCATTTTACTTCCGGCAGGTTGTGTGTGTCCTCCACAGTAAACACCGAACCAAAGTACTTGTTCAATTGAAAAGCCATTTCCTTGTTCCCCATTACGACTTCCCCTGTTTCCGACTGCAGGGGACCTACTTTTCTTTTTAATAACCTCTTTCGTTTTACATATTTATAGAAGCTTTTGCAATCCATTTTAATGTTCTCTGCAAGCTTCCTTTCATATTTTATTTTCCCTGCCCTAATCAAACCCTTCGTCCTCCTCTGCTGAGTTTTGAAGTTCTCCCAGTCCCCGGGTTTGCTGCTACTTCTGGCCAATTTGTATGCAACTTCCTTGGTTTTTATACTATCCCTGATTTCCCTTGTTAGCCATGGTTGAGCCACCTTCCCTTTTTTATTTTTACGCCAGCCCGGGATGTACAATTGTTGTAGTTCATCCATGCGATCTCTAAATGTCTGCCATTGCACTTCCACTGATAGCCCCTTAAATATCGCTTGCCAATTGAACCTCACCAATTCACGCCTCATACCCTCAAAGTTGCCCTTATTTAAGTTCTGGACCATGGTCTCTGACTTAACTGTTTCCTTCTCCATCCTAATGTAGAACTCCACCATACTATGGTCACTCTACCCCAGGGGGCCTCGTACCAAAAGATTGCTGATTAGTCCTTCCTCATTACACAACACCCAGTCCAGGATGGCCTCCCCTCGAGTTGGTTCCTCAACATATTGGTTTAGGAAACCATCCCTTAAACACTCCAGGAAATCCTCCTCCACGGTATTGCTTCCAGTTTGAGTAGCCCAATCTATATGCATATTAAAGTCACCCATGATAACTGCCGTGCCTATTTTGCACGTACCTCTGATTTACTGTTTCATACCCTCCCCCACCTCACTACTGCTGTTTGGAGGTCTGTACACAACTCCCACTAACGTGTTCTGCCCTTTGGTGTTCTGCAGCTCAACCCATATTGATTCCACATCCTCCAACCTGATGTCCTTCCTAGCTATTGCATTAATCTCCTCTTTAACCAGCAATGCTACCCCACCCCCATTTCCTTTTATTCTATCCTTTCTGAATGTTGAATACCCCTGGATGTTCAGTTCCCAGCCTTGATTGTTCTGGAGCCACGTCTCTGTAATCCCAATCACATCGTATCTGTTAACATCTATTTGCACAGTCAATTCATCCACCTTATTACGGATACTCCTTGCATTAAGACACAGAGCCTTTAGGCTTATTTTATTAACATCCTTTGTCCTTTTAGACTTATGATTTAGTATGGCCCTTTGTGTTTCTTGCCTTTGTTTACTCGGCCTTCCCCTATTGTTTCTCACCCTTCTAACATTTGTTTCTGACTGCATATTACTTCCCCCTGTTTCGCTACATAGGTTCCCCTTCCCCTGCCATATTAGTTTAAATCCTCCCGAACTGCTTTAGCAAATATTACCCCGAGGACATCGGTTCTAGTCCTGCCCAAGTGCAGACCGTCCCTTTTGTACAGGTCCCAATTCCCCCTTTACTGGTTCCAAAGCCTCAGGAATTTGAATCCCTCCCTCCTGCACCACTGTTCAAGCCACGTATTCTATCTCACTATCCTGTTCTCTCTATTCTGATTAGCACGTGGCCCTGGTAGCAATCCAGAGATTACTACCTTAGAGGTCCTACTTTATAATTTAGCTCCTAGCTCCCTAAATTCTGCTTGTAGGACCTCTTCCCGCTTTTTAACTATATCGTTGGTACCGACATGCACCACGACAGCTGGCTGTTCACCCTCGCTCTTCAGAATGTTCTGCAGCCGCTCCGAGACATCCTTGAACCTTGCACCAGGGAGGCAACATACAATCCTGGAATCTCGGTTGCGGCCACAGAAACTCCTGTCCATTCCCCTTACAATTGAATCCCCTATCACTATAGCCCTACCACTCTTTTTCCCGCCCTGCTGTGCAGCAGAGCCAGCCATGGTGCCATGAACCTGGCTGCTGGTGCCTTCCCCTGGTAGGCCATCTCCCCCAACAGTATGAAAATGGCATACCTGTTTTGGAGGGAGATGACCACAGGAGACTCCTGCACTTCCTTCCTGATATTGCCCTGCTTCTTGGTCACCCATACACTGTCTGTCCTAGCCTTTACCTGCGGTGTGGACAACTCACTAAATGAGCGATTCACCGAGTTCTCGGCATCGTGCATGCTCCAGAGTGAGTCCACCCGCAGCTCCAGCACCGCCATGCGGGCTGTCAGGAGCTGCAGCTGGACACACGTCCCGCACACGTAGTTGTCAGGGACACTGGAAGTGTCCCTGGTTTCCCACATGGCACAGGAGGAGCATGAAACGGGTCCGAGACTTCCTGTCATGACTTAACCCTTATGTTACTTTATTACTAAAATTTAAGCTTATTTATCTTAGGTCCAGGAGTTAAGTCCCTGAAAACAAAATATAAAATCGAACCTACCTTTTAAATTCCCTCTACCCCTAAAGGTTAGAGAAGGTGGGAGGGTGGGAGTCACTACTAGTGTAGTGTCTCGGGTTTAGCAACCGCTCCACCTATATACGGGTACCAATGAATTGGCACCGCCCCCTGCCTTTGAAAAAGCCCACGAAGCTCTTACCCCGCTGGGGAAAAATTGTTCCTTAAAAGGGACAATCTCCCTTTTAAGGGATCCTGACAGAAATACTCCCTCTTTAAAAGGGGTACTTGATGGTGAGAGTCTCTCTTTAAAAAGGGTCCCTGATGCTGAGACTCCCTCTTTAAAAGGGATCCCTGATGGCGAGATTCTCTCTTTAAAAGTGGTCCCTGCTGGAGGCACACTCTCTTTAAAATATGTCCCTGATGGTGAGACACCCTCTTTTAAAGCGATCCCTAATAGTGAGATTATCACTTAAAACGGATTCATGATGGAGAGACTATCTCTTTAAAAGCGCTCCGTGACGCGAAAACTCCATCTGTAAAAGGTGTCCCTGATGGAGACACTCCCTCTTTAAAAGGTGCTCCTGATGGTGAGATTCTATCTTTAAATGATGTGCCTAGTAGGAAGAGTCACTTTAAAAGGAGTCTCTGATAAAAAAAAACTATCTCCTAAAAAAGACCCTTGATAAAAACAAACTCTCTTTAACATGTGTCCTCCCTCGAGTGTGACTCACTCTTTAAAAGGGCTCCCTGATAGTAGGACACCATCTTTCAGAGGGGTCCCTGACAGAAAGACTCGATTTCAAAGGGGACCCTGATGTTGAGACTCTCTCTTTAAAAGGGAACCCTGATGGTGAGGCTCTCTCTTTAAAAGTGAACCCTGATGGTGAGACTCTCTCTTTAAAAGGGGTCCCTGATGATGAGACTCTCTCTTTAAAAGGGAACCCTGATGATGAGACTCTCTCTTTAAAATGTGTCCCTGTTGCGTAAACACCCTCTTTAAAAGGGGTCGCTGTTGGTGAGACTCCCTCTTTAAAATTGGTCGTTAAAAAAGGAGAATCTCCCTTTTAAGGGATCCTGACAGAAATACTCCCTCTTTCAAAGGGGTACTTGATGGTGAGAGTCTCTCTTTAAAAAGGGTCCCTGATGCTGAGACTCCCTCTTTAAAAGGGATCCCTGATGGCGAGATTCTCTCTTTAAAAGTGGTCCCTGCTGGAGGCACACTCTCTTTAAAATATGTCCCTGATGGTGAGACACCCTCTTTTAAAGCGATCCCTAATAGTGAGATTGTCACTTAAAACGGATTCATGATGGAGAGACTATCTCTTTAAAAGCGCTCCGTGATGCGAAAGCTCCATCTATAAAAGCGGTCCCTGATGGTGAGACTCTCTCTTTAAAAAGTGTCCCTGATGCTGAAACACCTTCTTTAAAATGGCTTCCTGATGATGAGCCTCCCTATTTAAAAAGGGCTCTTGTTGGCGACACTTTCTTTAAAATGCCTCCCTGATAGAAAGACGCCCTCTTTAAGAGGGGTCCATGATAGAAAGACTCTCTTTAAAAGGGAACCCTGACTGAAACATAGAAACATAGAAGATAGGAGCAGCAGTAGGCCATTCAGCTAAACTAAAATTTAAATTTATTTATCTTAGGTCCAGGAGTTAAGTCCCTGAAAACAAAATATAAAATCGAACCTACCTTTTAAATTCCCTCTACCCCTAAAGGTTAGAGGAGGTGGGAGGGTGGGAGTCACTACTAGTGTAGTGTCTCGGGTTGAGCAACCGCTCCACCTATATACGGGTACCAATGAATTGGCCCCGCCCCCTGCCTTTGAAAAAGCCCGCGAAGCTCTTACCCCGCTGGGGAAAAAGGCTCCTCCTCCCCCGCTGTCGACGCTGGTCTGAGGCCTACCTGAGCCTCGGGTCTCCCTTTATTGACTCACCTCAGGCCTCTGCCGCTCCAACCAGGTCCGCTCCTCCTTCCCCGCTGCCGACCGCTCTGTGGGAGAGAGAAAGAAAGAAAGGTTCCTCCTCCCCCGCTGTCGACGCTGGAGAGACTATCTCTTTAAAAGCGGTCCCTGATTCTGAAACTCCCTCTTTAAAATGGGTCCCTGGTGGAGAGACACTTTCATTAGAATGGGTCCCTGACAGGTAAAGTCCCTCTTAAAAGGTGCCCCTGTTGGTGAGAATCTCTCTTTAAAAGGGGTCTTTCATGGCGAGATTCTCTCTTTAAAAGAGCTCCCTGCTGGAAAGACGCCCTCTTTAAAAGGGGTCCATGATAGAAAGACTCCCTCTTTAAAAGGGGTCCCTGATATAAAAACTCTCTTTAAAAGGGGACCCTAATTGAAAGACTATCTCTTTAAAATTAGTCCTCGAGGGTGAGATTCCCTTTTTAAAAGGGGTCACTGATAGAAAGACTCCATCTTTAAAAGGGTTCACTGATGGTGAGACTCTCTCTTTAAAAGTTGGCCCTGATGGTGAGACTCCATTTTTTAAATGGATCCCTGATGGTGACTCCATCTTTAAAAGGGGTCCCTAATGTTGAGACTCTCTCTTTAAAAGGGGGCCCTAATGGTGAGACTCGCTCTTTAAAAGGGGGCCCTAATGGTGAGAATCTCTCTTTAAAAGGGGGCCCTAATGGTGAGACTCTCTCTTTAAAAGGCGGCCCTGATGGTGAGACTCCATTTTTCAAATGCGTACCTAATGGTAAGGCTCCCTGTTTAAAAGGGGTCCCTGATTGTGGGACTCTCTCTTTAAACGGGGTCGCTGATGTTGAGTTTCCCTCTTTAAAAGGGGACCCTAACAGGGAGACTCTCACTTTTAAAGCGATCCCTGATAGAAAGACTCCCACTTTAAAAGTGGTCCCTCCTTGAACCCGAATCACTGAAAGTTAACATGCAGGTAGAGAAAGCAATGAGGAAAGCAATGATATGTCGGCCATTATTACAAGAGGATTTGAGTACAAGAGTAAAAACGTTGTGCTGGAATTATATAGTGCCCCGGTTAGACCAAAGCTGGAGTACTGTGTACAGTTTTGGTCTTCTTAACTAAGGAAGGATATACTTGCCATATAGAGAGTGCAACGAAGGTTCACCAGACCGGTTCCCTGGATGGGGGGATTGTCCTATGAGGAGAGATTGAGTAGACTGGGCCTATTCTCTCTGGAGTTTAGAAGAATGAGAGGTGACCTCATGGAAACATACAAAATTCTTTCAGAGCTTGACAGGGTAAATGCAGGGTGGATGATTCCCCTGGCTGGGAGTCCAGAACTAAGGGTCACATCCTCAGAATAAAGGGTCGGCCATTTGTGACTGAGATGAGGAGAAATTCCTTCAATCAGAGGGTAGTGAATCGTTAATATTCTATACCCAGAGGGCTGTGGGTTGAGTATAATCAAGACAGAGATCGATAGATTATTAAATATTAAGGGAATCAAGGGTTTTGGGGATAGTTCAGGAAAGAAGAGATGAGGCAGCAGATCAGCCATTATCTTATTGAATGGCGGAGCAAGCGCGGAGGGCCAAATGGCCCAGTCCTGCTCCTATTTCCTATGTTCTTATGTTATGTTAATTAGATAGATAGAAAGTGGTCCTATTCGCGGAAGTGTCTAGAACCAAAGGACACAGAGTTAGGTTGATTTGCAGAACATCGAAAGTTGTCATGAGGAAAACCTTTTTTCATGCAGCGAGTGGTTAGGATTGGAATTCACTGCCTGAAAGTGTTTGGAGGCAATTTCAATCATGGCTTTCCGAAGGGAATTGGATAAACCCCTGAAGGAAAACATTTGCAAGGCTACGGGGAAAGGGCGGGGGAGTGGAACTAGCTGAAGTGGTCTTGCAGAGACCCAGCACAGGATCGACGGGCCGACTTACCTCCTTCTTTGTATTAACCATTCTATGATACTATGAATCTATGATTTATCTCGTTGCTTAATATTATAAGCGTTATCCTTTGATTAATTGTTACCAACCCTTTGCTCCTTTCATGTTTTATTCCCCTCGGTAAAGCACAGTGCCATGTTTGTCTGGGTAACGTAATTCTTTAGAAACAACTTGTTCATGTTCTTGTTCTAGATTCAGGCAGCAGAGAATGCACGGGGAATGAGATTCCTAACTGAGGCCGGTCAGTGTAATCTAGGCGGCCCAGGGATTGAAATTCCTGGACTGAGGCGGCAGCAGTGTAATCTAGGCGGCCCAGGGATTGAAATTCCTGGACTGAGGTGGGAGCAGTGTAATCTAGGCGGCACAGGGATTGAAATTCCTGGACTGAGGCGGCAGCAATGTAATCAAGACTGCCTGGGGATTGAAATTCCTGGACTGAGGCCGGAGCAGTGTAATCTCGGCGGCAAAGGATTGAAATTCCTGGATTGAGGCCGGAGGAGTGTAATGTAGGCGGCCCAGGGATTGAAATTCCTGGACTGAGGCAGGAGCAATGAAATCTAGGCGGCCCAGGGATTGCAATTCCTGAACTGAGGCAGGAGCAGTGTAATCTAGGCGGCACAGGGATTGAAATTCCTGGACTGAGGACGGAGTAGTGCCATCGAGGCGGCCCAGGGATTGAAATTCCTGTACTGGGGCTGGAGTATTGTAATCTACGCGGCCCAGGGATTGAAATTCCTGGACTGAGGCAGGAGCATTGTAATCTAGGCGGCCAAGGGATTGAAATTCCTGTACTGCCGCCGGAGCAGTGCAATCTAGGCGGCCCAGGGATTGAAATTTCTGGACTGAGGCGGGAGCAGTGTAATCTAGGCGGCCCAGGGACTGAAATTCCTGGACTGAGGTCAGAGCAGTGTAATCTAGGCGGCCCAGGTATTTAAATTCCTGGACTGGGGCAGGAGCAGAGTCGTGTAGGCGAGCCCCATTGTTCCATCACTGGGTTCATTCTAAGATCCTTCTGTTTAGGAACATTTATTTATGGTGAATGATTTTTCCCGGACGGCCTGGGATGGAATAATTCAGAGATCAAGTTTGGGGCAATCCAGCTTTGTTCTTCTTTTATTCATTCCTTTTTTCCTGTCACTTCCTCGTCTTCTGTTCTCAGTTTTAGTTCAATACAGGAAGAGAATCTCCGTTCTCCCTATTCTGTCCTCGCCATTTGATGGGCGGGTGAAATATTTCACATTCGCTCACCTTTAATTTAAAGCTGTGAACAATAAGATGAGCTAGAGTGTGATGCAGTAAAGTTTTGTTGTGACAATGGTTCAATGAGTCTGTTTGTTCAATGACTGTAATTAAGGCCATTTACAGTGGTGCCTAATGATGTAACTCGGGGATTTCTCTCTGCTCTAGATAACGAGCTCCCTTCACTGTTTCACCTCACAACATCAGCGCGTTGCCTCCAGTTTATATCCCACCAGCCACTCACAGAAGTGATATCATGGTTGTGCCCCCCGCCCCACTACTTCCAGATAATTATCGTGAAGAATTGCGGATAATTGAAATAATTTACGATATACAATGTATCTACTTTCCCCTCCTCGCTGCTGTTGGTGTTCCGAGTAAGTATCTCGATCCAGAGATTAATTCTATAAACCATGTTACACAGCGGTATTATTCTTGCTATTTAACGTGGTATACTCAATTATTAATGGTATTCTGTTTTACAAATTGTTGGACGATTGTCAACGCTTGGGTTGTTATATAAAAATACTGTCACGTGCTTTGTGAAGTTGGTGTTCCTGGTAATCTCTATATCCAATAATTAATTCTGTCAATCGTTTCTATCTGTTTTACTGTTCGTGTCATTTACTCCCGCCTCCCCCGCACTGGCTGCTGTTGGTGTCCCTGGTAAGTGTCACTATCCTGTTGTTAATTATGTAAATGTTGCTTAACTGTATTTTTCTTCTTGCCATTCGCTATCCCATCCTTGCTGCTGTCGGCTTTTGATTCTGTGCATGATGCGGTGTTAACAAGCTTCAAACACTCTGCATTCAACTCAAGCAATGACACTGGACGAGACTCTTTATTTAAAGAATTTCAGTCTGCTATCGACACTGAACATTTGTAACAGAACAGAAGAATGTTTTCTTGGTTTAGGATTTTTTCACCGAATGGCGAAAGGTCATCGACCTAACACGTTAACTCTGATTCTCTCATAGATGCTGCCTGACCTGCTGATTATTTCCAACATTTTCTTTTTTCATTTCAGATTTTCAGCATCCGCAGTATTTTGCTTTTGTTTTCACCAAATGCTTGGTATGTTCACTTACACAGAGTAACAGGAACAAATCCTGGCAGGTCACATAAACTTCTTTAAAAATCTGAAAGATCCGCTAATCATTCCGTTCCAGTCAGTGTTCCCTTTCCCACCTTTTCGAGTTCTGCATTACTGGCACTGCTTCTGATGTTTAGAATAGGTTTACGAGGAAAATTCACATTCTCACATAATTTTCTTGCTGCCAGATTTCAATAATTTTATTTCCAACCTTTGTTTTGAATGTACAATTGGATGCCATGCCCATCTGTCACAGTTCAGTAGATCTCTCAGTGAGACCCAGATTGATTCTCTATTGCCTCCTGCTGTACTTCAGAATAATCAATCCCATCTGATTGTAACTGAAGTACTGAGGATAAGAAAAACACTCTGAACTTCCTCGTCAATATTCTTTACACAAGTTGGGAACCAACAGGTGAAAAAGTACAAGGATAATTTTCTTCCATTTGTGTTCAGATACTTAACAAATGCAATCAGCAGCACTTTGCCTGTGGGATATGTCGTCTGATTGTACTATGTTACCATTTGCATATTACATCCGTTCATTTTAAATATAACTGCCTGTAATTATTACATGTCAAGGCATGCTGTTTCTGTATTTTGCTGTTGCATTGATTTTCAGTTCTAAATAAAATGAATATTCTAACCAGGAGCAGGAATCCAAGCGGGATTTCCCCCTCGCTAACACAGGGGCAGAGAAGCGAAATGCACCGCTCCAAATGCTGACTAATCCTGGGACACGAAGGCTTCCTGAGAGGCTCCGATCCTTTGTATCCCTGGTACCTCGGGCGGTGCTTTCATCTGCTGGTTTGATGGTAGATCCAGCATTTAATCTCTAATTGATCAAACATCTGTAACTTTCATGTTGTATTTTTCCCATTTCATTTATTGGTGAATTATTCTTACAATAATCCCCGTATTCAGCTATACATTGATAATAGAATTAGATTATATCTTTGAATATCTTTAAGGAGATACAGATTTCACACCGAATTCCACCAAACTGCTGCGTTTGCTCCCACACTGATTTATAATTCCCCTGTATGTTTCCCTTCCTCACAGTTAACTTAGTGACGATTGTGATCCTGTCTCGGGGAAAGTGCGGTCTCTCCAAATGTGTCACTCGCTACCTGGTGGCCATGGTATCGGCAGATCTACTTGTCGTTATCCTCGATCTGATATTGAGGCAGATTCCGATTGTTTATCAGGAACAGTTTTATTATTTTGTGCAGTCTATCTCCGTTTGTAATATACACGCCGTCCTGCTTTATTCAGACACAGACTGTTCTGTCTGGTTTACCGTCACTTTCACCTTTGATAGATTTGTGGCCATTTGTTGCCAGAAGCTCAAATCTAAATATTGCACGGAGAAAACCGCGGCTGTGGTTCTGGGAACAGTGAATGTGCTGAGCTGTTTAAAGAACATCACCTGGTATTTTAAGATGACTGGTAAATATGTGCTTACGAACAGTCCCTGTTTTTGTGATGTAACATTCGATGTTATGTTTTCAGGGGTCTGGGCAACAATCGAACTCCTTCATTATAGTCTCACCCCGTGTGTCCCATGTGTGCTGATTCTGCTGCTCAATGCTTTAACCGTCAGACATATTTTAGTGGCCAGCCGAGCCCGCAGGAGACTCCGGTGTCTCGGCAGTGGGGAGAGTCCCAAGGATCCAGAGATGGAGAGCCGAAGGAAATCAACAATATTACTGTTTGTTATCTCGGGAAATTTCATACACTTATGAGCAATCTTCATGGTGTATTCTGTATGGAACCGGATGCGGCATTTGGGGTATCAGTCTGTATATCTACCTATTTATGTACAAGTAATAGGATTCATGCTCCAGCTCCTGAGTTGCTGCACAAACACTTGTATTTATGCCGTGACCCAAACTCGGTTCAGAGAGCAGTTGAAGAATGTGGTGAAATATCCCTTTACTCTAATTGTAAAATTCATTAAATGATGAGAAGAACTTTCCAGCATCAGAACTCAATCCCGCCTCATATTCTGTCCAACACACGGTGCCAGTAATATATGTTAATATTAACACACTCACGGACACACTGTGTGCATCATAATCAAACGCCAGAAACACCCTGTGAACTGTAAACCTTCCCACTGCCCTCGGGAATATTTACACTCTGACAGAGACCACAGGGTAATATTAACGCAGTTCTCTGAGACAGTGATCAAAAAACCCCTCCCACAGACCCTTGGCGCATATTTACAATAGAGGGAGATATACCCCCTCTAAATCTAATCCCAGTCGCCGTGCTGAATACGCTTCACACATTAGAACACGACTAGAGACATTATTTTTGTAATAAATTTTCCCACAAATCAAAAATAAATAACAACACACGAATACAGAAACATTTTTCATAGAAACACTGTAAGAATATCTCACTTCCGTCTGGCCTGCCTCACCTCTCCCTCTCTCACACTGACTCATTATCTCGCCTGTCCTCTCTCTCACTCTCATACAATCTCGCCTGGCCTACCTCATCTCTCTCTCTCTCTCTCTCTCTCTCTCTCTCTCTCTGTCTCTCTCTCTCTCTCTCTCTCTCGCCTGGCCTACATTCCCTATCTCTTTCCTTCTCACCGGGCTTACCTCACCTCTCTGTCTCTCTCTCTCTCTCTCTATCCCTCACCTGGGCTACCAAGCCTCTCTCTCTCACTCACTCACATACTGTTTCGCATGGCCTACCTCACCTCTCTCTATCTATCTCTCACCTGGGCTACCTAGCCTCTCTCTCTCATTCACTCACATACTGTCTCGGCTGTCCTTTCTCATCTCTCTCGCTCTGTCTCGCGATGCCTACCTCACCTCTCTCTCTCTCTCTGTCTCTCGCCTGGCCTACATCCCCTCTCTCTTTCCTTCTCACCGGGCCTACCATCTCTCTCTCTCTCTCTCTCTAACTCTCACTTGGGCTACCCAGCCTCTCTCTCTCACTCACTCACATACTGTCTCGCCTGGCCTACCTCACCTCTTCTCTCTCTCTCTCTATCTATCTATCTCTCACCCGGGCTACCTTGCCTCTCTCTCTTACTCACTCACATACTGTCAGGCCTGGCCTACCTCAACTCTCTCTCTCTCTCTCTCTCTCTCTCGCCTGGCCTACCTCACATCTCTCTCTCTCTCTCTGAGCTGGAGTGCGAGTTGGAGACAATCCGACACATAAAGGAGGGGGAGGAATTTCTGGACAGTTTTATCCACGATACAGTCACACCCCAGAGGAAAGCACAGGTTCAGGAAAGGGACGGTGTGACTGTTAGGGAGAAGGGTAGTGGGGATTTAGAAAGGTTGAGAAGGAGGTCACGCAGACACTGGTCCTGTCCAACAGGTACGATGTAATCGCTACCTGTAAGGAGAATGAGAAAGATAGCAGTTAGGACTGCCACAATGCAGACTATGGCATCGTGGCTCAGAAGGATAGAGATAAAAGATAATAAACGATCAATCGCTCTTAAAGGCGGAGTCTACAGACCACCTAATAGTGGAAGGGAGGTGGAAGAAGAAAAAGGCAAACAGATTATGGAAATAAATAAAACACAGAGAATAATAATCACGGGGGATTTCAAATCCCACGATATTAATTGGACAGAAGAATGAGGTAAAGGGGATAAGGGAATGGAGTTCCTACAATGTGTACAGGACTCCTTTCGAACCCAATATGCAAAAAACTCAACAAGGGAGGATTCGCTATTGGATCTAGTAATGGGGAATGAACCAGAGCAGATAAGTGAAGTAAATGTGTGGGAACATATAGACGATAGTGACATAATATAATACGCTTTAAGATGATAATTGACAAGGACATAAGTATGACGAAAACCAAGTTAATAGATTCGAGAAAAGTTGTTTTTAATTACTATGAACTGAACTTGGGGGAAAAAGATGGGCAACATCATTGGCAATCAACGATGTAGAACAGCAATGAGAAACATTTAAGACGGTGTTCAACAGAGTGTAGGAGAAATATATTCCACTGAAAGGAAAGAAACAATTAAACAATAATGAGACTACATGGATGAAAAAACCATAAGTGAACAATTGAGGGTAAGGAAAGTGGCAACATTAAATACATAGACAGCAGGGGAGTGCACGATAAGGGAGAATATGAAAAGATTTGGGGAGATGACAGAAAAACAATTCGGGAGGTAATGAGGAATTATGAAATTAAATTATCAAGGAACATAAAACAAAATAGTAAAATATGTTATAGGCACATCAATAAAAAGGGAAGGTTGGGATGAGAATAGGATCATTAAGAGAAAGAAAGGGTATATTTAATAATTCTCTGGAAAAAGGTGTAGTGCCAGAGCACTGGCGGATAGCTAACTTAATATCGATTTTAAGAAGGGGAATAGAACATGTCCACGGACTTATAGATCAGTTAGCTTAACTTTGGTGTTATGTAAAATAATGGAAACTTTTCGAAAGTAGAAAATAGAAGAATATCTAGAAACCAAAAAATATATTAATTAATAGTCAGCATGGATTTAAAAAGGGAGAGTCTAGCTTGACCAACCTCTTTGAATTTTTTGAAGAGGTAACAGAGAGAGTAAGAAAGACTTGCATTTATATAGCGCCTCTCACGACCACCGGACGTCTCAAAGTGCTTTAAAGCCAATGAAGTGCTTTTGAAGTGCAGTCAATGTTGTAATGTAGGTAATGCGTGCAGCCAATTTGCGCACAGCAAGCTCCAACAAACAGCAATGTGATAATGACCAGATCATCTGTTTTTTGTTATTTTGGTTGAGGGATAAATATTGACCTGGACACCGGGGTTAACTCCCCTGCTCTTCTAGGAAATATTGCCATGGGATCTTTTACGTCCACCTGAGAGAGCAGAAGGGGCCTCGGTTTAATGTCTCATCCGACAGACGGCACCTCCGACATTGCAGCACTCCGTCAGCACTGCACTGGAGTGTCAGCCTATATTTTTGAGCTCAAGTCCCTGGAGTGGAACTCTGAACCCACAACCTTCTGATTCAGAGGCGAGTGTGCTACCAACTGAGCCACAGCTGACCGAGTAGACAATGGTAATGCAGTAGATGTAATGTATCTGGATTTTCAAAAGGCCTTCGATAAGGTACCCCATAATATACTAATGAACAAGGTCAGAGAATGCGGAGTCAGGGGACAAGTGGTCGAATGGATTGCAGGCTGGCTGCAGGACAGAAAGTAGAGAGTTCGATTAAAGGGCAGCGTATTCACAGTGGCAGAATTTGGATAGTGGTGTTCCACAAGGATCAGTGCTTCGACCTCTGCTGTTCTCAATTTACATTAACGATGTAGACTTCGGAATCTAAAACACAATTTCTAAATTTGCGGATGAAACCAAATTGGGGCGGGTAATACTGAGGAGGAATGCAACGAATTACAGGAGGCCATTAATAAACTTGCAGAATGGGCATATAATTGGCAAATTAATTATAACACAGATAAATGTGAAGTATTACATTTTGATACGAAGATTGGAAGGTCACTTATCACATGGATGGTGCGTGTCTAGGTGCGACGGTCACCCGGTCCCTCTCTGCCAGCACACCCTTAAGCTGTGGGGTGTTCACCTCCCGAGACGTGCTATCCACGTAGCTATCAGCCTCGCAGATGCACAGCAGTGACTGCAGCCGCCGCTCAAGCTCCGTGACCCAGTGCTCGAGCTGCTGTCGCTGGCGAAAGTTCCCGCACATGTGGTCGTCCAGACCACGGGAGGTGTCCTGGACTTTCCACATAGCACTGCATGTGCATTCCACGGGTGTGAGCTGCCCTGCCATACCTGTAATTAACAGACTATTTATTAACCTAAATGGACACAGTTTGGGCAATTGCGAATTGTACCTTCAACTCCGGTAGAAATGTCACAATGGAAAAGATTGACTGTTCTAGGTGGGGCTCGGATTCTCAACCTCGGCATTTTGCGAGCCTGTGCTGTCCCATAAGTACCGCGCACTAACCGATTTCGCCACTAGGGCCGCACACAAACAATGCGAGGCATAAGTGCTCATTTACTTGCACATTTCAGGTTGTCTAATTGTGCGGGGGCAGGGGCATTTGTTAATGTTGTTTAATTGAGGAGCATTGGCTGGGGTTATATGATAGAGTGCAGCAGCAGTTACTCTCAGGTGTTTGCGAGCTGGTGAATTTACCAAAGGTTGCACCAGATTCCTGGCGTCATATGCAATGGACATGTTTAGTGAACTCCTAAAATACAGCCTGTAAAAAGGGAACGGATGAAAATTCATCACAAGCAAAAGACAAATACCTTTTAACGACCGGCCTATGACTCGGTTACCATGTTAGTATTTCGGTCATAAGAACATAAGACATATGACGTAGGTGCAAGAGTAGGTCATTTGGCCCCTCGAGCTTGCTCCGCCATTCAATAATATCATGGCTGATCTGATCTTGGCCTCACCTGCACTTCTCTGCCCGCACCCCATAACCCTTGAATCCCTTACCATTCAAAAATCGGTCTATCTCCACCTTAAATATATTCAATGGCCCAGCCTCCACAGATCTCTGGGGAAGAGCATTCTAAAGATTCACGATCCTCTGAGTGAAGAAATTCCTCCTCATTTGCATTTTAAATGTGTGCCCTCTTATTCTGAAATTATACCCCATAGCTCTAGATTCCCCCACGAGGGGAAACATCCTCTCTGCATCTACCCTGTCATGCCCCTGCATAATCTTATATGTTTTATTAAGATACCCTCTCATTCTTCTGAACTCCAATGAGTATAGGCCCAACCTGCTCAAACTTTCTTCATAAGACAAACCCTCATCTCAAGAATCAACCTCGTGAACCATCTCTGATCTGTCTCCAATGCAAGTATATCTTCGTTAAATAAGGAGACCAAAACTGTACGCAGTACTCCAGGTGTGGTCTCACCAAAGCCCTGTACAGTTGTAACAGGACTTCCCTACATTTATACTCCATTGCCTTTGCAATAAAGGCCAACATTCATTTGCCTTCCTTATTACTTGCTGTACCTGCATGCTAACTTTTGGTGATTCATGTACAAGGACCACCAGATCCCTCTGTACGTCAGCATTTTGTAATCACTGCCCATTTAAATAATAATTTGCTTTTTTATTTTTCCTACCAATGTGGATAACCTCGCATTATCCCACATTATACTCCATCTGCCAGATGTTTTCCCACTCACTTAGCCTATCTATAAATCTTTGGAGATTATTTGCGTACTCCACACAATTTGCTATCCCACCTATCTTTTTATCATCAGCAAATTTGGCTACATAACACTCGGTCCATTCATCCAAGTTATTAACATAGATTGTAAATAGTTGAGGCCCCAGCACTGATCCCTGCGGCACCCCACTAGTTACAGTTTGCCAACCTGAAAATGGCCCATTTAACCCGATTATCTGTTTTCTATTCGTTAGCCAATCCTCTATCCATGCTAATATTTTATCCCGAACCCCGTGAGCTCTTAACTTGTGCAGTAAAACATTATGTGGCACTTTACCGAATGCCTTGTGGAAATCCAAATACGCTGTTCGTTACATCCTCAAAGAACTTCAGCAATCCATGCTGACTCTGCAAGATTATATTATGATTTTAAAATGTCCTGCTACCACTTCCTTAATAATGGACTCCAGCATTTCCCAATTACATATGTTTGGCTAACTGGTCTTAAGTTGCCTGCTTTCTGTCTCACTCCTTTCTTAAATAGGGTCGTTACGTTTGCAGTTTCCTGTCCGATGGGACCTGTCCAGCATCCAGGGAATTTTGGTAGATTACAAACAATGGATCCACTATCTCTGCAGCCACCTCTTTTAAGACCCTTGGATGCAGGCCATTGGGTCCATTAGTTTTCCTAGCTCTTTTTCTCTAGTGACAGTGATTGCTTAAAGGACCCCCCCACCCCCCACAACAATAGCCCCTTGATTATCCATTATTGGGATGTTTTTTGTGTCTCCTAACGTGAAGACCGATACAAAATATTTCTTGAAATCTCTGCCATTTCCCTGTTTCCCATTATTAATTCCCCAGACTTGTCGTCCAGGGGACCAACGTTTACTTTAGCTACTCTATTCCTTTTTATATAGCTGTAGAATCTCTTACTGTCTCTGCTTATATTTCTTGCTAGCTTACTCACATACGCTATCTTCTCTCTCTTTATAATTTTTTAGTCGTCCTTTGCTTTTTTTAAAGAATTTCCCAATCCTCTGGCTTTCCTGTATTCTTCGCAACATTGTATGCTTTAGTTTTCAATTTTATACCATCCTTTACTTCCTTAGTTAGCCACGGATGGCTCATCCTTCTCTTAGCGTTTTTCTTTCTAACTGGAATATAACTTTGTTGCAAGTTATGAAATATCTCCTTAAATGTTTGCCCCTCCATTTCTACAGTCTTACCCAGTAATATATTTTTCCAGTCCACTTTAACGAAGTCTGCCTTCATACCTTTGTAATTACCTTTATTTAATTTCAGCACACCAGTTTGAGACCTAGCTTTCTGACCCTCAAACTAAATTTGAAATTCAATCATGTTAGGATCATTCTTCCCAAGTGGATCGTTCACTTAAAGATCATTATTGAATCCAGCCTCGTTACACATTACCAGATCTAAAATAGTCTTCTGCCTGTTTGGTTCCACAGCGTATTGTTCCAAGAAACCATCCCGCATACACTCTAAGAACTCTTCCTCAAGTCTACCTTTCACAATTTGCTTTGTCCAATCAATATGAAGATTAAAATCTCCCATGATTATAGCCGTATCTTTCTTACAAGCCTCTATTATTTCTTGAGTTATACTCTTCCTACAATGTGGCTAATGTTTGGGGGCCTGTAGACCACTGCCACTAGTGACTTCTTACGCTTATTATTTCTTATCTCCACCCAAACTGATTCTAGGTCTTCATCTTCGAAGCCAATATCATTTCTCATTACTGAATTGATCTCATTCCATATTAACAAATCTACATCACCGCCTTTTCCTTTCTGCCTATACTTAGGAAATGGCAAATACCCCTGAATATTCAGTTCCCAGCCTTTATCACCTTGCAACCATGTCTCTGTAATGGCTATCAGATCATATCCATTTATTTCTATTTGTGCTGTCAACTCATGTATTTTGTTACGAATGCTCCCTGTGTTCAGATATAGAAATTTTAATTTTGTCATTTTCCCATTTTCCCTAATCTGACCCCTCTTTCTGTAGCACTCTTATGTGTATGCGCTCTGTCTCTTCCGGTCACACTCTGGTTATCATTACGCCTATCCTTACCCTGCACGAAAGCCTTCTCATTTTTCTTTGACTTTTTAAATTTCCGCTCAGCGGATCCCTCCCCCACACTATTTAGTTCAAAGCCCTATCTACAACCCCAGATATTCCATTCGCCAGGACACTGGTCCCAGAAAGTTCAACGGAAGCCCGTCCCGTCGGAACAGCTCCCTCTTACCCCAGTACTGGTCCTATGCCCCAAGAATCGAAACCCATTTCTCCCACACTAATCTTTGAGACACTCGTTCATCTATCTGATTGATTTACCCTATGCCAAGTTGCACGTGGCTCAGGTAATAATACAAAGATTATTACCTTTGTGGTTCTGATTTTTAATTTAGCGCCTAGCTGCTCATATCCCTCAGCAGAATCTTTCTCTTTGTCCTACCTATGTCGTTGGTACCTACGTCGAGCACGACAAACGGGATCTTACCACTCCCACTCTAAGTTCCTCTCCAGCCGAGAGGAGATGTCCATTACCCTGGCACCGGGCAGGCAACAGAGCCTTCGGGACTCAAGCTCTTGGCTGCAGCGAACAGTGTCTATCCCCCTCACTATACTGTCCCATACCAGTACCACATTTCATTTTGCTCCCCCCACTTGAATGGCTCCCTGTTCCATGGTGCTTTGGTCAGTTTGTTCATCCTCACTGCAGTCCCTGCTCTCGCCCACATGGAGAGTAAGAACCTCTTACTTGTTGGACAAGAGCAAGGGCTGAGGCTCCTCCACCACTACCTCCTTGGTCCCCATATCTGCCTCGCACCAGACCCTGACCACGGAACAAATTTGAATTAATTAATCTAAGGGGTTTCACTGCCTCCTGGAACACAGCGTCCAGGTAACTTTCCCCCTCCCTGATGTGTCGCAGTTTTGAAGCTCGAACTCCAGCTCATGAATACCGAGCCGAAGTTCCTCAAGCAACCAACACTTACTGCAAATGTGGTCGCCGTGGACCTCAATGGGGTCCACCACCTCTCACATATTGCAGCAGTAACACATCACCTGCCCTGCCAACTCTAATGTATATAATTAAATAAGAGTTTGAGTTTTGGACATTTAGTTTTTAATCCAGGCTCTTAATTTAAACCAACTACAAAAAAAAAGAGAAATACTGACCAACCAATCGCTTCCCTGCTTTCCTGTGACGTCACACTTTGAATCTTTCTGCTTCTTACCCTCCCAGGTCGATTGGCGGTGCTCTGGGCTCTATCTCAGCCGATTCTCCTGCTTTTGTATCTGCTCTCAGTCGATTCTCCCGCTCTCCTGTCGACCGTTGGCCAGGCGCAGTGGGCCCTTTTATCTCCGGCGCGATCTGCCGCTCTCGCGCTCTCTTGTAGTCTGCTGTCCTGTGTCGTCACACTTCGTTATTTTTTTGGAAATCGTCGACGGTTCTGCCGCCGCTGGTGTCTCCAATCAGGTCGGCGCTGTTTCCTGGGCTGTTTTCTGCTCCGCTCCTGGTGTCTCCGTGTCTGTCTCAAACAGAAAGTTATTGGTCGAGCAAAGGCGATTACAACATACTTTTCACACAGTTTAATAAGTTTTACGTAACTAATCGAATAAACTGTTTTGTTAAAGTTAATTCCCCGACATGGAATGGAACCCGCGTGGCATGTAAGGAGCATTTGCAGAGGTCAGTTCTCTTTTGAGGTGCTTATACGAAGAAGTCAAGCTTTATGGGAAGCGAGCAGGGAAATGGAGCTGGGCCAAGACCAGATCAGCCATTATCTTATCGAATGGCGGAGTAGGCTCGAATGGCCAAATGGCCTACTCCTGCTCCTATTGCTTATGTTCTTATGTTCACTTCAGGAAAGACGTAAAGGCCTTAGAAAAGGTACAGAGAAGGTGTAACAGAATGTTACCAGTGGTGATGGACTTTAGTTATGAGGATAGGTTGGAAAAGTTAGGATTGTTCCACTTGGAACAGAGAAGGGTAAGCGATGACCTAATAGATTTTGTCACAATTGTGAGACGTTTTGACAGAGTATAGCGAGAAAACGTATTCCCTCTGGCGATTGGATCACTGACCAGCGGTCATGGATTCAAAATTATTGGCAAAAGTTGTAGCTGGGTATGGAGGAGAAATTTTTTCACTCAGAGTGTTGTCTGGATCTGAAACGCTCCACCTGAAATTGTTGTGGAAGTTGATCCCATGAATAATTCGAGAAGGGAGTTGGGCAGGTGCTTGAGAATGAGCAATTTACAGGGTTACGGATTAAAAACTGGCATGTGAGAATAAACATGACTGCTCCTTCTGAGAACTAGCACAAGCACAATGTGCCAAATGGCCAACTTCTCATGTATCAGTTTCTCTGATTATATGAAACAGCAAGGAAGCCAGCTTTCAATCACCAGTCACCAGTTCCAGAACTAAAACCAGGCTAAAGTGGTTGCCGGTCGAACGGTCTGAGGGCCTGGATTCAGATTCCAGTCTCTTTTGGGGATTGGGTCCAATTCCACCATTGCCGAACCTTGGATTCTATTGATTATTGTCAGTAAAAACTGCTAGATGGAAAGATTAATATAAAAACAGTAAATTCTGGAAACATTCAGCAGATCAGGCAGCCTCTGTGGGGAGATATTCTTTGCAAAACTTTTTTTCTAAACGGCATTGTGCGCGGCAGGTGCTGTGGTCTCTGCAGGACTACCGCTGCTGATCTCTGGCGCCGTGGCCCTATAATGGTTAATATTCTGAGTGTTGGTCGCAATAACGGCGATGCTAATCCGAATCCAGTCATAGTTTGCGTTAAGTCTTATATCCTCTGCCACACCTGCTAATAGAACGCAACAAGAAATCAATCTTTACTGCATGAAAATGAAGTTCTTCCTAATGGCGAAAACCGTTTTAACTCTTTCTGACATCCCAGCACCGGGACATGCCTGTGCTTCATGTTCCAACATTCAAACCCGCCTTTTCACTCAGTTTATCTTCCTTCTACGATTTCTAGGCCTCTTTTACTTCCTTGCGTCTAACTCATTGACAGTTTGCTGAGTCCCAGCCTACTCGAACATTCACTTTAATGTCCTTACGCCTTTAAGTTGCCCTGTTACCACCGCTGTTCCCAGAGGCACATGTCAAATTCACACCAATGTTCACTTGTGCCTTGAACAGAGTCGATACTTTTATATATGTGCGACTTTTCGAGAGGCAAGCACTACAAAGTGACAGCGACCTGAAACGTTAACACTGTTTCTCTCTCCACAGATACTGCCTGACCTGCTGAGTATTTCCAGCATTTTCTGTTTTTACTACAAAAGCAGGGCCGGCCTTTGGATCGGGCAGCGACCGGATTGTTGAAGAACTTCCCTCGGGGAATCTTTTAATACAGGTCCTGATAACTGAAGGAATGGGGGTTATTTCCTGGTACTTGGTGCGTTTCTCTAAGTAGTTGAGGTGCGTGAGCGACGCGCGGCGCTTCGGAGCTGAGAATGTGGGTTGAAATATGCGCTTATTGCACTGTGGGGCGGTGCATTGCCGACTCATCTCTGTTTGCTAAAACCAGAAAATTCCTGATTGCCTCCCGGAGGCTTTGAGAGTGTAAAATGTGATCTAAGTGAAGTATCGATCAAACTGTACAATGACGCCTGGTAAACAGAGTATCTGGTGAAGGAAATGTGGCTTCCTGCTGATTGCCCTCTGACTCCATGGCTTTCCATTAAAGAAGGATATTTTAGGGTTTTCCGAGCACCGTTCATGCCACGCGGCTGCTAGTGGGGAAAATGTTGGATTGCTAATCCAATATGCTCTGCACGCATGGGTTCGTTATTTTTCATTCATTGGATGTGGGCGCCGCTGGCAAGGTCAACATTTATTGTCCATCCCTAATTTCCCTTGAGAAGATGGTGTTAAACTGCCTTCTTGAATCGCTGCAGTCTGTGTTTTGAATGTTCTCCCACAGTACTGTTAGGGAGTTCGGGGATTTTGACCCAGCAACCCATGAAGGAACGGCGATATATATCCAAGTAAGGATGGCATATAATCTGGAGAGGAACTTGCAGGTGATGGCGTTCCCATGTACCTCCTGCTGTTGTCAATCTCGGTGGTAGAGGTCGGGAATCTGGGAAGTGCTTTAGAAGAAGCCTTGGCGAGTGGCTACTGTGCATGTTGTAGATGGTACACACTGCAGCCACTTGCGCCGGTGGTGGAGGAAGTGAATGTTTAAGGTGGTGTATGGGCTGCTAATCAAGCGGGCTGCTTTTTCCGGAATGCTGTCAAGCTTCTTGCGTGTTGTTGGAACTGCACTCATCCAAGCAAGTGGAGAGTATTCTATCACACTCCTGACTTGTGCCTTGTAGATGGTGGAAATGCTTTGCGGAGTCATGTCGTGAATCAATCACCGCACGATACATTGTCTTTGACATGCTCTTGTAGCAAAGTATTTATATAACTTGTCCAGTTTAGTGTCTGGTCAATGGTGACTCCGACGTGATTGATTATGAGGGATGGGGCGATGGTAATACCCGTTGAATGTCAAGGGAAGGTGGTTACACTGTCTCTTGTTGGAGATGGTCATTGCCTGGCACTTGTTTGCCACGAATGTTACTGGACACATATCAGCCGAAGCCTGAATTATGTCCATGTCTTGATCCATGCGGGCACGGACTGCTTCATTATCTGAGGAGTTGTGGATGGAACGGAGCTGGTTTCCTTGGTGTTGGAGGAATCTGGGACGATGACTGTTAGTCATGATTCTGCAATGACTCTCTCAGGTTGTTGTTTGACTAGTCTGTGGGACAGCTCTCCCAATTTTTCTCACAATTACCCAGATGTCGCTGAGGAGGCCTTTCCAGGGTTGACTGGGATGGCTGTACCGTTGTCGTGTCCTAATCCGATGCATAGTTCAATGTCTGATCGTCCGTTCAGTTTTATTTCCCTTAAACTTTTTTTGCAGCGGTTTGATACAACTGAGCGCAGACAAAATTGAACGACTTTGCATTGGAGCTTGAGTAACATATAGACCAGACCGGATAAGGGTGAATAACAATCCAATAGCTTCATGGTCACATTACGATACGAGCTTTTTAATTCCAGATATTTTAATTAACGGAATTTACATTTAACACTGCCGTGGCAGGATTTAAACTCACTTCTGCAGATAATTAGCCCAGGCCTCTGGATTACTAGTTCAGAAGATTCAAAACTATGCTAACGGAAGCTGTTGCTGTTCCTGTAAACATTGATATTTACAAACTTTAACTCTCCTCATCCACTTATATATCCCAGTCCATCTACTTTACAATCCATTGATATATCCCAGTCCATTGACTTTCCGAATCCATTGATATATCCCAGTCCATTGACTTTCCCAATCCATTGATATATCCCTGTCCATTGACTTTCCCAATCCATTGATATATCCCAGTCTATCTACTTTACAATCCATTGATATATCCCAGTCCATTGACTTTCCCAATCCATTGATATATCCCTGTCCATTGACTTTCCCAAACCATTGATATATCCCATTCCATTGACTTTCCCAAACCATTGCTTTATACCAGTCCATTGACTTTCCCAAGCAGTGAATTTGCAAAAAGGCCTTTGATACGTTACCACAATGTAGACTCGTGCCTAAGGTCAGAGCATGTGCAGTCACGGGACAAGTAGCAGAAAGCAGAGCAAACTGGCTGCAAAAAAGAAGGCAGAGAGTGGGGGTTAATCAGACTGAAAGTGATGTTACAGAACGATCGGTGATGACCACTGTTTTACAACATTTAAACTAATTGTTTGGACTCAGGAATCTGAATTGCGTTATCAAATTTGCGTTTGACACCAAATTGGGCGGTATAGTTAAGACTGAAGAAGATTGCGACAAAATACAATATGATAATAACAAACCTGCAGGATGGGAGTGCAAATGGCAACTTAATGTAAATATAAAATGCGTGAGATGTTGTATTTTGTTAGGAGGAATAAGGAGTTCACATACTCTGTCAGAAATGTTATATTAAGCTTGAATAGAGCATTAGTCAGACCACAATTGGAATAATGTATACAGTTTGGTCTCCATATTACAAGTATTTAGAGGCACTGGATAAGGGAAAAAAATATTCACTGGGAAGATACCGGAACTGAATGGTTACGCCTATCTGGGAAGAATGATCAGGCAGGGGCTATATTCTCTAGATAATAGAAACCTGATGCGTGACTTAATAGAGGTGTTCAAAATTATCAAGGGGAAGAGGTAGAGAAAATGTTTCCGTTTGCTCTCCAAATATAAGGGTGATAAATAAAGATCGTCACTAATAAATCCAACAGGAAATTAGGGTTCACTTCTTGACCCAGAGAGCGTTTAGCATGCAGAACTCACAACCACATAGAGTTTGTTGAGGAGACGAGCGTAGATTTAAGGGAAACTAGAAAAGTACCGTCTATCAGTCAGAACCCCAGTTCCTTGCGGGGGAGTTAAATGCAGGTATTAACATTGAAAAAATGTTTGACAGCTGGAGTGTGACACCTGGAGTGATATGAAGAGCGTTACTGATGATGCGTGGAGGCGTCGCGGATATCAAGCGATTAGCAGTCGGTATTGTAAACCTCCGTCTGTGCTCTGTTGATTTTAAATATTTAAGGCTATGTTTACGGTGCACCCCCTGCAAGGCCAATATATCCTTCCTGGGGGGCGTTACTATAAACGAAATGAAGCACTCCCGATGGGGTCTAACAAATGGCTCGATGCAATAACCGAAACCTGTTCCCCTTTGTATACCGGCCCGCTTCAGATAAATCCAACATTCCTTCATCCTTTTTGACTGGACGACTCGCAATTTACTCAACAATTATTACATCGAATGGGATCCTGCGGACCACTCACACACGTTTATTTTTAGTTTCTTCATAGTGAAGAAAGTGTGCTGGTAAGTAAGATTTCCATAGTGAAATGTTAGTAACAGTGCACGCCTGCCTTGTATTATATACAGGCCTAAGGTAAAGGCTGTTCGATCTTGAATTAATATATAATGTAAACCACTGAATTTGTTGAATTGTAGCTGACCTCAGCACCAGCAGTTTACTTACCCTTTTCATGTTATCATTCCTCTAATGAACATTCGAAGGTGACTGGAATATCTGGGACCTGAATGTGTGCGAGACACTGCTCTTAATTTATTAGGTAATGTGAAACATGACAAGCTGTCTCACCTTGTCCAGAACTGTGGAACCAGAGGACATGGCCTGAGACTGAAGGGGGATACATTCAAAACTAATCTCAGGAAACATTATTTCCGTGAGCGACTGTTGATCTCTAGAATACGCTTGTTCTCTCGAGGACAGGGGAATTCCGTGGAACACGAGAAGCAAAATTGGAATTAGAATAAAACGGAACTTAGGGGAACACTGTAACTGAGAAATTAGAAATGGAGAAGTACAAAATTAAGTGGAACAAAGTAACTATTAAATGGAAACGGAATAAACGGACTTTAGGCGAACACTGCAATTGTTTCTTTATTAAGTAGAAATAGAGCACAGGGGAACATGGCAACTGCAATTAGAAATATGAAACAGGGAAAGACAATACATTTTCATTTAGAAGTATAGGACAAGGGAAGACAACGACTGTTCAATTAGAAGTAGAGAACAAGGGGATTCAGCGCAATAAACTAAATGTTTAATTAGAAATAGAATAACAGGCTATGTAAGGGTAGCACAGTAACTGTTTATTTGAAAGTAGGGGACTGGGAGACAATAACTGCTTAATAAGAGTTAGAGGAGACGGGAATGTTAGGGAAACAAATGAACGGTTTACTTAGAAATTGAGCAAACCAAGGGAATACAACTAAGTATATCATTACAAAAAGGGGAATCACACATATCAGATGGAATTTGACACGGTACTGTATTGGTTAACTTATTCATGACTTTGCTTTCTACTTTACATATAGATTTGGGATGATGTGGCTCATTGCACATCGGCTTCTCACAATTAGCTGGGTGCAGCTGCATCGCTAAATAATGGAATTAAAACCTCTGCCTTCTGCCATACTCGTGCCTTAAATACTGTTGGTGCTCGAAATCGAGTTAAATGAGATTGTGCCTCTTACACCAAACTGGCCGCAGCTAATCAGCAGTTCCCCTAAAAACTGGATGCCAGCCGGATTGGCAGAGCCTGAGCTCCCGAGGATGTGCAACCAAGAGAATTTTGCCTTTTGCAGAACGTCAGGTCAAGTGAAAAGTTAATGAGTGACAGGTGAAGCGGGCATTTAATCACAGTTAATCAATGAATCCATTTTAAAATTAAAGTACAAAGGCTATTGTTAGCGTAAGTATTTCAAGAAGTTTCTTGAACATTGCAGTGACGTGTCATAGGTTTATTAAGCACATAATACATGCAAATAATACTTACACAGATTCTTAAAAGGTTGAAATTTGAACCACACCTGGTCCTGATTGGGTGGAGACCCAAACATGTCACAGTCCTGAGCTCAGTATCTTAGAACTTTACCAAACCGAATACGCTACAAAAATTGCCAGTTTTAATGCATTTATCTCTCTCCCTGTACTTAACAATCCACACGATTCAGCATAAGAACATAAGAACATAAGAAATAGGAGCAGGAGTAGGCCAATCGGCCCCTCGAGCCTGCTCCGCCATTCAATAAGATCATGGCTGATCTGATCCTAACCGCCAATCTACTATCTATCACAGAACCATCTCCTGCATCTAACAGAATTGCACACACGAAATAGGAGCAGAATCAGTCTACACAGTCCCTGGGCCCGCTCCACTACCCACAGGGCCATGACCGATCCGAACCTAGACTCATGTCCAAATTCCTGCCCGCTCCCGTAACCCTTAATGCCCTTTACTTCTAGGAAACTGTCTATTTCTGTTTTAAATTTAATTAATGTTGTAGCTTCTACAGCTTTTTGTGGCAGCATATTCCATGGACCTACCACCCTCTGAGTGAAGTAGTTCCTCCTCATCTCAGTTTTGAAAGAGCAGCCCCTTATTCTAAGACTATGTCCCCTAGTTCTCGTCTCACCCGTCATCGGGAACATCCTCCCCGCATCCACCCGATCCAACCCCTTCACAATCTTATATGTTTCAATAAGATCGCCTCTCATTCTTCTGAACTCCAATGAGTAGAGTCCCAATCTACCCAACCTCTCCTCATATGACCACCCCCTCATCCCCGGGATTAACCGAGTGAACCTTTTTTTGCACTGCCTCGAGAGCAAGGATGTCTTTCCTTAAGTAAGGACACCAAAACTGTATGCAGTATTCCAGGTGCGGTCTCACCAATACCTTGTACAACTGAAGCAATACCTCCCTATTTTTATATTCTATCCCCCTAGCAATGAAAGCCAACATTCCATTTTCCTTCTTAATCACTTGCTGCACCTGCATACTAACCTTTTGAGTTTCGTGCACCAGGACCCCCAGATCCCTTTGCACTTCAGTACTCTCCAGTTTCTTGCCATTAAGATAATAAATTGCTCTAGGATTTTTCCTGCCAAAGTGCATCACCTCACACTTTCCAGTGTTGTATTCCATCTGCCATTAGATGAAAGTTAAAATATAACTCAATAGAAAGCTTGTTTAATTGATGTATCTGATCGAAGGTTTCACCTTTGTTCCATATAACTGCAAGTGTGCCAAGTGAAATCTGTAATGTCCTTGTTTCTGTGTCTATCGAACTAATTGAAAATGATGACGGATGCCCTGATGCTTTCCTCTGCAGAACTGTCTTCCAACATTGTTACCAAATGATTAAAGTTCCCTGAAATTGATGAAGCTGTTTGCAATGGCATGAGTTAATCAAATTCCGTATTACTTCATCCTGATACTGACCATTGTTGTCCGGTCAGACTTGGCCCAACAGCTCAGTAGTACTTTAGACAGACTTACATTTCGCCGCATAACAGGAAAATGCAAAAGGTGAACATTGCTACAATAGAAAGATAAACCAATACAGTTGAAGATCAGCAGACTTTAGGACAGTCTGATTAACTATTTCCCTACAATGCCCCCTTTGGTGGCGTTAGAATATTTAAGGTCAATACCAAACAATATTTCATCAGCATCATATATCTGTCTCGACCTATTCTATGCCGCAGAGCTCTGCACATTTTTTACAGATATTCTCACTATCCAGAGTTACTATCCAACGGAGGCAGAAATAACGTCAATATTGAAGATTAAATTGCATAGATGGATGAATAAAAATAGCTTGAAGGGATTTTAAGTTCGGGCGGGTAAAGTAATTGGAACTATTTGCTCGGTTGGGACGAATGGTGTGTTTCACTGTTATAACATTCCAACATTTTGAAGAGCTGTGAGATTTGCATTAAATATTTCATGTCGTGGTGTTATCAGTGTGACTGACCATGTCTCGGGACCCATTGTTCATCATCTATATCGCACGCTGGCTGCTTTGTATGTAACATGTCTCTTCTGCACATACAGCGATTCCAAAGATTATGCCGCACGAGACGTGCAAGACAGGGGCTCCTCTCTTGTCTGGCTATTTTATCTAAAGATCAGCGGGTATGGAGGTGTTTGATTAGAATCTGCCCAGGCAGGGTCCCGATGTTTCGGGCAGTGGCCAAGCTATCAAATACATTCTTCTCATTGTTCAGTATAAACAAGGCCACCACCATCTCCAAGAGAACGCTATCAATTAACCTTCTTAACGAGACTGACCTGCCTTTCAATAGATTATGCACTGAAAGCAGGCTGATGTCCTTGGACGAGTCGTACCCAGGTGATTTAAGTTAAGAAGGGACGTGAAAGGATAGAATAGAAGCAGACTGCTTTGGTTAGTTGAGGGATCAAGAAGTAACGTCCATAAATAAAGCAATAAATGGAAGAGATTTAGAAATAAAGGTAGTATAAACGTCTTCACATGGAGAGTTGTGAGACTGGAAATAATGGCGGCAGAAATTATGTCAATATTGAAGATTAAATTGTATAGATGAATGAATAATAATAGGTTAATGGGATGTTGATACCGGGCGGGTAAAGTAATTGGAACTATTTGCTCGCGTGGACTGGTTGGGTCGAATGATTCTCTCTTATAACATTCTAACATTGTAATATTAAGTAAATATGTGTAAGCAAAGATGTCTAATATCACAATGACGAGACAAGTACCGACTGTCTCTTTCGTTAGACACGCTTCATCAGGCAGGACCCGTTATATTGGACCAGGAAGCAAGGGGGCGGAGTCTGATGGGGAAATCTGCCCCTGTAAAATTCATACCAATATTATAGAATTACAAATAACAACCATTGTAATTTCTGCACATAAAGAAACTTAATCTATTAATTAAACGAGTGCATCTCATTCCGTTCCCTGCGGTGTGAGGCACTTAACGCTGTTGCGCACATGGTCTACTCCACTGCTGATGCTCAGTCATGAATGTTCTCTTTGAATCTTGTGCAGGAAGTGCGCTGTTTTAGCTGGAATCGATTATGTGCACCCTGCGAAACCAGCTGACATCAAACACACGGCACAAATACAAGGAAATGTTTGCTGACACCTTTCCATTTTCACAAGAACAATACATTTTCGTCGTAACAGAAAAACGGCCATTCTATTATTACATAAAAGTTACAGCGCAGAAACAGGCCCTTTGGCCCAACAGGTCCATGCGGTTGTTCATGCTCCACCCGAGCCTCCTCCAACCCCTCTTCATCTAACTCCATCAGATTATCCTATCCCTTTCTCAGTTATTTGTTTAGCTAGCTTCTCTGCAACTGCTTCTATGCTCGTCGCCTCAACTGCTGCTTGTAGTCGTTTGAGTTCCACGATCGAACCACTCCTTGGTCAAATAAGTTTCTCCTGAATTTCCCATTGGATTTATTAGTGACTATCTGATATTTAAGGTACCTAGTTCTGGTCTTGCACGCAAATGGAAAAATCTTCTCTACGTCTACACTATCAAACCTTTCATAATCTGAAAGACCTCCATCTGACCACCTTCAGTCTTCTATTTTCTAGAGAAAAAAGCCCCAGCCTGTTCAAACTTTCGTGATTGATATACGCTTTCAGTTCTGGTAACATTCAAGTCAATATTGTTTGCACCTTCTCCAGTACATCTTAATTCTATTTACAATAAAGAGACCGGAACTGTTTACTGTACTCCAAGTATAACCAAAGTTCTATACAAGCTTAAACTAACTTCTCTGCTTTTCAATTCTATCCCTCGAGAAATGAACCCCAATGATTGATTTGTGTATTTAATGGCCTTAGTAACCTGCGTCGCTAATTTAGTAAATTGTTTATCTGTACCCCCAGATCCCCGTACCACGATCACATTTAGACACTTAATTTCCGAAGGACTATATGGCCTCCTTATTCTTCCTACCAAAATTTATCACCTTACACTAATCTGTATTAAAGTTCTTTCTACTAAACTGTCAGCAGCATCTTATAAAATGTGAAGAAGTTGCTGCCCTTTCCCCTCAGATAATTCAATGAGTCTATTCCGTGAGCAGAAGTTTGGAAACTAGGATAATCCCAGATTACGATAAAGTATATACATAGAATTCTTATTTCATTTCCACTATTTGAGATTCACCGTGTGTAATATTGAGTCAAATTAAAGCATTATTCTGTATTATGAGCCACCTAATTTGTTGCTGTTCCATATCGTAAGTCACCTGTTCCTTTCATCCCATCATATTAAGCTCGACTGCAAAAAAAGCATTAATGATTTAAAAAATCTGCCAATGCTGGAAGTCAAATTAAAATAAAAAAGCATGTTGGGATTGCACAATGGGTCAATCAATATAGAAAAAGGAAAGAAAGTTTAATGTATTCAAGTTTCAAACACTCTGGTGTAAGGTTACACCGGCATTAAGGGTTACGGGGAGCGGGCAGGAATTTGGACATGAGTCTAGGTTAGGATCGGTCATGGCCCTGTGGGTAGTGGAGCGGGCCCAGGGACTGTGTAGCCTGATTCTGCTCCTATTTCGTGTGTGCAATTCTGTTAGATGCAGGAGATGGTTCTGTGATAGATAGTAGATTGGCGGTTAGGATCAGATCAGCCATGATCTTATTGAATGCCGGAGCAGGCTCGAGGGGCCGATTGGCCTACTCCTGCTCCTATTTCTTATGTTCTTATGAAACACTTACCTTTCACCAGTACTCTCGAAACCTCAAACATTAGCCCAACTTTACCTTTTGGAACATGGGCTAGTTAGGACAGGAAGCTTTGGTTGTATTTTAATTTTTTTTAACCAACCTCAGAATAAATATACAAGGAGATTTCAATACCGTCTTCAGCTCTTCTCTGAATTTAGTTTGTGAAGCTGCATAAATACACGTGTTTGTACAGGAACACAAATACATGAGTATATATCCGGTTTCAGCGGCGATGTACTCAGGAGCTGCATAATCGGGTCGGTAATGCATGTCCAGGGTGTTAGTTAAAAAACTCACTGCAGATGTCAGCCACAACAGTATAAAACTGCCCGATACAGTGAACAGTAAAATGATGAATTTCCTTCTGTTCTCCATCTCTGGATCGCTCTGATTCTGACTGCTGTGGCCTCGGAGTTCCTTTCGGGCCTTACTAGCTACTAAAATACGTCTGACTGTCAAACAATTAAACAGTAACATTAAAGCAAAAGGTAACCATGGAGCAAATATAACTTGTAGCCAGAAGTACGCTACACCTGCAAGCGAAGAAAAGAAGTTCAATCTTGGGCGTAAACCCCAGGAAACATTGTTAATTATTCGCTTATGTTCATATGCAAACCAAAAGGGGATGTTCTCTAAATAAACCAGGACCGAAACCGTTACTATAACCGCGGCCGCAATTCTCACTGTGCAATACTTTGTTTTAAACTTCTGACAACATATAGCTACATATCGGTCAAATGTGAAGGAGACTGTAAACCACACCGACATATCCAGGTTGGAGCAATTCATGTAAAGAGTTAACTTAGAAACGGTAGTGTAGGAAAGGAATGAATGTGGAAAGTGATAAATGAAAATGTTATACACTATTATATTGGTTAGCATGACCAGTAGATCGGCTGTTGCCATGGCCATCATGTAGACAGAGATGCATTTGGAAAGACCGCATTTTCCTCTCGAGAGAATCACGATTGTTAATAGATTCGCTGTAAGAAAGAGGGACAACGGTTAAGTAACGGAGAAAATCAAATAAATCTCAAATCATGTTGTGGGGAACTACACAGATGTGTTACTACTTAGGGTTATGCACACAAATTTAATGTGATGACCCTCCTCTAGCAATACAGGTGGTGATTCGGTTCTGACGTTACTGGTTGTGACCCTACTACAACAATACTGGTGCTGCAACTATGCTAACAGTAAAGGAGATGAACCTGCTCTAACATTAATGATAATGACATGGCTCTGTCAGTAATATTGATATCACGGCGTTAACATTTAACGTGGTTACCTTAATCTACCATAACTGGTTATGACTCATCGCTAACATTACTGAACCTGACCCTATTCTAACACTACTGGTGGTGCCACTATACTAACATTGATCCTGGTAACTCTAATCTAACATTACTGATGAGAATGCTACTCTAACATTACTGGTGAAAATCCGACTCTTATACTACTGTTGGTGATTATTTTCTCCCATTATGGTGGTGACACTATACTAACATTGCTGGTGGTGACACTTCTCTAATGCTACTGATGGAGACACTAATATTACATGACTGGTGATTACCTTACTCTAACATTACTGCTATGCTTCCTATGCTAACATTACTGGTGGAGACATCAATCTAAAATTACTGGTAGAGAAACCTATCTAATATTACTGCTGGAGACACTAATCTAACATTACTGGTGGAGACACTAATTTAAAATTACTGGTGGAGACATTAATCTAAAATTACTCTTGGAGACATTAATGTAACAATACAGGTGGAGAAACTAATTTAACAATGATGATGGTGACCCTACTCTAACATAACCGGTTGTGACACTATTTTAACATTTTCTTAAATTATCTAGCAGAGCATTGAAAATTTGTTTTAATGAACAAAAAAATAACACTCAATAAAGAGGGACTGAGAATCGACCGTCCTTCCACAATACTTCAGTCAGACGTTGATAAGAATTAAATATAATTTCAGAGCAATATCTGGAAAGATATGAATTCAAGTGAAACATTTTGCTGAGACAGTTAAGAAGTTCGAATTAGGTCGAAATGCTGCACGTTTTTTATTTATAATCTCCTCGAGGGAGCTGCTCGGTAAGAGAGCGGCAGATGTTGGAATCGCGAAGGTTACTTGCAGCCGAAGGGCGGGGAACATTTCACTGATCGCCGATTATTTCTGGAAATGTATTTGATAGTTTTCTATTCGTTGGAGGTTGCTGCAGTCCAAGGAATTATCAGCATAAATTCGACAGGGTACGACTGTACAAATGAGTTGATGGCAAACACACTCAGCAGCTCTTTCTGTCATGAACTCTACACAGATGGAGGGGTCGGGGAAACGGTCTCGTCCTCCCTCAGAATTGGGAAGAAAATTGATTCGCCGAAGTCGATGATCTGTCGAACAGTACATAGAAACATAGAATCTAGGAGCAGGAGTAGGCCATTCGGCCCGTCGAGCCTGCACCACCATTCAATACGATCATGGCTGATCATTCAAATCCAGTACCCTGTCCCTGCTTTAATCCCCACAGTACACATATCCCACCCGACCCCCGTAACCCCACGTATTTAATTCCCCCTAACATATCCCATCCTATCCCCATAACCCCACATATTTAATCCCCCCCTAACACTAAAGGTCAATTTATCATAGCCAAATCAACCTAACCCGCACATTTTTGGACAGTGGGAGGAAACCGGAGCACCCGGAGGAAACCCACGCAGACACGGGGAGAATGTGCAAACTCCACACAGACAGTCACCCGAGGTCAGATTTGAACCCGGGTCTCTGGCGCTGTGAGGTACCAGTGCTAACCACTATGCCACCGTGTTAGTACAGCGCATCACTGGCCGCGCGGGCAGGTAGGATTCCCACAAATATTCACGGACATATCACAGTGGATCAGTGACTGTGCAATGTACGCGTTATCGGAATCTGTTACATAATCATTAACAGTGAGCAATCTACAGCTGTTAGACAACGGTCTACTTGGTCTTACCGGGAGCACCGAAGGCTGCAAGAACAGAGAAGTAAATGTCCTTTATCTGTAGAATTGTTGGCCGCTCCATTTCTTAGTAGAACGTTGTATTGTCTCCGGGTTCACTGTTCCCATCTGAGTCTACCTGAGATCCGGAAATGCTCCCGCTTTATAGAAATATCGGAACCCCGACGGAAATACAGGTTACACAATATTTGGCGTTAGTTACAGTCACTTAACAAACAAGGGAACATTTTCCGGTTCACTGCGTCCGGGACGTCAAAGGGGAAATTGTGAAGTGCAGCCCATGGAACTGCTGACATTAAAATTCATCAAGGAAATGTGCACCAAGAGGTAATGTGCTGTGCGCACGCCATGTGTTTCATACAGGGATCACAACTTCCCGGTTCTTGGTGCCGCATAATAATTCGGAAAACATCTTCACTGATCCGTTACATAAGTAATGTTTGTTTTGTCCCGTGGTGAACACTGGTGAACTCGCTCAAAAATTACTACTGGTTTCCGTACTCTAAAATTGTGATGATTCGGCTTTAACATTTAACATTAGAACGCTAATTTATAATTAAATGCGATGACCTCACTGAAGCAATATTGTTGGTGACTCGGCTCTAACATTAAGGGAGAGGAACCTGCTCTAACGTTACTGATGGTGAATGGGCTCCAACATTATCATTGATCACCCGGATTTTCATTTAACCTGGTCACCATAAGCTAACACAACTGAGCATGATTGATCGCTAACTTTACTGAAGTTGACCCTAATCTATCACCATTGCTGGAGCCACTATAATACGATTAATGCAGGTACCTCTAATCTAGAACTACTGGTAGTAGCTCTATTCTAACATTACTGATGGTGAGCCTATTGTAACATTACTGGTGGTGACTCTACTCTTACATAACTGATGGTAACTCTACTCTGACATCAATGGTGCTGACTCTACTCTAAAATTACTGGTGTTGATCCAACTCCAACATTACTCGTGGTGAACCTATTCTAACATTATGGTATTTCCAGCATTTTCTGATTCTATTTCAGATAGTCCAGCATCCGCAGTATTTTGCTTTTGTATTAAAATTACTGGTGGTGTCTCTGCTCCAACATTACTGCTGGTGACGCAACTGTAACATTAAGGGTCACGCTACTCTAACTTTAATGGCGGTGTCTCTCCTCCAACATTAATGGTGCTGACCCTACTCTAGCATTAATGGTGGTGACTCAACGCTAATATTAATGTTGGTGACCCTGCTCTCACATAACTGGTGGTCATACCAATCTAACATTAATGGTGGTGTCTCCAGTCTATCATTAATGGTGCTGACCCTACTGTAACATTAATTATGGTGAGTCTACTCTAACATTAATGTTGGCGACCTTGGCCTTACATTACTAGTGGTGTTTGTACTCTAATATTATGGGTGCTGATTCTACACTAACGTTACTGTTGGACAACCTACACTAACATTACTGGTGGTGACATTCGAGTAAAATTACTGGTGGTGAAGCCATTTTAACGTTACTGGTGGTGTCTCTACACAACCATTACTATGGATGAGCATGCTCTATTATTAATGGTGGTAACTCCAATTCAACACTACTCGTGGTGATTCTCTCCAACATTAGTGTTGGTGTCTCTTCTCTAACATTACTGGTGGTGATTCTATTCTAACATTACTGGAGGTGACTCATCTCTAACATTACTGGTGGTGCAACTACTTTAGCATTACTGGTGGTGAATATAATTTAGCATTGCTGGTGGTGTCTCTACTCGAACATTAATTATGGTGACTGCACTCTAACATTTCTGGTGGTTTCTCTACTTTAACATTTCTGGTAGTGATGGATAGATGGATGGCTGTTTGGATGGATGAATAGATGGATGGATGGATGGATGGATGGAAGATTGGATGGCTGTTTGGATGGATGAATAGATGGATGGATGGATGGATGGATGGAATATTGGATGGCTGTTTGGATGGATGAATTAATGGATGGATGGATGGATGGACAGATGAATGGATGGATTGATGAATGAATGAATGGATGGATGGATGGATGGATGGATGGATGGATGGATGGATGGATGGCTGGGTCGATGGTTGGATGGATGGATGGATGGATGGATGAAAAGATAGATGGAGGTATGGAAGGCTGTATTGGTGGATGGATGGATGGAGGAATGGATGGAAAATGGATGGTTGGATGGATGGATGGATGGATGGATTGATGCATTGATGGATGGATCGATTTATGAATGGATGGATGGATGAATGGATGAATGCATGGATGGCTGGATGGATGGAAGAATGCATGGATGGATGGATGGATGAATGGATGGAAGGATGGATGGATGAATGAATGGTTGGTTGGCTGGCTGGCTAGCTGGATGGAAGGAAGGCTGGCTCTCTTCCTGGCTGGATGGATGGATGTTTATAAGAATGGAGGAATGGAGAGATGAATGAATAGATGCATGTTTGGTTGGATGAATTGATGGATGGATGGACGGATGTATGGATGGTTCAAAAGAATGATGGATGATTAGTTGGTTGGATGGATGGATTGATGGATGGATGGATAGAAAAATTGATGAATGGCTGACTGGCTGACTGGCTTGCTGGCTGCATGGATGGTTGGCTTCCTGTCTGTATTGATGGATGGATAGACGTCTAGCTTACTGGCTGACTGGCTTCCTGTCTGCATGGATGGATGGCTGGCTGGCATGCTTGCTGGATGGATGGATGGATGGATGACTGGCTCGCTGGTTGGATAGATGGTTGGCTGGCTGGATGGATAGATGGAAGGTTTGATTGATGGATGGATGGATGGAGGAATGGATGGATTGCTGGATGGATGGATGACTGGCTGTTTGGCTGGCCGAATGGATGGATGAATAGATGTTTGGATGAATTAATGAATGGATGATTGGATGTATGAATGGATGTATGGTTGGATGTATGAATGGATGGATGGTTGGATGAATGTATGGATCTATGGATTGAAGGAAGGATTGATGGAATAATGGATGGATGGATGAATGGATGGATGGAGGGATGGAAGAATGGATGGATGAATGGTTGGTTGGATGGATGGAAGGACGGATGCAACGATGGTTAGACGGATAATGGATGGGTGGATGGATGGATGGATGGATGTCTGGATGGATGGATTGATGGATGGATGGATGAACGGATGGAAAAATGAACGGATGGATGGAATGAATGATTGATGGATGTCTGGATGGATCACTGAGTGGTGTCTGGCTGGCTGGCTGGATAGATGAATGAATGGCTGGCTGGCTGACTGAATGGATGGGTGGCTTGCTGGCTGGCTGGTTAGCTGGATAGATAGACGTATGGATGGTTGGATTGATGGATGAATGGATGGATGGATGAATGGATGGATGGATGGATGGATGGATGGATGGATGGATGGATGGATGGATGGATGGATGGATGGATGGATGGATGAATCGTTGGATGGATGGATGGCTGGATGGACGGATGGATGGGTGGATGGATGGTTGGATGGATGGATGGATGGATGGATGAATGAATGGATGGATGAATCGTTGGATGGATGGATGGCTGGATGGATGGATGTAATGACGAATGGATGGAGGACTTGATGGATGGATGGATGGTTGTTTGAATTGATGGATGGATCGTTGGATGGTTGGAGGAATGGATGAATGGATGGATGGATAGATGAATGGATGGATGGGTGGGTGGATGAATAGATGGCTGGATGGATGGATGGATAAATGAATGGATGGATGGAAGGATGGATGGATGGATGGATGGATGGATGGATGGATGGATGGATGGATGGATGGATGGATGGATGGATGGATGGATGGATGAATGGATGGATGGATAAATGGATGGATGGTTGGATGGATGGATGGATGGATGGATGGATGGATGAATGGATGGATGGGTGGATGAATGAATAGATGGATGAATGGATGGATGGATAAATGGATGGATGGATGGATTGATGGATGGATGGATGGATGTATGGATGGATGTATGGATGGATGGATGGTTGAATGTATGGAAGGATGAATGGCTGGATGTATGAATGAAAGGTTTGTTGGCTGGCTGTCTGGCTGGATGGATGGATCTCTGGCTGGCTGGCTAGCTAGATGGATGGAAGGATGTATGGATGGATGTCTGGATGGATGGATGAATGGATGGATGGATGGAAGGATGAATGGTTAGATGGATGAATGAATGGTTTGATGGCTGGCTGTCTGTCTGGATGGATGGATGTCTGGCTGGCTGGCTGGCTGAATGGATGGATGGATGTATGGATGGATGGATGGATGGTTGAATGGATGGTTGGATGGATGACTGTATGCTTGGCTGTTTGGCTGGATAGATGGATGGATGCACGCATGGATGGATGGATGGATGAATGGAAAAATAGATGGAAGCATGAATGGACGGAAGTTTGCATGGATGGATGGAATGGATGGTTGGCTTACTGTCTGGCTTGCTGGATGAATGAATGTATGGTTGGATGGATTGTAGATGGTAAGAATGGATGCAAGGATGGATGGATGATTGGATGTTTGATGGATGAATGGTAGGATGGATGTATGTATCGATGGATGGATGGATGGATGAATGGATGGATGGCTGACTGGCTGATTGGCTTGCTAGAGGATTGGTTACCGTAAACGGAAAGATAACAGAGAATAGTGGTAAACGGATCTTTATCAGGCTGGCAGGCTGTAAATACTGTGGTGCCGCAAGGATCAGTGTTGTTGCCTCAGCTATTTAGAATCTATATTAATGACCTTAATGAGGGGGACCGAGTCTAATGTATACAAATTTGCTGATGATACAAAGCTAGGTAGGACAATAAGCTGTGAGGAAAACACAAAGAGTCCGCAAAGGGCTATAGAAAGACTAAATGAATGGGCAGTAACGTGGCATGTGGAGTATAATGTTGGAAAATGTGAGGTTATTCACTTTGGTAGGAAGAAAAGAAAAACAGAATATTATTCAAATGTGGAGAAATTTTCAAATGTTAATATTCAGAGAGATTTGGGAGTCCTCCTGCAAGAAACACAGAAAGCTGGCACGCAGGTACTGAAAGCAATAAGGCAGACAAATGGCAAGTTGGGCTTTAATGCAAGGCGGTTAAAGTATAAAAGTAAGGAAGTCTTGCTACAATTGTACTGTGTCGTGTTGAGAACACTCCTGGAGTACTGTGCACAGTTTTGGTCTCCTTATCTAAGGAAGGACATATTTGCATTGGAGGCGGTGCAACGAAGGTTCACTAGATTGATTCCTGGGATCAGCGGGCTGTCATATGATGAAAGATTGTGTTGAATGGGCCTCTACTCTCTGGAGTTTAGAAGAAGGAGAGGAGATTTCATTGAAAAATACAAGATTCTGAAATGGATTGACAGGGTAGATGCTGAGAGGTTGTTTCCCCTGGCTGGAGTGTCTAGAACTAGGGGGCAAAATCTCAGGATAATGGGTAGGCCATTTAAGACTTAGATGAGGATGAATTTCTTCACTCAGAGGGTTGTGAATCTTTGGAATTCTCTGCATTGAATGGATGTGAATGCTGAATCTTTGAGTATATTCAAGGCTGAGATAGATAGATTTTTGGACTAATGCGGAATCAAGGGATATAGAGATCGGACGGGAAAGTGGAGTTGAGGTCGATGATAAGCCATCATCTTATTGAATGGCGATGCAGGCTCTAGGGGTCGTATGGCCTACTCCTGCTCTTACTTCTTATGTTCTAATGTTGTTCCCTTCACTTTCACCATGACTTTGGCAGCATCTTCTTCCTTGTTAAATACAGATGCAAAGTATTCATTCAGTACCTCAGCCACGCCCTCTGTCTCCATACGTCGGTCTCCATTTTTTCCCCGAATCGTCCCCACCCCTCTTTACATCCGTTTACTATTTTTATGCCGAAATCGTGAAAGACTGGGGAATGCAAATGCTCAAAGGGGTCTGGGTGTCCTTATACATGAGTCACTTAATGTGAATGTGCTGGTAGAGCAAGCCATTAGGAAGGCAAATGGTATGCTGGCCTTCATTACAAGAGGATTTGAATGCAGGATTATAGAAGTCTTACTCCAATTACGTCGGGTCTTGGTGAGACCATACTGTCTACAATTTTGGTCTCCTTACCTAAGGAAGGATATACTTACCGTAGTGGGAGTGCAACCAATGTTCACGAGATTGATTCCTGGGATGGCGGGACTGTCGTATGAGGAAAGATTGAGTAAACTAGGCCTGTACTCTCGTGAATTCAGAAGAATGAGAGGGGATCTCATTGAAGCATACAACATTATTACAGGGTTTGTTAAAGTGGATGCTGGGAGAATATTTATCTTGGCTGGGGAGTCTAGAACCAGGTACCACAGCCTCAGGATAAAGGGTAGGCCATTCAAGATTGAGATTAGCAGAAATTTCTTCACACAGAGGGTGGGGATTCTTTGGAATTCTCTACCCAAGAGGGCTGTAGAGGCCTAGTCATTGGGTACATCCAAAATGGAACTCGATAGATTTCTGACTAGTAATGGCATCAGGGGATATGGCGATAGGGCCGGTGAATGGATTTGAGGCAGAAGATCAGCCATAATCTCATTAAAAGGCGTAGCAGGGTCTAAGGGCCGAATGATCTACTCCTGCTGCTATTTCTTATGTTCTTATGATTAGGGAATGGAGTTCCTACAATGTGTACAGGGCTCCTTTCTAATCCATTATTCAGAAAGACCAACAAGGGAGGATTCGCTATTGTATCTAGTAAATGGGAATGAAACAGAGCATATAAGAGAAGTAAACATACTGGATCACATGGGCAATAGTGATCATAACATAACATGCGTTAAGATGATAATTGAGAAGGACATAAGTATGAAGAAAACCAGGTTTATAGATTGTAGAAAAGCTGATGTTCAGGGGCTTAGAAAAGAACTCGGGAAAAAATGGGCAACAATATTGGCAAACAACAATGTAGAGCAACAGTGTGAAACATTTAAAACGGCGTTCAACAGAGTGCAGGAAAAATAAAGTGCAGGAAAGGAAGGAACAATCTGAAAAATAATTAGACTTCATGGATTAATTAAGCCATTAGGGAACAATTGAGGGTAAGGAAAGTGGCATACATTAATTATATAGACAGTAGGGGAATGCATGATAAGAGAGAATACCAATTGTAAAGCAGAGACATCATAAAAACATTTCGGAATGCAAAGATGAACTATGAAATTACATTTTTAAGGAACATAAAACAATATAGGACAATATTTTATAGGCGCATCAATAAAAATAGAAGCTTGGGATGGGAATAGGCCCTTTCAGTGATAGTCAGGATAATACCACAGGCAACAATAGAGAGAAGGCAGAAATACTTAATAATTATTTTATTATTTACCAGGGAGATAGAACAGGTGGACATGACATTGGATGATGAAATTAGTAATTAAATAAGTGCAATAAAATTATAAAGGTGATACATTAAATAAATTAATCAAAATCAAAGTTGATAAAACCTCAGTTCCGGATGGATTTCATTCACGCATTTTAAAAGAATCAAGTGAAGAGATAGCAGAGGCATTACAACACATATTTAATAATTCGTTAGAAAAAGGTATAGTGCCAGAGGACTGGCAGATATCTTTTTAAATATCGATATTTAAGAAGGGGGATAGAACATGTCCAGAGAATTATAGACCTGTCAGCTTAACATCAGTGGCAGGAAAAATAATGGAATCCCTACTAAAGGAGAAAATAGAGAAACCTCCAGAAATCAAAAATATAATTATGAATAGTCAACATGGGCTTCAAAAGGGAAAGTCTTGCTTGACCAACCATACTGAATTTTTTGAAGAGTTAACAGAGAGAGTAGACAATGTCAAATGATAGATGTAATTTATCTGGATTTTCAAAAGGCCTTCGATAAGGCACCCCATAATAAACTGATGAACAAGGTCAGAGAATGTGGAGTCAGGGGAGAAGTAGCATAATGGATTGTTGGCTGGCTTCCGGACAGAAAGCAGAGAGTAGGAGTAAAGGATAGTTATTCACAGTGGCAGAAGTGGTGTTCCACAAGGATCATTGCTGGGACCACTGCTGTTCACAATTTACAGAAACGATCTAGACTTAGGAGTCAAAAACACAATTTTGTAATTTACGGATGATACCAAATTGGGGTGGATAATGAATACTGAGGAGGACTGCAACAAGTTACAGGAGGACATTAATAAACTTGTAGAATGGGCATATAATTGGCAAATGAAGTTCAACAGAGATAAATGTGAGGTATTACCTTTTGGTAGGAAGAATAGGGAAGTCACTTATCACATGGAAGGTGCGAGTCTAGGTGGGGTAGAGCAACAAAGGGATCTAGGAGTACAAATACACAAATCCGTAAAGGTTGAAAAACAGGTTAGCAAGGCCATAACAAAAAAAATCCAAGCTCTCGGGTTTATTTCTTCAGGGATAGTATTGAAAAGTAAGGATGTCATGCTAAATCTGCATCAAACCTTGGATAGACCACAAAGAGAGTACTGTTTACAGTTCTGGTCGCTATATTATAAAAAGGAGAGGGTGCTGCGAAGATTTACAAGGATGATACCAGATATGTGAGGGTACAGCTATTGAGAAAGGATGAACAGGCTGGATCTCTTTTCCCTTGAAAAAAGAAGGCTGAGTGGTGACTGAAAAGTCATGTTACGTGAGCAGGCAATAAGGTGGCAGATGGACTTTAATGTCAGAATCGTAATATTATTCTATTTGGTAGGAAGAATAGAGAAACAACATATCTTTTAAATGGCGAGAAGCTATTAAATGTTGATGTTCAGTGAGACGTAAGTGTCCTCGTACAGGAAACAAGGCGAGTTAGCATGTAGGTACAACAAGCAATTAGGGAGGCAAATGGCATGTTGATCTTTATTGCAAGGTGCGTGGAGTACAAGAGTAAAGAAGCCTTGTTACGATTGAACAGGGCGTTGGTGATACCACACCTGGAGGGCTGTGCACAGTTTTGATCCCCTTATCCGAGGAAGGATATACAAGCCTTAGAGGCACTGCAACGAAGGATAAAGGGTCGGGCATTTAGGACTGAGATAAGGAGACATTTCTTCAGTCAGAGGGTTATGTATCTTTGGAAATTACTATCCCAGCGGGCTGTTGATGGTCAGCCGTTGAGTATATTCATGACAGAGATCGATAGATTTTTGGATCATTAGCGAATCAAGGATTACGGGGACAGGTCGTATTGAGGAAGATCAGCCATGATCTTATTGAATTGTGGAGCAGGCTCGAAGGGTCGAATGGACTATTCCTGCTCCTATTTCTTATTTTCTTAGCTGAACAACCAGAGAGACCAAATAGTTGAGCGAGCCTTTGTCAACGGCTCGTTGGCCTGGGGCTATGATTCTAGCTTTAGGATTTTGAAACTTGCAATGCTGGAGGTCCCGTGTTAAAAATACCGGACGAGCCCTGTATGTCTTTGAGTCAAAATCACCTTCTCAGAGCTTATAGACATTGCAGAAAACAAAATGCTTTAAATTATACAAACTGAAATCTCGCGCCATTTTCACTGCAGTGTCCAGAATCCCCGAGCTTCACGGGAGCAACTGAAAACCAACAGACTCAGCGAAAGGCGATGCGATGGAATCGGTTCTGTGACGCACTGGAGAACTCACTGGGCTGCTGATCAATGCGGCCTTTAAAGGCTGTGGATTGCAATCCTGCCAGGGTTACGTTTTAGGTCCGGTTTCGTTGTTTCTGGTGCTGCACAGAGAAACTTTGCTGCCAAACTTAAATAAGGGCAACTTTGAGGGTATGAGGCGTGAATTGGCGAGGTTAAATTGGCAAGCGATATTTAAGGGGCTATCAGTGGAAGGGCAATGGCAGACATTTAGAGATCGCATGGATGAACTACAACAATTGTACATCCCGGTCTGGCGTAAAAATAAAAAAGGGAAAGTGGCTCAACCATGGCTAACAAGGGAAATCAGGGATATGAAAACCAAGGAAGTTGCATACAAATTGGCCAGAAGTAGCAGCAAACCCGGGGACTGGGAGAACTTCAAAACTCAGCAGAGGAGGACGAAGGGTTTGATTAGGGCAGGGAAAATAAAATATGAACGGAAGCTTGCAAAGAACATTAAAATGTACTGCAAAAGCTTCAATAAATATGTAAAAAGCAAGAGCTTAGTAAAAACAAACGTAGGTCCCCTGCAGTCGGAAACAGGGGAAGTCGTAATGGGGAACAAGGAAATGGCAGATTAATTGAACAAGTACTTTGGTTCGGTGTTTACTGTGGAGGACACACACAACCTGCCGGAAATAAAAGGGGTCAGAGGATCTGGTAAGAGGGAGGAGCTGAGGGAAATCCTTATTAGTCGGGAAAAGGTATTGGGGAAATTGATGGGACTGAAGGCTGAAAAATCCCCGCGGCCTGATGGTCTGCATCCCAGAGTACTTAAGGAGGTGGCCTTGGAAATAGTGGATGCATTGACGATCATTTTCCAACATTCTTTAGACTCTGGATCAGTTCCGATGGAGTGGAGGGTGGTCAATGTAACCCCTCTTTTTAAAAAGGAGGGAGGGAGAAAGCAGGGAATTATGGACCGGTCAGCCTGACATCGGTCGTGGGTAAAATGAAGGAAGCAATTATTAAAGATGTCATAACGGATCATTTGGAAAGTGGCGACATGATAGGTCCAAGTCAGCATGGATTTGTGAAAGGGAAATCATGCTTGACAAAGTTCTGGAATTTTTTGAGGATGTTTCCAATAGGGTGGACAGGGGGGAACCAGTAGATGTGGTGTATTTGGAGTTTCAGAAGGCCTTCGACAAGGTCCCACACAAGAGATTGGTGAGCAAAGTTAAAGCACATGGGATTGGGGGTAATGTGTTGACGTGGATTGAGAACTGGTTGGCACACAGGAAACAAAGAGTAGGAGTAAATGGGTACTTTTCAGAATGGCAGGCAGCGACCAGCGAGGTACCGCAGGGTTCGGTGCTGGGACCCCAGCTGTTTACATTATATATTAATGATTTGGACGAAGGGATTAAATGTAATATCTCCAATTTTGCGGATGACACTAAATTGGGAGGCAGTGTGAACAATGAGGAGGATGCTAGGTGGCTACAGAGTGACTTGGACAGTTTGGGTGAATGGGCAAATGTATGGCAGATGAAGTACAATGTGGATAAATGTGAGGTTATCCACTTTGGTGGTAAAAATAGGGAGGCAGACTATTACCTGAATGGTGGCAGATTAGGGTAATGGGAGGTGCAACGAGACCTGGGCGTCATGGTACATCAGTCACTGAAGGTGGGAATGCAAGTGCAGCAGGCAGTCAAGAAAGCAAACGGAATGATTGCCTTCATAGTCAGGGGATTTGAGTACAGGAGTAGGGAGGTGTTGCTGTCGTTGTACAGGGCCTTGGTGAGGCCACACCTGGAGTATTGTGCGCAGTTTTCGTCTCCTAACTAAAGGAAGGACATTCTTGCTATTGAGGGAATGCAGCGAAGGTTCACTAGATTGATTCCTGGGATGGCCGGACTGACATATCAAGAAAGATTGGGTCAACTGAATTTGTATCCTCTGGAGTTCAGAAGAATGAGGGGGGGATCTTATCGAGACATTTAAAATCCCGACTGGTTTAGACAAATTAGATGCGGGCAGAATGTTCCCAATGTTAGGGAAAACTAGAACCAGGGGTCACAGTCTAATGATTAAGGGGAAGCCATTTAAGATTGAGCTGAGGAGGAACTTCTTCACCCAGAGAGTGGTGAATCTATGGAATTCTCTTCCACAGAAGGTTGTTGAGGCCAGTTCGCTAAATATATTCAAAAGGGAGTTAGATATAACACTCACAACTAGGGGGATCAAGGGGTATGGCGAGAAAGCAGAAATGGGGTACTGAGGTAGCATGTTCAGCCATGAACGCATTGAATGGCGGTGCAGGCTCGAAGGACCGAATGGTCTACTCCTGTACCTATTTTCTATGAATCTATGTTTCTAAACTTCAACTGGTTCATTAATTTCCTTCAGGGAGGGGTAGCTGCAGCCCCGACACTCCCTGTTTTTCAAGAGACTCCAGTCCCAGCCCACTTTCCCTCTGAGCTGGATTGGCGATCTGCTCTCAACAAAGTAACTCACCACCTGCTCAATTCTTAAAATAAGTTGTAAAATTGGTCAACGTAAAGTCAGTCTGCTGGGCCCTCAGACAGGTTTCACACTGAACACATGCAGCCGGCTGACAGCCAGCGAGTCACTGACAGTAATGACGCGCAGCCTAGCACTGCCTCCCACAGATAATCAGCCATCCTTTCAGACCGGCTCTGGGAGACAGATGGGAACAGCGGCGCTGGGAGCAGGATTCGAACCTGCACAGAAAAACCCCGTTAGATTTCACGTCCAAACCGGTGATCATCGCAACTGCAACTGTTCCGCAAGCCATGAACCAGCTTTCACTCAATTCCCAGGCGTGTCACTGAACCGACTCACAGAAGCCCGAGGGAGCGATGGATTCCACTCGCTGAGCGATGATAAAACACCGATCTTCTATTATTTTCACCTTCCAAACATTGACAGCCATTTGGCTCAGTATTTATTTTTCTCTCCTTTTTAATCTGTTCGTGCTTTACCTTCTAATCATTTAATTTAATTTATTTATGAGCGGGTAGAAATGAGCAGAAGGGTTTTACGAGAGGGGATTTAACCGAGGTGTTCAAAATCATGAACGGTTTTGATATCGTAAATAAAGAGAAACAGATTTAATTGATTGGCAAAAGAGCCAGAGGCGACATGAGGAACGGTTTCTAATACAGCGAGATTCGGTGATCTGGAATGCACTGCCTGAAAGATTTGTGAAAGCAAATTCAATAATAACTTGCGATAGGGAATTACTGGAAGGGAAACAAGTACAGGTCTATAGGAAAGACCAGGGAAGTAGCACTAATTGGATTACTGCACCAAAGCGCCAGCACAGGCACAATGTGCCAAATGGTCTCATTTCGTGTTGTATCATTATATGATTGTATGAACTTAATCTTTACACTGCGCTTCAGTCCGTAAGGGGGACCCCGAGCTCCCGGTGGCCTGTCACTTTAATTCACCGCTTCACTCCCACTCTGACCTCACCGTCCTCGGCCTATTACACTGTTCCACTGAAGCGCAGCGTAAGCTCGAGGAACAGCACCTCATCTTTCGTTTAGGCACGCTACAGCCCTCTGGACTCAATATCGAGTTCAACAATTTTAGATCATAACCTCAGCTCCAATCACATTTATATTTTATTTTTTCCACCCTTTTATTTGCCCCCCCCCCCCACCTTTTTTTTTTTTTTTCTCCTAGAAGCTGGCAGCTGTCCTTCATTCTGCCAGTGGATTTCACACTTCTTTCAGCCTTAATCTGTCACATTTACACCACCTCTAGCCTTGCATATCTCTTAATGTCTCTTAATGTCTCTTCATCTCCCCCTTTGTTCTTTTATCCCCTCCCCCTTTTCCCAGCTTTACTCTGGCCTTAAATCTATTTGATTTCCGGCTCTTCACAGTTCTGATGAAAGGTCATCGACCTGAAACGTTAACTCTCTTTCTCTCTCCACGGATGCTGCCTGGCCTGCTGAGTTTTTCCAGCGTTTTCTGTTGTTATTTATGAATGAAAGATGGTGTGCTGCCATTGGCTGTAACTGGCACACGTGATCGCAGATATCGCATTGAACGAACTACGCCTCTGGGACACGCACACACTGCGAGCGGGCACCAGGGAGAGACCCAGGAACTGATGTTCGTGTGGGCCAAAACCATAAAGGCAGGCACGGAGTGCGATATCGCGGGGGATCCTTACCCCCGAGGCAACCATCGAAGTCCAATTTCTGGGCCATTAGAAAATCTGGCAACAGCTTGACCGTCTTTGTAGTGCAATTGGTCAACGTGTGCGGCTGTTATTTGGCAATTTGATGGTTCGAGTCCCGCCAGGGACGGGATCTTGCGGTTTATTTATTTTACAGTAAGATTCACAATCTGACAATGTCACCTTTTCAATGTATGTTTTGGCTGCAGCGTTGCCCCGAGAACAGAGAGTGCTGTGAGTTTGGGTAAGTGGGAGTAGTTCTTTAATTGTTAGTTCTCTTTAAATAATTCTTGATAAGAGTACTTAAGCAGTTTAAGTGAAGGGGAAAAGTTAACAATTTGGGATTCTGTTGGTTGAAGAAGATTGGCTGCCTCATCAGTCAGCAGAAGGAGAGTGAGGAGAGCAGCAGCAGCAGAGTGGTGGTCTCATTGACCAGGGAGAGGAGGAACCAGAACCAGACTGCAGACCACCACCAACACATCCACAACCACAACTGAGGTGCCTGGAGAGAGAGGACAGGACAGGAGAGGAGAAGGAGAAGGAGAAAGGAAGGCAAAGAACAACAACACCAAAGGAGGAGAGGCTTTTCCATACTGCCTCCAGAATTGGCCTCCATTTTAGGAGAGGGAGAGAGGGGAGAAAACAACACTACCAACCATCATCTGCTTGGAAGGAGGGAGGAAGAAAACATCAGCTACAGGTGGGTGTTATTCTGGTGCACTCTCCCAGAGACTTTGTTTTTGTAGGTGGGGGGAGGAAAGAAGAAAAGAAGAGGGCCGGAAGATCCAAGGGGTGTGTGTGTGTGTGTGTGTGGTTTTTCAAAGAACTAGGCCGCACACACCACTAATAAACACCCCTTCCCATTGCCTGACCTGGGACAGCTGGAGCTGCCTAGGTGAAGTCCCCAATTCATTTTCATCTGATTGGGCATCGTTAAGACCTGGTGCAGGACTGAGCCTGGGCATCTCCAGCTTTCGCAGGTGAAGACATCTTCTCCCCCCACCAGAAGACCACCGACAAGAAAGACTTTTATTTACATCGGAGAGTGCACCCCCTGCCAACACCCACCCACCCACCTCCTGAGTGGCGACCCTGCCCTTGTGGCTTCCCTCCTTCCCACCCTCTCTCTCTCTCTCTTTGTCTCTTGTCTCTCTCTGCCTCTCTCTCCAAGAGGCACCTCATTAATCTTTTATTAATTGCCCATTGAGCAGAGGGGAGAAGGCCCCTCTGCCAATTCAATCAAATAAAGGGAGAGGTGTGCCTTCAATTTAACAGCTCCCTTCACTCAGGGGAAAAAATAACATATATACCGAGGCCATTAACACCTTCAGGCCTGTGACTTGGGGTGAGTGTAGCCCTTAAAGACCCACCCATTATGGCGACCACATCTTCGTCGGTGGCGGGGGCAGCGAGGACGTATGCGAGCGTGGCAGCCGCGGCTACGGCCGCAGCCACGAGTCCTCCTGTTACCCCGTCACCTTTTACCCTCCTTACGAGGAAGAATGGGGTCAAGAGCTACACTCACACCAACATGAGTATAGAGGCGTGCGTAAAAGCCATGGCTGGGGTTGCCGGCCCTTCAGCCATCGTTGCCGCCTCTAAGATGTATGGCAAGGCTGTGTTCTTCCTGGGATCGGAGCGGGCGGTGTCCCTGGCCATTGAGAAGGGGCTCACCGTGGGCGGGACCTTCATGCCGGTGGACCCCCTTCAGGCAACCGTGCAGAGGATTGCAATCTGTAACGTCCCGCCCTTTGTTCCGTTTGAGCTCCTCCTCCCCCATCTACGTCAACTGGGGGAGGTGAGGTCGTGGATCACACCCATCCCGCTCGGCTTCCGGGAAGCCAGCCTCCGGCACGTCTTCTCCTTCCGGCGCCAGCTTTTCATCCGGCTGGTGCGGGAGGAGGACCTGGATGGCGCGTTCACGGTGCTCCACGGGGGAACCGCCCATCGCGTCTTCTGGACCTCGGACGACGTGCGGTGCTACGCCTGTAAGGGGGTGGGGCACGTCCGCAAAAACTGCCCCGCCTCCAAGGCGGCCACGACACCAAGCGCGGCCAGGGCTGGCGCTGCCGCCCCCCCTCCTCCTGATACTGTCCACGCGTCAAGATCGACGGATGCTCGGTCGACGTCGGTGGCCAACGCCATCACGGCCTTCGGCGGGGGGTGGAGGGAGAGCATCCGAGGGGAAGGAAGGCGCTGAGAAAGACGAAACACCTCAGGGTGGGTCCCCTTGTGGAGAACACCATCGACCTACAGGAACTCACGCCCGCGCTCCTCGCGGAGTTAACGGGGACGCGTGAGACTGGGGGTGGTCCTCGTGCCCGGGCCCATGACCGGAACTGCCGAGGCAGACAAATCAAGACCTGCGCCCGGGCTCGGGCCCGAGCGGCCCAAGAAACCCAGTCATCGGGAGGGGATGGAGAGGGGGGCCCCGGCAGACATGGAGGCCTCCCCCTCTCCGGGCCCCAACACGTTAAAAAGGGGGCACGACCCCCAGGAGGAGGACAGTGAGGAGGAATGTCCCTCCGCAAAAGGGGAGTCGTCGCCCGCCGCGGGTGCTGCACCCCACCCCTCCACTGTCATCGTTGCGCGCGATTGGTAGGGGTCGCCTGTCCCTCGGGAGGGTGAGACAGCCGAGTCTGTCGGACCCGTGCCTCCCGGGGATGGGGAAGAGACCCTGCCCATGGGGGGGGGGGGGGCGTGGAAGGACCCGCGGAAGATATTAATATTAAAAAACCAGAACCGTTGCTCCTCGCCGCGTCGGGCGTCCTGGGGACTGGGGCAGGCGAGTCCAAAGAGGCCGAAGCTGAGCCCGCCAATTACAACCCAGACATCTCCCAGGGACTTCTCGACCTGGTGGAGGAGTGCAACAAGAATCCCCAGTAAGCTGGATCGGAGGCTGGTGGCGGGGAGATAGAAGGCCCCCTGACTCCGTCTCTGACGTTGGCGCCGGACGTGCTGGAGGAACTTGGAATTGTTTTCTCCCCGGTTTCTCCGGTCACTCCGGAGCCTGAGGCAGAGGGGGGCCCCGAACCGCCGCCGCCTCCCGGCCCGGCGCCCCTAAAGGAGCCCAGGGTGGACTCTTCTGCCACCAAGCCAGGGGGTGGGATCGTGACGCAGGCGGGGCTGGCCGCTGCTGCCGAGCCATTTGCTGCACCCCGTGCGGTGGACGGGTTGGCCGCCGGTGACGACCTCCCGGAGGGAGACGGGGAGTCGGTGTTGGGCACTGAGGACGATTTGGAGTCCATCACCAGTGAGACGATGGACGCCCTCGTGTCCTTCACCGACTCTCCACTCATCCCCGTAGGGAAACTCCGGGAATTTATGGCCACGTGCCGGGGTCGTCATAATAAGATCCGGCTGGCCCTCGACAAGTGGCCGGAGCTGGCGCTGATCGTCCAGTCCGTCCTCGCCGCCGTTAAAATAATGGGCACGGACAAGGGCGTAAACCGGCCCGAGTTGCGTCGGCTCAAGATGTTCCACACTGGGCTGCTGAGGGAGTGGCGGTCGTCAGTGACCGCGCTCCCTCCCCCCACCCCCGTTAGGTAGAGGTTGCACTATGCTTCCAACATGAAGATAACCCTAGCCAGCCTCAACATCAACGGCAGCAGGGAGGCGCGCCGTAGATTCAATAACTTCTCGGTCCTTCGGGACGGGAAATATGCAGTGTGCTTCCTGCAAGAAACCCACACCGTTCCGGGAGACGAGGCCACGTGGCTCCTGGAGTGGCAAGGAGGGGTCAGCATCAGTCACCTCTCCAACAATTCCTGCGTCTTGCTGGCCCCACATTTTCAGCCGGAGATCTTGAAGGTCAAGGAGCACGTGCTGGGCCGCTTGCTCCAGGTCACTGTTCGCCTGTGAGGCGTGCCGCTCCATTTAGTGAACGTGTACGCCCCCCAGACCGGTGCGCAGCAAGTGCACTGCTTCGGAGTAGTGTCCGCTCTTCTGGGCTCCATCGATGTGGGCAAGTGCGTCATCCTCGGTGGGGATTTCAATTGTACCCTCGAGGTGCGGGACCGGTCGGGTCCCCCGCGAAGCCCGGCAGCGATGGAGAAGTTGCAGGACCTGGTCGGGTCCTTCGACTTGGTGGACGTCTGTCGAAATCTCCATCCCGACTCCAGCGCCTTCACGAGCGTGAGGTCTGGAGGAGGAAGGTCCAGAATCGACCGCCTTTACATTTCCCGGGCGTACGTCTCCTGCGTTCCGACGGCTTCCATGCGGCCGGTGCCGTGCACGGACCACCACCTGGTGTGAGCGGAGCTCGCTCCGCTGCGCGCGCGGGGGTGGTCCGCGTACTGGCATTTTAACAACCTGCTGCTGGAGGACGCGCGGTTCCGGGATTCGTTTCGCCGGTTCTGGGCCGACTGGAGAAGGAAGCGGGGAGGCTTCCCCTCCTTGAGGCTATGCTGGGACTTGGGCAAGGCTCACGTCCGCGTCTTCTGTCAGGAGTACGCGAAGGGGTCGACCAAGAGGCGGGAGGCTCGGGTCGGGCGATTGGAGAAAGAAGTGCTTGACCTGGAGTCCCGTCTCGGTCAAGTCGTCGAAGAAAAGAAGGGAGCGCTGAAGGACCTGCAGCTGGTCGGGTCCCGAGGCGCGTACATGAGGTCGCGGATCCAGTTCCTGCGTGACCTGGACCGCAGCTCCCCCTTCTTCTACTCGCTGGAAAAAAGACGGGGTGTCCGTAAGCAGCTCTTCGGGCTGCTGGCCGACGACGGATCTCTGGTCTCGGATCCGGAGGGCATCAGTGCGGAGGCCCGGGCCTATTACGGGGCTCTGTTCTCTTCGGATCCGTCCAGCGAGGATGCGCGCAGAGTTTTGTGGGCGGACCTGCCGAAGGTCGGCCCGGAGGGCGCCGAGAATTTAGAAGCTCCGCTAAGCCTGACGGTGTCCTTGATATGTCCCTGATGGTGAGACACCCTCTTTTAAAGCGATCCCGAATCGTGAGATTATCACTTAAAACGGATTCATGATGGAGAGACTATCTCTTTAAAAGCGCTCAGTGACGCGAAAACTCCATCTGTAAAAGGTGTCCCTGATGGAGACACTCCCTCTTTAAAAGATGCTCCTGATGGTGAGATTCTATCTTTAAATGATGTGCCTAGTAGGAAGATTCTCTTTAAAAGGAGTCTCTGATAAAAAAAACCTATCTCCTAAAAAAGACCCTTGATAGAAAGAATCTGTCTTTAAAATGTATCCTCCCTCGAGTGTGACTCACTCTTTAAAAGGGCTCCCTGATAGTAGGAAACCATCTTTAAAAGGGGTCCCTGACAGAAAGACTCGATTTCAAAGGGGACCCTGATGTTGAGACTCTTTCTTTAAAAGGGAACCCTGATGGTGAGACTCTCGCTTTAAAAGGTGTCCCTGATGATGAGACTCTCTCTTTAAAAGGGAACCCTGATGATGAGACTCTCTCTTTAAAATGTGTCCCTGTTGCGTAAACACTCTCTTTAAAATATGTCCCTGATGGTGAGACACCCTCTTTTAAAGCGATCCCTAATAGTGAGATTGTCACTTAAAACGGATTCATGATGGAGAGACTATCTCTTTAAAAGCGCTCCGTGATGCGAAAACTCCATCTGTAAAAGGGGTCCCTGATGGTGGGACTCTCTCTTTAAAAAGTGTCCCTGATGCTGAAACACCTTCTTTAAAATGGCTTCCTGATGGTGAGCCTCCCTATTTAAAAAGGGTTCTTTTTGGCGACACTTTCTTTAAAATGCCTCCCTGATAGAAAGACGCCCTGTTGAAGAGGGGTCCATGATAGAAAAACTCTCTTTAAAAGGGAACCCTGGTTGAAACATAGAAACATAGAAGATAGGAACAGGAGTAGGCCATTCAGCTAAACTAAAATTTAAACTTATTTATCTTAGTTCCAGGAGTTAATTCCCTGAAAACAAAATATAAAATCGAAACTACCTTTTAAATTCCCTCTAGCCCTAAAGGTTAGAGGAGGTGGGAGGGTGGGAGTCACTACTAGAGTCGTGTCTCGGGTTCAGCAACCGCTCCACCTATATACGGGTACCAATGAATTGGCCCCGCCCCCTGCCTTTGAAAAAGCCCGCGAAGCTCTTACCCCGCTGGGGAAAAAGGCTCCTCCTCCCCCGCTGTCGACGCTGGTCTGAGGCCTACCTGAGCCTCGGGCCTCCCTTTATTGACTCACCTCAGGCCTCTGCCGCTCCAACCAGGTCCGCTCCTCCTTCCCCGCTGCCGACCGCTCTGTGGGAGAGAGAAAGAAAGAAAGGCTCCTCCTCCCCCGCTGTCGACGCTGGAGAGACTATCTCTTTAAAAGCGGTCCCTGATTCTGAAACTCCCTCTTTAAAAGGGGTCCCTGGTGGAGAGACACTTTCATTAGAATGGGTCCCTGACAGGTAAAGTCCCTCTTAAAAGGTGCCCCTGTTGGTGAGAATCTCTCTTTAAAAGGGGTCTTTCATTGCGAGATACTCTCTTTAAAAGAGCTCCCTGCTAGAAAGACGCCCTCTTTAAAAGGGGTCCATGATAGAAAGACTCCCTCTTTAAAAGGGGTCCCTGATATAAAAACTCTCTTTAAAAGGGGACCCTAATTGAAAGACTCTCTCTTTAAAATTAGTCCTCGAGGGTGAGATTCCCTTTTTAAAAGGGGTCACTGATGGAAAGACTCCATCTTTAAAAGGGTTCACTGATGGTGAGACTCTCTCTTTATAAGGGTTCACTGATGGTGAGACTCTCTCTTTAAAAGGTGGCCCTGATGGTGAGACTCCATTTTTTTAATGGATCCCTGATGGTGACTCCATCTTTAAAAGGGTTCACTGATGGTGAGACTCTCTCTTTATAAGGGTTCACTGATGGTGAGACTCTCTCTTTAAAAGGTGGCCCTGATGCTGAGACTCCATTTTTTTAATGGATCCCTGATGGTGACTCCATCTTTAAAAGGGGGCCCTAATGGTGACACTCTCTCTTTAAAAGGGGGCCCTGATGCTGAGACTCCATTTTTCAAATGCGTAACTGATGGTAAGGCTCCCTGTTTAAAAGGGGTCCCTGATTGTTGGACTCTCTCTTTAAACGGGGTCGCTGATGTTGAGTTTCCCTCTTTAAAAGTGGTCCCTAACAGGGAGACCCTCACTTTTAAAGGGATCCCTGATAGAAAGACTCCCACTTTAAAAGGGGTCCCTGATGGTGAGACTCTCTCTTTAAAAGTGGTCCCTGATGATGAAACACACACATTAAAACGGGTCCCTGATGTTTAATCTCCCATTATAAATAGGGGTCCCTGATGGCGAAGACTCCCTGTTTAATAGGTGACCCTGATGGCGAGACTCTCTCTTAAAAGGGAGCCCTGATGGTGAGACTCCGTCTTTAACTGCGGTCCCTGATGTTGAGTCTCCCTGTTTAAAAGGTGTTGGAGACACTCGCTCTTTAAAAGGGGCCCGTGTTGGTGAGACTCTCTCTTTTAAATGGTGTGCCTAATAGGAAGATTCTCTTTCAAAGGGGTCCTGATATAAAGACTCTCTCTTTAAAAATGACCCTGGATAGAAAGACTCTCTCTTTAAAAATTGCCCTCGAGGGGTCCTGATATAAAGATTCTCTCTTAAAAAATAGCCGTTGATAGAAAGACTCTCTCTTTAAAATGTGTCTTCGAGGGGTCCTGATATAAAGACTCTCTCTTTAAAAGGGGCACCCTGATAGTAAGATTCCCTCTTTCAAAGCGGTCCCTGATGGTGACTCTCTCTTTCAAAGGGATCCCTGATAGTAAGACACCCTCTTTCAAAGGGGTCCCTGATAGCCAGATTCTCTCTTTAAAAGTGATTCCTGATGTTGAGACTATCTCCTTAAAATGTGTTCTTGATGCTGAAACACCCTCTTTAAAGGCGGTCGCTGATGGTAAGACTCCCTCTTTAAAATGGTTCCCTATTATGGAAACTCTCACTTTTAAAGGGTTCCAGATAGAAAGACCCTCTTTAAAAGGGGTCCCTGATGGTGAGTCAAACTCTTTAAAAAGGGGGCCCTAATGGTGAGATTCTCTCTTTAAAAGGGACCCTGATAGAATGGCACCGTCTTTAAAAGGAGTCCCTGATGGTGAAGACTCCCTCTTTAAAAGGGGTCCTTGATGGTGAGACTCCCACTTTAAAAGGGGTCCCTGATGGTGAGACTCCCTCTTTAAAAGGGGTCCCTGATGGTGAGACTCCCTCTTTAAAAGGGGTCCCTGATGGTGAGACACCTTTTTTAAAAGGAGCCCAGTTGGTGAGACTCCCTGTTTAAAAGGTGTCCCTGATGGAGACACTCCCTCTTTAAAAGGTGCTCCTGAGGGTGAGATTCTCTCTTTAAATGATGTGCCTAATCGGAAGATTCTCTTTAAAAGGAGTCTCTGATAAAAAAAAACCTATCTCCTAAAAAAGACCCTTGATAGAAAGAATCTCTCTTTAAAATGTGTCCTCCCTCGAGAGTGACTCACTCTTTAAAAGGGCTCACTGATAGTAGGACACCATCTTTAAAAGGGTTCCCTGACAGAAAGACTCGATTTCAAAGGGGACCCTGATGTTGAGACTCTCTCTTTAAAATAGAACCCTGATGGTGAGGCTCTCTTTTTAAAAGGGAACCCTGATGATGAGACTCTCTCTTTAAAAGGGACCCCTGATGATGAGACTCTCACTTTAAAATGTGTCCCTGTTGCGTAAACACCATCTTTAAAAGGGGTCGCTATTGGAGAGACTCCCTCTTTAAAATTGGTCTTTAAAAGGGAGAATCTACCTTTTAAGGGATCCTGACAGAAATACTCCCTCTTTAAAAGGGGTACTTGATGGTGAGATTCTCTCTTTAAAAAGGGTCCCTGATGCTGAGACTCCCTCTTTAAAAGGGATCCCTGATGGCGAGATTCTCTCTTTAAAACTGGTCCCTGCTGGAGGCACACTCTCTTTAAAATATGTCCCTGATGGTGAGACACCCTCTTTTAAAGCGATCCCTAATAGTGAGATTATCACTTAAAACGGATTCATGATGGAGAGACTATCTCATTAAAAGCGCTCCGTGATGCGAAAACTCCATCTGTAAAAGGAGTCCCTGATGGTGAGACTCTCTCTTTAAAAAGTGTCCCTAATGCTGAAACACCTTCTTTAAAATGGCTTCCTGATGGTGAGCCTCCCTATTTAAAAAGGGTTCTTGTTGGCGACACTTTCTTTAAAAGGCCACCCTGATAGAAAGACGCCCTCTTTAAGAGGGGTCCATGATAGAAAGACTCTCTTTAAAAGGGGACCCTGATTGAAACATAGAAACATAGAAGATAGGAGCAGGAGTAGGCCATTCAGCCCCTCGAGCCTGCTCCGCCATTCAATGAGATCATGGCTGATCATTCAAATTCAGTACCCTGTCCCTGCCTTCTCTCCTTATCCCTTGATCCCTTTAGCTTTGAGAAATATATCTAACTCCTTCTTGAATATATTTAATGAATTGGCATCTACTGCCTACTGTGTTAGAGAATTCCACAGGTCCACCATTCGCTGGGTGAAGAAAGACCTCCTCATCTTAGTATTAAATGGCTTACCCCTTATCCTTAGACTGTGACCCCTGGTTCTGCACTCACCGGCCATCGGGAACATCCTTTCTGCATCTAGTCTGTCTAGTCCTGTTAGAATTTTATAAGTTTCAATGAGATCCCCTCTCATTCTTCTAAACACCAGCGAGTATAAGCCCAATAGACCCAATCTCTCCTCATACGTCATTCCAGCCATCCCAAGTATCAGCCTGGTGAATCCTCGCTGCAATCCCTCCATGGCAAGAGCATCCTTCCTCAGATAAGTCGAACAAAACTGCACACAATACTCAAGATGTGGTCTCACCAAGGCCTTGTACAACTGCAGCAAGACATCATTGCTCCTCTGCTCGAAACCTTTCGCTATGAAGCCAACATACCATTTGCCTTCTAAACCGCCTGCTGCACCTGCATGCTTACCTTCAGCGACTGGTGCACAAGGATTCCCAGGTCTCGTTGGACTTCCCCTTCTCCCAATCTATTGCCATTCAGACAATAATCTGCCTTCCTGTTTTTGACACCAAAGTGGATAACCTCGCATTTATCCGCATTATATTGCATCTGCCATGATTCTGCCTACTCAACCAACCTGTCCAAATCATACTGGAGTTTCTCGGCATCCTCCTTACGGCACACGCTCCCACCCAGCTTTGTGTCGTCTGCAAACTTGGAGATATTACATCCAATTCCCTTGTCTAGATCATTAATATATATTGTGAATAGCTGGGGTCCTAGGACCGATCCCTGCGGTACCCCACTTGGAAAAGACCCCTTTTATTCCAACTCTTTGCTTTCTGTCTGTCAACCAGTTCTCTATCCAAGTCAGTACCTTACCCCAATCCCATGTGCCTTAACTTTACACGCTAATCTCTTATGCGGGACCTTTTCGAAAGCCTTCTCAAAGTCCAAATACACCACGTCCACTGGTTCTCCCTTATCTATTTGATCAGTTACATCCTCAAAAAATCCAATAGCTTCGTCAAGCATGATTTAACTTTTGTAAATCCATGTTGATTATGTGCGATCCTGTCACTTTTTTCCATGTGCTCAGCTATTACTCTAGAATTTTCCCCACTACCGATGTCAGGCTTACCGGTCTGTAATTCCCCGTTTTCTCTCTGCCACCTTTTTAAAATAGTGGGGTAACATTAGTTACACTCCAATCGATTTACCTTTTGTAAATCCATGTTGACTTTGTACGATCTTGTCACAATATTCACAAAGACATTAATGATCTAGATAAGGGAACTAAATCTAATATCTCCAAGTTTGAAGATGACACAGAGCTGGGTGGGAGCGTGTGCTGTAAGGAGGATGCCGAGAAACTCCAGGATGATTTGGACAGATTGGGTCATTGGGCAGAAGCGTGGCAGATGCAATATATAATGGATAAATGCGAGGTTATCCACTTTGTTGTCAAAAACAGAAAGGCAGACTATTATCTGAATGGCAATAGATTGGGAGAAGTGGAAGTGCAACGAGACCTGGGTGTCCTTGTGCACCAGTCGCTGAAAGTAAGCATGCAGGTGCAGCAGGCGGTGAAGAAGGCAAATGGTATGTTGGCCTTCATAGCGAAAGGGTTTGAGTAAAGGAACAGGGATGTCCTGTTGCAGTTGTACAGGGCCTTGGTGAGACCACACCTTGAGTACTGTGTGCAGTTTTGGTCGCCTTATCTGAGGAACGATGTTCTTGCCATGGAAAGTGTTCAGCGAAGATTCACAAGGCTGATACCTGGGATGGCAGGAATGACATATGAGGAGTGATTGGGTCGCTTGGGCTTATACTCGGTGGAGTATAGAAGAATGAGAGGGGATCACATCGAAACATATAAAATTCTGACAGCTCTGGACAAATTAGATGCAGGAAGAATGTTCCCGATGTTCGGAGACTCCAGAACCAGGGATCATAATCTAAGGATAACGGGTAAGCCATTTAGGACAGAAAATAGGAAGAATTTCTTCACCCAGAGAGTGGTGAACCTGTGGAATTCTCTACCACAGAAAGTAGTTGAGGCCAAGTCATTAAATATATTGAAGAATGAGTTAGTTATATTTCTTAAAGCTAAAGGTATCAAGGGATATGGGGAGAAGGCACGTACAGGGTACTCAGTTTGGATGATCAGCCTTGATCTCAACGAATGGCGGAGCAGGCTCGAGGGGCCGAATGGCCTACTCCTGCTCCTATCTGCTATGTTTCTATGTAATCCATGGGTACTGTTCCAGAGTCTATCGAAAGTTGGAAGATGACCAGCTATGCATCTACTATTTCTAGGTCCACTTGCTTAATTACCCTAGGATGTAGATTATCAGGCCCTGGGGATTTATTGGCCTTCAATCCCGTCAATTTTGCTAACACCATTTCCCTACAAATACTGATTTCTTTCAGTTCCTCCCTTTCCTTAGAACCTATGTTCCCCGACTTCTCTGGGAGGTTATTTGTGTCCTACTTTGTGCAGACAGAACCAAAGTATGTATTTAATTGGTCTGCCATTTCTTTGTTCCCCATTATAAATTCCCCTGATTCTGTCTGCAAGGGACCGACGCTTGACTTCACCAATCGTTTTCTCTTCACATATTTATAAAAGCTTTTACAGTCAGTTTTTATGTTCCTCGCAAGCTTACTCACATACTCTATTTTCCCCCTCTTAATTTATCCCTCTGTCCTTCTTTGCTGGATCCTATTCTGCTTTTACTGCTTTTTCTGGCCAAATCATATGTCCTCTCCTTGGATGTTATGCTATCCCTAATTTCCCTTCTTAGCCACGGTTGAGTCACCTTTTTGTTTTAATTTTATGCCACACTGGGATGAACACATTCTGCAGTTCATCATGCGATCTTTGAATGTTGGCCATTGCCTATCCACCGTCAACCCTTTGAGTGACATTCCCCAATCAATCCTACCCACCTCGCGCCTCATACCATCATATTTTCCTTTATTTAAATTCAGGACCTAGTCTCTGAGTGAACTACTTCACCCTCCATCTTAATGAAGATTTCTATCATATTATGATCGCTCCGACCCAAGGGGCTTCGCACAACAAGATTGCTAATTAATCCTTTCTCATTACATAATACCCAGTCTAAGATGGCCTGACCTTTAGTTGGTTCCTCGACATATTCGTACAGGAAACCATCCCGTATACATTCCAGGAATTCCTGCTCCACAGTATTCTTACTAATTTGGTTAGCCCAATCTATATGCAGATTAAAGTCACCCATGATAACTGCTGTGCTCTTATTGCACGCTTCTCTAATTTCCCTTTAAATGCCATCCCCAATCTCCGTATTACTGTTTGATGAGACTCTCTCTTTAAAATTGGTCACTGATGGTGAGACACCATCTTTAAAAGGGGTACCTGATGGTGAGACTCTCTCTTTTAAAGGAGTTCCTAATGTTAAGATAGTCTCTTTAAAAGGAGTTCCTGATGGTGAGACTTCCTCTTTGAAAGGAGTCCCTGATGGTGAGACACCCTCTTTGAAAGGAGTTCCTGATGGTGAGACTCTCTCTCTTTGAAAGGAGTCCCTGATGGTGAGACTTTCTCTTTGAAAGGAGTCCCTGATGGTGAGAGTCTCTCTCTTTGAAAGGAGTCCCTGATGTTGAGACTCCCTCTTTGAAAGGTGTCCCTGATGGTGAGACTCCTTCTTTGAATGGAGTCCCTGATGGTGAGACTCTCTCTTTGAAAGGAGTCCCTGATGGTGAGACTCTCTCTTTGAAAGGAGTCTCTGATGGTGAGACAACCTCTTTAAAAGGAGTCCCTGATGGTGAGACTCCCTCTTTGAAAGGAGTCCCTGATGGTGAGTCTCCCTCTTTGAAAGGAGTCCCGGATGGTGAGACTCTCTCTCTTTGAAAGGAGTCCCTGATGGTGAGACTCTCTCTTTTAAAGGAGTCCCTGATGGTGAGACTCCCTCTTTAAAAGGTATCCCTGATAGTAAGACTATATTTAAAAGGGCACCCTGATAGAAAAACTCCCTCTTTAAAAGTGGTCCTTGTATGAAAGACTCTCTCTTTAAAAGGCTCTCTGATGGTGAGACTACCTCTTTAAATGGGGTCCCTGATGCTGAAACTTCCTCTTTGAAAGGGCGCCTTGATGGTGAGTCTCCCTCTTTAAAAGGTTCCATAATGGCAATACTCTCTCTTTAAAAGTGGTACCTGCTAGAATGACTCTCTCTTTAAAATGGGTCCACGAGGGTGAGACGCCCTCTTTAAAAGGGTTCCCTGACGGTGAGACACTCACTTTAAAAGGGGATCCTGATGGTGAGACACCCTCTTTAAAAGGGGTCCCCGGTGGAGAGATTCCCTCATTAAAAGGGATCCCTGACAGGGGTACACCCTCTTTAAAAGGGGCCACTGATGGTGAGACCCTCTCTTTAAAAGGAATCTCTGATGCTGAAACAACTTCTTTAAAAGGTGTTTTGATTGGGAGACTCCCTCTTAAAAGGGGACCCTGAAGATGGGACTCCCACTTTAAAAGTGTTCCCTGATCGTGAGGCTCCCTCTTTAAAGGAAACCCTGCTGCTGAAACATCCTCTTTAAAAGGAGTCCCTAATGGCGAGTATCCCTCTTTAAAAGGGGTCCCTAATGGGGAGTCTTCCTCTTTAAAAGGGGTCCCTAATGGCGAGAATTCCCTCTTTAAAAGGCTCCCTGATGTTGAGACTCCCTCTTTAAAAGGGTTCCCTGATGGTGAAACTCCATTTTTAAAAAGGGACCTTGATAGAAAAACGCTATCTTGATAGAAAGGATTTCTCAATAATAGGATTCCCTGATGGTGAGACACTCTCTTTAAAATGGTTCCACGAGGGTGAGATCCCTCTTTATAAGGTGTCCCTGATGCTGAATCACCCTCTTTAAAATGGGTCCTTGATGGTGAGAGTCTCCCATTAAAATGTGGCACTGATGGAGAGACTCCATCTTTAAAAGGGTCCCTGATGTTGAGATTCCCTGTATAAAAGCAGCCCCTGATGGTGAGATAAACTATTTTAAAGGGGTCCCTGATGTTGAAACTCCCCCTTTAACAGGGGTCCCTGTTGTTGTGACTCCCTTTTTAAAAGTGTTCCCTGATGGCGAGACTCTCAATTTAACAGTGGTCAGATGGGTAGACTTTCTCTTTAAAAGGGTCCCGGATACTGAAAGAGCCTCTTTAAAAGGTGTCCCTAATGGCGAGACTCTCGCTTAAAAAGTGCTCCCTGATGGTGAGACTCCCTCTTTAAAAGGGGTCCCTGAGTGTGCGACTCTCTCTTTAAAAGGGATCTCAGATGGTCAAACTCATTCTTTAAAAGGGGATCCTGATGGTAAGACTCACTCTTTAAAAGGGCTCCCTGAGGGAAAGACTCCCTCTCTTTAAAAGGGTCTCTGACGCTGAGACGCTCTTTAAAAGGGATCCTTGAGGGTGAGACTCCCTCTTTAAAAGGGGTTCCTGATGGAGAAACTCCCTCTTTAAAAGTGGACCCTGATGTCAGACGCTCTCTTTAAAAGGTGTCCCAAATAGGAAGATTCTCTTTAAAAGATGCTTCTGAGGATGAGACACCCTCGTTAAAAGGGTTCCCTGATGGTGAGATTCTCATTAAAAGGGGTCCCTGATGCTGAAACACCCTCTTTAAAACGTGCTCTAAATGATGAGATTCACACTTTAAAAGGGGCCCCTGATGCTGAGACTCTCTCCTTAAAACGGATCCCTGCTGCTAAGGTGTTCTTGAGGGTGAAAATACCTCTTTAAAAGTGGTACCTGATGGGGAGAGTCCCTCTTTAAAAGGGGTCCCTAATGGCGAAAATCTCTCTTTAAAAGGGCCCCTGATAGATAGACTCTCTCTTTAAAATAGGTCCACTAGCGTGAGATTCCGTATTTAAAATGCGTCCCCGATGGTGAGACTCTCTCTATAAAAGGGTTCTCTGATGGTGAGACAGCCTCTTTAAAATAGATCCCTCATGGGGAGACTCTCTTCTTCAAAGGGGTCCCTGATGGCGAGACTACCTCTTTAAAAGGGGGCCCTGATGCTGAGACTCCCTCTTTAAAAGGGGTCCCTGATAGAAACATAGAAACATAGAAGATAGGAGCAGGAGTAAGCCATTCGGCCCCTCAGCCTATTCCGTCATTCAATGCTATCATGGCTGATCATCCAAATTCAGAACTCTGTCCCTGCTTTCTCTCCATATACCTTCATCCCTTTAGCCTTAAGAAATATGTCCAACTCCTTCTTGAATATATTTAATGAATTGGCCTCTACTGCCTTCTGTGGTAGTGAATTCCACAGGTTCAACATCCCCTGGGTGAAGAAATTCCTCCTGATTTCTGTCCTAAATGTTTTGCCCCTTATCCTTAGACAGTGACTCTTGGTTCTGGACTCCCCGACCATCGGGAACATCCTTCCTGCATCTAGTCTGTCCAGTCCTGTCAGAATTTTATAAGTTTCAATGCGATCCCCTCTCATTCTTCTAAACTCCAGAGAGCATACGCCCAATCGACACAATCTCTCCTCATACATCATTCCTGCCATCCCAGGTATCAGCCTGGTGAATCTTCGCTGAACTCCTTCCATGTCAAGAATCGCCTTCCTCAGATAAGGCGACCAAAACTGCACACAGTACTTAAGGTGTGGTCTCACCAAGGCCCTGTACAACTGCAGCAAGACATCCTTGTTCCTGTACTCAAACCTTCTCGCTACGATGGCCAACATACCATTTGCCTTCTTAAACGCCAGCTGCACATGCATACTTAACTTCAGCGACTGGTGCACAAGGATACCCAGGTCTCGTTGCACTTCCCCTTCTCCCGATCTATTGCCTTTCAGATATTAATCTGCCTTCCTGTTTTTGACAACAAAGTGGATAACCTCGCATTTATCCACTTTATATTGCATCTGTCATGCTTCTGCCCAATCACCCAAATCATCCTGGAGTTTCTCTGCAACCTACCCACAGCACACACGCCCACCCAGCTTTGTGTCGTCTGCAATCTTGGAGATATTACATCGAGTTCCCTTGTCGAGATCATTAATATATATTGTGAATAGCTGGGATCCAAGGACCGATCCCTGCGGTACCCCACTAGTCACTGCCTGCCACTCGGAAAAAGACCCGTTTATTCCAACTCTTTGCTTTCTGTCTGCCAAACAGTTCTCTATCCAAGTCAATACCTTGCCCCCAATCCCAAGTGCCTTAACTTTACACGGTAATCTCTTATGCGGGACCTTATCGAAAGCCTTTTGAAAGTCCAAATACACCACATTCACTGGTTCTCCATTATCTATTTTACCAGTTACATCCTCAAAAAATTCCAGTACATTAGTCACGCACGATTTACCTTTTGTAAATACATGTTGACACTGTCCGATCCTGTCACTGTTTTCCAAGTGCTCTGCTATTACATCTTTTATAATGAACTCTAGCATTTTCCCCACTACCTATGTCAGGCTGACCTGTCTGTAATTCCCCGTTTTCTCTCTACAAACTTTTTTGAACAGTGGGGTAACATTAGCTACCCTCCAATCCAAGGGTTTTGTTCTAGATTACATCGAATGTTGGAAGATAATCCGCAATGCATCTACTATTTCTAGGGCCACTTCCTTTAGTACCCTAGGATGTAAATTATCAGGCCCTGGGGATTTATCGGCCTTCAATCCCGTCAATTTCCCTAACACCATTTCCCTACAAATACTGATTTCTTTCAGTTCCTCCCTTTCATAAGACCCTATGTTCCTCGACATCTCTGGGAGGTTATTTGTGTCCTCCTTTGTGAAGACAGAACCAAAATATCTATTTAATTGGTATGCCATTTCTTTGTTCCCCATTATAAGGTCCCCTGATTCTGACTGCAAGACACCTACGCTTGACTTCACCAATCTTTTTCTCTTCAAGTATCTATAAAAGGTTTTACACACAGTTTTTATTTTCCCTGCAAGCTTCCTCTCAGATTCCATTCTCCCCGTACTAATTAATCACTTTGTCCTCCTTTGTTCAATCCTAAACTGCACCCAATCCTCACGTTTACTGCTTTTTCTGACCAATTTATATGTCCTCTCCTTGGATCTTATGCTATCCCTAATTTCCCTTGTTAGCCACGTTTGAGTCCACTTTTTTGTTTTATTCTTATGCGAAACTGGGAGGAACAAATTCTGTAGTTATTCCATGCGGTCATTGAAAATGTGTCATTGCCTATCCACCGTCAGCCCTTTGAGTGATATGCCCCAATCAATCCTACCCTTCTCGCGCCTCATACCATCGAAGTTTCCTTTATTTACATTCAGGACCCTAGTCTCTGTGTCAACTACTTAACTCTCCATCTTAATGATAATAAGACTCTCTCATTAAATGGGGTCCTTGAAGGGGATACACCATCTTTACAAGGGATCCCTGATGGTGATTCTCCCTCTTTTAAAGGGGTCTCTTATATTGAGACACCCTCTTCAAAAGTGGTCCCTGATGGAGAGACTCCCTCTATAAAGGGTGCTCCTGATGGTGAGACTCCCTCTTTAAAAGAGGACTCTGATGGTGAGACTCTCATTTAAAGGGGTCCCTGATGGCGAGATTCTCCCTTTAAAAGGGATCCCTGATGGTGAGACACCGTATTAAAAAGGGTTACTGATGGAGAGACTCCCTCTTTAAAAGGGGAGACTGATGCTGAAACACCCTCTTTAAAAGGGGTTCCTGATGGTGAGACTCCCTCTTTAAATAGGATCCCTAATAGGGAGACTCTCACATTTAAAGGGTTCCCTGATAGAAAGGCTTCCTTTTTAAAATGGGTCACTGATGATGAAAAACCCTCTTTAAAACGGGTCCCTGATGGTAAGTCTCCCACTATAAAAAGGTGCCCCTGATGGCGAGACTCTCTCTTTAAAAGGGAGCCCTGATGGAGACATTCCCTCTTTAAAACATGCCCCTGATGGTGTGACTCTCACTTTAAATGGATTGCCTAATCGGAAGATACTCTTTAAAAGGGGTCCCTGATAAAATGGCCCTTGAAAGAAAACTCACGCTTTCAAATTGGTCCTCGAGGGTGAATCCCTCTTTAAATGGGCTCCCTGATGGCGAGATTCTCTCTTTAAAAGGGGGCCCGGACGGTGAGACTCCATTTTTAAAATTGGTCCCTGATGGTGAGACTCCATTTTACAAATGGGTACCTGATGTGTGACTCCCTGTTTAAAAGGGGTCCCTGATGGCGAGTATCTCTTTAAAAGGTGTCCCTGATTGTGAGACTCTCTCTTTAAAAGGGGTCGTTTAATAATTGCTTCCATCATTTTACCCACGACCGATGTCAGGCTGACCGGTCTATAATTCCCTGCTTTCTTCCTCCCTCCTTTTTTAAAAAAGAGGGGTTACATTGGCCACCACACACTCCATCGGAACTGATCCAGAGTCTAAGGAATGTTGGAAAATGATCGTCAATGCATCCACTATTTCCAAGGCCACCTCCTTAAGTACTCTGGGATGCAGACCATCAGGCCGCGGGGATTTTTCAGCCTTCAGTCCCATCAATTTCCCCAATACCTTTTCCCGACTAATAAGGATTTCCCTCTGCTCCTCCCTCTTACCAGATCCTCTGACCCCTTTTATTTCTGGCAGGTTGTGTGTGTCCTCCACAGTAAACACCGAACCAAAGTACTTGTTCAATTGAAAAGCCATTTCCTTGTTCCCCATTACGACTTCCCCTGTTTCCGACTGCAGGGGACCTACGTTTGTTTTTACTAACCTCTTTCGTTTTACATATTTATAGAAGCTTTTGCAGTCCATTTTAATGTTCGCTGCAAGCTTCCTTTCATATTTTATTTTCCCTGCCCTAATCAAACCCTTTGTCCTCCTCTGCTGAGTTTTGAAGTTCTCCCAGTCCCCGGGTTTGCTGCTACTTCTGGCCAATTTGTATGCAACTTCCTTGGTTTTTATAATATCCCTGATTTCCCTTGTTAGCCATGGTTGAGCCACCTTCCCTTTTTTATTTTTACGCCAGCCCTTGATGTACAATTGTTGTAGTTCATCCATGCGATCTCTAAATGTCTGCCATTGCCCTTCCACTGATAGCCCCTTAAATATCGCTTGCCAATTTAACCTCACCAATTCACGCCTCATACCCTCAAAGTTGCCCTTAGTTAAGTTCTGGACCATGGTCTCTGACTTAACTGTTTCCTTCTCCATCCTAATGTAGAACTACACCATACTATGGTCAGTCTACCCCAGGGGGCCTCGTACCAAAAGATTGCTGATTAGTCCTTCCTCATTACACAACACCCAGTCCAGGATGGCCTCCCCTCGAGTTGGTTCCTCAACATATTGGTTTAGGAAACCATCCCTTAAACACTCCAGGAAATCCTCCTCCACCGTATTGCTTCCAGTTTGAGTAGCCCAATCTATATGCATATTAATGTCACCCATGATAACTGCCGTGCCTTTTTTGCACGCACCTCTGATTTACTGTTTCATACCCTCCCCCACCTCACTACTGCTGTTTGGAGGTCTGTACACAACTCCCACTAACGTTTTCTGCCCTTTGGTGTTCTGCAGCTCAACCCATATTGATTCCACATCCTCCAAGCTGATGTCCTTCCTAGCTATTGCATTAATCTCCTCTTTAACCAGCAATGCTACCCCACCCCCATTTCCTTTTATTCTATCCTTTCTGAATGTTGAATACCCCTGGATGTTCAGTTCCCAGCCTTGATTGTTCTGGAGCCACGTCTCTGTAATCCCAATCACATCGTATCTGTTAGCATTTATTTGCACAGTCAATTCATCCACCTTATTACGGATACTCCTTGCATTAAGACACAGAGCCTTTAGGCTTATTTTATTAACATCCTTTGTCCTTTTAGACTTATGATTTAGTATGGCCCTTTGTGTTTCTTGCCTTTGTTTACTCGGCCTTCCCCTATTGTTTCTCACCCTTCTAACATTTGTTTCTGACTGCATATTACTTCCCCCTGTTTCTCTACATAGGTTCCCCTTCCCCTGCCATATTAGTTTAAATCCTCCCGAACTGCTTTAGCAAATATTACCCCGAGGACATCGGTTCTAGTCCTGCCCAAGTGCAGACCGTCCCTTTTGTACAGGTCCCAATTCCCCCTTTACTGGTTCCAATGCCTCAGGAATTTGAATCCCTCCCTCCTGCACCACTGTTCAAGCCACGTATTCTATCTCACTATCCTGTTCTCTCTATTCTGATTAGCACGTGGCCCTGGTAGCAATCCAGAGATTACTACCTTAGAGGTCCTACTTTATAATTTAGCTCCTAGCTCCCTAAATTCTGCTTGTAGGACCTCTTCCCGCTTTTTACCTATATCGTTGGTACCTACATGCACCACGACAGCTCGCTGTTCACCCTCCCTCTTCAGAATGTTCTGCAGCCGCTCCGAGACATCCTTGAACCTTGCACCAGGGAGGCAACATACAATCCTGGAATCTCGGTTGCGGCCACAGAAACTCCTGTCCATTCCCCCTACAATTGAGTCCCCTATCACTATAGCCCTACCACTCTTTTTCCCGCCCTGCTGTGCAGCAGAGCCAGCCATGGTGCCATGAACCTGGCTGCTGGTGCCTTCCCCTGGTAGGCCATCTCCCCCAACAGTATGAAAATGGCATACCTGTTTTGGAGGGAGATGACCACAGGAAACTCCTGCACTTCCTTCCTGATATTGCCCTGCTTCTTGGTCACCCATACACTGTCTGTCCTAGCCTTTACCTGCGGTGTGGACAACTCACTAAATGAGCGATTCACCGAGTTCTCGGCATCGTGCATGCTCCAGAGTGAGTCCACCCGCAGCTCCAGCACCGCCATGCGGGCTGTCAGGAGCTGCAGCTGGACACACTTGCCGCACACGTAGTTGTCAGGGACACTGGAAGTGTCCCTGGTTTCCCACATGGCACAGGAGGAGCATGAAACGGGTCCGAGACTTCCTGTCATGACTTAACCCTTATGTTACTTTATTACTAAAATTTAAACTTATTTATCTTAGGTCCAGGAGTTAAGTCCCTGAAAACAAAATATAAAATCGAACCTGCCTTTTAAATTCCCTCTACCCCTAAAGGTTAGAGGAGGTGGGAGGCTGGGATTCACTACTAGTGTAGTGTCTCGGGTTTAGCAACCGCTCCACCTATATACGGGTACCAATGAATTGGCACCGCCCCCTGCCTTTGAAAAAGCCCACGAAGCTCTTACCCCGCTGGGGAAAAAGGCTCCTCCTCCCCCGCTGTCGAAGCTGGTCTGAGGCCTACCTGAGCCTCGGGCCTCACTTTATTGACTCACCTCAGGCCTCTGCCGCTCCATCCTGGTCCGCTCCTCCTACCCCGCTGCCGACCGCTCTGTGGGAGAGAGAAAGAAAGAAAGGCTCCTCATCCCCCGCTGTCGACGCTGGAGAGACTATCTCTTTAAAAGCGGTCCCTGATTCTGAAACTCCCTCTTTAAAAGGGGTCCCTGGTGGAGAGACACTTTCTTTAGAATGGGTCCCGGACAGGTAAAGTCCCTCTTAAAAGATGCCCCTGTTGGTGAGAATCTCTCTTTAAAAGGGGTCTCTGATGGTGAGACTCTCTCTTTAAAAGGCGTCCCTGATGATGGAGACTCTCTCTTTAAACGGGGTACCTGATGGTGAGATTCTCTCTTTAAAAGGGGTCCATGATGGTGAGACTCTCTCTTTAAAAGGTAGCCCAAATGGTGAGACAACATTTTTTAAATGGATCCCTGATGGTGACTCCATCTTTAAAAGGGGTCCCTACTGTTGAGACTCCCTCTTTAAAAGGGGGCCCTAATGGTGAGACTCTCTCTTTAAAAGGGGGCCCTGATGGTGAGACTCAATTTTTTCAAATACGTACCTGAAGGTAAGGCTCCCTGTTTAAAAGGGGTCCCTGATTGTGGGACTCTCTCTTTAAACGGGGTCGCTGATGTTGAGTTTCCCTCTTTAAATGGGGTCCCTAACAGGGAGACTCTCACTTTTAAAGGGATCCCTGATAGAAAGACTCTCTCTTTAAAAGTGGTCCCTGATGATGAAACACACACTTTAAAACGGGTCCCTGATGTTTAATCTCCCATTATAAATAGGGGTCCCTGATGGCGAAGACTCCCTGTTTAAAAGGTGACCCTGATGGAGAGACTCTCTCTTAAAAGGGAGCCCTGATGGTGAGACTCCGTCTTTAACTGCGGTCCCTGGTGTTGAGTCTCCCTGTTTAAAAGGTGTTGGAGACACTCGCTCTTTAAAATTGGCCCCTGTTGGTGAGACTCTCTCTTTTAAATGGTGTGCCTAATAGGAAGATTTTCTTTCAAAGGGGACCTGATATAAAGACTCTCTCTTTAAAAATGACCCTGGATAGAAAGACTCTCTCTTTAAAATGTGTCCTCGAGGGGTCCTGATATAAAGATTCTCTCTTAAAAAATAGTTGTTGATAGAAAGGCTCTCTCTTTAAAATGTGTCCTCGAGGGGTCTTGATATAAAGATTCTCTCTTAAAAAATATCCGTTGATAGTAAGATTCCCTCTTTCAAAGGGGTCCCTGATGGTGACTCTCTCTTTCAAAGGGGTCCCTGATAGTAAGACTCCCTCTTTCAAAGGGGTCCCTGATAGCCAGATTCTCTCTTTAAAGGTGATTCATGATGTTGAGACTATCTCCTTAAAATGTGTTCTTGATGCTGAAACACCCTCTTTAAAGGCGGTCGCTGATGGTAAGATTCCCTCTTTAAAATGGTTCCCTATTATGGAAACTCTCACTTTTAAAGGGTTCCTGATAGAAAGACCCTCTGTAAAAGGGGTCCCTGATGGTGAGTCAAACTCTTTAAAATGGGGCCCTAATGGTGAGATTCTCTCTTTAAAAGGGACCCTGATAGAATGGCAACGTCTTTAAAACGAGTCCCTGATGGTGAAGACTCCCTCTTTAAAAGGGGTCCCTGATGGTGAGACTCCCTCTTTAAAAGGGGTCCCTGATGGTGAGACTCCCTCTTTAAAAGGGGTCCTTGATGGTGAGACTCCCTCTTTAAAAAGGGTCCCTGATGGTGAGACACCTTTTTGAAAAGGAGCCCAGTTGGTGAGAGTCCCTGTTTAAAAGGTGTCCCTGATGGAGACACTCCCTCTTTAAAAGGTGCTCCTGATGGTGAGATTCTCTCTTTAAATGATGTGCCTAATAGGAAGATTCCCTTTAAAAGGAGTCTCTGATAAAAAAAAACTATCTCCTAAAAAAGAACCTTGATAGAAAGAATCTCTCTTTAAAATGTGTCCTCCCTCGAGAGTGACTCACTCTTTAAAAGGGCTCCCTGATAGTAGGACACCATCTTTAAAAGGGGTCCCTGAAAGAAAGAGTCGATTTCAAAGGGGACCCTGATGTTGAGACTCTCTCTTTAAAAGGGAACCCTGATGGTGAGGCTCTCTCTTTAAAAGGGAACCCTGATGGTGAGACTCTCTCTTTAAAAGGGGTCCCTGATTATGAGTCTCTCTCTTTAAAAGGGAACCCTGATGATGAGACTCTCTCTTTAAAATGTGTCCCTGTTGCGTAAACACCCTCTTTAAAAGTGGTCGCTGTTGGTGAGACTCCCTCTGTAAAATTGGTCGTTAAAAAAGGAGAATCTCCCTTTTAAGGGATCCTGACAGAAATACTCCCTCTTTAAAAGGGGTACTTGATGGTGACAGTCTCTCTTTAAAAAGGGTCCCTGATGCTGAGACTGCCCTCTTTAAAAGGGATCCCTGATGGCGAGATTCTCTCTTTAAAAGTGGTCCCTGCTGGAGGCACACTCTCTTTAAAATATTTCCCTGATGGTGAGACACCCTCTTTTAAAGCGATCCCTAATAGTGAGATTGTCACTTAAAACGGATTCATGATGGAGCGACTATCTCTTTAAAAGCGCTCCGTGATGCGAAAACTCCATCTGTAAAAGCGGTCCCTGATGGTGCGACTCTCTCTTTAAAAAGTGTCCCTGATGCTGAAACACCTTCTTTAAAATGGCTTCCTGATGATGAGCCTCCCTATTTAAAAAGGGTTCTTGTTGGCGACACTTTCTTTAAAATGCCTCCCTGATAGAAAGACGCCCTCTTTAAGAGGGGTCCATGATAGAAAGACTCTCTTTAAAAGGGAACCCTGATTGAAACAGAGAAACATAGAAGATCGGAGCAGGAGTAGGCCATTCAGCTAAACTCAAATTTAAATTTATTTATCTTAGTTCCAGGAGTTAAGTCCCTGAAAACAAAATATAAAATCGAACCTACCTTTTAAATTCCCTCTACCCCTAAAGGTGAGAGGAGGTGGGAGGGTGGGAGTCATTACTAGTGTAGTGTCTCGGGTTGAGCAACCGCTCCACCTATATACGGGTACCAATGAATTGGCCCCGCCCCCTGCCTTTGAAAAAGCCCGCGAAGCTCTTATCCCGCTGGGGAAAAAGGCTCCTCCTCCCCCGCTGTCGACGCTGGTCTGAGGCCTACCTGAGCCTCGGGCCTCCCTTTATTGACTCACCTCAGGCCTCTGCCGCTCCAACCAGGTCCGCTCCTCCTTCCCCGCTGCCGACCGCTCTGTGGGAGAGAGAAAGAAAGAAAGCTTCCTCCTCCCCCGCTGTCGACGCTGGAGAGACTATCTCTTTAAAAGCGGTCCCTGATTCTGAAACTCCCTCTTTAAAATGGGTCCCTGGTGGAGAGACACTTTCATTAGAATGGGTCCCTGACAGGTAAAGTCCCTCTTAAAAGGTGCCCCTGTTGGTGAGAATCTCTCTTTAAAAGGGGTCTTTCATGGCGAGATTCTCTCTTTAAAAGAGCTCCCTGCTAGAAAGACGCCCTCTTTAAAAGGGGTCCATGATAGAAAGACTCCCTCTTTAAAAGGGGTCCCTGATATAAAAACTCTCTTTAAAAGGGGACCCTAATTGAAAGACTATCTCTTTAAAATTAGTCCTCGAGGGTGAGATTCCCTTTTTAAAAGGGGTCACTGATAGAAAGACTCCATCTTTAAAAGGGTTCACTGATGGTGAGACTCTCTCTTTAAAAGGTGGCCCTGATGGTGAGACTCCATTTTTTAAATGGATCCCTGATGGTGACTCCATCTTTAAAAGGGGTCCCTAATGTTGAGACTCTCTCTTTAAAAGGAGGCCCTAATGGTGAGACTCGCTCTTTAAAAGGGGGCCCTAATGGTGAGAATCTCTCTTTAAAAGGGGGCCCTAATGGTGAGACTCTCTCTTTAAAAGGCGGCCCTGATGGTGAGACTCCATTTTTCAAATGCGTACCTAATGGTAAGGCTCCCTGTTTAAAAGGGGTCCCTGACTGTGGGACTCTCTCTTTAAACGGGGTCGCTGATTTTGAGTTTCCCTCTTTAAAAGGGGACCCTGACAGGGAGACTCTCACTTTTAAAGCGAACCCTGATAGAAAGACTCCCACTTTAAAAGTGGTCCCTCCTTGAACCCGAATCACTGAAAGTTAACATGCAGGTAGAGAAAGCAATGAGGAAAGCAATGATATGTCGGCCATTATTACAAGAGGATTTGAGTACAAGAGTAAAAACGTTGTGCTGGAATTATATAGTGCCCCGGTTAGACCAAAGCTGGAGTATTGTGTACAGTTTTGGTCTTCTTAACTAAGGAAGGATATACTTGCCATATAGAGAGTGCAACGAAGGTTCACCAGACCGGTTCCCTGGATGGGGGGATTGTCCTATGAGGAGAGATTGAGTAGACTGGGCCTATTCTCTCTGGAGTTTAGAAGAATGAGAGGTGACCTCATGGAAACATACAAAATTCTTTCAGAGCTTGACAGGGTAAATGCAGGGTGGATGATTCCCCTGGCTGGGAGTCCAGAACTAAGGGTCACATTCTCAGAATAAAGGGTCGGCCATTTGTGACTGAGATGAAAAGAAATTCCTTCAATCAGAGGGTAGTGAATCGTTGATATTCTATACCCAGAGGGCTGTGAGTTGAGTATAATCAAGACAGAGATCGATAGATTATTCAATATTAAGGGAATCAAGGGTTTTGGGATAGTTCAGGAAAGAAGAGATGAGGTAACAGATCAGCCATTATCTTATTGAATGGCGGAGCAAGCGCGGAGAGTCAAATGGCCTAGTCCTGCTCTATTTCTTATGTTCTTATGTTATGTTAATTAGATAGATAGAAAGTGGTCCTATTCGCGGAAGAGTCTAGAACCAAAGGACACAGAGTTAGGTTGATTTGCAGAAGAACCAAAGTTGAAATGAGGAAAACCTTTTTTCATGCAGCGAGTGGTTAGGATTTGGAATTCACTGCTTGAAAGGCTTTGGAGGCAATTTCAATCATGGCTTTCTGAAGGGAATTGGATAAAGCCCTGAAGGAAAACATTTGCAAGGCTACGGGGAAAGGGCGGGGGAGTGGAACTAGCTGAAGTGGTCTTGCAGAGACCCAGCACAGGCTCGACGGGCCGACTTACCTCCTTCTTTGTACTAACCATTCTATGATACTATGAATCTATGATTTATCTCATTGCTTAATATTATAAGCGTTATCCTTTGATTAATTGTTACCAACCCTTTGCTCCTTTCATGTTTTATTCCCCTCGGTAAAGCACAGTGCCATGTTTGTCTGGGTAACGTAATTCTTTAGAAACAACTTGTTCATGTTCTTGTTCTAGATTCAGGCAGCAGAGAATGCACGGGGAATGAGATTCCTAACTGAGGTCGGTCAGTGTAATCTAGGCGGCCCAGGGATTGAAATTCCTGGACTGAGGTGGGAGCAGTGTAATCTAGGCGGCACAGGGATTGAAATTCCTGGACTGAGGTGGTAGCAATGTAATCAAGACTGCCTGGGGATTGAAATTCCTGGACTGAGGCCGGAGCAGTGTAATCTCGGCGGCAAAGGATTAAAATTCCTGGATTGAGGCCGGAGGAGTGTAATGTAGGCGGCCCAGGGATTGAAATTCCTGGACTGAGGCAGGAGGTAATCCAGACGGTCCAGGGATTGAAATTCCTGGACTGAGGCGGGAGCAGTGTAATCTAGGCGGCCCAGGGATTGAAATTCCTGGACTAAGGCCGAAGCAGTGTAATCTAGGCGGCCCAGGGACTGAAATTCCTGGACTGAGGCCGGAACAGTATAATCTCGGCGGCCCAGGGATTGAAATTCCTGGACTGGGGCAGGAGCAGAGTCGTGTAGGCGAGCCCCATTGTTCCATGACTGGGTTCATTCTAAGATCCCTCTGTTTAGGAACATTTATTTATGGTGAATGATTTTACCCGGACGGCCTGGGATGGAATAATTCAGAGATCAAGTTTGGGGCAATCCCGCTTTGTTCTTCTTTTATTCATCCTTTTTTCCTGTCACTTCCTCGTCTTCTGTTCTCAGTTTTAGTTCAATACAGGAAGAGAATCTCCGTTCTCCCTATTCTGTCCTCGCCATTTGATGGGCGGGTGAAATATTTCACATTCGCTCACCTTTAATTTAAAGCTGTGAACAATAAGATGAGCTAGAGTGTGATGCAGTAAAGTGTTGTTGTGACAATGGTTCAATGAGTCTGTTTGTTCAATGACTGTAATTAAGGCCATTTACAGTGATGCCTAATGATGTAACTCGGGGATTTCTCTCTGCTCTAGATAAGGAGCACCCTTCACTGTTTCACCTCACACCATCAGCGCGTTGCCTCCAGTTTATATCCCACAAGTCACTCACAGAAGTGATATCATGGTTGTGCCCCCCGCCCCACTACTTCCAGATAATTATCGTGAAGAATTGCGGATAATTGAAATAATTTACGATATACAATGTATCTACTTTCCCCTCCTCGCTGCTGTTGGTGTTCCGAGTAAGTATCTCGATCCAGAGATTAATTCTATAAACCATGTTACACAGCGGTATTATTCTTGCTATTTAACGTGGTATACTCAATTATTAATGGTATTCTGTGTTACAAATTGTTGGACGATTGTCAACGCTTGGGTTGTTATATAAAAATACTGTCACGTGCTTTGTGCAGTTGGTGTTCCTGGTAATCTCTATATCCAATAATTAATTCTGTCAATCGTTTCCATCTTTTTTACTGTTCGTGTCATTTACTCCCGCCTCCCCCGCACTGGCTGCTGTTGGTGTCCCTGGTAAGTGTCTCTATCCTGTTATTAATTATGTAAATGTTGCTTAACTGTATTTTTCTTCTTGCCATTCGCTATCCCATCCGCGCTGCTGTCGGCTATTGATTCTGTGCATGATGCGGTGTTAACAAGCTTCAAATACTCTGCATTCAACTCAAGCAATGATACTGGACGAGACTCTTTATTTAAAGAATTTCAGTCTGCTATCGACACTGAACATTTGTAACAGAACAGAAGAATCTTTTCTTGGTTTAGGATTTTTTCACCGAATGGCGAAAGGTCATCGACCAAACACGTTAACTCTGATTCTCTCTCATAGATGCTGCCTGACCTGCTGATTATTTCCAACATTTACTTTTTTCATTTCAGATTTTCAGCATCCGCAGTATTTTGCTTTTGTTTTCACCTAATTCTTGGTATGTTCACTTACACAGAGTCACAGGAACAAATCCTGGCAGATCACATACACTTCTTTAAATGTCTGAAAGATCCGCTAATCATTCCGTTCCAGTCAGTGGTCACTTTCCCACCTTTTTGAGTTCTGCATTATTGGCACTGCTACTGATGTTCAGAATAGGTTTACGAGGAAAATTCACATTTCACACATTTTCTTTCTGCCAGATTTCAATAATTTTATTTCCAAACTTTGTTTTGAATTTACAATTGGATGCCATGCCCATCTGTCACAGTTCAGTCGATCTCTCAGTGAGACCCAGATTGATTCTCTATTGCCTCCTGCTGTACTTCAGGATAATCAATCCCATCTGATTGTAACTGAAGTACTGAGGATAAGAAAAATCCTCTGAACTTCCTCGTCAATATTCTTTACACAAGTTGGGAACCAACAGGTGAAAAAGTACAAGGATAATTTTCTTCCATTTGTGTTCAGGTACTTAACAAATGCAATCAGCAGCACTTTGCCTGTGCGATATGTCGTCTGATTGTACTATGTTTCCATTTGCATATTACATCCGTTCATTTTAAATATAACTGCCTGTAAATATTACATGTCAAGGGAAGCTGTTTCTGTATTTTGCTGTTGCATTGATTTTCAGTTCTAAATAAAATGAATATTCTAACCAGGAGCAGGAATCCAAGCGTGATTTCCACCTCGCTAACACAGGGGCAGAGAAGCGAAATGCACCGCTCCAAATGCTGACAAATCCTGGGACACGAAGTATTCCTGAGAGGCTCTGATCCTTTGTATCCCTGGTACCTCGGGCGGTGCTTTCATCTGCAGGTTTGAAGGTAGATCCAGCATTTAACCTCTAATTGATCAAACATCTGTAACTTTCATGTTGTATTTATTCCCATTTCATTAATTGGTGAATTATTCTTACAATAATCCCCGTATTCAGCTATACATTGATAATATAATTAGATTATATCTTTGAATACCTTTAAAGAGATACAGATTTCACACCGAATTCCACCAAACTGCTGCGTTTGCTCCCACACTGATTTATAATTCCCCTGTTTGTTTCCCTTCCTCACAGTTAACTTAGTGACGATTGTGATCCTGTCTCGGGGAAAGTGCGGTCTCTCCAAATGTGTCACTCGCTACCTGGTGGCCATGGCATCGGCAGATCTACTTGTCGTTATCCTCGATTTGATATTGAGGCAGATTCAGATTGTTTATCAGGAACAGTTTTTTTATTTTGTGCAGTCTATCCCCGTGTGTAATATACACGCCGTCCTGCTTTATGCAGCCACAGACTGTTCTGTCTGGTTTACCGTCACTTTCACCTTTGATCGATTTGTGGCCATTTGTTGCCAGAAGCTGAAATCTAAATATTGCACCGAGAAAACCGCGGCTGTGGTTCTGGGAACAGTGACTGTGCTGAGCTGTTTAAAGAACATCACCTGGTATTTTATGATGACTGGTAAATACGTGCTTACGAACAGTCCCTGGTTTTGTGATGTAACATTCGATGTTATGTTTTCACGGGTCTGGGCAACAATCGAACTCTTCATTATATTCTCAGCCCGTGTGTCCCATTTGTGCTGATTCTGCTGCTCAATGCTTTAACCGTCAGACATATTTTAGTGGCCAGCCGAGCCCGCAGGAGACTCCGGTGTCTCGGCAGTGGGGAGAGTCCCAAGGATCCAGAGATGGAGAGCCGAAGGAAATCCACAATTTTACTGTTTGTTATCTCGGGAAATTTCATACTCTTATGGGTAATCTTCATGGTGTATTCTGTATGGAATCGGATGCGGCATTTGGGGTATCAGTTTGTATGTCTACCTATTTATGTAGAAGAAATAGGATTCGCGCTCGAGCTCCTGAGTTGCTGCACAAACACTTGTATTTATGCCGTGACCCAAACTCGGTTCAGAGAGCAGTTGAAGAATGTGGTGAAATATCCCTTTACTCTAACAGTAACATTCATTAAATGATGAGAAGAACGTTCCAGCATCAGAACTCAATCCCGCCGTATATTCTGTCCAACACACGGTGCCAGTAATATATGTTAATATTAACACACTCACGAACACACTGTGTGCATCATAACCAAACGCCAGAGACACCCTGTGAACTGTAAACCTTCCCACTGCCCTCGGGAATATTTACACTCTGACAGAGACCACAGGGTAATATTAACGCAGTTCTCTGAGACAGTGATCAAAAAACCCCTCCCACAGACCCTTGGCGCATATTTACAATAGAGGGAGATTTTCCCCCTCTAAATCTAAACTCAGTCGCCGTGCTGAATATGCTGCACACATTAGAACACGACTAGAGACATTATTTTTGTAATAAATTTTCCCACAAATCAAAAATAAATAATAACACACGAATAGAGAAACATTTTTCATAGAAACACTGTAAGAATTTCTCACTTCCGTCTGGCCTGCCTCACCTCTCCCTCTCTCACACTGACTCATTATCTCGCCTGTCCTCTCTCTCACTCTTTCTCTCTCTCTCACCATCACTCACTCACATACAATCTCGCCTGGCCTACCTCATCTCTCTCTCTCTCTCTCTCTCTCTCTCGCCTGGCCTATATCCCCTCTCTCTCTCCTTCTCACCGGGCCTACCTCACCTCTCTCTCTCTCTCTCTCTCTCTCTATCCCTCAACTGGGCTACCTAGCCTCTCTCTCTCACTCACTCACATACTGTCTCGCCTGGCCTACCTCACCTCTCTCTATTCTCTCTCTCAATCTATCTCTCACCTGGGCTACCTAGCCTCTCTCTCTCACTCACTCACATACTGTCTCGGCCGTCCTTCCTCATCTCTCTCGCTCCTTCTCGCCTGGCCTACCTCACCTCTCTCTCTCTCTCTCTCTGTCTCTCGCCTGGCCTACATCCCCTCTCTCTTTCCTTCTCACCGGGCCGACCATCTCTCTCTCTCTCTAACTCTCTCTCTCTCTAACTCTCACTTGGGCTACCTAGCCTCTCTCTCTCACTCACTCACATACTGTCTACCTCACCTCTTCTCTCTCTCTCTCTATCTATCTATCTCTCACCCGGGCTACCTAGCCTCTCTCTCTTACTCACTCACATACTGTTTCTCCTGGCCTACCTCAACTCTCTCTCTCTCTCTCTCTCGCCTGGCCTACCTCACATCTCTCTCTCTCTCTCAGCTGGAGTGCGAGTTGGAGACAATCCGACACATAAAGGAGGGGGAGGAATTTCTGGACAGTTTTATCCACGATACAGTCACACCCCAGAGGAAAGCACAGGTTCAGGAAAGGGACGGTGTGACTGTTAGGGAGAAGGGTAGTGGGGATTTAGAAAGGTTGAGAAGGAGGTCACGCAGACATTGGTCCTGTCCAACAGGTACGATGTAATCGCTACCTGTAAGGAGAATGAGAAAGATAGCAGGGAGGACTGCCACAATGCAGACCAAGGTATCGTGGCTCAGAAGGATAGAGATAAAAGATAATAAACGATCAATCGCACTTAAAGGCGGAGTCTACAGACCATCTAATAGTGGAAGGGAGGTGGAGGAAGAAAAAGGCAAACAGATTATGGAAATAAATAAAACACAAAGAATAATAATCACGGGGGATTTCAAATCCCACGATATTAATTGGACAGAAGAATGAGGTAAAGGGGATAAGGGAATGGAGTTCCTACAATGTGTACAGGACTCCTTTCTAACCCAATATGCAAAAAACTCAACAAGGGAGGATTCGCTATTGGATCTAGTAATGGGGAATGAACCAGAGCAGATAAGTGAAGTAAATGTATGGGAACATACAGACGATAGTGACATAATATAATACGCTTTAAGATGATAATTGACAAGGGCATAAGTATGACGAAAACCAAGTTAATAGATTGGAGAAAAGTTGATTTTGATTACTATGAACAGAACTTGGGGGAAAAAGATGGGCAACATCATTGGCAATCAACGATGTAGAACAGCAATGAGAAACATTTAAGACGGTGTTCAACAGAGTGTAGGAGAAATATATTCCACTGAAAGGAAAGAAACAACTAAACAATAATGAGACTACATGGATGAAAAAACCATAAGTGAAAAATTGAGGGTAAGGAAAGTGGCAACATTAAATACATAGACAGCAGGGGAGTGCACGATAAGGGAGAATATGAAAAGATTTGGGGAGATGACAAAAAAACAATTCGGGAGGTAATGAGGAATTATGAAATTAAATTATCAAGGAACATAAAACAAAATAGTAAAATATTTTATAGGCACATCAATAAAAATGGAAGGTTGGGATGAGAATAGGATCATTAAGAGAAAGAAAGGGTATATTTAATAATTCGCTGGAAAAAGGTGTAGTGCCACAGCACTGGCGGATAGCTAACTTAATATCGATTTTAAGAAGGGGAATAGAACATGTCCACGGACTTATAGATCAGTTAGCTTAACTTCGGTGTTATGAACAATAATGGAAACTTTACGAAAGGAGAAAATAGAAGAATATCTAGAAACCAAAATATATATTAATTAATAGTCTGCATGTATTTTAAAAGGGAGAGTCTAGCTTGACCAACCTCTTTGAATTTTTTGAAGAGGTAACAGAGAGAGTAAGAAAGACTTGCATTTATGTAGCGCCTCTCACGACCACCGGACGTCTCAAAGCGCTTTAAAGCCAATGAAGTACTTTTGAAGTGCAGTCAATGTTGTAATGTGGGGAATGCGGCAGCCAATTTGCGCACAGCAAGCTCCAACAAACAGCAATGTGATAATGACCAGATCATCTGTTTTTGTTATTTTGGTTGAGGGATAAATATTGACCTGGACACCGGGGATAACTCCCCTGCTCTTCTCGAAATATTGCCATGGGATCTTTTACGTCCACCTGAGAGAGCAGAAGTGGCCTCGGTTAAATGTCTCATCTGACAGACGGCACCTCCGACATTGCAGCACTCCGTCAGCACTGCACTGGAGTGTCAGCCTAGATTTTTGAGCTCAAGTCCCTGGAGTGGGACTCTGAACCCACAACCTTATGATTCAAGGCGAGTGTGCTACCAACTGAGCCACAGCTGACCGAGTAGACAATGGTAATGCAGTAGAGGTAATGTATCTGGATTTTCAAAAGGCCTTCGATAAGGTACCCCATAATATACTAATGAACAATGTCAGAGAATGCGGAGACAGGGGACAAGTGGTAGAATGGATTGCAGGCTGGCTGCAGGACAGAAAGCAGAGAGTTCCATTAAAGGGCAGCTTATTCACCGTGGCAGAATTTGGATAGTGGTGTTCCACAAGGATCAGTACTGCGACCTCTGCTGTTCTCAATTTACATTAACGATGTAGACTTAGGAATCTAAAACACAATTTCTAAATTTGCGGATGAAACCAAATTGGAGCGGGTAATACTGAGGAGGAATGCAAGGAATTACAGGAGGCCGTTAATAAACTTGCAGAATGGGCATATAATTGGCAAATAAATTATAACACAGATAAATGTGAAGTATTACATTTTGATACGAAGATTGGAAGGTCACTTATCACTTGGATGGTGCGTGTCTAGGTGCGACGGTCACCCGGTCCCTCTCTGCCAGCACACCCTTAAGCTGTGGGGTGTTCACCTCCCGAGACGTGCTATCCACGTAGCTATCAGCCTCGCAGATGCACAGCAGTGACTGCAGCCGCCGCTCAAGCTCCGTAACCCAGTGCTCGAGCTGCTGTCGCTGGCGAAAGTTACCGCACATGTGGTCGTCCACACCACGGGAGGTGTCCTGGACTTTCCACATAGCACTGGATGTGCATTCCACGGGTGTGAGCTGCCCTGCCATACCTGTAATTAACAGACTATTTATTAACCTAAATGGACACAGTTTGGGCAATTGCGAATTGTACCTTCAACTCCGGTAGAAATGTCACAATGGAAAAGATTGACTGTTCTAGGTGGGGCTCGGATTCTCAACCTCGGCATTTTGCGAGCCTGTGCTGTACCACAAGTACCGCGCACTAACCGATTTCGCCACTAGGGCCGCACACAAACAATGCGAGGCATAAGTGCTCATTTACTTGCTCATTTCAGGTTGTCCAATTGTGCGGGGGCAGGGGCATTTGTTAATGTTGTTTAATTGAGGAGCATTGGCTGGGGTTATATGATAGAGTGCAGCAGCAGTTACTCTCAGGTGTTTGCGAGCTGGTGAATTTACCAAAGGTTGCAACAGATTCCTGGCGTCATATGCAATGGACATGTTTAGTGAACTCCTTCCTAAAGGGAACGGATGAAAATTCATCACAAGCAAAAGACAAATACCTTTTAACGTCGGGCCTATGACTCGGTTACCATGTTAGTATTTCGGTCATAAGAACATAAGACATATGACGTTGGTGCAAGAGTAGGTCATTTGGCCCCTCGAGCTTGCTGCGCCATTCAATAATATCATGGCTGATCTGATCTTGGCCTCAACTGCACTTCTCTGCCCGCACCCCATAACCCTTGAATCCCTTGCCATTCAAAAATCTGTCTATCTCCACCTTAAATATATTCAATGGCCCAGCCACCACAGCTCTCTGGGGAAGAGCATTCTAAAGATTCACGATCCTCTGAGTGAAGAAATTCCTCCTCATTTCCATTTTAAATGTGTGCCCTCTTATTCTGAAATTATACCCCATAGCTCTAGATTCCCCCACGAGGGGAAACATCCTCTCTGCATCTACCCTGTCATGCCGCTGCATAATCTTATATGTTTCATTAAGATACCCTCTCATTCTTCTGAACTCCAATGAGTATAGGCCCAACCTGCTCAAACTTTCTTCATAAGACAACCCCTCATCTCAAGAATCAACCTCGTGAACCATCTCTGATCTGTCTCCAATGCAAGTATATCTTCGTTAAATAAGGAGACCAAAACTGTACGCAGTACTCCAGGTGTGGTCTCACCAAAGCCCTGTACAGTTGTAATAGGACTTCCCTACATTTATACTCCATTGCCTTTGCAATAAAAGCCAACATTCCATTTGCCTTCCTTATTACTTGCTATACCTGCATGCTAACTTTTGGTGATTCATGTACAAGGACCACCAGATCCCTCTGTACGTCAGCATTTTGTAATCACTGCCCATTTAAATAATAATTTGCTTTTTTATTTTTCCTACCAATGTGGATAACCTCGCATTATCCCACATTATACTCCATCTGCCAGATGTTTTCCCACTCACTTAGCCTATCTATAAATCTTTGGAGATTATTTGCGTACTCCACACAATTTGCTATCCCACCTATCTTTTTATCATCAGCAAATTTGGCTACATTACACTCGGTCCATTCATCCAAGTTATTAACATAGATTATAAATAGTTGAGGCCCCAGCACTGATCCCTGCGGCACCCCACTAGTTACAGTTTGCCAACATGAAAATGGCCCATTTAACCCGATTATCTGTTTTCTATTCGTTAGCCAATCCTCTATCCATGCTAATATTTTATCCCGACCCCGTGAGCTCTTAACTTGTGCAGTAAACCTTTATGTGGCACTTTACCGAATGCCTTGTGGAAATCCAAATACGCTGTTCGTTACATCCTCAAAGAACTTCAGCAAATTTGTCAAACATGAGTTCCCTTTCATAAAACCATGCTGACTCTGCTTGATTATATTATGATTTTAAAATGTCCTGCTACCACTTCCTTAATAATGGACTCCAGCATTTCCCAATTACAGATGTTTGGCTAACTGATCGTAAGTTGCATGCTTTCTGTCTCACTCCTTTCTTAAATAGGGGCGTTACGTTTGCAGTTTTCCTGTCCGATGGGACCTGTCCAGCATCCAGGGAATTTTGGTAGATTACAAACAATGGATCCACTATCTCTGCAGCCACCTCTTTTAAGACCCTAGGATGCAGGCCATTGGGTCCAGTGGACTTGTCCACCTTAAGTCCCATTAGTTTGCCTAGCTCTTTTTCTCTAGTGATAGTGATTGCTTAAAGTAACCCCCCACCCCCGACAACAATAGCCCCTTGATTATCCATTATTGGGATTTTTTTTGTGTCTCCTAACGTGAAGACCGATACAAAATATTTCTTGAAATCTCTGCCATTTCCCTGTTTCCCATTATTAATTCCCCAGACTTGTCGTCCAGAGGACCAACGTTTACTTTAGCTACTCTATTCATTTTTATATAGCTGTAGAATCTCTTACTGTCTCTGCTTATATTTCTTGCTAGCTTACTCACATAAGCTATCTTCTCTCTCTTTATAATTTTTTAGTCGTACTTTGCTTTTTTTTTAAAAATTGTCAATCCTCTGGCTTTCCTGTATTCTTCGCAACATTGTATGCTTTAGTTTTTAATTTTATACCATCCTTTACTTCCTTAGTTAGCCACGGATGGCTCATGCTTCTCTTAGCGTTTTTCTTTCTTACTGGAATATAACTTTGTTGCAAGTTATGTAATATCTCCTTAAATGTTTGCCCCTGCATTTCTACAGTCTTACCCTGTAATATATTTTTCCTTTCCACTTTAACCAAGTCTGCCTTCATACCTTTGTAATTACCTTTATTTAATTTCAGCACACCATTTTGAGACCTAGCTTTCTGACCCTCAAACTAAATTTGAAATTCAATCATGTTAGGATCATTCTTCCCAAGTGGATCGTTCACTTAAAGATCATTATTGAATCCAGCCTCGTTACACATTACTAGATCTAAAATAGTCTTCTGCCTGTTTGGTTCCACAGCGTATTGTTCCAAGAAACCATCCCGCATACACTCTAAGAACTCTTCCTCAAGTCTACCTTTCACAATTTGCTTTGTCCAATCAACATGAAGATTAAAATCTCCCATGATTATAGCCGTATCTTTCTTACAAGCCTCTAATATTTCTTGAGTTATACTCTTCCTACAATGTGGATAATGTTTGGGGGCCTGTAGACCACTGCCTCTAGTGACTTCTTACGCTTATTATTTCTTATCTCCACCCAAACTGATTCTAGGTCTTGATCTTCGAAGCCAATATCATTTCTCATTACTGAATTGATCTCATTCCATCTTAACAAATCTTTTCCTTTCTGCCTATACTTAGGAAATGGCAAATACCCCTGAATATTCAGTTCCCAGCCTTTATCACCTTGCAACCATATCTCTGTAATGGCTATCAGATCATATCCATTTATTTCTATTTGTGCTAACAACTCATGTATTTTGTTACGAATGCTCCCTGTGTTCAGATATAGCAATTTTAATTTTGTCTTTTTCCCATTTTCCCTAATCTGACCACTCTTTCTGTAGCATTCTTATGTGTATGCGCTCTGTCTCTTCCGGTCACACTCTGGTTATCATTACCCCTATCCTTACCCTGCACGAAAGCCTTCTAATTTTTCTTTGACTTTTTAAATTTCCGTTCAGCGGATCCCTCCCCCACACTATTTAGTTCAAAGCCCTATCTACAACCCCAGATATTCCATTCGCCAGGACACTGGTCCCAGAAAGTTCAAAGGAAGCCCGTCCCGTCGGAACAGCTCCCTCTTACCCCAGTACTGGTCCTATGCCCCAAGAATCGAAACCCAATTCTCCCACACTAATCTTTGAGACACTCGTTCATCTATCTGATTGATTTACCCTATGCCAAGTTGCACGTGGCTCAGGTAATAATACATAGATTATTACCTTTGTGGTTCTGATTTTTAATTTAGCGCCTAGCTGCTCATATCCCTCAGCAGAATCTTTCTCTTTGTCCTACCTATGTCGTTGGTACCTACGTCGAGCACGGCAAACGGGATCTTACCACTCCCACTCTAAGTTCCTCTCCAGCCGAGAGGAGATGTCCATTACCCTGGCACCGGGCAGGCAACAGAGCCTTCGGGACTCACGCTCTTGGCTGCAGAGAACAGTGTCTATCCCCCTCACTATACTGTCCCCTACCAGTACCACATTTAATTTTGCTCCCCCCACTTGAATGGTTCCCTGTTCCATGGTGCAGTGGTCAGTTTGTTCATCCTCACTGCAGTCCCTGCTCTCGCCCACATGGAGAGTAAGAACCTCTTACTTGTTGGACAAGAGCAAGGGCTGAGGCTCCTCCACCACTACCTCCTTGGTCCCCATACCTGCCTCGCACCAGACCCTGACCACGGAACAAATTTGAATTAATTAATCTAAGGGGTTTCAATGCCTCCTGGAACACAGCGTCCAGGTAACTCTCCCCCTCCCTGATGTGTCGCAGTTTTGAAGCTCGAACTCCAGCTCATCAATACCGAGCCGAAGTTCCTCAAGCAACCAACACTTACTGCAAACGTGGTCGCCGTGGACATCAATGGGGTCCACCAGCTCTCACATATTGCAGCAGTAACACATCACCTGCTCTGCCAACTCTAATGTATATAATTAAATAAGTGTTTGAGTTTTGGACATTTAGTTTTTAATCCAGGCTCTTAATTTAAACCAACTACAAAAAAAAGAGAAATACTGACCAACCAATCGCTTCCCTACTATCCTGTGACGTCACACTTTGAATCTTTCTGCTTCTTACCCTCCCAGGTCGATTGGCGCTGCTCTGGGCTCTATCTCAGCCGATTCTCCTGCTTTTGTATCTGCTCTCAGTCGATTCTCCCGCTCTCCTGTCGACCCGTTGGCCAGCGCAGTGGGCCCTTTTATCTCCGGCGCGATCTGCCGCTCTCGCGCTCTCTTGTAGTCTGTTGTCCTGTGTCGTCACACTTCATTATTTTTTTGGAAATCGTCGACGGTTCTGCCGCCGCTGGTGTCTCCAATCAGGTCGGCGCTGTTTCCTGGGCTGTTTTCTGCTCCGCTCCTGGTGTCTCCGTGTCTGTCTCAAACAGAAAGTTATTGGTCGAGCAAAGGCGATTACAACATACTTTTCACACAGTTTAATAAGTTTTACGTAACTAATAGAATAAACTGTATTGTTAAAGTTAATTCCCCGACATGGAATGGAACCCGCGTGGCATGTAGGGAGCATTTGTAGAGGTCAGTTCTCTTTTGAGATGCTTATACGAAGAAGTCAAGCTTTATGGGAAGCGAGCAGGGAAATGGAGCTGGGCCAAGACCAGATCAGCCATTATCTTATCGAATGGCGGAGTAGGCTCGAGTGGCCAAATGGCCTACTCCTGCTCCTATTTCTTATGTTCTTATGTTCACTTCAGTAAAGACGTAAAGACCTTAGAAAAGGTACAGAGAAGGTGTAACAGAATGTTACCAGTGGTGATGGACTTTAGTTATGAGGATAGGTTGGAATAGTTAGGATTGTTCCCCTTGGAACAGAGAAGGGTAAGCGATGACCTAATAGATGTTGTCACAATTGTGAGACGTTTTGACAGAGTATAGCGAGAAAACGTATTCCCTCTGGCGATTGGATCACTGACCAGCGGTCATGGATTCAAAATTATTGGCAAAAGTTGTAGCTGGGTATGGAGGAGAAATTTTTTCACTCAGAGTGTTGTCTGGATCTGAAACGCTCCACCTGAAAAGGATGTGGAAGTTGATTCCATGAATAATTCGAGAAGGGAGTTGGACAGGTGCTTGAGAATGAGCAACTTACAGGGTTACTGATTAAAAACTGGTATGTGAGAATAAACATGACTGCTCCTTCTGAGAACTAGCACAAGCACAATGTGCCAAATGGCCAACTTCTCATGTATCAGTTTCTCTGATTATATGAAACAGCAAGGAAGCCAGCTTTCAATCACCAGTCACCAGTTCCAGAACTAAAACCAGGCTAAAGTGGTTGCCGGTCGAACGGTCTGAGGGCCTGGATTCAGATTCCAGTCTCTTTTGGGGATTGGGTCCAATTCCACCATTGCCGAACCTTGGATTCTATTGATTATTGTCAGTAAAAACTGCTAGATGGAAAGATTAATATAAAAACAGTAAATTCTGGAAACATTCAGCAGATCAGGCAGCCTCTGTGGGGAGATATTCTTTGCAAAACTTTTTTTCTAAACGGCATTGTGCGCGGCAGGTGCTGTGGTCTCTGCAGGACTACCGCTGCTGATCTCTGGCGCCGTGGCCCTAGAATGGTTAATACTCTGAGTTTTGGTCGCAATAACGGCGATGCTAATCCGAATCCAGTCATAGTTTGCGTTAAGTCTTATATCCTCTGCCACACCTGCTAATAGAACGCACAAGAAATCAATCTTTACTGCATGAAAATGAAGTTCTTCCTAATGGCGAAAACCGTTTTAACGCTTTCTGACATCCCAGCACCGGGACATGCCTGTGCTTCATGTTCCAACATTCAAACCCGCCTTTTCACTCAGTTTATCTTCCTTCTACGATTTCTAGGCTTCTTTTACTTCCTTGCGTCTAACTCATTGACAGTTTGCTGAGTCCCAGCCTACTCGAACATTCACTTTAATGTCCTTACGCCTTTAAGTTGCCCTGTTACCACCGCTGTTCCCAGGGGCACATGTCCAATTCACACCAATGTTCACGTGTGCCTTGAACAGAGTCCATACTTTTATATATGTGCGACTGTTCGAGAGGCAAGCACTACAAAAGTGTGATCGACTTGAAACGTTAACACTGTTTCTCTCTCCACAGATACTGCCTGACCTGCTGAGTATTTCCAGCATTTTCTGTTTTTACTACAAAAGCAGGGCCGGCCTTTGGATAGGGCAGCGACCGGATTGTTGAAGAACTTCCCTCGGGGAATCTTTTAGTACAGGTCCTGATAACTGAAGGAATGTGGGTTATTTCCTGGTACTTGGTGCGTTTCTCTAAGTAGTTGAGGTGCGTGAGCGACGCGCGGCGCTTCGGAGCTGAGAATGTGGGTTGAAATATGCGCTTATTGCAATGTGGGGCGGTGCATTGCCGACTCATCTCTGTTTGCTAAAATCAGAAAATTCCTGATTGCCTCCCGGAGGCTTTGGGAGTGTAAAATGTGATCTAAGTGAAGTATCGATCAAACTGTACCATGACGCCTGGTAAACAGAGTATCTGGTGAAGGAAATGTGGCTTCCTGCTGATTGCCCTCTGACTCCATGGCTTTCCATTAAAGAAGGATATATAAGGGTTTTCCGAGCACCGTTCATACCACGCGGCTGCTAGTGGGGAAAATGTAGGATTGCTAATCCAATATGCTCTGCACGCATGGGTTCGTTATTTTTCATTCATTGGCTGTGGGCGCCGCTGGCAAGGTCAACATTTATTGTCCATCCCTAATTTCCCTTGAGAAGATGGTGTTAAACTGCCTTCTTGAATCGCTGCAGTCTGTGTTTTGAATGTTCTCCCACAGTACTGTTAGGGAGTTCGAGGATTTTGAACCAGCAACGATGAAGGAACGGCGATATATATCCAAGTAAGGATGGCATATAATCTGGAGAGGAACTGACAGGTGATGGTGTTCCCATGTACCTCCTGCTGTTGTCAATCTAGGTGGTAGAGGTCGGGAATCTGGGAAGTGCTTTAGAAGAAGCCTTGGCGAGTTGCTACTGTGCATGTTGTAGATGGTACACACTGCAGCCACTTGCGCCGGTGGTGGAGGAAGTGAATGTCTAAGGTGGTGTATGGGCTGCTAATCAAGCGGGCTGCTTTTTCCGGAATGCTGTCGAGCTTCTTGCGCGTTGTTGGAACTGCACTCATCCAAGCAAATGGAGAGTATTCTATCACACTCCTGACTTGTGCCTTGTAGATGGTGGAAATGCTTAGCGGAGTCATGTCGTGAATCAATCACCGCACGATACATTGTCTTTGACATGCTCTTGTAGCAAAGTATTTATATAACTTGTCCAGTTTAGTGTCTGGTCAATGGTGACTCCGACGTGATTGATTATGAGGGATGGGGCGATGGTAATACCGTTGAATGTCAAGGGGAGGTGGCTACACTGTCTCTTGTTGGAGATGGTTATTGCCTGGCACTTGTTTGCCACGAATGTTACTGGACACATATCAGCCGAAGCCTGAATGTTGTCCATGTCTTGATCCATGCGGGCACGGACTGCTTCATTATCTGAGGAGTTGTGGATGGAACGGAGCACTGCAGCCATCAGGGAACATCCCCACTTTGAATGTATGAAGGAGGGAAGGTCATTGATGAAGCAGCGGAAGATGGTTGGGCCTAGGACACTGCCCTGAGAACTCCTGCAGTAATATTCTAGTGGTGAGATGTTTGACCTCCTAACAATCACTTTGCGCTCGGAATGACTGCAGCCAGTGTAGAGTTTTCCCGCTGATTCCCATTGACTTGAGCTTTTGCTAGGATTCCTTATTGTCACACTGGGTCAAATGCTTCCTTGATGTCAAGGACAGTCACTCTCACCTCACCACTGTATTTCAGATCTTTTGCCCATGTTTGAACCAAGGCTGTAATGAGACCTGTATCCGAGTGCTCCTGGCGTAACCAAAACTGAGCATCAGTAAGCAGTTTATTGGTGAGTAAGTGCAGCTAGATAGACCAGGCAACAACATCGTCCATCACCCTGTTGATGATTTAAATTAGGCTGATAGCATAATGTTGCTGATAGTGCTGAAATACAATTCTGCTGCGGCTGACGGTCCACAGTGCCTCATGTGTCCACAGATTGGAGCTACTCTATCAGTCCTGAATCTAAAATAAAAACAGAACATTCAGGAGAAACTCAGCAAGTCATGCAGAATCTGTGGAAAGAGAAAAAGAGGTAAAGTTTCAGGTAGACGTCTTTTAATAAAAACTGCAAATGCGGAGATGTAACTGGTTTTAAGCAAATACAGAGGCAGGAGAAGGGAGAGTGGAGGAAACGCCAAACGGGAATGTCTGTGATAGGATTGAAGGCAAAAGTGATGTGAATCTATCCCATTTAGCATGGTGGTAGTGTTACTTAACACGATGTATTGTGTCCTCAGTGTAAAGGCTTAACTTTGTCTCCACAAGGAGTGTGCGGAGGACCCACCTAGCTATTAGGTCCTGGAAAGCTGCATCTGCAACAGCGACATTTATGAAGACGAGTTCAAGTTGGATTTTCCCTCGTGATGGTTCTATTGTAATCAGCCGCTAACCCAGTCTGGCAGCTATGTCAATCCGGCCTCGGGCAGCTTGGTCAGGCGTGATGCAACCGAGCCACTATAGGTGATGGACTTTGAAGTCCTCCACCCAGAGTACATTCTGTGTTCTGTGGTATTCAACAAGGAGGAGTAATGACTCGCCAGCTGCCGGAAGGCGGTAGCTGGCAATCAGAAGCTGTTTTCCTTGGTGTTGGAGGAATCTTGGACGATGACTGTTAGTCATGATTCTGCAATGACTCTCTCAGGTTGTTGTTTGACTTGTCTGTGGGACAGCTCTCCCAATTTTTCTCACAATTACCCAGCTGTCGCTGAGGAGGCCTTTCCAGGGTTGACTGGGATGGCTGTACCGTTGTCGTGTCCTAATCCGATGCATAGTTCAATGTCTGATCGTCCGTTCGGTTTTATTTCTGTTAAACTTTTTTTGCAGCGGTTTGATACAACTGAGCGCAGAAAAAATTGAACGACTTTGCAATGGGGCTTGAGTCACATATAGACCAGACCGGGTAAGGGTGAATAACAATCCAATAGCTTCATGGTCACATTACGATACGAGCTTTTTAATTCCAGATATTTTAATTAACGGAATTTACATTTAACACTGCCGTGGCAGGATTTGAACTCACTTCTGCAGATAATTAGCCCAGGCCTCTGGATTACTAGTTCAGAAGATTCAAAACTATGCTAACGGAAGCTGTTGCTGTTCCTGTAAACATTGATATTTACAAACTTTAACTCTCCTCATCCACTTATATATCCCAGTCCATCTACTTTACAGTCCATTGATATATCCCAGTCCATTGACTTTCCGAATCCATTGATATATCCCAGTCCATTGACTTTCCCAATCCATTGATATATCCCTGTCCATTGACTTACCCAATCCATTGATATATCCCAGTCTATCTACTTTACAATCCATTGATATATCCCAGTCCATTGACTTTCCCAATCCATTGATATATCCCAGTCCATTGACTTTCCCAATCCATTGATATATCCCTGTCCATTGACTTTCCCAAACCATTGATATATCCCATTCCATTGACTTTCCCAAACCATTGCTTTATACCAGTCCATTGACTTTCCCAAGCAGTGAATTTGCAAAAGGCCTTTGATACGTTACCACAATGTAGACGCGTGCCTAAGGTCAGAGCATGTGCAGTCACGGGACAAGTAGCAGAAAGCAGAGCAAACTTGCCGAAAAAAGAAGGCAGAGAGTGGGGGTTAATCAGACTGAAAGTGATGTTACAGAACGATCGGTGATGACCACTGTTTTACAACATTTAAACTAATTGTTTGGACTCAGGAATCTCAATTGCGTTATCAAATTTGCGTTTGACACCAAATTGGGCGGTATAGTTAAGACTGAAGAAGATTGCGACAAAATACAATATGATAATAACAAACCTGCAGGATGGGAGTGCAAATGGCAACTTAATTTAAATATAAAATGCGTGAGATGTTGTATTTTGTTAGGAGGAATAAGGAGGTCACATACTCTGACAGAAATGTTATATTAAGCTTGAATAGAGCATTAGTCAGACCACAATTGGAATAATGTATACAGTTTGGTCTCCATATTACAAAGTATTTAGAGGCACTGGATAAGGGAAAACAATATTCACTAGGAAGATACCGGAACTGAATGGTTACGCCTATCTGGGAAGAATGATCAGGCAGGGGCTATATTCTCTAGATAAGAGAAACCTGATGCATGACTTAATAGAGGTGTTCAAAATTATCAAGGGGAAGAGGTAGAGAAAATGTTTCCGTTTGTAAGGCTCTCCAAATATAAGGGTGATAAATAAAGATCGTCACTAATAAATCCAACAGGAAATTAGGGTTCACTTCTTGACCCAGAGAGCGTTTAGCATGCAGAACTCACAACCACATAGAGTTTGTTGAGGAGACGAGCGTAGATTTAAGGGAAACTAGAAAAGTACCGTTTACCAGTCATAACCCCAGTTCCTTGCGGGGGAGTTAAATGCAGGTATTAACATTGAAAAAATGTTTGACAGCTGGAGTGTGACACCTGGAGTGATATGAAGAGCGTTACTGATGATGCGTGGAGGCGTCGCGGATATCAAGCGATTAGCAGTCGGTATTGTAAACCTCCGTCCGTGCTCTGTTGATTTTAAATATTTAAGGCTATGTTTACGGTGCACCCCCTCCAAGGCCAATATATCCTTCTTGGAGGCGTTACTATAAACGAAATGAAGCACTCCAGATGGGGTCTAACAAAAGGCTCGATGCAATGAACCGAAACCTGTTCCCCTTTGTATACCGGCCCGCTTCAGATAAATCCAACATTCCTTCATCCTTTTTGACTGGGCGACTCGCAATTTACTCAACAATTATTATATCTGTTGTGTTTTGAGATTGCTTTTGACCCAGTCCCCCAGCCATACAGGAGGGAGGGGCTGGAGCCTGAGGCGGGAGTTCAGCAGATCTGGGCCCCCTGCCTCATGGAGAGAGGTTTGGCTGTCTGTTACAGTTCTTAATGTAATGTCCTATTTACAGTGTTTTAATAAATATTAAAAAGACATCCTGTCTCCTTGACTAATGAATGTTAGGTCAAGATGTAAAACTGGCGACGAGGCGGTTGTCGAACTCTCTAGAAGGACGGAGATAGACGCGAACCTACGAATCTGATATTGGATATTGCGACGAGCGAGCCACCCAGCTAATAACATCCAGGCAACTAACGTGAGTTTAGCTATTGTAACTCTGACCACGTGGATCTTAAAGGGACAGCGCACATTAACACGATGACGGCCTTGGGACGTATTGAAGAGTTCTCTGGGGATGAGGACAGTTCATGGGAGGAATACGCAGAAAGACTGTGGTGTTTCTTGGAGGCCAATGATATTGACAAAGAAGAGAAGAAGCGCTTAGTGTTGCTCAGTGTATGCGGAGCGGCTACTTACTCTGTCCTGCGTTCATTGGTGGTTCCTCGTAAACCTAGTGAGGTGGATTATGAGCACTTGATAGAAATACTGCAGCAACATTTCAATCCAAAACCCTCAGAAATTGTGCAGCGTTTCCATTTTCACAATTGTAAACAACAGCCTGGACAATCTATTTCAAGGTACATTGCTGAGTTGAGGAAACGCTCGGTACATTGTAATTTTGGTGACCATTTAGACAATATGCTCCGTGATCGGATTGTGTGTGGAGTGCTGGACTCGGCATTGCAGAAACAGCTGTTAGCGGACAAGGCCCTGACGTTCCGACTGGCCGAGGAGAAGGCTTTAGCAGCAGAGGCTGCGTCGATGAACACAGGTGTGCTACGTATAGAAGCAGCGCCACCTCGGGCCGCCGAGGGTGTGCACAAGACCACACACGCAGCTGATGCTGCGAGTGACAGGGAGGCAACTAAACAGACCGGAAGAAAATGTTTCCGCTGTGGGGCTCTCCATGGTGCCACTACATGCAAAATTGTGTCAGCGGTATGTCATATCTGTAAGAAAAGAGGACACATAGCTCGTGTCTGCATGAAGAAAGCTCAGGCTGCTGCAGCAGAGCCAACACAAGCATCGCAGACACACACCCTGACACGGGAGGACAACGATGAGTATACAGTGTATACCACGGAAGCTGAGCAGCGACACCACAGACGGTGGGGATACACAGCAAATGTGATCGTGAATGGGGCACCACTCGGCATGGAGGTGGATTCAGGCTCAGCGTGTTCGTTGATAAGTGAAGAGACTTACAATAGGCTGTGGCCAAGTGAACCCCCGGTGATGGCTCAGGTCAGTGGCGTGCTACGGCAGTGGTCCCAAGCCCAACTCCAAGTGCTGGGTATGATTCATGTGAAAGTTAAGTATCGGGCAGTCAAGGACACACTTCCGCTTTATGTGGTGGCGGGGCAGGGCACAAGCCTGCTGGGCAGAGATTGGTTTGAGCCCCTTGGTATTGGAGTGACAGGATTACACACGGTACAGCGACAGCCCATAATGCCTATGTTGGAGAACTATGAAGAGGTTTTTGGTGAGCTCGGGGCCTGTCGGGGACCGCCAGTCTCAATCGAAGTGGACCCAGGGGTAGCGCCTAAGTTCTTCAAGGCGCGACCAGTTCCTTTTGCGTTGCGCAAGAAGGTGGATGAGACCCTGGATAAGCTGGTGAACCAAGGGGTTCTTATACCAGTGAAGAACTCCCGTTGGGCCACCCCTATCGTGCCCATTGCAAAGAAGGATGGGGGCCTGCGAATCTGTGGAGATTACAGATGTACGGTTAATACTGCTGTGCTACCAGATGTGTATCCCTTACCAACAGTTACAGAGCTGTTTTCAACAATGGCTGGAGGCACCCTGTTCACCAAGCTGGATCTCAAGCAAGCATACCAGCAACTGGTCCTGGATGAAAAGTCAGCCGAGCTATCAACACCCACAGAGGACTTTTCCGAGCCGCAAGGCTGCAGTTTGGGGTGTCGACGGCTGTGACAATCTTTCAGAGGTTCATGGACACCCTGTTGGCTGGTGTTCCGGGAATTCAGCCTTACCTGGATGACATACTGATTACAGGCAAGACACAGGAAGCCCATGATGAGCGGCTGCAGGAAGTACTACGCCGGCTGGCTGAGGTAGGACTACGCCTTCAGAAGGAGAAATGTGTGTTCGCTGCCAATGGGGTGGAGTTCTTGGGATTCCGAGTGGACAAAGACGGTGTGCATCCGACTACGGAGAAGGTGGAGGCTATCAGGACTGCTCCCAACCCCAAGAACAAGACCGAACTGCAGGCATTCCTCGGACTGTTAAACTTCTACAGTTGTTTTCTCAAGGGCAAAGCCACAATCTTAGAGCCACTGCACAGGCTGTTAGACCAAGCAACAGTGTGGAACTGGACCTCAGATCATGAAACAGCCTACAGACAGGCAAAGGAACTGCTACAAGCAGATAAGGTTCTGGCACACTATGATGAAAACAAACCATTGGTGTTGGTGTGTGATGCCTCACCATACGGGCTGGGAGCTCTATTGGGTCACATAGAGCCAGATGGCCGGGAGGCGCCTATCAGTTTTGCCTCAAGAACACGCTCAACAACAGAACGTAACTACGCCCAGATTGACAAGGAGGCCTTAGCCATCATATTTGGGGTAAAGAAGTTCAGCCAGTACCTGTTAGGGAGACAGTTCGTCATCTACACGGACCACAAGCCACTCTTGGGGCTCCTGCATCACTCCAAGCCCATGCCCCTGATCATATCACCGCGTATGCTTCGGTGGAGTCTGATGTTGGGGGCCTACAGTTATGAATTTTGCTACAGGCCTGGGAAGATGCTGGCTAATGCTGATGCTCTGAGTCGCTTGCCTTTGAACCGGCCGATGGCTGAGACGCCACCACCCCTGGAGGTGCTGCTACTGGAGCAGGTCCCGGAGGCCCCACTCCATGCCCAGCGGATTGGCAGCCTCACACAGAAGGATCCAGTCTTATCACGGGTGCTACGCTGGCTGCTGCACGGCTGGCCATCCGAGGTCCAGGAGGAGCGTTTCAAGCCCTTCGTTCAGAGGCGCCATGAAATGTCTGCACACAGGAACTGCGTGCTCTGGGGAAGCCGTGTGGTGGTTCCTGCCGCCGCAAGAGTGGAGATGCTGAAAATGCTGCATGACTCACACCCTGGGATTGTGCACATGAAGGCGTTGGCGAGAAGCTACGTCTGGTGGCCGGGGTTGGACCAAGAGCTGTGAGACATGTCAGCTGACCCGCCATAGCCCAACCAAGGCTCCCCTTCACCCCTGGGAGTGGACCACTCGTAAATGGTCAAGACACCACGTTGACTTTGCAGGGCCTTTTCAGGGGAAGGTCTTTTTAATAGTGGTTGATTCGCATTCGAAATGGCTGGAGGTGGCTATTATGAACTCCATGACATCCAGGGCAGTGATCAACACGTTGCGTTTGCTGTTTGCCACACATGGGGTCCCCGACGTGCTGGTTTCAGACAATGGAGCAGCCTGCACGTCAGCGGATGTTCAAGGCTTTTGCAAGCAGAAACGGGATCCGCCACGTGACCACAGCGCCCTATCACCCCTCCTCTAATGGGCAGGCAGAGAGGATGGTGCAAACCACAAAAGAGGCACTGGTGAGGATATCGGTGGGGGACTGGCAAACCAGATTGGCCAGGTTCCTGTTATCACAGCATACCACACCAAACTCAGCAACGGGGAAGAGTCCTGCTGAGATGCTGATGGGTCGCCGGCTGGCGACTGCACTGGACCGGCTACACCCGGACTACAAGGACGAGATGCACACAAAACAAGAGGTGCTGGCTAAGAAGCACCAGGGCACCGCCAGGCAGTTCGAGCCGTCAGAGACTGTGTTTGCCCGTTGCTATACAGGAGGAGACAAATGGATGCCTGCCGTGGTGGAGCAGGCCACGGGTCCGCTGTCGTACAGCGTCCGTACACCTGATGGCCAGCTACACAGACGCCACGTAGACCAGCTACGGGGTCGTACTCCAGCGAGAGTAACTGAGACATCAAAGGCTAGACCATTGTCTCCGCCACCTCTGCCAAGCAGTGACGGCCTGCTTCCTGCAACAACGACGGAAGCCACGTCCACAGAGGGTGTCATAGAGTCATCAACCACGGAGGAAGGTTTTCCTGCGGCTAACAGTGACACCCCGAATATGCCTGTCCCGCGGCGCTCAAGTCGAGTTAAATTCCGTCCCAGACGTCTGGAGGACTAAGGGGTTTTATCTGGGGGAAAGGAGTGTTGTGTTTTGAGATTGCTTTTGATCCAGTCCCCCAGCCATACAGGAGGGAGGGGCTGGAGCCTGAGGCGGGAGTTCAGCAGATCTGGGTCCCCTACCTCATGGAGAGAGGTTTGGCTGTCTGTTACAGTTCTTAATGTAATGTCCTATTTACAGTGTTATAATAAATAGTAAAAAGACATCCTGTCTCCTTGACTAATGAATGTTAGGTCAAGATATAAAAATATCGAATGGGATCCTGCGGACCACTCACACACGTTTATTTTTAGTTTCTTCATAGTGAAGAAAGTGTGCTGGTAAGTAAGATTTCCATAGTGAAATGTTAGTAACAGTGCTCGCCTGCCTTGTATTATATACAGGCCTAAGGTAAAGGCTGTTCGATCTTGAATTAATATATAATGTAAACCACTGAATTTGTTGAATTGTAGCTGACCTCAGCAACAGCAGTTTTATTACCCTTTTCATGTTATCAATCCTCAAATGAACATTCGAAGGTGACTGGAATATCTGGGACCTGAATGTATGCGAGACACTGCTCTTAATTTATTAGGTAATGTGAAACATGACAAGCTGTCTCACCTTGTCCAGAACTGTGGAACCAGAGGACATGGCCTGAGACTGAAGGGGGATAAATTCAAAACTAATCTCAGGAAACATTATTTCCGTGAGCGACTGTTGATCTCTAGAATACGCTTGTTCTCTCGAGGACAGGGGAATTCCGTGGAACACGAGAAGCAAAATTGAAATTAGAATAAAACGGAACTTAGGGGAACACTGTAACTGAGAAATTAGAAATGGAGAATTACAAAATTAAGTGGAACAAAGTAACTATTAAATGGAAACGGAATAAACGGACTTTAGGCGAACACAGCAATGGTTTCTTTATTAAGTAGAAATAGAGCACAGGGAAACATGGCAACTGCAATTAGAAATATGAAACAGGGAAAGACAATACATTTTCATTTAGAAGTATAGGACAAGGGAAGACAACGACTGTTCAATTAGAAGTAGAGAACAAGGGGATTCAGGGCAATAAACTAAATGTTTAATTAGAAATAGAATAACAGGCTATGTAGGGGTAGCTCAGTAACTGTTTATTTGAAAGTAGGGGACTGTGAGACAATAACTGCTTAATAAGAGTTAGAGGAGACGGGAATGTTAGGGAAACAAATTAACGGTTTACTTAGAAATTGAGCAAATCAAGGGAATACAACTAAGTATATAATTACAAAAAGGGGAATCACAACCATATCAGATGGAATTTGACACGGTACTGTATTGGTTAACTTATTCATGCCTTTGCTTTCTACTTTACATATTGATTTGGGATGATGTGGCTCATTACACATCGGCTTCTCACGATTAGCTGGGTGCAGCTGCATCGCTAAATAATGGAATTAAAACCTCTGCCTTCTGCCATACTCGTGCCTTAAATACTGTTGGTGCTCGAAATCGAGTTAAATGAGATTGTGCCTCTTACACCAAACTGGCCGCAGCTAATCAGCAGTTTCCCTAAAAGCTGGATGCCAGCCGGATTGGCAGAGCCTGAGCTCCCGAGGATGTGCAACCAAGAGGATTTTGCCTTTTGCAGAACGTCAGGTCAAGTGAAAAGTTAATGAGTGACAGGTGAAGCGGGCATTTAATCACAGTTATTCAATGAATCCATTTTAAAATTAAAGTACAAAGGCTATTGTTAGCGTAAGTATTTCAAGAAGTTTCTTGAACATTGCAGTGACGTGTCATAGGTTTATTAAGCACATAATACATGCAAATAATACTTACACAGATTCTTAAAAGGTAGAAATTTGAACCACACCTGATCCTGATTGGGTGGAGACCCAAACATGTCACAGTCCTGAGCTCAGTATCTTAGAACTTTACCAAACCGAATACGCTACAAAAATTGCCAGTTTTAATGCATTTATCTCTCTCCCTGTAGTTAACAATCCACACGATTCAGCATTACATGATTATATGAAAGTTAAAATATAACTCAATAGAAAGCTTGTTTAATTGATGTATCTGATCGAAGGTTTCTCCTTTGTTCCATATAACTGCAAGTGTGCCAAGTGAAATCTGTAATGTCCTTGTTTCTGTGACTATCGTACTAATTGAAAATGATGACGGATGCCCTGATGCTTTCCTCTGCAGAACTGTCTTCCAACATTGTTACCAAATGATTAAAGTTCCCTGAAATTGATGAAGCTGTTTGCAATGGCATGAGTTAATCAAATTCCGTATTACTTCATCCTGATACTGACCATTGTTGTCGGGTCAGACTTGGCCCAACAGCTCAGTAGTACTTTAGACAGACTTACATTTCGCCGCATAACAGGAAAAGGCAAAAGGTGAACATTGGTACAATAGAAAGATAAACCAATACAGTTGAAGATCAGCAGACTTTAGGACAGTCTGATTAACTATTTCCCTACAATGCCCCCTTTGGTGGCGTTAGAATATTTAAGGTCAATACCAAACAATATTTCATCAGCATCATATATCTGTCTCGACCTATTCTATGCCGCAGAGCTCTGCACATTTTTTACAGATATTCTCACTATCCAGAGTTACTATCCAACGGAGGCAGAAATAACGTCAATATTGAAGATTAAATTGCATAGATGGATGAATAAAAATAGCTTGAAGGGATTTTAAGTTCGGGCGGGTAAAGTAATTGGAACTATTTGCTCGGTTGGGACGAATGGTCTGTTTCACTGTTATAACATTCCAACATTTTGAAGAGCTGTTGAGATTTTCAGTAAATATTTCATGTCGTGGTGTTATCAGTGTGACTGACCATGTCTCGGGACCCATTCTTCATCATCTATATCGCACGCTGGCTGCTTTGTATGTAACATGTCTCTTCTGCACATACAGTGATTCCAAAGATTATGCCGCACGAGACGTGCAAGACAGGGGCTCCTCTCTTGTCTGGCTATTTTATCTAAAGATCAGCGGGTATGGAGGTGTTTGATTAGAATCTGCCCAGGCAGGGTCCCGATGTTTCGGGCAGTGGCCAAGCTATCAAATACATTCTTCTCATTGTTCAGTATAAACAAGGCCACCACCATCTCCAAGAGAACGCTATCAATTAACCTTCTTAACGAGAATGACCTGCCTTTCAATAGATTATGCACTGAAAGCAGGCTGATGTCCTTGGACGAGTCGTACCCAGGTGATTTAAGTTAAGAAGGGACGTCAAAGGATAGAATAGAAGCAGACTGCTTTGGTTAGTTGAGGGATCAAGAAGTAATGTCCATAAATAAAGCAATAAATGGAAGAGATTTAGAAATAAAGGTAGTATAAACGTCTTCACATGGAGAGTTGTGAGACTGGAAATAACGGCGGCAGAAATTATGTCAATATTGAAGATTAAATTGTATAGATGAATGAATAATAATAGGTTAATGGGATGTTGATACCGGGCGGGTAAAGTCATTGGAACTATTTGCTCGCGTGGACTGGTTGGGTCGAATGATTCTCTGTTATAACATTCTAACATTGTAATATTAAGTAAATATGTGTAAGCAAAGATGTCTAATATCACAATGACGAGACAAGTTCCGACTGTCTCTTTCGTTAGACACGCTTCAGCAGGCAGGACCCGTTCTATTGGACCAGGAAACAAGGGGGCGGAGTCTGATGGGGAAATCTGCCCCTGTAAAATTCATACCAATATTATAGAATTACAAATAACAACCATTGTAATTTCTGCACATAAAGAAACTTAATCTATTAATTAAACGAGTGCATCTCATTCCATTCCCTGCGGTGTGAGGCACTTAACGCTGTTGCGCACATGATCTACTCCACTGCTGATGCTCAGTCATGAATGTTCTCTTTGAATCTTGTGCAGGAAGTGCGCTGTTTTAGCTGGAATCGATTATGTGCACCCTGCGAAACCAGCTGACATCAAACACACGGCACAAAGACAAGGAAATGTTTGCTGACACCTTTCCATTTTCACAAGAACAATACATTTTCGTCGTAACAGAAAAACGGCCATTCTATTATTACATAAAATTTACAGCGCAGAAACAGGCCCTTTGGCCCAACAGGTCCATGCGGTTGTTCATGCTCCACCCGAGCCTCCTCCAACCCCTCTTCATCTAACTCCATCAGATTATCCTATCCCTTTCTCAGTTATTTGTTTAGCTAGCTTCTCTGCAACTGCTTCTATGCTCGTCGCCTCAACTGCTGCTTGTAGTCGTTTGAGTTCCACGATCGAACCACTCCTTGGTTAAATAAGTTTCTCCTGAATTTCCCATTGGATTTATTAGTGACTATCTGATATTTAAGGTCCCTAGTTCTGGTCTTGCACGCAAATGGAAAAATCTTCTCTACATCTACACTATCAAACCTTTCATAATCTGAAAGACCTCCATCTGACCACCTTCAGTCTTCTATTTTCTAGAGAAAAAAGCCCCAGCCTGTTCAAACTTTCGTGATTGATATACGCTTTCAGTTCTGGTAACATTCAAGTCAATATTGTTTGCACCTTCTCCAGTACCTCTTAATTCTATTTACAATAAAGAGACCGGAACTGTTTACTGTACTCCAAGTATAATCAAAGTTCTATACAAGCTTAAACTAACTTCTCTGCTTTTCAATTCTATCCCTCGAGAAATGAACCCCAATGCTTGATTTGTGTATTTAATGGCCTTAGTAACCTGCGTCGCTAATTTAGTAATTTGTGTATCTGTACCCCCAGAACCCCGTACCACGATCACATTTAGACACTTAATTTCCGAAGGACTATATGGCCTCCGTATTCTTCCTAACAAAATTTACCACCTTACACTAATCTGTATTAAAGTTCTTTCTACTAAACTGTCAGCAGCATCTTATAAAATGTGAAGAAGTTGCTGCCCTTTCCCCTCAGATAATTCAATGAGTCTATTCCTTGAGCAGAAGTTTGGAAACAAGGATAATCCCAGATTACGATAAAGTATATACATAGAATTCTTATTTCATTTCCACTATTTGAGATTCACCGTGTGTAATATTGAGTCAAATTAAAGCATTATTCTGTATTATGAGCCACCTAATTTGTTGCTGTTCCATATCGTAAGTCACCTGTTCCTTTCATCCCATCATATTAATCTCGACTGCAAAAAAAGCATTAATGATTTAAAAAATCTGCCAATGCTGGAAGTCAAATTAAAATAAAAAAGCATGTTGGGATTGCACAATGGGTCAATCAACATAGAAAAAGGAAAGAAAGTTTAATGTATTCAAGTTTCAAACACTCTGGTGTAAGGTTACACCGGTAACACTTACCTTTCACCAGCACTCTCGAAACCTCAAACATTAGCCCAACTTTACCTTTTGGAACATGGGCTAGTTAGGACAGGAAGCTTTGGTTGTATTTTAAATTTTTTTAACCAACCTCAGAATAAATATACAAGGAGATTTCACTACCGTCTTCAGCTCTTCTCTGAATTTAGTTTGTGAAGCTGCATAAATACACGTGTTTGTACAGGAACACAAATACATGAGTATATATCCGGTTTCAGCGGCGATGTACTCAGGAGCTGCATAATCGGGTCGGTAATGCATGTCCAGGGTGTTAGTTAAAAAACTCACTGCAGATGTCAGCCACAACAGTATAAAACTGCCCGATACAGTGAACAGTAAAATGATGGATTTCCTTCTGTTCTCCATTTCTGGATCGCTCTGATTCTGACTGCTGTGGCCTCGGAGTTCCTTTCGGGCCTTACTAGCTACTAAAATACGTCTGACTGTCAAACAATTAAACAGTAACATTAAAGCAAAAGGTAACCATGGAGCTAATATAACTTGTAGCCTGGAGTACGCTACACCTGCAAGCGAAGAAAAAAAGTTCAATCTTGGGCGTAAATCCCAGGAAACATTGTTAATTATTCGTTTATGTTCATATGCAAACCAAAAGGGGATGTTCTCTAAATAAACCAGGACCGAAACCGTTACTATAACCGCGGCCGCAATTCTCACTGTGCAATACTTTGTTTTAAACTTCTGACAACATATAGCTACATATCGGTCAAATGTGAAGGAGACTGTAAACCACACCGACATATCCAGGTTGGTGCAATTCATGTAAAGAGTTAACTTACAAACGGTAGTGTAGGACAGGAATGAATGTGGAAAGTGATAAATGAAAATGTTATACACTTTTATATTGGTTAGCATGACCAGTAGATCGGCTGTTGCCATGGCCATCATGTAGACAGAGATGCATTTGGAAAGACCGCATTTTCCTCTCGAGAGAATCACGATTGTTAATAGATTCGCTGTAAGAAAGAGGGACAACGGTTAAGTAACGGAGAAAATCAAATAAATCTCAAATCATGTTGTGGGGAACTATACAGATGTGTTACTACTTAGGGTTATGCACACAAATTTAACGTGATGACCCTCCCCTAGCAATACAGGTGGTGACTCGGTTCTGACGTTACTGGTTGTGACACTACTACAACAATACTGGTGCTGCAACTATGCTAACAGTAAAGGAGATGAACCTGCTCTAACATTAATGATAATGACATGGCTCTGACAGTAATATTGATATCACGGCGTTAACATTTAACGTGGTTACCTTAATCTACCATAACTGGTTATGACTCATCGCTAACATTACTGAACCTGACCCTATTCTAACACGACTAGTGGTGCCACTATACTAACATTGATCCTGGTAACTCTAATCTAACAGTACTGATGAGTATGCTACTCTAACATTGCTGGTGAAAATCCGACTCTTATACTACTGTTGGTGATTATTTTCCCCCAATATGGTGGTGACACTACACTAACATTACTGGTGGTGACACTTCTCTAATGCTACTGATGGAGACACTAATATTACATGACTGGTGATTACCTTACTCTAACATTAATGCTATGCTTCCTATGCTAACATTACTGGTGGAGACATCAATCTAAAATTACTGGTCGAGAAACCTATCTAATATTACTGCTGGAGACACTAATCTAACATTACTGGTGGAGACACTAATTTAAAATTACTGGTGGAGACATTAATCTAAAATTACTCTTGGAGACATTAATGTAACAATTACGGTGGAGAAACTAATTTAACAATGATGATGGTGACCCTACTCTAACATAACCGGTTGTGACACAATTTTAACATTTTCTTAAATTACCTATCAAGCATTGAAAATTTGTTTTAATGAACAAAAAAATAACACTCAATAAAGAGGGACTGGGAATCGACCGTCCTTCCACAATACTTCAGTCAGACGTTGATAAGAATTAAATATAATTTCAGAGCAATATCTGGAAAGATATGAATTCAAAAGAAACATTTAGCTGAGATAGTTAAGAAGTTCGAATTAGGTCGAAATGCTGCACGTTTTTTATTTATAATCTCCTCGAGGGAGCTGCTCGGTAAGAGAGCGGCAGATGTTGGAATCGCGAAGGTTACTTGCAGCCGAAGGGAGGGGAACATTTCACTGATCGCCGATTATTTCTGGAAATGTATTTGATAGTTTTCTATTGGTTGGAGGTTGCTGCAGTCCAAGGAATTATCAGCATAAATTCGACAGGGTACGACTGTACAAATGAGTTGATGGCAGGCACACTCAGCAGCTCTTTCTGTCATGAACTATACACAGATGCAGGGGTCGGGGAAACGGTCTCGTCCTCCCTCAGAATTGGGAAGAAAATTGATTCGCCGAAGTCGATGATCTGTCGAACAGTACAGCGCATCACTGGCCGCGCGGGCAGGTAGGATTCCCGCAAATATTAACGGACATATCACAGTGGATCAGTGAATCTGCAATGTACGCGTTATCGGAATCTGTTACATAATCATTAACAGTGAGCAATCTACAGCTATTAGACAACGGTCTACTTTGTCTTACCGGGAGCACCGAAGGCTGCAAGAACAGGGAAGTAAATGTCCTTTATCTCTACAATTGTTGGCCGCTCCATTTCTTAGTAGAACGTTGTATTGTCTCCGGGTTCACTGTTCCCATCTGAGTCTACCTGAGATCCGGAAATGCTCCCGCTTTATAGAAATATCGGAACCCCGACGGAAATACAGGTTACACAATATTTGGCGTTAGTTACAGTCACTTAACAAACAAGGGAACATTTTCCGGTTCACTGCGTCCGGGACGTCAAAGGGGAAATTCTGAAGTTCAGCCCATGGAACTGCTGACATTAAAATTCATCAAGAAAATGTGCACCAAGAGGTAATGTGCTGTGCGCACGCCATGTGTTTCATACAGGGATCACAACTTCCCGGTTCTTGGTGCCGCATAATAATTCGGAAAACATCTTCACTCATCCGTTACATAAGTAATATTTGTTTTGTTCCATGGTGAACACTGGTGAATTCGCTCAAAAATTACTACTGGTTTCCGTACTCTAAAATTGTGATGATTCGGCTTTAACATTTAACATTAGAACGCTAATTTATAATTAAATGCGATGACCTCACTGAAGCAATATTGTTGGTGACTCGGCTCTAACATTAAGGGAGAGGAACCTGCTCTAACGTTACTGATGGTGAATGGGCTCCAACATTATAATTGATCACCCGGATTTTCATTTAACCTGGTCACCATAAGCTAACACAACTGAGCATGATTGATCGCTAACTTTACTGAAGTTGACCCTAATCTATCACCATTGCTGGAGCCACTATAATACGATTAATGCAGGTACCTCTAATCTAGAACTACTGGTAGTAGCTCTATTCTAACATTACTGATGGTGAGCCTATTGTAACATTACTGGTGGTGACTCTACTCTTACATAACTGGTGGTAACTCTACTCTGACATCAATGGTGCTGACTCTACTCTAAAATTACTGATGTTGATCCTACTCCAACATTACTCGTGGTGAACCTATTCTAACATTATGGTATTTCCAGCATTTTCTGATTCTATTTCAGATAGTCCAGCATCCGCAGTATTTTGCTTTTGTATTAAAATTACTGGTGGTGTCTCTGCTCCAACATTACTGCTGGTGACGCAACTGTAACATTAAGGGTCACGCTACTCTAACATTAATGGCGGTGTCTCTCCTCCAACATTAATGGTGCTGACCCTACTCTAGCATTAATGGTGGTGACTCAACGCTAATATTAATGTTGGTGACCCTGCTCTCACATAACTGGTGGTCATACCAATCAAACATTAATGGTGGTGTCTCTTGTCTAACATTAATGGTGCTGACCCTACTGTAACATTAATGATGGTGAGTCTACTCTAACATTAATGTTGGCGACCTTGGCCTTACATTACTAGTGTTGTTTGTACTCTAATATTATGGGTGCTGATTCTACACTAACGTTACTGTTGGACAACCTACACTAACATTTCTGGTGGTGATATTCGAGTAAAATTACTGGTGGTGAAGCTATTTTAACGTTACTGGTGGTGTCTCTACACAACCATTACTATGGATGAGCATCCTCTATTATTAATGGTGGTAACTCCAATCCAACACTACTCGTGGTGATTCTCTCCAACATTAGAGTTGGTGTCTCTTCTCTAACATTACTGGTGGTGATTCTATTCTAACATTACTGGAGGTGACTCATCTCTAACATTACTGGTGGTGCAACTACTTTAGCATTACTGGTGGTGAATATAATTTAGCATTGCTGGTGGTGTCTCTACCCGAACATTAATTATGGTGACTGCACTCTAACATTTCTGGTGGTTTCTCTACTTTAACATTTCTGGTATTGATGGATAGATGGATGGCTGTTTGGATGGATGAATAGATGGATGGATGGATGGATGGATGGAAGATTGGATGGCTGTTTGGATGGATGAATGAATGGATGGATGGATGGATGGACAGATGAATGGATGGATTGATGAATGAATGAATGGATGGATGGATGGATGGATGGATGGATGGATGGATGGATGGATGGATGGATGGATGGATGGATGGATGGATGGATGGATGGGTCGATGGTTGGATGGATGGATGGATGAATAGATAGATGGAGGTATGGATGGCTGTATTGGTGAATGGATGGATGGAGGAATGGATAGAAAATGGATGGTTGGATGGATGGATGGATGGATGGATGGATTGATGCATTGATTGATGGATCGATTTATGAATGGATGGATGGATGAATGGATGAATGGATGGACGGCTGGATGGATGGAAGAATGGATGGATAGATGGCTGGATGAATGGAAGGAAGGATGGATGGATGAATGAATGGTTGGTTGGCTGGCTGGCTAGCTGGATGGAAGGAAGGCTGGCTCTCTTCCTGGCTGGATGGATGGATGTTTATAAGAATGGAGGAATGGAGAGATGAATGAATGGATGGATGTTTGGTTGGATGAATTGATGGATGGATGGACGGATGTATGGATGGTTCAAAAGAATGATGGATGATTAGTTGGATGGATGGATGTATTGATGGATGGATGGATAGATGAATTGATGAATGGCTGACTGGCTGACTGGCTTGCTGGCTGCATGGATGGTTGGCTTCCTGTCTGTATTGATGGATGGATAGACGTCTAGCTTACTGGCTGACTGGCTTCCTGTCTGCATGGATGGATGGCTGGCTGGCTGGCTTGCTGGATGGATGGATGGATGGATGACTGTCTCGCTGGTTGGATAGATGGTTGGCTGGCTGGATGGATAGATGGAAGGTTTGATTGATGGATGGATGGATGGAGGAATGGATGGATTGCTGGATGGATGGATGACTGGCTGTTTGGCTGGCCGAATGGATGGATGAATAGATGTTTGGATGAATTAATGAATGGAAGATTGGATGTATGAATGGATGTATGGTTGGATGTATGAATGGATGGATGGTTGGATGGATGTATGGATCTATGGATTGAAGGAAGGATTGAGGGAATAATGGATGGATGGATGAATGGATGGATGGAGGGATGGAAGAATGGATGGATGAATGGTTGGTTGGATGGATGGAAGGATGGATGCAACGATGGTTAGACGGATAATGGATGGGTGGATGGATGGATGGATGGATGTCTGGATGGATGGATTGATGGATGGATGGATGAACGGATGGAAAAATGGACGGATGGATGGAATGAATGATTGATGGAAGTCTGTTTGGATCACTGAGTGGTGTCTGGCTAGCTGGCTGGATAGATGAATGAATGGCTGGCTGGCTGACTGAATGGATGGGTGGCTTGCTGGCTGGCTGGTTAGCTGGATAGATAGACGTATGGATGGTTGGATTGATGGATGGATGGATGGATGAATGGATGGATGGATGGATGGATGGATGGATGGATGGATGGATGGATGGATGGATGGATGGATGGATGGATGAATCGTTGGATGGATGGATGGCTGGATGGACGGATGAATGGCTGGCTGGATGGATGGATGGATGGATGGATGGATGAATGAATGGATGTATGAATCGTTGGATGGATGGATGGCTGGATGGATGGATGTAATGACGAATGGATGGAGGACTTGATGGATGGATGGATGGTTGTATGAATTGATGGATGGATCGTTGGATGGTTGGAGGAATGGATGGATGGATGGATGGATAGATGAATGGATGGATGGGTGGGTGGATGAATAGATGGATGGATGGATGGATGGATAAATGAATGGATGGATGGATGGATGGATGGATGGATGGATGGATGGATGGATGGATGGATGGATGGATGGATGGATGGATGGATGGATGGATGGATGGATGGATGGATGGATGGATGGATGGATGGATGAATGGATGGATAGGTGGATGAATGAATAGATGGATGAATGGATGGATGGATAAATGGATGGATGGATGGATGGATGGATGGTTGGATGGATGGATGGATGGATGGATGTATGGATGTATGGATGGATGGATGGATGGATGGATGGTTGAATGAAAGGTTTGTTGGCTGGATGTCTGGCTGGATGGATGGAATTCTGGCTGGCTGGCTAGCTGGATGGATGGATGGATGTATGGATGGATGTCTGGATAGATGGATGAATGGATGGATGGATGGAAGGATGAATGGTTAGATGGATGAATGAATGGTTTGATGGCTGGCTGTCTGTCTGGATGGATGGATGTCTGTCTGGCTGGCTGGCTGAATGGATGGATGGATGTATGGTTGGATGGATGGATGCTTGAATGGATGGATGGATGTATGGATGGATGGATGGATGGTTGAATGGATGGTTGGATGGATGACTGCTGTATGCATGGCTGTTTGGCTGGATAGATGGATGGATGCACGCATGGATGGATGGATGGATGAATGGAAAAATAGATGGAGCATGAATGGATGGAAGTTTGCATGGATGGATGGAATGGATGGTTGGCTTACTGTCTGGCTTGCTGGATGAATGGATGTATGGTTGGATGGATTGTAGAATGATAAGAATGGATGCAAGGATGGATGGATGATTGGATGTTTGATGGATGAATGGTTGGATGGATGTATGTATCGATGGATGGATGGATGGATGAATGGATGGATGGCTGACTGGCTGATTGGCTTGCTAGAGGATTGGTTACCGTAAACGTAAAGATAACAGAGAATAGTGGTAAACGGATCTTTATCAGGTTGGCAGGCTGTAAATAGTGTGGTGCCGCAAGGATCAGTGTTGTTGCCTCAGCTATTTAGAATCTATATTAATGACCTTAATGATCGGGACTGAGTCTAATGTATACAACTTTGCTGATGATACAAAGCTAGGTAGGACAATAAGCTGTGAGGAAAACACAAAGAGTTCGCAAAGGGCTATAGAAAGACTAAATGAATGGGCAGTAACGTGGCATGTGGAGTATAATGTTGCAAAATGTGAGGTTATTCACTTTGGTAGGAAGAAAAGAAAAGCAGAATATTATTCAAATGTGGAGAAATTTTCAAATGTTAATATTCAGAGAGATTTGGGAGTCCTCCTGCAAGAAACACAGAAAGCTGGCACGCAGGTACTGAAAGCAATAAGGCAGGCAAATGGCATGTTGGGCTTTAATGCAAGGCGGTTAAAGTATAAAAGTAAGGAAGTCTTGCTACAATTGTACTGGGTCGTGTTGAGAACACTCCTGGAGTACTGTGCACAGTTTTGGTCTCCTTATCTAAGGAAGGACATATTTGCATTGGAGGCGGTGCAACGAAGGTTCACTAGATTGATTCCTGGGATCAGCGGGCTGTCATATGATGAAAGATTGTGTTGAATGGGCCTATACTCTCTGGAGTTTAGAAGAAGGAGAGGAGATTTCATTGAAACATACAAGATTCTGAAATGGATTGACAGGGTAGATGCTGAGAGGTTGTTTCCCCTGGCTGGAGTGTCTAGAACTAGGGGGCAAAATCTCAGGATAATGGGTAGGCCATTTAAGACTTAGATGAGGATGAATTTCTTCACTCAGAGGGTTGTGAATCTTTGGAATTATCTGCATTGAATGGATGTGAATGCTGAATCTTTGAGTATATTCAAGGCTGAGATAGATAGATTTTTGGACTCATGGGGAATCAAGGGATATGGAGATGAGACGGGAAAGTGGAGTTGAGGTCGATGATAAGCCATGATCTTATTGAATGGCGATGCAGGCTCTAGGGGTCGTATGGCCTACTCCTGCTCTTACTTCTTATGTTCTAATGTTGTTCCCTTCACTTTCACCATGACTTTGGCAGCATCTTCTTCCTTGTTAAATACAGATGCAAAGTATTCATTCAGTACCTCAGCCACGCCCTCTGTCTCCATACGTCGGTCTCAATTTTTTTCCCGAATCGTCCCCACCCCTCTTTACATCCGTTTACTATTTTTATGCCGAAATGGTGAAAGACTGGGGAATGCAAATGCTCAAAGGGGTCTGGGTGTCCTTGTACATGAGTCACTTAATGTGAATGTGCTGGTAGAGCAAGCCATTAGGAAGGCAAATGGTATGCTGGCCTTCATTACAAGAGGATTTGAATGCAGGATTATAGAAGTCTTACTCCAATTACGTCGGGTCTTGGTGAGACCATACTGTCTACAAGTTTGGTCTCCTTACCTCAGGAAGGATATACTTACCGTAGTGGGAGTGCAACCAATGTTCACGAGATTGATTCCTGGGATGGCGGGACTGTCGTATGAGGAAAGATTGAGTAAACTAGGCCTGTACTCTCGTGAATTCAGAAGAATGAGAGGGGATCTCATTGAAGCATACAACATTATTACAGGGTTTGTTAGGGTGGATGCTGGGAGAATATTTATCTTGGCTGGGGAGTCTAGAACCAGGTACCACAGCCTCAGGATAAAGGGTAGGCCATTCAAGATTGAGATTAGCAGAAATTTCTTCACACAGAGGGTGGGGATTCTTTGGAATTCTCTACCCCAGAGGGCTGTGGAGCCCTAGTCATTGGGTACATCCAAAATGGAACTCGATAGATTTCTGACTAGTAATGGCATCAGGGGATATGGCGATAGGGCCGGTGAATGGATTTGAGGCAGAAGATCAGCCATGATCTCATTCAAAGGCGTAGCAGGGTCTAAGGGCCGAATGATCTACTCCTGCTGCTATTTCTTATGTTCTTATGATTAGGGAATGGAGTTCCTACAATGTGTACAGGGCTCCTTTCTAATCCATTATTCAGAAAGACCAAAAAGGGAGGATTCGCTATTGTATCTAGTAAATGGGAATGAAACAGAGCATATAAGATAAGTAAACATACTGGATCACATGGGCAATAGTGATCATAGCATAACATGCGTTAAGATGATAATTGAGAAGGACATAAGTATGACGAAAACCAGGTTTATAGATTGTAGAAAAGCTGATGTTCAGGGGCTTAGAAAAGAACTCGGGAAAAAAATGGGCAACAATATTGGCAAACAACAATGTAGAACAACAATGTGAAACATTTAAAACGGCGTTCAACAGAGTGCAGCAAAAATAAAGTGCAGGAAAGGAAGGAACAATCTGAAAAATAATTAGACTTCATGGATTAATTAAGCCATTAGGGAACAATTGAGGGTAAGGAAAGTGGCATACATTAATTATATAGACAGTAGGGGAATGCATGATAAGAGAGAATACCAAAAGTAAAGGAGAGACATCATAAAAACATTTCGGAATGCAAAGATGAACTATGAAATTAAATTTTTAAGGAACATAAAACAATATAGGACAATATTTTATAGGCGCATCAATAAAAATAGAAGCTTGGGATGGGAATAGGCCCTTTCAGTGATAGTCAGGATAATACCACAGGCAACAATAGAGAGAAGGCATAAATACTTAATAATTATTTTATTATTTACCAGGGAGATAGAACAGGTGGACATGACATTGGATGATGAAGTTAGTAATTAAATAAGTGTAATAAAATTATAAAGGTGATACATTAAATAAATTAATCAAAATCAAAGTTGATAAAACCTCAGTTCCGGATGGATTTCATCCACGCATTTTAAAAGAATCAAGTGAAGAGATAGCAGAGGCATTACAACACATATTTAATAATTCGTTAGAAAAAGGTATAGTGCCAGATGACTGGCAGATATCTAATTAAATATCGATATTTAAGAAGGGGGATAGAACATGTCCAGAGAATTATAGATCTGTCAGCTTAACATCAGTGGCAGGAAAAATAATGGAATCCCAACGAAAGGAGAAAATAGAAGAACCTCTAGAAATCAAAAATATAATTATGAATTGTGAACATGGGCTTCAAAAGGGAAAGTCTTGCTTGACCAATCATACTGAATTTTTTGAAGAGTTAACAGAGAGAGTAGACAATGTCAAATGATAGATGTAATTTATCTGGATTTTCAAAAGGCCTTCGATAAGGCACCCCATAATAAACTGATGAACAAGGTCAGAGAATGTGGAGTCAAGGGAGAAGTAGCATAATGGATTGTTGGCTGGCTTCCGGACAGAAAGCAGAGAGTAGGAGTAAAGGATAGTTATTCACAGTGGCAGAAGTGGTGTTCCACAAGGATCATTGCTGGGACCACTGCTGTTCACAATTTACAGAAACGATCTAGACTTAGGAGTCAAAAACACAATTTTGTAATTTACGGATGATACCAAATTGGGGTGGATAATGAATACTGAGGAGGACTGCAACAAGTTACAGGAGGACATTAATAAACTTGTAGAATGGGCATATAATTGGCAAATGAAGTTCAACAGAGATAAATGTGAGGTATTATCTTTTGGTAGGAAGAATAGGGAAGTCACTGATCACATGGAAGGTGCGAGTCTAGGTGGGGTAGAGCAACAAAGGCATCTAGGAGTACAAATACACAAATCCGTAAAGGTTGAAAAACAGGTTAGCAAGGCCATAACAAAAAAAATCCAAGCTCTCGGGTTTATTTCTTCAGGGATAGTATTGAAAAGTAAGGATGTCATGCTAAATCTGCATCAAACCTTGGATAGACCACAAAGAGAGTACTGTTTACAGTTCTGGTCGCTATATTATAAAAAGGAGAGGGTGCAGCGAAGATTTACAAGGATGATACCAGATATGTGAGGGTACAGCTATTGAGAAAGGATGAACAGGCTGGATCTCTTTTCCCTTGAAAAAAGAAGGCTGAGGGGTGACTGAAAAGACATGTTACGTGAGTAGGCAATAAGGTGGCAGATTGACTTTAATGTCGGAATCGTAATATTATTCTATTTGGTAGGAAGAATAGAGAAACAACATATCTTTTAAATGGTGAGAAGCTATTAAATGTTGATGTTCAGAGAGACGTAACTGTCCTCGTACAGGAAACAAGGAGAGTTAGCATGTAGGTACAACAAGCAATTAGGGAGGCAAATGGCATGTTGATCTTTATTGCAAGTGGCGTGGAGTACAAGAGTAAAGAAGCCTTGTTACGATTGAACAGGGCGTTGGTGATACCACACCTGGAGGGCTGTGCACAGTTTTGATCCCCTTATCCGAGGAAGGATATACAAGCCTTAGTGGCACTGCAACGAAGGATAAAGGGTCGGTCATTTAGGACTGAGATAAGGAGACATTTCTTCAGTCAGAGGGTTGTGTATCTTTGGAATTTACTATCCCAGCGGGCTGTTGATGCTCAGCCGTTGAGTATATTCATGACAGAGATCGATAGATTTTTGGATCATAAGCGAATCAAGGATTACGGGGACAGGTCGTATTGAGGAAGATCAGCCATGATCTTATTGAATTGTGGAGCAGGCTCGAAGGGTCGAATGGACTATTCCTGCTCCTATTTCTTATTTTCTTAGCTGAACAACCAGAGAGACCAAATAGTTGAGCGAGCCTTCGCCAACGGCTCGTTGGCCTGGGGCTATGATTCTAGCTTTAGGATTTTGAAACTTGCAATGCTGGAGGTCCCGGGTTAAAAATACCGGACGAGCCCTGTATGTCTTTGAGTCAAAATCACCTTCTCAGAGCTTATAGACATTGCAGAAAACAAAATGCTTTAAATTATACAAACTGAAATCTCGCGCCATTTTCACTGCAGTGTCCAGAATCCCCGAGCGTCACGGGAGCAACTGAAAACCAACAGACTCAGCGAAAGGCGATGCGATGGAATCGGTTCTGTGACGCACTGGAGAACTCACTGGGCTGCTGATCAATGCGGCCTTTAAAGGCTGTGGATTGCAATCCTGCCAGGGTTACGTTTTAGGTCCGGTTTCGTTGTTTCTGGTGCTGCACAGAGAAACTTTGCTGCCAAACTTAAATAAGGGCAACTTTGAGGGTATGAGGCGTGAATTGGCGTGGTTAAATTGGCAAGCGATATTTAAGGGGCTATCAGTGGATGGGCAATGGCAGAGATTTAGAGATCGCATGGATGAACTACAACAATTGTACATCCCGGTCTGGCGTAAAAATAAAAAGCGAAGGTGGCTCAACCATGGCTAACAAGGGAAATCAGGGATAGTATGAAAACCAAGGAAGTTGCATACAAATTGGCCAGAAGTAGCAGCAAACCCGGGGACTGGGAGAACTTCAAAACTCGGCAGAGGAGGACGAAGGGTTTGATTAGGGCAGGGAAAATAAAATATGAAAGGAAGCTTGCAGAGAACATTAAAATGGACTGCAAAAGCTTCTATAAATATGTAAAAAGAAAGAGTTTAGTAAAAACAAACGTAGGTCCCCTGCAGTCGGAAACAGGGGAAGTCGTAATGGGGAACAAGGAAATGGCATTTCAATTGAACAAGTACTTTGGTTCGGTGTTTACTGTGGAGGACACACACAACCTGCCGAAATAAAAGGGGTCAGAGGATCTGGTAAGAGGGAGGAGCTGAGGGAAATCCTTATTAGTCGGGAAAAGGTCTTGTGGAAATTGATGGGACTGAAGGCTGAAAAATCCCCGGGGCCTGATGGTCTGCATCCCAGAGTACTTAAGGAGGTGGCCTTGGAAATAGTGGATGCATTGACGATCATTTTCCAACATTGGACTCTGGATCAGTTCCGATGGAGTGGAGGGTGGCCAATGTAACCCCTCTTTTTAAAAAAGGAGAGAGGGAGAAAGCAGGGAATTATAGACCGGTCAGCCTGACATCGGTCGTGGGTAAAATGATGGAAGCAATTATTAAAGATGTCATAACAGACCATTTGGAAAGTGGCGACATGATAGGTCCAAGTCAGCATGGATTTGTGAAAGTGAAATCATGCTTGACAAATCTTCTTGAATTTTTTGAGGATGTTTCCAATAGGGTGGACAGGGGGGAACCAGTAGATGTGGTGTATTTGGACTTTCAGAAGGCCTTCGACAAGGTCCCACACAAGAGATTGGTGAGCAAAGTTAAAGCACATGGGATTGGGGGTAATGTGTTGACGTGGATTGAGAACTGGTTGGCACACAGGAAACAAAGAGTAGGAGTAAATGGGTACTTTTCAGAATGGCAGGCAGTGACCAGCGGGGTACCGCAGGGTTCGGTGCTGGGACCCCAGCTGTTTACATTATATATTAATGATTTGGACGAAGGGATTAAATGTAATATCTCCAAATTTGCGGATGACACTAAATTGGGAGGCAGTGTGAACAATGAGGAGGATGCTAGGAGGCTACAGAGTGACTTGGACAGGTTGGGTGAATGGGCAAATGTATGGCAGATGAAGTACAATGTGGATAAATGTGAGGTTATCCATTTTGGTGGTAAAAATAGAGAGGCGGACTATTACCTGAATGGTGGCAGATTAGGGAAAGGGGAGGTGCAACGAGACCTGGGCTTCATGGTACATCAGTCACTGAAGGTGGGAATGCAAGTGCAGCAGGCAGTCAAGAAATCAAACGGAATGATGACCTTCATAGTAAGGGGATTTGAGTACAGGATTAGTGAGGTGATGCTGCAGTTGTACAGGGCCTTGGTGAGGCCACACCTGGAGTATTGTGCGCAGTTTTGGTCTCCTAACTTAAGGATGGACATTCTTTCTATTGAGGGAATGCAGCGAAGGGTCACTAGATTGATTCCTGGGATGGCCGGACTGACATATCAAGAAAGATTGGGTCAACTGAACTTGTATCCTCTGGAGTTCAGAAGAATGAGGGGGGATCTTACAGAGACATTTAAAATCCTGGCTGGTTTAGACAAATTAGATGCGGGCAGAATGTTCCCAATGTTAGGGAAAACTAGAACCAGGGGTCTCAGTCCAAGAATTAAGGGGAAGCCATTTAAGACTGAGCTGAGGAGGAACTTCTTCACCCAGAGAGTGGTGAATCTATGGAATTCTCTTCCACAGAAGGTTGTTGAGGCCAGTTCGCTAAATATATTCAAAAGGGAGTTTGATATAACACTCACAACTAGGGGGATCAAGGGGTATGGCGAGAAAGCAGAAATGGGGTACTGAGGTAGCATGTTCAGCCATGAACGCATTGAATGGCGGTGCATGCTCGAAGAACCGAATGGTCTACTCCTGTACTATTTACTATGTTTCTATATTTCTAAACTTCAACTGTTCATTAATTTCCTTCAGGGAGGGGAAGCTGCAGCCCGACACTCCCTGTTTTTCAAGAGTCTCCAGTCCCAGCCCACTTTCCCTCTGAGCTGGATTGGCGATCTGCTCTCAACAAAGTAACTCACCACCTGCTCAATTCTTAAAATAAGTTGTAAAAATGGTAAACGTAAAGTCAGTCTGCTGGGCCCTTAGACAGGTTTCACACAGAACACATGCAGCCGGCTGACAGCCAGCGAGTCACTGACAGTAATGACGCGCAGCCTAGCACTGCCTCCCACAGATAATCAGCCATCCTTTCAGACCGGCTCTGGGAGACAGATTGAAACAGCGTCGCTGGGAGCAGGATTCGAACCTGCACAGAAAAACCCCGTTAGATTTCATGTCCAAACCGTTGATCATCGCAACTGCAACTGTTCCGCAAGCCATGAACCAGCTTTCACTCAATTCCCAGGCGTGTCACTGAACCGACTCACAGAAGCCCGAGGGAGCGATGGATTCCACTCGCTGAGCGATGATAAAACACCGATCTTCTGTTATTTTCACCTTCCAAACATTGACAGCCATTTGGCTCAGTATTTATTTTTCTCTCCTTTTTAATCTGTTCGTGCTTTACCTTCTAATCATTTAATTTAATTTATTTATGAGCGGGTAGAAATGAGCAGAAGAGATTTACTAGAGGGGATTTAACCGAGGTGTTCAAAATCATGAACGGTTTTGATATCGTAAATAAAGAGAAACAGATTTAATTGATTGGCAAAAGAGCCAGAGGCGACATGAGGAACGGTTTCTAATACAGCGAGATTCGGTGATCTGGAATGCACTGCCTGAAAGATTTGTGAAAGCAAATTCAATAATAACTTGCGATAGGGAATTACTGGAAGGGAAACAAGTACAGGTCTATAGGAAAGACCAGGGAAGTAGAAATAATTGGATTACTGCACCAAAGCGCCAGCACAGGCACAATGTGCCAAATGGTCTCATTTCGTGTTGTATCATTATATGATTGTATGAACTTAATCTTTACACAATTTTCTTTGAACCCAAGCGGGGACGAACTCTGAATCCAGGCATTAGAAACAACACACTCTAACCAAATAGACCAAGCGGGGTAAATACAGGACTTCATGGTTAAGATTCGGCGAACTTTTCACCGGTTCAATTCCTTGTCAGTGAATTAATTTTACAAAACAGTTGTGAAAATTGTTAAATTATTTGCAGGAAACGAGTTAAACTCTGTGAAATGATGAGTTATTGTTTTAATCAGCATTAATCAATGGATAACTTTCTGTTGCAGATTGAGGGTTGTGAATCTTTGGGATGCTCTGCCCCAAAGGGCTGTGGATGCTAACTCTTTGAGTATATTCAAGGCTGAGATTGGCAGAATTTTGGACTCTAGCGGAATCAAGGGATATGGAGATCGGGCGGGAAAGTGGAGTTGAGATCGAAGATCACCCATGATCTTATTGAATTAGCAAAAAGCTCGAGTCTGCCGCATGGCCTACTCCTGCTTCTAACTCTTATGTTCTATTATGGCGGCCAGAGTTAGTTATTCAAACTTTGGCTCCTCAACAGCACCTAGTGTGTGTCATTGTAGTAAACTCCGAATGCAGTGAGATGGAGCAGAGGATATGAAAAAACTGAAAATGAAAGTGCAGGTAATGGTTTTATCAAATGTACAGGAAACGTTTCACAGGAAAGGATTCTCTTACCGGTAGATTCTTTCCATCAGAGTGGGACAGGTGATCATAATGACAGGGCTGTGGCCAGCTCTGGAGTCGCAATAGCTCAGTGTGCGGTCCTTGTAGGACAGTGAGTGATCGGGACAGTTCTGAAGTGGTGAGTTCCAGCCTCACCTAATGCAGGCAGTTCTTCTAATGGTGAACATTTCGACAACTGTTGAAGTTCCAACAGGTGTGTTTCAAGATGCAACTGCTTATTAGTGTTACCCTGTGGAGAATTAGGCCCCACTAACCTAGTGTTTCGACAGCGGATGTGAGACGTACACCAGCTCTTTCGTATTATTGTTTAGAGGAGGGAGTGGGAGCAGTTTACACTCTGAAACCAGCAACTGTGATGCAAAGAATGAGGTGCCAGAGAAAGACTCTAATGTAACGCGATGACAAGACATTTGTCATAAAGGAGAAGCTGTGTAAACCCATGGGTCGCCTGTCCGTGTTTCCACATCATGGTCAACACAAACAAGGATTCATTCCAACACATTGCTGAGAATTGTGAAACAGGAACCCTCGCCCGTGTTCGGAGTCTCGAGGGAGAATTCAGAGGCCGGAAATACAGCTGTTTGATGGGAGCGAGCAAACTCTCCCACTTCCGCCCACCTACGTTGGGATGAAGTCCTGTCTTCACACCCCCACCGCCACTGATATGATTGTCTTAGCTCTTTTACCCGGCACCATTACCGAGACCTTATCCTCGACTTCAGGGTCTGCTGTTTTAGAGCGACATGTTAAGAATCTGATTCTTCTACAGATTATGGGATTTAACAAGAGCCTTAAACCAGCGCCTTAGAGCGCTCAGTCACGGTAATCTCTGTCCCACTCCTCCGGAAATAATTTTAAATCAATTGAATGAATTGGTGTATGTTGGAAGGCTGTAGAAATAGCAAGAAATTGACCTGTTGATAACTGTCAGTTAAGAACAATATTGGGAGAGGTGCAGGAGCCGGTGCTGTTTTGCTATGCGGTGTGTGGTTATTGGCGGGGTTTCCCATGATCCAATGATAATGAGAATTGATCTGACGATTATTAAACAGTTTTGAAAGAAAACATGTTGATTTGTATTATTTTACAGAGTTTATTCCGTTCAAACTAATCCTTATTTGGCCGATTCAGTATTTTCAATCGCATCTGACAAGAATACATTGAGCAAATTGCACAGAGGGTCTTTAATATAACACCCTGATCTCGAGCCAACGCTGCAGCCAAAGCACACATTGAAAAGGTGAAAGTGTCAGATTGTGAATCTTACTGAAAATAAATAAATCGCAAGCTCCCATCCCTGGCGGGGCTCGAACCATCAAATGGCCAAATAACAGCCGAACACTTTGACCAATTGCACTACAGAGACGGTCAAACTCTTGTCAGATTTTCTAATGTTATGACACTTGGAGCAGTATTTGCGTAAAGTAGGTGCAGAAAGAAGGAACTCTCGGCTGTCGGGAGTTGGTGAATTGTGATTATTTTCTGTAACAACTGAGCCTCAGAACTTCCTCAAGCAGATGTTGCCATAGAATAAAATAGAATAGTACAAACAATTAACACATGGAAACAGCTGGTGTTCAAGCTAACGGAGTCTCAGAACTCGATCGCTCGTCTGTGAGTTAGAAGATCGATGGGAGTTTTCGCTCTGAGTCCAGCAGGGCAAACTGGCTCCCAGCGAATTGGCGTTAACGGTCATCAGGATCATCACCTGGAACAACTTAAACACTAACACAAGTAGATGAAGCTTGGAAAAGTGAAAGTCTGCGCTGTGATATTACTGACCATGAAACTCAGCGTGTCCCGGAACCCAGTCTGTTGGAAGGCTTGGTTTTCCAGCTAAGATTCACCACCTTCTATTTCAGTAATTTCCCCGCTAGCTGAGAATGAGATGCGATGAATGAGCAGGTCCAACGCGCGGGTCTGTGACACTACATGGTGTATTTTCATTCTTAAACCAGAATCTATGATGTAATGGATACTAGGCCGGAGAAAGACTGGATTTCAGAGCAGTGACACAGGGCCAGAGTAGAGTTCAGTTAATATGATTGCCGAGTGAACAGAGAGTGGATTTGGAAATACTGAGAGTCTGCACTGAGCATTTCCATCACTGTTTGGAACGCCATTTCCTTCAAATCATCGCTTACTGGGACAGTTCGATTCTAATCTTATTATTCCCGGGTCTGGGTGAGATTTCAAAAATTCAATGAGACCAATGTCATCCCAACCTTGCCCACTCCTCACTTACAAGGACAATGGAGCCTCAATATGATTCAGGGAGACGAACTCCAAGAGCGGGTTAAAGATCGAATGCAAACGCAAGCAAGACTCGTTCACAGGAAGTGTAGGTCATTGAGGTGGTTTAGGTCCGGATTGTTTGCACTGACCTTCTTCACAAATTGCCTGAGAGTCATGCAGACTGGTTTGGGAAGTTCTTATCCTGCTTTGCAAAAGTTTCAGCGACATTGCAAGATCACTATGAGGGCTCACCCAGTAAGCTGGGACTTCTCTCATATTAGAGCCTTCACCCCCAAGCGAGAAGACAGCCGTCGACCAACGAGCCCTCTGATGGGCCGCAGTGAACACTAGAGGTAGCCATATTCAATTCCTGTATCGAGGCAGCAGGTGCCCATCCCGAGGCCAGCAGCAGGGCATCTTCATTAGTTTTCAGGGAGGCCTCTGATTTGGACAATGTATCAGCAAAGGCAGTGAGAACACAAGGAGGCAGAAAGTCATGCAACAACCGCCAGCAAAGCTCAGATAGGGATAGAAGTTCTCTCTCACCCTCTCCTACAGTTTGAACCCCAGCTCTTTCCATCTGTTAGTTTCTTGTACTATTCTATGTTATTCGATGCCAACATCTGCTTGAGGAAGTTCTGAGGCTCAGTTGTTAAATAAAATTATCACAATTCTCCAACTCCCGACAGCCGAGAGTTACTCACTTTCTGCACCTACTTTACGCAAATACTTCTCCAAGTGCCATAACAATGGCCCAGAAATTCGTCCGAATACGGGAGAGTACGTACTGTGTGCTCACCAATATTCGGTCCCGAAGTGCCGGTTGCCTGCTTGCACTGCGCATGCGCGGAAAACCTGCACTTCCGATATTGCGAAGGGGGCGGTTCCTAAGCGAACCGCGTGCGCACTACAGGCTGTGCGCACGCAGCACACTTAGTTTTTTTTCAGGTTTGAACGCGAAGGTAAGTGTTGAAGATTTTACCCATGAAAAAAGCATGCGTAAGACCCCCTTTTAACAAGGTAAGGAGTTAATTAAGTATTATTTAAAAAAAAATTCAACAGGTTTATCTTTTTTAGAGACTTTAAAGAAAGGTAAGTTTATTTTTATAACTTTTAAAAAGAATTAAAACATTTTCAAAAATTTAAATTTTTGTTTAAAGTGGTTAATTTATTGAACTATAGTTATTTTATTAATGTGATGGTTTTTTAAATTTAATTGAGGTTTAGCTGTTCTTTAGGGGGCAATTTGTATTCATAGCTTTGCTTGCTCTTCCTGTCAAAACTATGAATGAAAGATGGTGTGCTGCCATTGGCTGTAACTGGCTCACGTGATCGCAGAGATCGCATTGAACGAACTACGCCTCTGGGACACGCACACACTGCGAGCGGGCACCAGGGAGAGACCCAGGAACTGATGTTCGTATGGGCCAAAACCATAAAGGCAGGCACGGAGTGCGATATCGCGGGGGATCCTTACCCCCGAGGCAACCATCGAAGTCCAATTTCTGGGCCATTAGAAAATCTGGCAACAGCTTGACCGTCTTTGTAGTGCAATTGGTCAACGTGTTCGGCTGTTATTTGGCAATTTGATGGTTCGAGCCCCGCCAGGGACGGGATCTTGCGGTTTATTTATTTTACAGTAAGATTCACAATCTGACAATGTCACCTTTTCAATGTATGTTTTGGCTGCAGCGTTGCCCCGAGAACAGAGAGTGCTGTGAGTTTGGGTAAGTGGGAGTAGTTCTTTAATTGTTAGTTCTCTTTAAATAATTCTTGATAAGAGTACTTAAGCAGTTTAAGTGAAGGGGAAAAGTTAACAATTTGGGATTCTGTTGGTTGAAGAAGATTGGCTGCCTCATCAGTCAGCAGAAGGAGAGTGAGGAGAGCAGCAGCAGCAGAGTGGTGGTCTCATTGACCAGGGAGAGGAGGAACCAGAACCAGACTGCAGACCACCACCAACACATCCACAACCACAACTGAGGTGCCTGGAGAGAGAGGACAGGACAGGAGAGGAGAAGGAGAAGGAGAAAGGAAGGCAAAGAACAACAACACCAAAGGAGGAGAGGCTTTTCCATACTGCCTCCCGAATTGGCCTCCATTTTAGGAGAGGGAGAGAGGGGAGAAAACAACACTACCAACCATCATCTGCTTGGAAGGAGGGAGGAAGAAAACATCAGCTACAGGTGGGTGTTATTCTGGTGCACTCTCCCAGAGACTTTCTTTTTGTAGGTGGGGGGAGGAAAGAAGAAAAGAAGAGGGCCGGAAGATCCAAGGGGTGTGTGTGTGTGTGTGTGTGGTTTTTCAAAGAACTAGGCCGCACACACCACTAATAAACACCCCTTCCCATTGCCTGACCTGGGACAGCTGGAGCTGCCTAGGTGAAGTCCCCAATACATTTTCATCTGATTGGGCATCGTTAAGACCTGGTGCAGGACTGAGCCTGGGCATCTCCAGCTTTCGCAGGTGAAGACATCTTCTCCCCCCACCAGAAGACCACCGACAAGAAAGACTTTTATTTACATCGGAGAGTGCACCCCCTGCCAACACCCACCCACCCACCTCCTGAGTGGCGACCCTGCCCTTGTGGCTTCCCTCCTTCCCACCCTCTCTCTCTCTCTCTTTGTCTCTTGTCTCTCTCTGCCTCTCTCTCTAAGAGGCACCTCATTAATCTTTTATTAATTGCCCATTGAGCAGAGGGGAGAAGGCCCCTCTGCCAATTCAATCAAATAAAGGGAGAGGTGTGCCTTCAATTTAACAGCTCCCTTCACTCAGGGGAAAAAATAACATATATACCGAGGCCATTAACACCTTCAGGCCTGTGACTTGGGGTGAGTGTAGCCCTTAAAGACCCACCCATTTTGGCGACCACATCTTCGTCGGTGGCGGGGGCAGCGAGGACGTATGCGAGCGTGGCAGCCGCGGCCACGGCCGCAGCCACGAGTCCTCCTGTTACCCCGTCACCTTTTACCCTCCTTACGAGGAAGAATGGGGTCAAGAGCTACACTCACCCCAACATGAGTATAGAGGCGTGCGTAAAAGCCATGGCTGGGGTTGCCGGCCCTTCAGCCATCGTTGCCGCCTCTAAGATGTACGGCAAGTCTGTGTTCTTCCTGGGATCGGAGCGGGCGGTGGCCCTGGCCATTGAGAAGGGGCTCACCATGGGCGGGACCTTCATGCCGGCGGACCCCCTTCAGGCCACCGCGCAGAGGATTGCAATCTCTAACGTCCCACCCTTTGTTCCGGGTGAGCTCCTCCTCCCCCACCTACGTCAACTGGGGGAGGTGAGGTCGTGGATCACACCCATCCCGCTCGGCTTCCGGGAAGCCAGCCTCCGGCACATCTTCTCCTTCCGGCGCCAGCTTTTCATCCGGCTGGTGCGGGAGGAGGACCTGGATGGCGCGTTCACGGTGCTCCACGGGGGAACCGCCCATCGCGTCTTCTGGACCTCAGACGGCGTGCGGTGCTACGCCTGTAAGGGGGTGGGGCACGTCCGCAAAAACTGCCCCGCCTCCAAGGCGGCCACGACACCTAGCGCGGCCAGGGCTGGCGCTGCCGCCCCACCTCCCCCTGATACTGTCCACGCGTCAAGATCGACGGATGCCCGGTCGACGTCGGGGGCCAACGCCATAAAGGCCTTCGGCGGGGGGTGGAGGGAGAGCATCCGAGGGGAAGGAAGGCGCTGAGAAAGACGAAACACCTCCGGGTGGGTCCCCTTGTGGAGAACACCACCGACCTACAGGAACTCACGCCCGCGCTCCTCGCGGAGTTAACGGGGACGCGTGAGACTGGGGGTGGTCCTCGTGCCCGGGCCCATGACCGGAACTGCCGAGGCAGACAAATCAAGACCTGCGCCCGGGCTCGGGCCCGAGGGGCCCAAGAAACCCAGTCATCGGGAGGGGACGGAGAGGGGGGACCCGGCAGACATGGAGGCCTCCCCCTTTCCGGGCCCCAACACGTTAAAAAGGAGGCACGACCCCCAGGAGGAGGACAGTGAGGAGGAATGTCCCTCTGCAAAAGGGGAGTCGTCGCCCGCCGCGGGTGCTGCACCCCACCCCTCCACTGTCATCGTTGCGCGCGATTGGTAGGGGTCGCCTGTCCCTCGGGAGGGTGAGACAGCCGAGTCTGTCGGACCCGTGCCTCCCGGGGATGGGGAAGAGACCCTGCCCATGGTGGGGGGGGGGGGCGCGGAAGGACCCGCGGAAGATATTAATATTAAAAAACCAGAACCGTTGCTCCTCGCCGCGTCGGGCGTCCTGGGGACTGGGGCAGGCGAGGCCAAAGAGGCCGAAGCTGAGCCCGCCAATTACAACCCAGACATCTCCCAGGGACTGCTCGACCTGGTGGAGGAGTGCAACAAGAATCCCCAGTAAGCTGGGTCGGAGGCTGGTGGCGGGGAGATAGAAGGCCCCCTGACTCCGTCTCTGACGTTGGCGCCGGACGTGCTGGAGGAACTTGGAATTGTTTTCTCCCCGGTTTCTCCGGTCGCTCCGGCGCCTGAGGCGGAGGGGGGCCCCGAACCGCCGCCGCCTCCCGGCCTGGCGCCCCTAAAGGAGCCCAGGGTGGACTCTTCTGCCACCAATCCTGGGGGTGGGATCGTGACGCAGGCGGGGATGGCCGCTGCTGCCGAGCCGTTCGCTGCACCCCGTGCGGTGGACGGGTTGGCCGCCGGTGACGACCTCCCGGAGGGAGACGGGGAGTCGGTGTTGGGCACTGAGGACGATTTGGAGTCCATCACCAGTGAGACGATGGACGCCCTCGTGTCCTTCACCGACTCTCCCCGCATCCCCGTAGGGAAACTCCGGGAATTTATGGCCACGTGCCGGGGTCGTCATAATAAGATCCGGCTGGCCCTCGACAAGTGGCCGGAGCTGGCGCTGCTCGTCCAGTCCGTCCGCGCCGCCGTTAAAATAATGGGCGCGGACAAGGGCGTAAACCGGCCCGAGTTGCGTCGGCTCAAGATGTTCCACACTGGGCTGCTGAGGGAGTGGCGCTCCCTCCCCCCCCCCACCGTTAGGTAGAGGTTGCACTATGCTTCTGACATGAAGATAACCCTAGCCAGCCTCAACATCAACGGCAGCAGGGAGGCGCGCCGTAGATTCAATAACTTCTCGGTCCTTCGGGATGGGAAATATGCGGTGTGCTTCCTGCAAGAAACCCACACTGTTCCGGGAGACGAGGCCACGTGGCTCCTGGAGTGGCAAGGAGGGGTCAGCATGAGTCACCTCTCCAACCATTCCTGCATCTTGCTGGCCCCACATTTTCAGCCGGAGATCTTGAAGGTCAAGGAGCACGTGCTGGGCCGCTTGCTCCAGGTCACTGTTCGCCTGGGAGGCGTGCCGCTCCATTTAGTGAACATGTACGACCCCCAGACCGGTGCGCAGCATGTGCACTTCTTCGGAGTAGTGTCCGCTCTTCTGGGCTCCATCGATGTGGGCAAGTGCGTCATCCTCGGGGGGGATTTCAATTGTACCCTCGAGGCGCGGGACTGGTCGGGTCCCCCGCGAAGCCCGGCGGCGATGGAGAAGTTGCAGGACCTGGTCGGGTCCTTCGACTTGGTGGACGTCTGGCGAAATCTCCATCCCGACTCCAGCGCCTTCACGAGCGTGAGGTCTGGAGGAGGAAGGTCCAGAATCGACCGCCTTTACATTTCCCGGGTGTACGTCTCCTGCATTCCGGCGGCTTCCATGCGGCCGGTGCCATTCACGGACCACCACCTGGAGTGTGCGGAGCTCGCTCCGCTGCGCGCGCGGGGGTGGTCCGCGTATTGGCATTTTAACAACCTGCTGCTGGAGGACGCGTGGTTCCGGTATTCGTTTCGCCGGTTCTAGGCCGACTGGAGAAGGAAGCGGGGAGGCTTCCCCTCCTTGAGGCTATGGTGGGACGTGGGCAAGGTTCACGTCCGCATCTTCTGTCAGGAGTACGCGAAGGGGTCGACCAAGAGGCGGGAGGCTCGGGTCGGGCGATTGGAGAAAGAAGTGCTCGACCTGGAGTCCCGTCTCGGTCAAGTCGTCGAAGAGAAGAAGGGCGCGCTGAAGGACCTGCAGCTGGTCGGGTCCCGAGGCGCGTATGTGAGGTCGCGGATCCAGTTCCTGCGGGACCTAGACCGCGGCTCCCCCTTCTTCTACTCGCTGGAAAAAAGACGGGGTGTCCGTAAGCAGCTCTTGGGGCTGCTGGCCGATGACGGATCTCTGGTCTCGGATCCGGAGGGCATCAGCGCGGAGGCCCGGGCCTATTACGGGGCTCTGTTCTCATCGGATCCGTCCAGCGAGGATGCGCGCAGAGTTTTGTGGGAGGACCTGCCGAAGGTCGGCACGGAGGGCGCCGAGAATTTAAAAGCTCCGCTAAGCCTGACGGAGCTGACCGGCGCCCTGCGCCAGCTCTCGAGGGACAAGTCCCAGGGGCTGGACGGGCTGACCGTGGAGTTCCACAGGGCGTTCTGGGACGTCTTGGGGGACGACTATGCGCGGGTCCTGGGGGAAAGTCTGGCGACCGGGGAGATGCCCCTCTCTAGGTGCAGGGCGGTCATCGTCCTGCTGCCCAGGAAGGGCGATCTCCGCCTTCTTAAGAACTGGCGCCCGGTCTCCCTCCTCAGCACGGACTACAAAATTTTCGCCAGGGCTATGTCTGCTCGCCTTGGCACCGTGCTGGCCCACATGATCCACCCCGACCAGTCCTACACGGTCCCGGGCCGGTCAATCCACGACAACATCCATCTGGTCCGGGACCTGGTCCACCATTCCCAGAGGGCTGTTCTGTTGGTCGCCTTCCTTTCCCTGGATCAGGAGAAGGCGTTCGACAGGGTGGATCACGAGTATCTTTTCGGGACTCTGCTTGCATTCAGGTTCGGGACGCATTTCGTCGCCCGGATCCGACTTCTGTACACTGCCGCGGAGTGTCTGATTGAAGTTAACGGGTCTTTGATGGCGCCCCTTCGCTTCGGGAGGTGGGTGTGTCAGGGATGCCCCATGTCCGGTCAGTTATACGCTATTGGCGTGGAGCCTTTCCTGCGCCTCTTGCGGAAGAGGTTGACGGGACTGGCTCTGCAAGGGCCGGGCATGGAGGTGGTCCTCTCGGCTTACGCCGATGACGTGCTCCTCGCGGTCACGGATCCCGTCGACTTGCAGAGGATGCGAGAATGCCAGCAGATTTACTCGGACGCATCCTCCGCTAAGATCAACTGGGAGAAATGTTCTGGATTCCTGGTGAGCCCATGGCAGGTGGACTCCCAGCCGGAGGAGTTCAGGCCCTTCGCCTGGAGCACCACGCACCTCCTCTACCTGGGAGTCTACGTCAGCCCGGCCGAGGACGCCTGGCGGCGAACTGGCAAGAGCTGGAGGCCAAAGTCACCGCTCGCCTAGGGCGCTGGACAGGACTGCTCCGAGTGTTGTCCTACAGGGGTCGAGCGCTGGTCATAAACCAGCTGGTGGCCACCATGTTGTGGTACCGGTTGGTCAATTTGATCTCTCCCCCTGCGTTTGTCGCCAAGATGCAGAAGAAGCTCGTCGACTTCTTCTGGGACAAAAGGAAGCACTGGGTCTCTGCCGCGGTTCTGAGTCTCCCGCTTAGGGAGGTCGGTCAGGCGCTGGTGTGCCTTCGCACCCAGGCGGCGACTTTCCGTCTTCAGACGCTGCAGAGATACCTCTACGTGGAGAATCCTCCGAGGTGGCGTGCGCTGGCGACGTATTTCTTCCGCCAGCTGCAAGGCCTCAATTACGACACGCAGCTCCTGTTTGTGAGAGTGGGCGGCACGCGTTCCAGCCTGCGGGAGCTGCCTGTCTTCTACCAGGAACTGCTATGGGTTTGGAACAGCGTTGCCTCCAGGCGCAGTTCTCCCCCGTCAGGAGCGGCAGCTGTCCTTCGGGAGCCGCTGCTCAGGGAAACGCACGTCTACGACCGCGGCTTCGGTCGGCTGGTGGAGGGCAGGGCTGTGCCCGGTAAGGTGACTAGAGTCGGGGACCTGCTCGATGGCGGAGAAGCGGGCTGGATGGCGCCGGAGGAGTTGGCGAGGCGCATGTCCTGGGTCAACGTCCGGCTCGCGGTCAAAGCCATCGAGTCGCTAAAAGTGGCATTGGGCCCCGACTCCACTTGGTGTATCGAGGAGGCTCAAGCACGTGGGGCGATCCCGTCCAAGCTGACCCCCGTTCGGACGGAATTCCTTATCGGCGCCCGGCCCCGAATCCTCCCTCGGGAGCCGCCGCCTCACAACTTGAGCCTTCTCGGAGAAATGCCTTCCGTGCCCTTTAAACCCGCACGGAGGCGTTTCCTGTACGGGCTGCTCCTGCACACTCTCCACTTTGCCATCTTCGTCTGCCGTCCGGACACGCCTTGGCATACCATCTTGCCATTCGGCGGAGGCGAAGGTCCCCAATGGAGGGCTCTCTACGCGGGAGTCTTCCCTTGTTCCGTGCAATAGATTGTTAAGTAGGTTTCCGGACTCCCAGGCCGCTTGCCATTTCTGCGGCCTGGAGGAGTCCGTGTTTCACATATATGTTGAGTGTGAAAGGTTGCAGCCCCTCTTTCATTACTTGAAGGGGCTGCTCCTCAATTTCTGATTGCACTTCAGCCCCACGCTCCTGATCTACGGTCACCCGGTGCGGAGAGGAGCGGGCAGGTCGGAGGACCTCCTCGTGGGACTGCTCCTGGGCCTGGCTAAGAAAGCCATTAATTGGTCCAGGCAGCGGGCGGTCGAGGGGGTCGTTCGGCCCGATTGCCTGCCTCTCTTCCGCGGCCATGTTCGCGCCCGGGTGGCCCTGGAGATGGAGCACGCTGTGTCCGCCGGCACGCTTGAGTTTTTCCGCGACCGGTAGGCGCCGCGGGGACTGGAGTGCATCTTCACCCCGGAGTACCAAATTTTAATTTGATTTGTTAAGTTTCCTTTAAAGTTTTATTTAGTTACAGATAATTGATTGGTACCCATTCGAAAGAGTAAGAAGAGTAAAACAAGGTTACACTGCAGTCGCAGTAAATTGGCACAGCAGGCAGTGGAAACCAGTTTTCTAATCAATCAGCAGGGGTCAAAGTCAGAGGGCGGGGCCAATTCATTTGTACCCGTATATAGGTGGAGCTGTTGCTAAGCCCGAGACCCTACACTAGTAGTGTCTCCCACCCTCCCACCTCCTCTAACCTTTAGGGGTAGCGGGAATTTAAAAGGTAGGTTCGATTTATATTTTGTTTTCAGGGACTTAACTTAATAAAGTAATATAAGGGTTAAGTCATGGCAGGAAATCTCGGAACTATGTGTGCAGGAAGTGCGTCCAGCTGCAGCTCCTGACGGAACGCATGGCGACACTGGAGGTGCGGATGGACTCACTCTGGACCATCCACGATGCCGAGAACCTTGTGGATTACTAGGTCAGACAGTAAATGGGTGACCAAGAGGCAGCGCAATATCAGGAAGGTAGTGCAGGAGTCCCCTGCGGTCGTCTCCCTCCAAAACAGATATACCGTTTTGTATACTGTTGGGGGAAATTACCTACCAGGGGCAGGCACCAGCAGCCAGTTTCATGGCACCATGGCTGGCTCTGCTGCACTGAAGGGCGGGAAAAATTGTGGTAGAGCTATAGTGATAGGGGACACAAATTGTAAGGGGAATAGACAGGAGTTTCTGTGGCCGCAACCGAGATTCCAGGATGGCATGTTGCCTCCCTGGTGCAAGGGTCAAGGATGTCTCGGAGCGTCTGCAGAACATTCTGGAAAGGGAGGGTGGAGAGCCAGCTGTCGTGGTGCATGTAGGTACCAACGATATAGGTAAAAAGCGGGAAGAGGTCCTACAAGCAGAATTTATGGAGCTCGGAGCTAAATTGAAAAGTAGGACCTCAAAGGTAGTAATCTCTGGGTTGCTACCAGTGACACGTGCTAATCAGAGTAGCATGAACAGGATAGCGAGATTAAATACGTGGCTTGAGCAGTGGTGCAGGAGGGAGGGATTCAAATACCTGAGGCATTGGAACCAGTTCTGAGGGAAGTGGGACATGTACAAAAGGGACGGTCTGCACTTGGGCAGGACTGGAACCGATGTCCTCGGGGTAATATTTGCTAAGGCAGTTCGGGAGGATTTAAACTAATATGGCAGGTGAATGGGAACCTATGTAGTGAAACAGGGGGAAGTAATATGCAGTCAGAAACAAATGTTAGAAGGGTGAGAAACAATAAGGGAAATCCGAGTAAACAAAGGCAAGAAACACAAACGGCCATACTAAATCATAAGTCTAAAAGGACAAAGGGCGCTAATAAAAGAAGCCTAAAGGCTCCGTATCTTAATGCAAGGAGTATCCGTAATAAGGTGGATGAATTGACTGTGCAAATTGATGTTAACGGATATGATGTGATTGGGATTACAGAGACGTGGCTCCAGAACAATCAAGGCTGGGAACTGAATATCCAGGGGTATTCATCATTCAGGAAGGATAGAATAAAAGGAAAAGGTGGTGGGGTAGCATTGCTGATTAAAAAGGAGATTAATGCAATAGCTAGGAAGGACATTAGCTTGGAGGATGTGGAATCAATATGGGTTGAGCTGCAGAACACCAAAGGGCATAAAACGTTAGTGGGGGTTGTGTACAGACCTCCAAACAGTAGCAGTGAGGTGAGGGAGGGTATAAAACAGGAAATCAGAGGTGCATGCAAAAAAGGCGCAGCAGTTATCATGGGTGACTTTAATATGCATATAGATTGGGCTACTCAAACTGGAAGCAATACGGTGGAGGAGGATTTCCTGGAGTGTTTAAGGGATGGTTTCCTAAACCAATATGTTGAGGAACCAACTAGAGGGGAGGCCATCCTGGACTGGGTGTTGTGTAATGAGGAAGGACTAATCAGCAATCTTGTGGTGCGAGGCCCCTTGGGGAAGATTGACCATAATATGGTGGAGTTCTACATTAGGATGGAGAAGGAAACAGTTAAGTCAGAGACCATGGTCCAGAACTTAAATAAGGGCAACTTTGAGGGTATGAGACGTGAATTGGCGAGGTTAGATTGGCAAGCGATATTTAAGGGGTTATCAGTGGAAGGGCAATGGCGGACATTTTGAGATCGCATGGATGAACTACAGCAATTGTACATCCCTGTCTGGCGTAAAAATAAAAAAGGGAAGGTGGCTCAACCATGGCCAACAAGGGAAATCAGGGATAGTGTTAAAAGCAAGGAAGTGGCATGCAAATTGACCAGAAGTAGCAGCAAACCCGGGGACTGGGAGAACTTTAAAACTCAGCAGAGGAGGACGAAGGGTTTGATTAGGGCAGGGAAAATAAAATATGAAAGGAAGCTTGCGGAGAAAATTAAAACGGACTGTAAAAGCTTCTATAAATATGTAAAAAGAAAGAGGTTAGTAAAAACAAACGTAGGTCCCCTGCAGTCAGAAACAGGGGAAGTCATAATGGGGAACAAAGAAATGGCAGATCAATTGAACAAGTGAACAACAGAAAACGCTGGAAAAACTCAGCAGGCCAGGCAGCATCCGTGGAGAGAGAAAGAGAGTTAACGTTTCAGGTCGATGACCTAAGTACTTTGGTTCGGTTTTTACTGTGGAGGACACAAACAACCTTCCGGAAATAAAAGAAATCAAAGGATCTGGTAAGAGGGAGGAGCTGAGGGAAATCCTTAACAGTCGGGAAAAGGTGTTTGGGAAATTGATGGGACTGAAGGCTGATGATCTGCATCCCAGAGTACTTAAGGAGGTGGCCTTGGAAATAGTGGATGCATTGACGATCATTTTCCAACATTCCTTAGACTCTGGATCAGTTCCGAAGGAGTGGAGTGTGGCTAATGTAACCCCTCTTTTTAAAAAATGAGGGAGGGAGAAAGCAGGGAATTATAGACCGGTCAGCCTGACATCGGTGGTGGGTAAAATGATGGAATCAATTATTAAATATGTCATAACAGACCATTTGGAAAGTGGCGACATGATAGGTCCAAGTCAGCATGGATTTGTGAAAGGGAAATCATGCTTGACAAATCTTCTGGAATTTTTTGAGGATGTTTCCAATAGGGTGGACGGGGGGCAACCAGTAGATGTGGTGTATTTGGACTTTCAGAAGGCCTTCGACAAGGTCCCACACAAGAGATTGGTGTGCAAAGTTAAAGCACATGGAATTGGGGGTAATGTGTTGACGTGGATTGAGAACTGGTTGGCACACAGGAAACAAAGAGTAGGAGTAAATGGGTACTTTTCAGAATGGCAGGCAGTGACCAGCGGGGTACCACAGGGTTCGGTGCTGGGGCCCCAGCTGTTTGCATTATATATTAATGATTTGGACGAAGGGATTAATTGTAATATCTCCAAATTTGCGGATGACACTAAATTGGGAGGCAGTGTGAACAATGAGGAGGATGCTAGGAGGCTACAGAGTGACTTGGACAGTTTGGGTGAATGGGCAAATGTATGGCAGATGAAGTACAATGTGGATACATGTGAGGTTATCAACTTTGGTGGTAAAAATAGGGAGGCAGACTATTACCTGAATGGTGGCAGATTAGGGAAAGGGGAGGTGCAACGAGACCTGGGCGTCATGGTACATCAGTCACTGAAGGTGGGAAGGCAAGTGCAGCAGGCAGTCAAGAAATCAAATGGCATGATGGCCTTCATAACAAGGGGATTTGAGTACAGGAGTAAGGAGGTGATGCTACAGTTGTACAGGGCCTTGGTGAGGCCACACCTGGAGTATTGTGTGCAGTTTTGGTCTCCTAACTTGAGGAAGGACATTCTTGCTATTGAGGGAGTGCAACGAAGGTTCACTAGATTGATTCCTGGGATGGCCAGACTGACATATCAAGAAAGACTGGATCAACTGAACTTGTATCCACTCGAGTTCAGAAGAATGAGGGGGGATCTTATAGAGACGTTTAAAATCCTGACTGGTTTAGACAAATTAGATGCGGGCAGAATGTTTCCAATGTTAGGGAAAACTAAAACCAGGGGTCACAGTCTAAGGATAAAGGGGAAGCCATTTAAGACTGAGATGAGGAGGAACTTCTTCACCCAGAGAGTGGTGAATCTGTGGAGTTCTCTACCACAGAAGGTTGTTGAGGCCAGTTCGCTAAATATATTCAAAAGGGAGTTAGATATAATACTCACAACTAGGGGGATCAAGGGGTATGGCGAGAAAGCAGGAATGGGGTACTGAGGTAGCATGTTCAGCCATGAACGCATTAAATGGCGGTGCCGGCTCGAAGGACCGAATGGTCTACTCCTGCACCTATTTTCTATGTCTATGTCTATGTCTATTAAAGTCCCTCTGTGCAATTTGCTGAATGTATTCATATCAGCTGAGATTGAAAATACTGAATCGGCCAAATAAGGATTAGTTTGATCGGATTACACTCTGCAAAATAATACAAATCAACATGTTTTCTTTCAACACTGTTTAACAATTGTCAGTTCAACTCTCAGTATCATTCGATCATGGGAAACCCCGCCAATAACCACACACTGTACAAAGAAACCGCACAGTCTTCTGCACTTCTCCCAATATTGTTCTTATCTGACAGTTATTAACAGGTCAATTTCTGACTATTTCTAGAGCCTTCCAACAGACACCTAAGTCATTCAATTGCTGTAACATTATCTCCGGAATAGTGGGATAGAGTTTACCGTGAATGAGCGCTCTAAGGCGCTGGTGTAAGTCTCCTGTTAAATCCCACAATTTGTAGTTGGATGAGATTCTTAACATGTCGCTCTAAAACCGCAGGCCCTGAAGTCGAGGTTAAGGTCTCAGCAATAGTACCGAGTAAAAGAGCACAGACAATCCTATCATTAGCGGTGGGCGTGTGAAGACAGGACTTCATCCCAACGTGGGTGGGCGGTAGGGGTGGAGTTTGCTCGCTCCCATCAAACAGCTGCATTTCCGGCCTCTGAAATCTCCCTCGAGACTCCGAACACGGGCGAGCGTCCCCGTTTAACAATTCTCAGCAATGTGTTGGACAGAACCCTTGTTTGTGTTGACCATGATGTTAAAACACGAACAGGCGACCCATGGGTTTACACAGCTTCCCCTTTGTGACAAATGTATTGTCATGCGTTAAAATCGGGTCTTTCTCTGGCACCTCATTCTTTACATCACAGTTGCTGGTTTAAGAGTGTAAACTGCCCCCACTCCCTCCTATAAACAATAACACTAAACAGCTGTAGTAAATCTCTCATCGGCTACCGAAACACTAAATCAGGTGGCCTTGTTCTCCACAGGGTAACACTTATAAGCAGATGCATCGTGGAACACACACCTGTTTGACCTTCAACGGTGGCCGAAATGTTCACAATTAGAAGAATGGCCTGCACTCGGTGAGGCTTGAACTCACCACTTCTGAACTGTCCCGATCACTCACTATCCTACAGGGAACGCACACTGAGCTATTACGGCATTAGAGCTGACCACAGCCCTGTAACTATGATCACCTGTCCCACTCTGCTGGACAGGATCTACCGGTGAGAGAATCCTTTCCTGTGAAACGTGTTCTGTCCCCTGGATGAAACCAATATCTGCACTTTCACTTTCAGTTTCTTGCATATCATCTGCTCCATCTCACTGCATTCGGAGTTTACTACAATGAAAAACACTCGGTGCTTTTCAGGAGCCACAGTTTGAATAACTAACTCTGACCGCCATATAAGAACGTAAGAGTTAGGAGCAGGAGTACGCCGTGCGGCAGCCTCGAGCTTTTTCCTAATTCAATAAGATCATGGGTGATCTTCGACCTCAACTCCACTTTCCCGCCCGATCTCCATATTCCTTGATTTCCCTAGATTCCAAAAAAATTTCTATCTCAGCCTTGAACATATTAAAGAATGAACATCCACAGCCATTTGGGGCAGAGAATCCCAAAGATTCACAACCCTCAGTCTGCAACAGAAAGTTATCCGTTGATTAATGTTGATAAAGATAATTACTTATCATTTCACAGAGCTTAATTAGTTACCTGCAAATAATTTAATAATGTTCACAACTCTTTTGTAAAATTAATTCACTGACCAGGGATTGAACAGGTGAAAAGATCGCCGAATATTAAACATGAAGTCCTGTATTTACCCCGCTTAGTCTAGTTGCTTGGAGTGTGTTGTATCTAATGCTTGGATTCAGAGTTCGCTCCCGCTTGGGGTCAAAGGAAATTGTGCAAAGATTAAGTTCATACAATCATATAATGATACAACACGAAATGAGACAATTTGGCCTATGGTGCCTGTGCTGGCGCTTTGGTGCAGTAATCCAATTAGTTCTACTTCCCTGCTCTTTCCTATAGACCTGTAAATTGTTCTCTTCCAGTACTTCCCTATCTCAAGTTATTATTGAATTTGCTTTCAGCAACATTTCAGGCAGTGCATTCCAGATCACAGAAACTCGCTGTATGAAAAACGGTTCCTCATGTCGCCTCTGGCTCTTTTGCCAATCACCTTAAATCTGTGCCCGCTGGTTACCGACACTTGTCCCACTGGAAACAGTTTCTCTTTATTTATGAGAACAAAACCGTTCATGTTTTTGAACAGCTCGGTTAAATCCCTTCTAGTAAATCTCTTCTGCTCATTTCTACCCGCTCACAAATAAATTAAATGAAATGTTTATAAGGAAAAGCACGAACAGATTAACAAATGAGGGAAATAAATACTGAGCCAAATGGCTGTCAATGTTTGGAAGGTGAAAAGAACACAAGATCGGAGTTTTATCATCGATCAGCGAGTGGAATCCATCGCTCCCTCATTGCTTCTCTGGGTCGGTTTACTGAAACACCTGGGAACTGAGAGAAAGCTGATTCATGGCTTGTCGAACAGTTGCAGTTGCGATGACCGACAGTTTGGACGTGAAATCTAACGGGGTTTTTCTGTGCAGGTTCGAATCTTGCTCCCAGCGCTGCTGTTTCAATCTGTCTCCCAAAGCCGGTCTGAAAGGATGGCTGATCAGCTGTGGGAGGCAGTGCTAGGCTGCGCGTCACTACTGTCAGTGACTCGCTGGCTGTCAGCCAGCTGCATGTGTCCAGTGTGGAACCTGTCTGAGGGCCCAGCAGGCTGACTTTAGGTTGACCATCTTTTAAATTTAATTTAAGCGTTGAGCAGGTGGTGACTTACTTTCTTGAGAGCGGATCGCCAATCCAGCTCAGAGGGAAATTGGGTTGGGACTGGAGTCACTTGTAAAACAGGGAATGTCGGGGCGGCAGGTTTCCTTCCCTGACTTATATTAATGAACCACGTGAAGTTTGTCAGCACAGTTTCTCTGTCCAGCACCAGAAACAACGAAAACTGACGTAAAACGTGACCCTGGCGGGATTGGAATCCACAGCCTTTAAAAGCCGCATTGATCAGCAGCCCAATGAGTTATCCAGTGCGTCACAGAACCGATTCCATCGCACCGCCTTTCCCTGAGTCTGTTGGTTTTCACGAAGCTCGGGGATTCTGGACACTGCAGTGAATACAGCGCGAGATTTCAGTTTGTATAATTTAAAGTATTTATCTTTTATGCAATGTCTATAAGCTCTGAGAAGGTGATTTTGACGCAAAAGCAACAGGGCTCGTCCAGCATTTTCAACACGGGACCTCTAGCTTTTCTAGTGTGAACACTCCAAAGCGAGAATAATGTCCCCAGACCAACGAGCCGTTGACAAAGGCTCGCTCCACTCTTTGGTCTTTCTGGTTGTTCAGCTAAAAGAATAGGAAGATAATAAATTGGAGCAGGAATATTCCATCCGAACCTTCGAGCCTGCTCCACAATTCAATAAGATCATGGCTGATCTTCTTTCTCCACACGACCTATCCACATAATCATTTATTCCCTTACTATCCAGAAATCTATCGATCTCTGTCTTGTTTATACTCAAGAACTGAGCATCCACAGCCCGCTGGAGTAGAGAATTCCAACGATTCACATCCCTCTGACGGAAGAAATTTCCCCTTATCTCGGTACAAAATGGCCGACCCTTTATCCTTCGTTGCAGCGCCTCTAAGACATGTATATCCTTCCTCAGATAAGGTGGACTAAAACTGTGCACAGATCAACAGGTGTAGTATCACCAATGCCCTGTACAATCGTAACAAGGCTTCCTTACTCTTATACTCCAAGCCCCTTGCAATAAAGGCCAACATGCCATTTGCCTTCCTAAATGCTTGCTGTAGCTACATGCCAAATCTCCGTGTTTCCAGTACGAGGACCCCTAAGTCTCTCTGAACACCAACATTGAATAGTTTCTCATCATTTAAAAGATATTTTGTTTTTCTATTCTTCCTACCAAAGAGAATAACATCACGATTGCGACATTAAACTCCATCTGCCACGTTCTTGCCCACTCACTTAATATGTCTTTCCAGTCACTCCTCAGCCTTCTTTTTTTCAAGGGAACAAACAGAGACTCAGCCGGTTCATCCTTTCCTGATATGTATACCCTAGCATTTCTTGTATCATCCTTGTAAATCTACTCTTCACACTCTCCAGTGTTTCTATATCCTTTGTCTAATTTGGCGACCAGAACTGTACGCAGTACTTTAACGGGTAAAAATTCAGTTGGTTGCGCCTCCCGTTAGCGCCTTAAGAGGGCGCTAATGGGGCGCAAAGCCGCTAACGCCCGGGTGCAGCGATGTTTGCGCCACTCGGGAACTTAACTAGAGATTGTGGGGCGGCGCTAAACTTTACCGCTGCGACCACCTACGCGCGCAGATTGTGACGTCATTCCATGGTGCAACGCCCTTGTGGCGCCCCGGAGTGGAAATTGAGTGGCGCCCCCTGCCTTACCGCCTGGCGCATCCAACGACCAGAAGACTGGAACGCTATCAATCGCTGTGGGGCTGGGGGGCCTCTATTTAAAGGGGGCCTCTTCCTGTCTTTTATTGTTGCTGGCAATTTTGAACTACGCATTTCTGAGAGAGAGAGGGAGAGACTTCTGGAGAGATTCAACGTTGTGTGAAGGAGTTTTGGGTACTGAGCAGCACTTTGCAGGTTCATTTTGATTTGCCATTCCTTGTATCGATTTAGCAGAGACAATGGGAGCTGCACTCTGAGCTCTTTGCCTGGTACTCTCCATTGTTCTTTCCAGCACATTTGATGTGCAAGTCTCTCCAGGCCGAGATTCAAGGCTGCAATGAACAGGATGTGGATGGAAAGCAAGATTAACCATCCCCTTTAAGAACTGGCCCGTGCCATTGTGTGTGTGTTCCATTGCTGACTGACATTACATGAGCTTCGCCAGCGCTCTGAGTTAGCGCCTCTCTCCTTGGCCTTTGCGCCTTAAGACACGTGTGCAGCACCTGATTTAGCGCTCCACTCACCTCCCGGGGCGGTAAAAGTTGCGTCCAGACAATATTTGCGCCTCAAATGGGGCGCGACCTAATTTTTCCCCCTAAGTGTGGTCTACCCAAGGTTCGATACAGGTTTAGCATGACATCCCTACTTTTCAATTCTATTACTCTAGAAATAAACCCGAGTTGTTGGATTGATTTTTTTTTGCCTTGCTAACCTTTGTCGCAACTTTTAGTGGTTTGTGTATTTGTACTTCTCGGTCCCTTTGTTCCTCTACCACACCTAGACTCGCCATCTGCAAGTGGTAAGTGACCTCCCTATTCTTCCTACCAAAAGGTAATACGTCACATTTATTTCTGTTGAACTTCATTTACCAATTATATATCCATTCTACAAGATTATTCATGTCCTCCTATAACTTGTTGCAGTCCTCATCAGTATTGCCTGTCCACCCCAATTTGGTGTCATCTGCAAAGTTAGAAATTATGCTTTTGACTCCTAAGTCTAGATCATTAATTTAAATTGTGGACAGCAGTGGTCTCAACAGTGAACCTTGTGGAACACCACTACCCACCTGCTGCCATTGTGAATAGCTACCCTTTACTCTTACGCTCTGCTTTATGTCCAGAAACCAGCCAGCAATCCATTCTGCTACTTTTCCCCTGACTCCACATTCTCTGACCTTGTTCATCACTCTATTATGGGGTGCCTTATCGAAGTTATTTTGAAAATCCAGGTCAATTACATCTACCACATTATCATTGTCTACTCTCTCTGTTACCTCTTCAAAAAAATCAGTAAGGTTGGTGCAGCAAGACGTTCCCTTTTCAAACCATGTTGACTATTCATTATTAAATTTTTGGTTTCTAGATGTTCTTCTATTTTCTCCTTTAGTAGGGATTCCATTATTTTTTCTGTGACCAATGCTAAGCTGACTGGTCTATAACTCTCTGGACATGTTCTATCCCCCTTCCTAAATATCGGTATGAAGTTAGCTATCCGCTAGATCTCTGGCACTATACCTTTCTCTAACGAATTATTAAATATGTGTAGTAATTGCGCTGCTATCTCTTCCCTTAATTCTTTTAAAATGCGTGGATGAAATCCATCCGGACCAGCGGTTTTATCATCTTTGAATTTGATTAATTTATTTAATATAGCCCCTTTTTATTTTAAATGTACTTATCTCATTACTAATCTCATCATCCTATGTCATGTCCACCTGTTCTATCTCTCTGGTAAATACCGACGCAAAATAATTATTTAATATTTCTGCAAATTCTCTATCGTTACCTGTGGTTTATTCTGACTATCCCTTAATGGCCCTATTCCCATCCCAACCTTCCTTTTTTATTCATGGTCCGAAAAATTATTTTATATTTTGTTTTATGTTCCTTCAAAATTTAGTTTCATAGATCCTCTTTGCCTCCCTTATTATGTTTTTGACTTCTCTCCTAATCTTTCCGTATTCTCTCTTATCATGCACTCCCCTGTTGTCTATGTACTTAATGCATGCCTCTTTCCTTACCCTCTATTGTTCACTTATGGCTTTAATCATCCATGGAGTCTCATTATTGTTCAGTTTGTTTTTTCCTTTCAACGGTATGTATTTTTCCTGCACGCTGTTGAACACCGTCTTAAATGTTTCGCATTGCTGTTCTACTATATTGTTTGCCAATACTATTGCCCATTTTTTCCCAAGTTCTATTCTCAGCCCCTCAAAATCAGCTTTTTTCCAATCTATTAACCTGGTTTTCGTCATACTTATGTCCATCTCAATTGTCATCTTAACGCATGTTATATTGTGTTCACTATTGCCCATATGATCCATTACCTTTACTTTTCTTATATGCTCTGGTTTATTCCCCATTACTAGATCTAATAGCGAATCCTCCGTTGTTGGGCTTTATACATATTGGGTTAGAAAGGCGTCATGTACACATTGTAGGAACTCCATTACGTACTTCTGCTGTCCAATTAATATCGGGGTAGTTGAAATCCCCCGTGATCATTATTCAATGTTTTTTACTCATTTCCCTAATTTGTCTGCATATTTCTTCCTCCACCTCCCTTCCTCTATTAGGTGATCTGTAGAGTACGCCTATTAGTGTGATAGATTCTTTATTATCTTTTCTCTGTATCCATATGAATTCTATTTTTGTCTTGCGTCACTTTTTTCTACTGCCATTATGTTATCCCTAATATGTGCAGCTACTCCAACTCCCCTTTTGTCCATCGCTATGCTTTTCTAATATATTAAACCCTGTAATTTGTAATTCTTTGTCCTGATTTTTCTATAGCCATGTCTCCGTCATCCCTTATATGTCTGGTTCCTCGCAACGTATGATTGTGTCCAGCTCCCCTGTTTTATTACAGACACTGTGTGCATTGCTGTACGGGCAGTTTAACTCATTTTTAATAGGATTTCCTCTCGCTTTATGTTTAACCATTTTTTTAGTCGTCTGTTCTATAACTCTATTTATTCGAATGCCATGAATGTCCTCCCGTACTTTATTTTTTCCTATGCTCTCTGTTCCAGTTTTGTTTATATTTAGGCTGATTACCTTTCTTATGGATCCCACTCCCATCTTACTAGTTTAAAGCCTTTGCCAACTCCCTATTTACCCTTTTCGCTAGGACACGGGTCACATCCTGGTTCAGGTAGAGCCGTCCCATCGGTACAGATCCTTCCTTTCCCAGAACTGGTGCAAGTGTCCCATGATAAGGAACCCCTCTTTCCCACACCAGCCCTTTAGTCAAGTGTTAATTCTCCTGCTCTGTCTGCTTCGATCGCAATTTGCACGTGGCTCGGGCAATAATCCAGAAATTATTACCCTCGAGGTCCTGCTTTTTAATTTAGATCCGAACTCCTGATTCTTTTTTAGCAGGACCTCCTCCCTGTTCCAGCCTATGTCGTTTATTCCAACATGGATCACGGCAACTGGATTTTCACCCTCCCTTTCCAAGTTCCTCTCCAGCCGCCCTGGGATATCCCTTATCCTGGCACCGGGTAGGCAACACACATTCTCGTTCTTGGCTGCAGAGGACGCTGTCCATCCCCCTAATTATAGAATCCACTATCACTACCACATTTCTATTCTGCTCTTCCCCCCTTGGACAGCCTTCTGAGACACGGTGCCTTAGGCTGCCAAGTAGAAACATTGAAACATAGAACATTAGGAGCAGGAGAAAGCCATTCGGCCCTTCGAGTCTGCCCACCACTGAATATGATCATGGATGATCCTCGATCTCAATATCATATTCCGGCTCCCTCCCCATGCACCTTGATGCCTTTTGTGTCTCGAAATCTATCTATCTCCTTCTTAAATATATTCATTGACTTTTCCTCCACAGCCTTCTGTGGTATAGAATTCCACACATTCAGAACCTTCTGTGTGATACAGTTTCACCTCAACTCAGTCCTAAAAGTCCTACCCCCGTATCCTTAGACTGTGACTCCTCGTTCTAGACACCCCAGCCAGGGGAAATATCCTCCCTGCATCCAGTCTGTGTAGCCCTGTCAGAATTTTAGAAGTTTCAATGAGATCCCCTCTCATTCGTCTAAACTCTAGTCAATAAAGGCCTAGTCGACCAAATCTATACATATAGGACAGGCCTGCAATCCCAGGACTCAGTCTGGTGAACCTTCGCTGTACTCCGTCTATGGCAAGTATATCCTTTCTTTGGTGAGGAGACCAAAACTGTACACAATACTCCAGGTGTGGTCTCATCACGACCCTTTATAACTGTATTAAAAAATCCTTGCTCCCCTACTCAAATCGTCTTGCAATGAAGGCCAACATACAATTTGCCTTCCAAACTGCTTACTGCACCTGCATGTTTGCTTTCAGTGACTGGTGTGCAAGGTCACCCAGGTTCCTTTGTACATTAACATTTCCCAATCTATCACCATTTCAAAAATACTCTACCTTTCCGTTTTTCCTACCGAAGTGGAGAACTTCACACTTATCCACGTTATACTGCATCTGCCATGTATTTGCCCACCCACTCAACATGTCCAAATCGCCTTGAATCCACTTTTAATCCTTCTGACAACTCACAATTCCTCCGAGTGTCGTGTCGTCAGCAAACGTGGAAAAATTACATTTCGTTCCATCATTCAAATCATTGATATATATTGTGAATAGCTGGGGCCCAAACACTGATCCCTGCGGTACCCCACTAGTTCTCCCTTATATATTCTACCAGTTACATCCTCAAAAACTCCAGTAGGTTTGTCAAACACGATTTCCATTTCGTAAATCCATGTTGACTCTGTTTAATTCCGTTGATATTTTCGAAGTATCCTGTTATAACATCCTTTATAATAAACTCAAGCATTTTCCCGACAACTGATGTTAGGTTAACCGGTCTGTAATTCCCGGTTTTCTCTCTCCCTCCTTTTTTAAATAGTGTGGTTACATTTGCCACCCTCCAATCTGCAGGAACTGTTCCATAATCTATAGAATGTTGGAAGATCACAACCAATGCATCCACTATTTCCATGACAAGGTCTTTTACTACTGTGGGATGCAGATTATCAAGCCCTGGGGATTTATCGGCTTTTAGTCCCATTAATTTTTCCAGCACTACTTTTTTAACAATACTAATTTCCTTTAATTCCCCCTTCTCACTTGTCCCTTGGTTGCCTAGCTTTTTTGGAAGTTATTTGTCTCCTCTTCCGTGAAGACAGAACTAAAGTATTTGTTTAATTGCTGAATCTTTTCCTTGTTCGCCATTATAAATTCTCCCGTTTCTGAATGTAAGGGACCTATATTTGTCTTCACTAATCTTTTTCGTTTTACCTACTTGTAGAAGCTTTTACTGTCCGCTTTTATGTTCCTTGGAGGTTTATTCTCATACTCTATTGTTACCCTCTTAATCAATCTCTTGGTCCTTTTTTGCTGAATTCCAAACTGCTTCCAATCCCCAGGCTAGCTTCTTTTTCTGGCAACTTTATATGACTCCTCTTTGGATCTAGTTCTATTTTTCATTTCTATTGTTAGGCATGATTGGTCCGCTTTTCCTTTTGTGTTTTTGCGCCAGAAAGGAATGTATAACTGTTGCAATTAATGGATTCGTTACTTAAATGTTAGCCATTGCCTAGCCACCATCATGCCTTTTAATGAAGTTCCCCAATCTATCATAGCCAACTCACTCCTCATACCTTCGTAGTTTCCTTTGTTCAGATTTAGGACCCTAGTTTCCGATTGGACTTCTTCACTTTCCATCTTAATGAAGAAATCTATCATGTTATGGTCACTCTTCCTTAAAGGACCCAACACAACAAGATTATTAATTACCCCTCTTTCATTGCACAATACCCTATCCAGGATAATCTGTTCCCCAGTTGGCTCCTCAACGTACTGGTCTAAAAAACACTCCAGGAATTCATCCTCCACAGTATTATTGCTAATTTGGTTTGGGCAGTCTATATGCAGATTAAAGTCACCTATGATTACTGTATTACCCTTACTACATGCATCTCTAATTTCCTGTTTTATGACATCCCCTTCATTACCACTACTGTTTGGAGGCCTATAGAAAAATCCCACCAATGTGTTCTGCCCGTAGGTGCTTCTAAGCTCCACCCAGACTGATTCTACATCTTTATTTTCTGAGCCAATATCCTTTGTCAATATTGCTCTGATTTCATCCTTTACTAACAACGCTACCCCACCACCTTTTCCTTTTTGCCTGTCCATCCTAAATATCGAATATCCTTGGATATTCAGAACCCAGCCTTTGTCACACTGCAGCCATGTCTCCGTAATCGCAATTATATCATATCCATTTACATCTTTTTGCGCTGTTAATTCGTCTACCTTATTACGAATGCTTCGTGCATTGAGATACAGTGCCTTTAAATTTGTCTTTTCAACATATCTAGACATCTTATCTTTTTTTGTACTATGGCCCTATTTGTCTTATTACCATTTTCCTTAACCGGACCCTATTTGTTGGTGCACTCCTTTGTTTGTACGCTCTATAACTTCCTGACACAATCTGGCTATCCTTACCCCAATCACTTTCCTGCACTGCTTCCTTGTTTTTTATCTATAGCATTCTAGATTTCTCTCCAACGGGACCCTACCCTTCCTTATTTGATTAAAGCCCTATCTAACTCCCTAGTTATTCGATTCGCTAGAACTCTGGTCCCAGCATGGATCAGGTGTAGTCCGTCCCAACGGAACAGCTCTCTCTTTCCTAATACTGGTGCCATTGCCCCACAAATCGAAACCCACTTCACACATACGAAACTTTGAGCCACGCATTGATCTCCCTGCTCCTATTGACCCTATAACAATTTGCTCGCGGCTCCGGGAAAAATCAAGAGATTATTGCCTTTGTAGTTTTGCTTTTTAATTTAGCCCCTAGCTGCTCAACTTTTCAGCTGAACCTCTTTCTTTGTCCTACCTTTGTCGTTGGTACCTACGTGGATCACGACAACTGGATCCGCCCCCTCCCACTCCAAGTTCTGCTCCAGCCCAGAGGAGATGTCCTTTACCCTGGCGCCGGGTAGGCAACATAACCTTCGGGACTCACGCTCTTGGCTGCAGAGAATAGTATCTATCCCCTAACTATACTGTTGCCCACTACAACCTCATTCCTTTTTACTACCCCCACTTGAACTGCTTCCTGTACCACGGTGCCGTGGTCACTTTGCCCGTCCTCTCCGCAGTCTGCGCACTTGTCCACAAGGGTTGCAAGAACCTCAAATCTATTGGACAAGTGCAGGGACTGAGGCTCCTGCAATACTACCTCCTGGATCTCTGTACTGCCCCTCTCGCAGTCAGACCCACCCTACCCTGAGCACGTGTCAATTCTAAAGTATTTAATCTAAGGGGTGTGGCTGCCTCCTGGAACAAAAGGTCCAGGTAACTTTCTCCCTCCCTAATGTCTCGCAATGTCTGCAGCCCGTGTCCAGCTCCTCAACTCGGAGCCGGAGTTCCTCGAGCCGCAGACACTTACGTAGATGTAGTCACCCTGAACAAAAATGTCCACAAGTTCCCATATATTGCAGCAACAACACATCTCCTGTTCTACCATTATTTTATTTATTTAGTTAATTATTTTAGTGTTAATCAAATTATTACCTATTTTAGTTTGTTAAATTAATTAAATTAATTTTAGTTTTTAAAATTTAGTTATATGTTAACTTAAGACTTAGCCCACAGTCACTACCAATAACTTACCTGCCTTACTTCTGATGTCACAATGCCGTCTTATCTTGTTGATGCAGGTCTGCTGCTGCTTTTATCCCCGCTCTCGGGCCTCGGTCTGCTCCCGCTCAGGTACGCTGCCGCTCTGGGGGAGAAGTTAGGAAAAGCAAGCATCTCCTTCCCCCACTTCAACAAACTCCCACAATTACCAAACTGCCAGTAGTTCACTCTGTGCTCACTGCACTCAGTGCTGGCTGCACTCACAGGCCCCTGTGTTTATACTGTTTGTGACTCAGATGACTCAGCACTTCTCTGCTACTGTTTCAGGAACCAGTTTAATCATGTCAACTAATTGCCTAACTACAGCAGCTCTCCAGCTGGAGAGCTTGCTTGTTTGTCTCTGCTTAAGCCTGAAGAAACTTAAAAATTTAAATTTTAAATTTTAACTTAAACAGTTGATTTTACTTAAGAGCTACTAGCTATTAACACTAGATTTTAAAAGAGATGAACCCTTAAAACTCCCACACTTACCAAACTCCCAGTAGTTCACTCTGTGCTCGCTGCACTCCCTGCAGTCTTTCTCCTTGACCTCACAGATTAGCGAGTACATCGTACCTGTTGGACAGGACGAGGGTCTGCGGGACCTTCTTCTCAACCTCTCCTAATTTTCCACTACCCGTCTCCCAAACAGTCACACCCTCCCTTTCCTGAACCTGTGCTTTCCTCTGGGGTGTGATGACTGTGTTGTGGATAAAACTGTCCAGGAATTTCTCCCCCTCCGTTGAACGTAGGAGTGTCACCAACTCGCACTCCAGCTCAATGAGTCTGTTCCGCAGTGATTCGTGTTGGGAACATCTCCTGTAGAAGTGTTCACTCGGGACAGACTCGCTGTCCATAAACTCCCACATACTGCAGTCCAGACACACAACCTGCCCTGCCATATTTACTCTTGCCTTGTTTTATTTCTTAAATTAGTTAAAGTATTTAATCAACGATTAATTACAGATATTTTAATTAGTTTAACTAGTTAAGCTATAAATGTAATACAGTATGTTATAGTTACCTGCAGCGAGTTTAAAACACTGTCCCAGCCTAGAAAGAAAAAAAAACTTAATTATCTCCAACCAATCACGTAACTCCTGTCCTGTTACATCACACTTTTCTTGGAAATCGTGGACGGTCCCACCGACGCTGATACCGCCTCCGATTAGTTCGGCGCTGTTTCTCCGCTGTTTCCTTTATGTCCCAACGCCGCTGGTGACTCCGAGAGCAAGTATCAGTCGGGGGACAGTTAGGTAACAGTGATCACAGTGTCACAAGATTTACATTAGCGATGGAAAAAGACAGGGAGCTATCTAGAGTAAAAATACTGAATTGGAGGACGGCAAATTTTAGTGGGTTGAGAATAGATCTGGCCCAGGTGAACTGGTATCAAAGATTGGCAGGCAAAACTGTAATCAAACAATGGGCTGCATTAAAGAGGAGATGGTTCAGGTACACTCAAGGTACATTCCCAAAGCCAGAGCTCCCTGGATGAAGAAAGAGATAGAGAGTGAGATGTAACAGAAAAAGGGCGTGTATACCAGATGCCAGGTTGAGTATACAAATGAGAACAAGGTTGAATATTGAAAGTTCAGAGGGGAAGTGAATAAAGTAAATAAGAGCGGAACAGAGAGAGCCTACGAATAGTTTGGCAGCTAATATAAAAGCGAATCCAAAAGTCTTAATTAGGCGTAAAAATTGTAAACGGATATTAGGAGGAGGGGTGGGGCCGATTAGGGAACAAAATGAAGATGGACGCATGGAGGCAGAGTGCAGGCTGAGGTACTAATCGAGTGCGTTGCATCTGTTTTTAACAATGAAGAAGATTCTGCCAAAATCACGGTGAGTTTAGAGGTAACAACATAAGAACATCAGAAGTAAGAGCAGGAGCAGCCCGTACGACTCCTCGAGCCTGCTCCGCCAGTCAATAAGATCATGGCTGATCATCGACCTCAACTCCACTTTCCCGCCCGATCTCCATATCCCTTGATTCCCCTAGAGCCCAAAAATCTATCTATCGCAGTCTTGAACATCATCAAAGCCTCAGCATTCACATCCCTCTGAGGCAGAGAATTCAAAAAATTCACAACCCTCTGAGTGAAGAAATTCCTCCTCATCTCAGTCTTAAATGGCCTAGCCCTTATCCTGAGACAATATCCCCTAGTTCTAGACACTCCAGCCGGGGGAAACAACCTCTCAGCATCTGCACTGTCAATCCCGTTTAGAATCTTGTATGTTTCAATGAGATTACCTCTCATTCTTCTAAACACCAGAGAGTAACGGCCCATTCTACACAATCTCTCATCATAGGACAACCCTCTCATCCCTGGAATTAATCTGGTGAACATTCGTTGCAAGGCAAGTATATCCTTCCTTAGATAAGGAGACCAATACTGTGCACAGTACTCCAGGTGTGGTCTCAACAATACCCTGTACAATTGTAGCAAGACTTCCTTACTCTTATACTCCAACCCCCCTGCATTAAGTGCGAACATGTCATTTGCCTTCCTTATTCATTGCTGTACTTGCATGGAAGCTTTCTGTGTTTCTTGCACGAGGACACGCATATCCAGCTGAACACCAACTGAAAGTTTCTCACCATTTAGAAAATATACTGTTTTTCTATTCTTCCTACCAAAGTGAATAACCTAACCTTTCCTAACATTATACTCCATCTGCCACTTTACCGAACACTCACTCAGTCTATCTATATCCCTTTGCAGAGTCTTTGTGTTCTCCTCATAGCTTACTGTCCCACTTGGGTTTGGATCGTCAGCAAACTTGGATACATTAAACTCGATCCCTTCATCTAGGGTTATGTTGATTTGGCTATGATAAATTGACCCTTAGTGCTAGGGGGGGATTATATATGTGGGGTTATGGGGATAGGATAGGATATGTTAGGGGGAATTAAATACTTGGGGTTACGGGGGTAGGGTGGGATATGTGTACTGTGGGGATTAAAGCAGGGACAGGGTACTGGACTTGGATGATCAGCCATGATCGTATTGAATGTTGGAGCAGGCTCGACGGGCCGAATGGCCTACTCCTGCTCCTAGATTCTATGTTTCTATGTTTCTATATAGATTGTATTAAGCTAAGGCCCCAACACTGAGCCATGCGACACCCCAATAGTTACAGTCTGCCAAACTGAAAAAGATCCGTTTATCCATATTCTCTGTTTCCTGTCCGTTCACCAATCTGCTATTCATGCTACTATATTACCCCAACCTCATGAGCCCTAACCTTGTGTAACAACCATTTATGTGGCACCTAACTGAATGCCTTTTGGAAATCCAATATACTACATCCACTCGTTCCCCTTTTTCTACCCTGCAAGTTACATCCCCAAAAAATCTCAAATAAGTTTGTCAAACACGATTTCCCTTTCATAAAACCTCTTTAAATCAGCCTAATCCTGGTATGATTTTCTAAGTGACTTGATACCACTTCTTTTCAATGGAGTCCAGCATTTTTCCGACTACTGATGTCAGGCTAACTGGTTTGTAGTTCCCTGTTTTTTCTCTTTCTCCTTGCTTGAATAGCGGTGCTATATTTGCGACCTTCCAATCCACTGGGACCATTCCAGAATCTAGAGCATTTTGGAATATCAGCACCAATGCATCTCTTCAGCCACCTCTTTTAGAAACTAGGATGTAGACCGTCAGGTCCAGTGGATTTGTTGGCGTTTAGTCCCAATTGTTTCTGTAGTGTTTTTTCTCTACTTATATAAATGACGTTATGTTCCTCACCCTCATTAGATTCTTGGTTCTCCATCATTTTTGGTATGCTTTTTGCGTCTTCTACTGTGAAGACAGATACAAAATATTTGTTTAACGTTTCTGCCATTTCCTTATTCCGCATAATAATTTCTCTTGTCTCAGCCTGAAAGGGACCAACGTTTACTTTTGCTACTCGTTTCCTTCTTAAATACTTGTAGAAATTCTTACAATCTGCTTTTATATTTCTTGCCAGCTTTATCTCATATTCCATTTTTTGCCTTTTTATCAATTTTTTGGTCCATCTGTGCTGATTTCTGAAACTCTCCAAATCCTCAGGCTTACCATTAGTCTTAGCAACATTATAAGCTTCTTCTTTCAATCCAATGCTATCCTTAACTTGTTTAGGTAGCCATGGTTGTATCACTTTTCCTGTGGAGTTTCTGTTTCTCAATGGAATGTATTTTTGTCGTGAATTATGAAATGTTTCTTTTAATGCTAGCCACTGCTTATCTACCGCCATAACTTTTAATCTATTTTTCCAATGTACGGTAGCCAACTAGCCGCTCATAACTGTGTAATCGGCTTTGTTTAAGTTTAAGACTACAATTTCGGGCTTAGGCAAGTCACTCTCAAAATGAATGTGAAATTCTATGATATTATAATCACTCTGCCCCAGAGGATCCTTTACTATGAGACTGCTAATTAACCCTGTCTCATTACACAATACAATATCTAAAATAGCCTGCTCCCTGGATCGTTCCATGACATATTGTTCGAGGAAACTGTCCCGAATGCATTCCATGAACTAATCCTCCAGACTATCTTTTCCAATCTGATTTATACAGTCAATAAAAAGATTAATGTCCCCCAAGATTATTGCATTACCTTTGTTGCAAGCTCCTACTATTTCTTGATATATATTCATCCAACGGTATAGATACTGCGAGGGGGCCTATATATTACTCCTACCAGTGTTATTTGCCCCTTGTTATTCCTTATCTCCACCCATACTGATTCTACCTCCTGATATTCCGATCCGAGATCCTTTCCCGCTAGTGTCCTTCGGACATTCTTTATTATCAGGGCCACTCCCCTTCCTTTTCCATTCTGCATGTCTTTTCGATGAGTCAAGCACCCTCGTACATTTAGATCCCAACCTTGGCCACCTTGCCTCTGTAATGGCCATTAGATCAAACGCATTTATCCCAATTTTGCCACTATTTTGTCTATCTTTGTTCGAATGCTTCGTGCATTCAGATAAAGAGCCTTTAATTTAATTTTGTTGGCATTATTCCCTGATTTGGCCTTATTCTCTGCTGCACTGCTACCATTAAACTCTCTGTCCCTTCCTTTCACATTCTGCTTATTTTTACCCAAATCGCTACCCCACTCTATTGCCTTGACCTTTCTCTTTAGATTACAAAATTTCCCTTCAACAGACCACACCCCCTTTTTTGGGTTTAAATCCCTATCTACAGCCATAGTTTTCATTTCGCCAGGACACAGGTCCCAGCCCAGATTAAGTAGAGCCCGTCCCGACGGAAAACCTCCCTCTTTCCCCAGTACAGGTGCCAGTGCGCCATGAATTGAAACCACTTTTTCCCAGACAACTCTTTGAGCCACGCATTTAACTCTCTGATCTGCTTGACCCCATGCCAATTTGCGCGTGGCTCAGATAGTAATCCAGGGATTATTACCCTTGTGGTTCTGTTTATTAATTTGGACCCTAGCTCCTCAAACGCCCTCAGCAGAATATCATTGTTAGTTCTGCCGCTGTCGTTGGTTCCTACATGGACCACGACAACTAGATGCCACCCCGCTCCCACTCCAAGTTCTCCTCCAGCCACGAGGAGTTATCCTTAACCCTGGCACCGGGCAGAAAACACAGCCGTCTGGACTCTCTTTCACGAATGCAGAGAACAGTATCTCTCCCCCTGACTATACTGTTCCGTACTACTACCACATTACTACCTTCCCCCTCCCCACTAGGATGGCACCCTCTCCCACAGTGGGTCAGTTTGACCATCCTCCCTGCAGTACATTTCCTCATCCATACAGATAGAAATTACCTCATACCTGTTGGACAACGTCCATTGCTGAGGCTCCACCATCACTACATACTGGGTCCCCATACCGTCCTGACTCGCAGTCACATCCTCCTGTCGCTGACCACTGACGAACTCTAATGTACTACTTAACCTAATGGGTGTAACTGCCTCCTGGAACAAGTGTCCAGGTAACTCATCCCCTCCCTCATGCATCACAATATCTGCAGCTCGTACTCCAACGCAACAATCCTAAGCTGAAGTTCCTCGAGTTGCAGACACTTACTGTAGATGTGGTTACTCGGTATCGCGATACTCTCAACAGACTTCCACATGCTGCAGACTCACACCCTGCCCTGCCATCTCCAACCTTGTTTTATTTATTAACTAATTAGTAAAAGATTTTATTCAATCGATATTTTAGGTTTATTGTTTGATTATTTTATTTAGTTTAAGTTACTACTTTAATAAGTACTAGCAAGTTATCTTTTCTCAGCTCTTAATTTAACCCTCTTCACTAACGTCGAGAGCATGAAAGAACTGTAATACTCACCAACCAATCACCTGCATGCTCTCCTGTGACGTCACGCTTTGTTGTTGTTGATTGGGAGACTCGCGCTGCCGCTGCTTTAATTGAGGTCCGCTCTCGGGCCGCTCTTTATCCCCTAGTTTAGATACTGGATGGAATAAAAAATGATAAAGAGGAGGTACTAGAAAGGCTGGCTGTACATAAAGTAGATAAGTCACAAGTACGGTTGGGATGCATCCTAGGATGCTTCAGGAGGGAAAGGTGGAAATTGCGGAGGTACTGGCCATAATCTTCCAATCATCCTTGGATTTGCACGTGGTGCCAGAGGACTGGAGAATTTAAAATGTTTCACCACTGTTCAAAAAAGGTGGAAAGATAAACCCAGCAACTACAGGCCAGTCAGTTTAATCTCAATAGTGGGGAAGATTTTAGAAACGATAATCCGAGACAAAATCAACAGTCACTTGGACAAGTGTGGATTAATTAAGGTAAAACAGCACGGATTTGTCAAAGGCATAGCGTGTTTAACTAACTTTATTGTGTGTTTTGATGAGGTAACAGAGAGGGTTGTGAGGGCAATGCGGTTGATGTGGTGTACATGGAATTCCAAAAGACGTTTGATAAAGTGGTACATAATTGGCTTGCCAACAAAGTTGAAGCCAATGGAATAAAAGGGACATCGATACCAATTTGGCTTAGTGACAGGAAACAGAGATCAGTGGTGAACGATTGTTTACCGGACTGGAGGAAGGTACACAGTGGTGTTCCCCAGGGTTTGGTACTGGGATCACTGCCTTTCTTGATATATATTAATGCCTTGTACATGGGTGTACTGGGCACAATTTCAAAATTTGCAGATGGCACAAAACATGGAAGTATAGTGAACAGTGAGGAGGATAGTGATAGACTTCAATAGGAGACAGATCGGCTGGTGTAATGGGCGGACACTTGGCAGATGAAATTTAACGCAGAAAAGTGGGAATTGATTCACTTTGTTAGCAAGAACGAGGAGAGGAAATATCAACGAAAGTGTACAATTATAAAGGGGTTGCATGAAGAGAGAAACCTGGGGGAATATGTGCACAAATTATTGAAATTGACAGAACAGGTTGATAAATCGGTTAAAAAAGCATACGGGATCATGGGCTTCATAAATAGAGGCATAGAATACAAAGCAAGGAGGTAATCTTGAAGCATTATTAAACACTTGTCCGGCCGCAACTGGAATATTGTTTCCAATTCTGGACACCGCACTTCAGGAAGAATGTGAAGGCCTCAGTAAAGATTTACAAGAATGGTTCCAGGGAGGCGGGTTCCAGGGATGAGGGACTTCAGTTACGTGGATCGGCTGTAGAAACTGGGAGTTTTCTCCTTAGACAAGAGAAGATTGAGAGGGCAATTGATCGAGGTGTTCAAATTCATGAGTGGTCCAGACAGAGCAAGATAGTTATCTAAATCAGTATGTTGAGGAACCAACTACGGAACAGACTATTTTAGTATCTAGCATTGTGCAACGAGAAAGGGTTAATTAATAGCATGTAATAAAGGGGCCTTCAGGGATGAGTGACCATATTATGATAGAATTTTGTATGGAGTTTGAATGTGACTTAGCTGAATCGGAAACTAGGGTCTTAAATCTAAAGAAAGAAAACTATGTAGGTATGAGGGGCGAGTTTGCTAAAGTAGATTGGGAAAAAAACATTACAAGTTCTGACAGTGGATGAGCAATGGCTAGCATTTAAAGAAGATTTATATAATTTGCAACAAATATACATTCCTTTTAGGCACAAAAACCCCACAGGAAAAGTGTTGCTACCGTGTCAAACAAGAGAAGATAAAGATAGTATTAGCTCAAAGGAATAGGTTTATAATGCTGACACCAACAATAGTAAGCCTGAGGCTTGGGAGGATTTTAGAATTCAGCAAAGGAGGACCAAGATATTGATAATAAAGGGAAAATAGAATATGAGAGTAAACTAGCGAGAGACATAAAAGCAGACTGCTAAAGCTTCTAGAGGTATGTAAAAAGGAAAAGATTAGCGAAAGTAAGTGTGGATCTCTTACAAGAAGAGAGAAGAGAAATTGTAATGGAGAATAAGGAAATGGAGGAGCAATTAACCAAATACTTTCTGTCTGTTTTCAGGGAAAAAGACACAAAAAACTTCCCGGAAATAGTGGATAACCAAGGGTCTAGCGAAAATGAGGAACTGAAAGTTATTAGTATTAGTAGAAAAGTAATACTGGAGAAATGAATCGGACTGAAAGCCAATTAAACACAAGGAGCTAATGGCCTACATTCTAGGGGTTTGAAAGAGATGGCTATAGAGCTACTGGGGGCATTGGTTGTTATTTTCTAAAATTTGATAGATTCTAGAACGGTTCCCACGGATTGGAAGGTAGCAAATGCAACCCCACTATTTAAGAAAAGAGGAAGAGAGAAGACGGGGATCTACAGATCAGTTAGCCTGACATCAGTAGTAGGGAAAACGCTAGATTCAATTATTAAGGGCGTGGTAACAGGGCATTTAGAAAATCATAATAGGATTTGGCAGAGTCAACATGGATTATGAAAGCGAAATCGGGTTTGACAAATCTGTTAGATTTTTTTAGGTTTAACAGCAAAATGGTAAAGAGGGAACAGTGGATGTGGTAAATTTGAATTTTCAGAAGGCAATAGATAATGTGGCACACAAGAGGTTATTAAACACAATTAGGCCTCATGCGATTGGGGGTAATATACTAGCATGGATTGAGGATTGGATAACAGACGGAAAACAGATTGTCAGAAAAAATGGGTTATTTTCTAGTTGGCAGGCTGTAACAAGTGGGGTCCCGCCACGATCAGTGCTTGGGTCTCAGCTCTTCACCATATATATCAGTGATTTGCATGAGGGGATCAAATGTAATATATCCAAGTTTGCTGATCATACAAAGCTTGGTGGGAATGTAAGTTGCGAGGAGGATGCAAGGAGGCTGCAAAGGGATATAGACAGGCTAAGTGAGTTCGCAAGAACATGGCAAATGGGATATAGTGCGGAGAAATGTGAAGTTATCCACTTTGGTAGGAAAAATAGAACGGCAGAGTATTTTTTAAATAGTGAGAGATTGGGAAATGTTGTTGTTCAGAGGGACCTGGTTGTCCTTGAAAAAGAATCACAGGAAATAAACATGCTGGTACAGCAAGGAATTAGGAAAGCAAATGGTATGTTGGCCTTTAATACAAGAAGATTTGAGTATAAGAGTAAAGACGTCTTACTGCAATTATATAGGGCCCTGGTGAGACGACACCTGGAGTATTGTGTACAGTTTTGATCTCCTTACCTAAGGAAGGATATACTTGCCATAGAGGGAGTGCAACGAAGGTTCACCAGATTGATTCCTTGGATGGGGGATTGTCGTATGAGGAGTGTTTGAGTAGACTAGGCCAATATTTTCTAAAGTTTAGAAGAATGAGAGGAGATCTCATTGAATAATACAAAATTCTTTCAGGGCTTGGTCCAGTACAGCTACAACACTGGCATCTATCCGACAACGTGGAAAACTGCCCAGGTATTTCCTGTCGACCAAGTGCAGGTCAAATCCATCCCGACCAATTAGGCTACATCAGTCAACTCTCAATCATCAGCAAAGTGATGGCAGGTGTAATCGATAGTGCTATCAAGAGCACTTACTCACCAATAACCTGGACACTGATGCCCAGTTTGGGTTCCGTCAAGATCACTCGGCTCCCGACATTGATCCAAACATGGACAAATGAGCTGAATTCAAGAGGTGAGGTGAGAGTGACTGTCCTTGACATCAAGGCAGCTTTTGACCGAGCGTGACATCAAGGAGCCTGATTAAAACTGAAGTCAATAGGAATCGGTGGGATGGGGGACGTTCCACTGGCTGGAGTCATACCTAGCAAAACAGAATGGTTGTGGTGGTTGAAGGTCAATCATCACAGCCTCAGGACATCTCTGCAGGAGTTCCTCAGGGCACTGTCCTAGATCCAACCATCTTCAGCTGTTTCATCAAAAACCTTCCCTCCAACATCAGGACAGAAATGGGGATCTTCTCTGATGACTGCACAGTGTTCAGTGCGATTCACAATTCCTCAGAAATGAAGCAGTCCATGACCGCATGCAACAAGACCTGGACGAAGTTCAGGCTTGGGCTGATAAGTGGCAGGTTGTATTCGCGCCACAGAAGTGCCATGCAATGTCTATCTCCAACATGCCCGTTGACATTCAACACATTACCATCGCCTAATCCTGCATCATCAACTTCCTGGGGGTCACCATTGACCAGAAACTTAACTGGACCAGCCACATAAATACTGTGGCAACAAGAGCAGGTCATAGGCTAGGTATTCTGCTGCGAGTATATAACCTCCTGACTCCGCAAAGCCTTTCCACCATCTACAAGGCACAAGTAAGGGGTGTGATGGAATAATCTCCACTTGCCTGGATGAGTGCAGCTCCAACAACACTCAAGAAGCTCGACACCATACAGGACAAACCAGCCCGCTTGATTGGCACCCCATCCAACACCTTAAAAGTTCACTCCCTCCACCACCGGTGTACAGTTGCTGCAGTGTGTACCATCTACATGACGCACTGCAGCAACTCGCCAACGCTTCTTCGGCATCACCTCCCAAACCCGCGACTTCTTCCACCTAGAAGGACAAGGGCAAGAAGCGCATGGGAACACCACCACCTCCAAGTTCCCCTTAAGTCACACACCATCCTGAATTGGAAATACATCCCCGATCCTTCATCGTTGCTTGGTCAAAAACCTGTAACTCCCTACCGAACAACACTGTAGGAGAACCTTCACCACATGGACTGCAGCTGTTCAAGGAGGCGTCTCACCACCACCTTCTCAAGGGCAATTAGTGATGAGTAATAAATGCTGGCCTTGCCAACGACGCCCAGATCCCATAAACGAATTTTAAAATATAATGCAGTGAGGATGTTTCCCCTGGCTGGGAACTCTAGAAGCAGTGGTCACAATCTCTCAATAAGAGGTTGCCCATTTAGGACTGAGATGAGGAGAAATTTCTTCACTCAGAGGGTGCTTAACCTTTGGAATTCTGTGCCCCAGATGGCTATGGCGGCTCAGTGATTGAGTATATTCAAGACACAGCTCGATAAATTTCTGATAAATAAGGGAATGAAGGGATATGGGGATAGTTCACGAAAGTGGAGATGAGGCAGAAGATCAGCCATGTTCTTATTGAATGCAGAGCAGGCTCGAAGGGCCAAATTTCCTAGTCCAGCTCGTATTTCCTATTTTCTTATGTCATGTAAATAGATGGATAGAAACTGTTCCTATTGGCGGAAGGGTCGAGAATCAAAGGACACAGATTTAAGGTGATTGGCAGAAGAACCAAAGTGGACATGAGGAAAAACTTTCTTTATGCAGCGAGTGGTTAGGATCTGGAATTCACTGCCTGAAAGGGTCTGGAGGCAATTTTAATTGTGGCTTTCTGAAGGGTATTGGATAAACACCTGAAGGGAAGAAAATGCGGGGCTACGGGGAAAGGGCGGGCGGGGGAGTGGGACTATCTGAACTGGTCTTGTAGAGAGCCCGCACGGGCTCGGCGGGCCGAATGACCTCCTTCTTTGTATTAACCATTCTATGATACTATGATTCTATGATTTATATCATTGGTTAATATTTTAAGCGTTTTCATTTGATTCCTTGGTATTAATCCATTGGTCCTTTCATTTATTCTTCCCCTCGGAAAAGCACCGTGACATGTTTGGCTGGGTAAGGCAATTCTTTAGAAACAACTTGTTCATGTTCTTGGTCTAGATTCAGGCAGCAGAGAATGCAATGGGAATGATATTCCTGGACTGAGGCCGGAGCAGTGTAAACTAGGCGGCCCAGGGATTGAAATCCATGTATTGACGCCGGAGCAGTGTAAACTAGGCGGCCCAGGGATTGAAATCCATGTATTGACGCCGGAGCAGTGTAAACTAGGCGGCCCAGGGATTGAAATTCATGTACTGAGTCCGGAGCAGTGTAAACTAGGGGGGCCAGGGATTGAAATTCCTGGACTGAGGCGGGAGCAGTGTAATCTAGACGGCCCAAGGACTGAAATTCCTGGACTGAGGCCGGAGCTGTGTAATCTAGGCGGCCCAGGGATAGAAATTCCTGGACTGAGGCAGGAGCAGTGTAATCTAGGCGGCCCAGGGATTGAAATTCCGGGAATGAGGCCGCAGCAGTGTAATCCAGGCGGCCCAGGGATTGAAATTCCTGGACTGAGGCAGGAGCAGTGTAATCTAGGCGGCCCAGGGATTGAAATTCCTGGACTGAGGCAGGAGCAGTGTAATCTAGGCGGCCCAGGGATTGAAATTCCAGGACTGAGGCAGGAGCAGTGTAATCCAGGCGGCCCAGGGATTGAAATTCCTGGACTGAGGCAGGAGCAGTGTAATCTAGGCGGCCCAGGGATTGAAATTCCTGGACTGAGGCAGGAGCTGTGTAATCCAGACGGACCAGGGATTAAATTCTTGGACTGAGGATGGAGCAGTGTAATCTAGGCGGCCCAGGGACTGAAATTCCTGAAATGAGGCTGGAGCAGTTTAATCTAGGCGGCCCAGGGATTGAAATTCCTGGATTGAGGCGGGAGCAGTTTAATTTAGGCGGCCCAAGGATTGAAATTCCTGAACTGATGCAGGAGCAGTGCCGTGTAGGTGCGTCCCATCGTTCCATCACTGGAATCATTTCTAAGATCCTGCAGTTTAGGAACATTTATTTTTGTTGAATGATTTTACCCTGACGGCCTGAGATGGAAAAAATCAGATAATAAGTTTGGGGCAATCAAGCTTTGTTCTTCTTTTATTCATTCCTATTTTCTGACAATTCCTCGTCTTCTGTTCTCAGTTTTAGTTCAATACAGGAAGAGAAACTCCGTTCTCCCTATTCTGTCCTCGGCATTTGATGGGCGGTTGATATATTTCACATTCGCTCACCTTTAATTTAAAACTGTGAACAATAAGATGTGCTAGAGTGTGATGCAGTAAAGTGTTGTTGTGGCAGTGGTTCAATGAGTCTGTTTGTTCAATGACTGTAATTAAGGCCAGTTACATTGATGCCTAATGATGTCAATCGGGGATTTCTCCCAGCTCCAGAGAAGGTGCTCCCTTCACTGTGTCACCTCACACCTTCAGCGCGTTGCATCCGGCACAAATACCACCAGTCACTCACAGAAGTGAAATGATGGTTCTGCCCCCCGCCCCACTTCTTCCAGATAATTATCATGAAGAAGTGAGGATAATTGAACTATTTTGCGATATACAAAGTATTTACTATCCCCTCCTCGCTGTTGTTGGTGTTCCGAGTAAGTATCTTTCTCCAGTGATTAATTCTATAAGCCATGTTACACTGCGATGTTAGCTTTGCTATTTAACGTCGTAATCTCAAATGTTAATAGTATTCTGTGTTCCAAGTTGTTGCACGATTGTTAACGCTTGGTTTTTTATATAAAAATACTGGCACATGCTCTGTTCAGTTGGTGTTCCTGGTAATCCCTATGTCCAACAATTAATTTTGTAAACTGTTTCTATCTGTATTACTGTTCTTGTCATTTACTCGCTCCTCCTCCGCCCTCGCTGCTGTTGGTGTCCCTGGTAATTGTCTGTATCCTGTTATTTATTCTGTAAATGATGCTTAACTGTATTTTTCTCCTTGCTATTCGCTTTCCCATCCGCGCTGCTGACGGCTATTGATTCTGTGCATGATACGGTGTCAACAAGCATCAAAAACTCTACATTCAACTCAAGCAATGTTACTGGACGAGACTCTTTATTTAACGAATTTTGGTCTGCTATTGACACTGAACATTTGTAACAAATCCGAACAATGTTTCTTGCTTTAGGAGATTTTCACCTAATGGCAAAATGTAATCGACTTAACACGATAGCTCTGATTCTCTCTCCACACATGCTGCCTGGCCTTCTGATTATTTCTAACATTTTCCTTTTTCATTTCAGATTTTCAACATCCGCAGTATTTTGCTTTAGTTTTCAGCTAATGCTCGGTGTGGTTCCTTACACAGAGTCACAGGAACAAATCCTGGCAGACCACATACACTTTTCAAATGTCTGAAATATCCAGAAATCATTCAGTTGCAGTCATTGTTTCCTTTCCCACCAACTCCAGTTCTGCATTACTAGCACTGCTTCTGATGGTTAGAATAGGTTTACGAGGATAATTCACATTCTCACAAAATTTTCATTCAGCCAGATTTCAATAATTTTATTTCCAATCTTTGTTTTGAATTGACAATTGAATACCATGCCCATCTGTCATACTTCAGTGGATCTCTCAGTGAGAACCAGAGTGATTATCTATTGCCTCCTGCTGTACTTCAGGATAACCATTCCCAGCTGATTGTAACTGAAGTACTGACGATAAGAAATCGTTTGTTATTCATCGTTTAATATTCTCTACAGAAGTTGGGAACCAACAGGTGAAAAAGTACAAGGATAATTTTCTTCCATTTGTCTTCAGATATTTAACAAAGCAATCAGCGACACTTTGCCTTTGAGATAAGTCTTCTGATTTTGCTGCTACGAAATGCTTTTAATGGGACATTACCTGGTCAATGATAACTGTTTATTTTAATCCAGTGTCCATTCGTTGTAATGTTAATTGTAAAATCTTCCTTTTAGTAAGCTACAATTAATGTATTTCAAACAATGCAGGAAATTATCGCTTCAAAACACATCGTACAGCCATTTCTCTTCATTGCTGCATTGCACTTGTAAATATTATCTTGGCGTTTACATATTACATCCATTCATTTTAAATAACATTGTCTGTAATTATTACATGTCAAGGGTCGCAGTGCCGTATTTTGCTGTAGAATTCATTTTCAGTTCCAAATATAATAGATATTCTAACCAGGAACAGGAATCCAAGCGGGATTTCCCCTCTCGCTAAAACAGGGGCACAGGAGCGAATTTTACTGCTCCAAATGCTGACTGATCCTAGGACACAAAGGCTTCCTGAGAGGCTCTGGTCCTTTGTATCCCTGATATCTCGGGCGGTGCTTTTGTCTGCTGGGCTAAAGGTAGATCCAGCATTTAAACTCTCATTGATCAAACATCTGTAATTTTCATGTTGTATTTATTTCCATTTCAATTATTGATGAATTATTCGTCCAATAATCCCTGTATTCAACTTTACATGCTGATAGAATTAGATTATATCTTTGAATATCTCTAATGAGTTACAGATTTCACACTGAATTCCTCCAAACTGCTGCTTTGCTCCCAGCCTGAATATAAATTCCCTGTTTATTTCCCTTCGTCACAGTTAACTTAGTGACGATTGTGATCCTGTCTCGAGGAAAGTGCGGTCTCTCCAAATGTGTCACTCGCTACCTGGTGGCCATGGCAGCGGCGGATCTACTGGTCGTTAACCTCGATCTGATATTGAGGCACATTCCGATTGTTTATGCGACACAGTTTTATTATTTTGTGCGGCCTATCTCCGTGTGCAATATACACGCCGTCCTGCTTTATTCAGCCACAGACTGTTCTGTCTGGTTTACCGTCACTTTCACCTTTGATCGATTTGTGGCCATTTGTTGCCAGAAGCTGAAATCTAAATATTGCACCGAGAAAACGGCGGCTGTGTTTCTGGGAACAGTGACTGTGCTGAGCTGTTTAAAGAACATCACCTGGTATTTTATGTTGACTAGTAATTATAGGCTTACGAACACTCCATGGTTTTGTGATGTAACATTAGATATTATGATTTCACGGAACTGGGCAACAATCGAACTCCTTCATTATATTCACACCCCGTGTGACCCATTTGTTCTGATTGTGCTGCTCAATGCTTTAACCGTCAGACACATTTTAGTGGACAGCAGAGCCCGCAGGAGACTCCGGGGTCACAGCAGTGGGGAGAGTCCCAAAAACCCAGAGATGGAGAGCCGAAGGAAATCCATAATTTTACTGTTTGTTATCTCAGGGAATTTCATACTCTTATGGGCAATCTTCATGGTGTATTCAGTATGCAGCCGGATACGGCATTTGTGGTATCTGTCTGTATCTCTACCTATTTATGTTAAAGAAATAGGATTCATGCTCCAGCTCCTGAGTTGCTGCACAAACACTTGTATTTATGCCGTGACCCAGACTAGGTTCAGAGCGCAGTTGAAGAATGTGGTGAAATATCCCTTTACTCTAATTGTAAAATTCATTAAATGATGTGAATCACTTTCCAGCATCAAAACTAAATCACACCTCATATTCTGTCCAATCCACGGGGCCAGTGATATATGTTAATATAAACACACTCACGGACACACTGTGTGCAACATAACCAACCGCCAGAGACACCCTGTGAATTGTAAACCTTCCCACTGACCTCGGGAATATTTACACTCTGACAGAGACCACAGGGTAATATTAATACAGTTCTCTGAGACACTCTGCCGGTGCTATTATACTGCAATTGTCTGACGGTAATCAATAAAACCCTCCCACAGATACTTGGCTCATATTTACAATTAGATGGAGAGATATCCCCTCTAAATCTAAACCCAGTCCCCATGTATATATTAGTGGAATCATTGAAAACCCTGCACACATTAAAACATTACCAGAGACAGTCAATGTTCAATAGAATTCTCCCACAAATCTAACATAAATATTAACACACGTGTAGAAACACATTGTTCAAAGTAACGCTGTAGGAATTTATTCACTCCCACCTGGCCTGCCACACCTCTCATTCTTTCCCACTGACCCATTCTCTCGCCTGACCTCTCTCGCTCACCTGGCCAGCATCTTTCTCTCTCTGTCTCTCTCCCTCACTCACTCACATACACTAGCGCCTGGCCTACCTCACCTCCCTCACACTCTCTCTCACGGCTTGCCTACCTCACCTCCCTCACACTCTCTCTCACGGCTGGTCTACATTACCTTTCTCTTTCCCTATCACCGGGTGTACTTCACCTCACCTCTCTCTCTCTCTCTCTCTCTCTCTCTCTCTCTCTCTCTCTCTCTTTCTCGCCTGGGCGACCTAGCCTCTATCTCTCTCACCTGACCAGACTCCCTCTTTCTCTCACTCACTCACATATTCTCTCGCCTGGCCTATTACACCACTCTCTCGCTCTCTCTAGCCTGGTCTACCTCACCTCTCTGTCTCTCACTCATGCTCTCGGCTAGTCTGCTTCTCTCTCACTCACTCTATCTTTTATCTGATGTTCATAGTATAGACAGGAGTTGAAACTGATAAATACACGGGCCATACTTTAGCAGACGGGTGTGAATCGTTCCCTATTACCAGCTGTGTGTTGTACATGTACAGGAGCTTGCAATGACATGCACGATCCATACAGTACCATGCGGAAGTGAATCTTTCCATTTTACCCGCATTGTGCTGTACATGTTCAGGAGGTGACACTGAGACACACACGGGCGGTAGAGTACCAGACGCAAAGAGAGAGAGAAAGAGTGTCGTGAATCTTTGGAATTTCCTGCCACAGAGGTATGTGAATGCATAGTCTTTGAGTATATTCAAGGCTGAGATAGATAGCTTTTTCGAATCTAGTGGAATCAAGGGAAACGGAGATCGGGCGGGAAAGTGAAGTTGAGGTGGATGATCAGCCATGATCTTATTGAATGGCGGCGCAGGCTCGAGGGTTCGCATGGCCTATTCCTGCTCCTATTTCTTATTGTCTTATGTTCTTCTGAGAGAGAGAGACAGAATGAGAGAAAGGGAGAGAGAAAGAAGAAAACAGCAGACAATAGAGCGATAGATTGTGAGAGATAAGGAGAGGGACGAAAGAGAGAGATAGCAGGGTGATACAGAGGGTGAGAGAGAAAGAGACAGGCTGAGTGAGCGATAGGGGGATTGAGAGATAGGGAGAGTGAAAGATAGGGAGAGAGAAAGATAGAAACAGATGGGACTGAGATAAACAGAGTGTGAGAGATAGGGAGAGAGAAACAGAGAGCGGAACAGAAAGGAAGAGAATGAGAGACATGGGAGGGACCTAGAGTGAGAAATGCAGGACAGAGTAAGACAGCGGATGTGTGAGAGAGGCTTCGGAGACAGCGGGGAGAGATAGATATTCAAACAACGCAACAGCTTTTAAACTTAATGACGAAATCTGTATCTGTATTTCATTTTGTATTCCGGGTTTCTCTCCCAGTGAGGAGTCGGACACTGTCATAAATCTCCCAGTACTGTGTTAACAACAAATAGCATTGTCCCATTGAAAAATCGCAGGGCAAGTACAGCACAGGTTATATAGAGATTAAAGTTCCTCTACACTGTTCCACTAAACACTCACAGGGCAGGTGCAGCCGGGTAAGATATAAAATAAAACTCTCTCTACACTGTCCCATCAAACTCTCCCAGGGGAGCTATAGAAAAAGTTAGATAGAGAGTAATGCTCTCCCTACACTCTATTGCCAACACTCCCAAAGCAGGTACAGCACGGAGATAGATACATAATAACGCTCCTTCTGCACTGAAAGAAGCAGCGGCGTGGCGGGACATAAAGGAGAGCGCGGAGGAACAGCGCGGACCTAATCGGAGGCAGCGGCGATGGCGGAACCTTCCACGATTTCCCCCACAGAAACAAGATGTGACGTCACAGGGCAGCAGGTAGGTGATTGATTGAATAGTATTAAGGTTTTTTTCTGTCTAAACTAAGACAGTGGTTAAAAGTAGGAGCGGGAAACTATAACATATTGTTTAAAATATATAGCCTAACTCGTTAAACTAATTAATATAACTCTCAATAATCTTTGAATAAATACTTTAACTAATTAAATAAATAAAATAAGGCTATACTAAGAAATGGCAGGGCAGGTTGTGTGCCTGGACTGTAGAATGTGGGAGTTTGTGGACAGCGAGACTGTGCCGAGCAAACACGTCTGCAGGAGATGTCTCCATGACGAATCTCTCCCGCTCACTGACACATGAAGGAGGGGGAGGAATTTCTGGGCAGTTTTATCCACAATACAGTCACACCCCAGAGGGAAGCACAGGTTCAGGAAAGGGAGGGTGTGACTGTTAGGGAGACGGCTAGTGTGGATTTAGAAAGGTTGAGACACTGGTCCTGTCCAACAGGTACGATGTACTCGCTACCTGTGAGTACAATGAGAAGGACTGCAAGGAGGCAAGCCACAATGCAGACCAAGGAAGCGTGATTCAGATGGCTGTCCAAGGGGGGAAAAAGGGGAGGTGGAGTAGCTGCACATATTAGGGATAACATAATGGCAGTAGAAAAAGGTGATGCAAGACAAAAATAGAATTCATATGGACACAGAAAAAAGAAAATAAAGGATCAGTCACACTAATAGGCGTAGTCTGCAGACCACTAATATTTGAAGGGATGTGGAGGAAGAAATATGCAGACACATTAGGGAAATGATTAAAACACAAAGTATCATAATCACAGGGGATTTCAGCTATACCGATATTAACTGGACAGAAGAGGTAGATAAAGGGGACAAGGGTATGGAGTTCCTGCAATGTATACAGAACTCCTTTCGAACCCAATATAGAGTCATAGAGTCATAACGGCACAGAAGGAGGCCATTCGGCCCATCGAGTCTGGTCCGGCTCTCTGTTGAGCAATGCAGTCAGTCCCATTCCGCCGCTCTATCCCCGTAGCCCTGCAAGTATATTTCCCTCAAGTACCTATCCAGTCTCACCTTGAAAACATTGAATGTTTCCGCTTCCACCACTTCCGTCGTCAGCGAATTCGAGGTCATCAACACTCGCTGACTAAAAAAGTTTTTTCTCACATCCGCCCTGTATCTCTTGCCCAAAACCTTAAATCTGTGTCCCCCTAGTCCTTGTATCATAAACTAGTGGGAACAGCCTTTCCCCGTCTACCCTATCCAAACTTGTCATAATCTTGTACGGTTCTATCAAATCACCCCGCACCCTCCTTTGCTCGAATGAGTACAAATCGAGCTTCTCCAAACTGTCCTTTTAGCTAGCATCCCCCATCCCCGCAACCATTCTGGTAAATCTCCTCTAAACCCTCTCAAGGGCCTTGACATCCTTCCGAAAGTGTGGCGACCAGAACTGGACGCAATACTCCAGTTGTGGCCTAACCAGCGCTTTATAAAGGTTCAGCATAACTTCTCTACCTTTCTCCTTATGTTCTTATGCTCTTTTTTACTCAATACCTCCATTTATGAAGCCCAACATCCCATATTCTTTTTTAACCCCTCTCTCAATATGTCCTGCCACCTGCAGGGACCTATCCACATTAACTCCCAGGTCCTTCTGTCCCTGCACACTCTTTGAAACTGTGCCATTAAGTGTATATTGCCGCTCCCTGTTCCTTCTGCTAAAATGCATCACCTCACACTTCTCTGTATTATATTCTATCTGCCACTTGTCTGCCCATTCTGCTAACCTTTCTATGACGTGTTGTCGTCGATTGGTATCATCCTCACTGTTTGCCACATCCCCAAGTTTGGTGTCATCGGCAAATTTAGAAATTCTACTCTGCATTCCAATAACCTGGTCATCTATATATATCTAAAATGCAGTGGCCCCAGCACTGACCCTAGGGGAACACCACTGTCTACTATCCTCCAGTCTGAAAAACAACCATTTATCACAGCTCGCTGTTTTCTGTCCGTAAGCCGATTCCTTATCCAAGCTGCCACAGATCAATCTATTCCATGAGCCTCAATTTTGATTACCAGCCTTCTCTGTGGTACTTTGTTCAACGCCTTCCGAAAATCCATGTAGACAACATTCATTGTATTCCCTTCAACAATCCTCTCTGTTACTTCATCAAAAAATTCAATTAGATTTGTCAAACACGATCTGCCTTTTACAAATCCGTGTTGGCTCTCTTTAATTAGCTTAAAGCTCTCCAAGTGCCCCTTAATTTTTTCCTTGATTATTGTTTCTAAAACTTTACCCACCACTGATGTTAAACTGACCGGACTTTTATTGCATGATTATCATTTCACCCTTTCTTGAACAATGGTGTCACATTTGCCATTTTCCATTCCTCGGGCACCTCCCCCGCATCTTGGGAAGATTGGACAATTATGACAAGTCCTTAAGCTATCTCTTCCTGCAATTCCCTTAGCAACCTGGGATGCAAGCCATCTGGACCAGGCGACTTGTCCCCTCTATGTACTCTCAACATTTCCAGTACAACCTGGCAATTTATTGTCACCCATTCCATTGCCTCTACCTTTTCCACTTCTCCGTTATTTTGTCAGCATCCAGCTCCATAGTAAAAAACGAGACCATGAGCTCATTGAGTATTCTAGCCTTGCCCTGCGCCACAAAGCATATATCACCTTCCTTGCCTCTAATAGGCCCCACCCCGGCTCTTACTACCCGCTTACTGTTTACATGCCGGTCGAATATGTTTGGGTTCCCTTTTATATTAACCGCCTTCTTCTTTCATGTTCTCTCTTTGACAATCTTATTTTCATCTTCACATTACAAATCTTCACAAATTTGGATTAGGAACAAAAAGGGAGGCAATTGGCAGATACAAAGGACTGAAAATAATGGAAGCCCTAGAGGAGTAAAGAAAGTACAGGGGGTACTTAAACAAGAAATTAGGAGAGCGAAGAGGGGGCATGAAAAAACACTGGCGGGAAAATAAAGGAAAATCCAAGGTGCTTTATAAGTATATTAAGGGCAAGAGGTTAACCAGGGAAAGAGTAGGGCCCATTAGCGACCAAAGTGGCAATCTGTGTGTGGAGCCAGAAGATGTAGTTGAGGTTTTAAGTGAATATTTTGCATCTGTGTTCACGATGGAGAAGGCCGATGCAAGCATAAAAATCAGGCAGTGGGATTGTGATATTCTTGAAATAATTAGTATTGAGAGGGAGGAGGTACTAGCGGTTTTAGCGGGCTTAAAAGTGGATAAATCTCCAGGCCCAGACGAGATGTATCCCAGGCTGCTGTGTGAGGCAAAGGAGGAGATTTCAGGGGCTCTGACACAAATTTTCAGAACCTCTCTGGCCACAGGGGAGGTGCCAGAGGACTGGAGGACAGCTAACGTAGTATCATTATTCAAGAAGTGTAGTAGGGATAAACAAGGGAATTACAGGGCAGTGAGCCTAACATCAGTGGCAGGAAAATCATTGGAAAAAATTCTGAGGTACAGAATTAGTATCCACTTGGAGAGGCAAGGTTTAATCAAGGATAGTCAGCATGGCTTTGTCAGGGGGAGATCATGTCCAACCAATTTGATTGAATTTTTCGAGGGAGTGACTAGATGTGTGGATGAGGCTAGTGCAGTTGATGTAGTCTACATGGACTTCATTAAGGCTTTTGACAAAGTCCCGCAAGGGAGACTGGTCAAGAAGGTAAGAGCCCATGGGATCCAGGGAAATTTGCTTCATTGGATCCAAAATTGTCTTAGTGGCAGGAGGCAGAGGGTGGTGGTCGAAGGTTGTTTTTGTGACTGGCAGCCTGTGTCCTGTGGTGTACCGCAAGGATCGGTGCTGGGTCATTTGCTGTTTGTAGTGTACATTAATGATTTAGCTATGAATGTAGGAGGTATGATCGTTAAGTTCGCAGATAACACGAAAATTGATGGAGTGGTAAATAGCGAGGATGCAAGCCTCAGGCTACAGGACGATATAGACGGGTTGGTCAGATGGGCAGAAAAGTGGCAAATGGAATTTAACCCTGAAAAGCGTGAGGTGATGCATTTTGGGAGGATTAGCAAGGCAAGGGAATAATAAATGTAAGGTAGGATCCTAGGGAGGCGAGAGGATCAGAGGGACCTTGGTGTGCATGTACATAGATCCCTGAACGCAGCAGGAAAGGTAGATAAGGTGCTTAAAAAGGTATATGGGATACTTGCCTTCATTACCCGAGGCATAGAATATAAGAGCAGGGAGGTTATGATGGAACTGTACAAAACACTAGTTAGGCCACAGCTGGGTTACTGTGTGCAGTTCTGTTCGCCTCACTATTTGGAAGGATGTGATTCCACTGGAGAGGGTGCAGAGGAGATTCACCAGGATGTTACCTGGGCAGGAGCGCTTCAGCATTGAAGAGAGACTGGACAGGCTGGGGTTGTTTTCATAAGAGCAGAGAAGGCTGAGGGGGGACCTGATTGTGGAGTTTAAAATGATGAGTGGCAGAGATAGGGTAGATAGAAAGGAACGTTTCCCCTTAGCAGAGGGGTCAATAACCAGGGGTCATAGATACAAGGTAAGGGGCAGGAGGCTTGAAGGGTTTTGAGGGGAAACGATTTCACCCAGATGGTGGTTGGAATCTGGAACTCACTGCCTGAAAGGGTGGTAGAGACAGAACCCTCACAACATTCAAGAATCACTTTGATGAGCACTTGAAACGCCATAGCCTACAAGGCTACGGACCAAGTGCTGGAAAATGGGAGTAGTATCGATAGGGCTTGATGGCCGGCGCGAACACGATGGGCCGAAGGTCCTCTTTCTGTGCTGTATAAATCTATGACTCGATGTCTCTATGACCTGAACCGTTAAAGTTTTGTCTCTCGCCACAGATTTTGGTTGACCTGCAGAATATTTAAAGAATTTTCTGTTTTTATTTCAGATTTCCAGCAACCGCAATATTTTGCTTTCGTATTTACAAAATTACCCGAAATTGCTAGTGTGCGCCTCTGGAGGTTGCATGTGCACGGTGCATGTTCGCAGGTCAGCAGTACAAGTAACGGCAAGAGTGCGCGACCCCTGCTGGTCTAAGGTGCACGGTGCATGTTAACAGGACTGCAGTTTAAGTAACGGCGAGTGTGCGGCTCCTGCTGGTCTAATGCGCACGCTGCACGTTAGTTCGTCTGCTGTCCAAGTAACGGCAGCGTCCGCCTCCTGCTGGTCGAAAGTGCACGGTGCGTGTTAGCAGGTCTGCAGCACAAGTAACGATGATGTGGAGATGCAAGTGTTGGACTGGGGTGGACAAATGTGAGAAGTCGCACAACACGAGGTTATAGTCCAACAGTTTTATTTGAAATCACAAGCTTTCGGAGCGCTGCTCCTTCGTCACCTGACGAAGGAGCAGCGCTCCGAAAGCTTGTGATTTCAAATAAAACTGTTGGACTATAACCTGGTATAAGTAACGGCAAGAGTGCGCCTCCTGCTGATCTAAGGTGCACGGTGCATGTTAACCGGACTGCATTTTAAGTAACAGCAAGTGTGCGCCCCCTGCTAGTCTAATGCGCATGGTGCACGTTAGCCGGTCTGCAGTGTAAGTAACGGCTAGTTTGCGCCCCCTGCTGGTCTGATGCTCACGGTGCACGTTAAAAGGTCTGCAGTATAAGTAACGGCGAATGAGCGCCCCCTGCTGGTCTAAGGTGCACAGTGCATGATAGCCGTTCTGCAGTCCAAGTAAAAGCGAATTTGCGCCCCCTGCTGCCCTAAGGTGCAAAGTGCATGTCAGCCGGTCTGCAGTATAAGTAATAGCGTGTTTGCGCCCCCTGCTGGTTTAATATGCACGGTGCACTTTAGCCGGTCTGCAGTATATGTCAGAATGCAAGAGCTCCTCTGGTTGTTTAATGCAGAAAGTGCGATGCCTTCAACCGTTAACGTGCTTGTGTTCGATAGTATTTATTTATTTTTTAATAAAATGTTTATGAAGACATTAAGTTCCTGACACTGAAGTAATTCAACTCAGAGGGAAAAAATGGGCAATTCTTACAGCAGATCTTTATTCTATGGGTGGAAGGAATGTCTAAGGAGGTTACTGAGTGATGGTGAAAACGTTATTAACTTTTCTGCCATTCAGCCGAATTGTGATGAACTTTGAGGTTTTTCTCAATTTATAGACTGTATTTTAAGGGGTTCGGTAAAAATGCTCAGTGTTTATGACACCAGGGTTCTGTGTGAGCAGCTGGTGAGTTTAACAGGGGGAGCCTGAATGCTGGAAGTTCTCTGACAGTCTCTGTCTTTCTGAATGGTGCGGGTGGACTGGGCGGTAGAGGGTTGATTGACAGCTGAAGGCTGTTTCTGGTTCATTAAATGTAGAATGTTACTTCCAAATGTGTTTTGATTGACAGCTGCATTAAGTGAATCATTCTTTTATCATTCCGTGTCTGCTTTGAAGGAGTTTGCTGTCATTTACGGAACATTCTGAATCTGTTTGACACGGGTTTACTGTCATTCTCGATCATTCTCTGTCTTCTTAAAATGGGTTAGCTCTCAGTCCCGGATCATCCCGTGCCTGTTTAAAAGTGGTCTGCTGTGAGTCCCGGAGCACAAAAATATAATAAATAAAAGCAGGAGTAGGCGATACGCTCCATGCAGACTGCTCCCCTATCCAATAAGATCATGGCTGAACTTGTATATCAATGCCACTTTTCCGCCCTATCTCCCGATCCCATGGTTCCCTTAGTGCCCTAAAATCTATCGATGTCAATCTTGAATATACTCATCGACTGAAAATCCTCAGCCCTCTGGGGTAGAGAATTCTAACGATTCAAAACCCTCTGGGTGAAGCAATTTCTTCTCATCTCAGTCCTAAATGGCCGACCCCTTATCCTGAGACTCTGCTCCCTACTCTCCAATCAGGGCAAACAGCCGCTCAGCATCTACGCTGTCAATCCCTTGAAGAATTATACACGTTTCAATGAGATCACCTCTCATTCTTCTAAACTCCATTAAAAATAGGTCCATTCTACTCAATTTCTCCTCATTTGACAACCCTCTCATTCCCGGAAATCAATCTAGTGAACGTTCATTCCACCCCCTCCAAGGCAACTATATCCTTCCTTCGGTAAGGTTACCAAAAATTGTACATGGTACTCCAGATGTGTTCTCAACAAAGCCCTAAATAATTGCAGCAAGACATCCTTACTCTCGTACTGCAACACCCGAGTTCTAGAGGCTAAAATCCCATTTACGTTCCTAATTGCTTACTGTACCTGAATGTTAATGATCTGTGATTCGTGTAGAATGACAATCAAATGCCTCTGAATCCGAAAACACTCTACTTTCTCACCATTACAAAAAATCTTCTGTATTTCCATTGTTCTGAGCAAAGTGGATAATTTCACACTTCCACACATTATACTTCATCTGACAACTTCTTGCCCACTCACTTAACCAGTCTATATTCATTTGCAGCCTATTTGCGTCCTCCTCACAGCATCCTTGCCCACTTAACCTCGTACCATCAGCAAACCTGGATATATTACACTCGGCCCCTCATATAAGCCATTGATAGAGAATGTACATGGCTGAGGGTCAAGCACTGATCGTTCAGCACTCCACGAGTTACAACCTGCCATTCCGAAAATCACCCTTTTATTCCTGCTCTCTGCTTTATGTCCGTTAACCAATCCTCAATCCACGCTATTATATTACCCCCAATCCAATGAGCACTAATTTTGTGTAACAACCTGTTGAGTGGCACCTTATTGAACGCCTTCTGAAAATCCAAATACACTACATTCACTGGTTCCCCCTTGTCTACCCTGATAGTTACAGCCTCAAAACATTCTGATTGCTTTGTGTAACACGATTTCTCTTTCATAAAACATTGTTGGCTCCGCCTAATTATTTCTGATTTTCCAACTGCACTGCTACCACGTCCTTAATAATGGATTCCAGCATTTTCCGCACTAATGATGTCAAGCTAACTGGCCTAATGTTCTCTTTTTTATTTCTCCCTCCTTTCTTGAACAGCGGGGTAACATTTGCCACCTTCCAATCCACGGGGACCGTTCTGAAATCTAGGGGATTCTGGAAGATCAAAACCAATTCACGCACTATCTCTGCAGCTAACTGTTATAAAACCAAAAGATGTAGGCCATCAAGTCCCGGGCATTTGTCGGCTTTTTGTCCCATTAATTTCTCCAGTACTTTTACTTTACTAATATTAATTACTTTAAGTTCCTCGATATAATTAGACTCTTGGTTCCACATAACTTGAGGTATGTTCTTTGAGCCTTCTACTGTGATGACAGATACAAAATATTTGATCAACGTCACTGCCATTTCCTTATTCTACATTATAATTTCACTTTTCTCTGCCTCTAAGGGGCCCACCTTTAATTTCACTAATCTCTTCCTTTTTACACACTTAAAGCTCTTACAATCTGTTTTTAAATTTCTTGCTAATTTACTCTCATTCGATTTTCTCCCTCTTTATCAATCACTTGGTCATCTTTTTCTGATTTTCAAAACACTCCCAATCCTCGGGTTTACTACTATTTTTTGAAACATTGTAAACGTCTTTTGTTGATCTAATGCTATCACTAACTTCTCTAGTTAGCCATGCTTTTAGCACTTTTCCAGTGTCGTTTTTATTCCTGAAGTGAATGCATGTTCTTTGAGAATTCTGAATGATTTCTTTATATGTTTGCCATTGCTTAAATACCGTTATATATTGTAATCTAATTTCACAATCTACCTTCGCCAACTCGCCCCATGTAACTCCGTAATTCGCTTTGCTTAAATTTAAGTCTCTAGTTTCTGACTTAACGGCATCATTCTCAAACTTAATATGAAATTCTATCATATTATGACCAATCTTCCCCGGAGGACCCTTTATGATAAAGTGACTATTTAACCCTGTCGTATTGCACAATACAAGATCTAAATTAATCTGTTCCCTAGTTCTTTCCTCGAAATATTGTTGTAGAAAACTGTCTCGAATTAAATGAACTCGTCCGCTACGCTACTTCTGTCAATTTTGTTTGTCCAGTCTACATGAAGAGTAATGCCTCCTATGATTATTGCCTTACCCTTGTTACAAGCTCTTCTAATTTCCTGATGTCAAATCTATCCAACATCATTATTACTGTTAGGGGGGTTTAAAATCCTCCCGTCACTGCTTTCTACCATTTGTTATTTCTGAGCTCAGCTCATACTGATTCTACTTTCTGATTTGCTGTGCTTTTCTCACTACTGCCTTGATCTCACCCTTTATTAGTTGGCTACCCGCCTCCTTTTCCATGTTGCCTATTGTATCTAAAAGTCAAGTACCTAGAATATTCTGCTCCCAACCTTGTTTACCCTAAAACCACGTCTCAGTAATGGCGACTGGATCAAATCAATTATTTCTATTGGTGTCATTAATTCATCTGTTGTGGAATGACTGTTTCGTGCGACTTTAATTTTAACTTTTTATTATTTTACCCTAATGTGGGCTTCGGCAGTACAGCCCTATTACAGCGTTTAAACTCTCTGTCCCTTCCTGACAGGGTCTGTTTGATTTTATCCCAATCGCTACACTGTTCTACAGCCTTGACTTTTCTCTTTGGATTATAAACTTGCTCTTACCTGAACCCACCCTCCCCCTTATTGGAGATTGTTCTCCTTAGAGCAGAGAAGATCAAGAGGTATTCAAAATCATGAATGTGTTGATCGAGTAAATGAGCTGAAACTGTTTCCAGTGGCAGAAGTGCTGGTAACCAGAGGACACAGATTTAAGGTGATTGACAAAAGAACCAGAGGCGCCATGCGGAAATCTATTTTTAAGCAGCGAGTTGTTATGATCTGGAATGGGTGGTGGAGGCAGATTCAATAGTAAATGTACATGGCTCTGGCGAAAGAGCAGGGGAGTAGTACTGACTGGATAACTCCACCAAAGAGCCGTCACAGGCACGATGGGCCAAATGGCCTCCCTCTGCGCTGTATCACACTGTGATAGTATGATTGAACTTGACATGTTAATTAATCCCATCAATCCCAAATCTCGTGTTTTTGCTGCAACATTTCTGCAGCGAACCCTGATCAAAATGACGCCCCTCTCTCTCTCTTTCTCTCTCTCTCTCTCTCGCTCTCTCTCTCTCTGTCGTTCTCTCTATCTCTCTATCTCTCTCTCTCTTGCTCTCTCAATCCTTGGGGACCCCGAGTGTCTGCATGGTGTGATCTGCAATTTAAACAACTAAAGTCCTGCCGCAACCAGCACACAGCACAGGTAAACTTGCCCATTCCTTGTCAGGACATCTCATCCCACATCATTCGGGACTAAACTTGCAGGGTTACCGGGAGTGTGGTGGGAAACAGCCGGCAGCTGGATCTCCGGTCACTGAAATATACCTCCATGGAAAATCAGAGTCTAAATCAGAGGTGGAAATGTATCGAGGGGCACAGAATCACAAATCATTGAAAGTAGCAGCGCAGGTTAACAAGACCATAAAAAGTGCAAACCAAGCACTGGGGTTCATCTCTCTCGAAGAATGGAATTCAGAAGCAGAGAAGTTATGTTAAATTTATATAGAACCACGGTTAGATGGCACTTAGAATACTGCGCACATTTCTGGTCTCCATTTGACAAACAAATATGGAGAACTGGAGAAGGTGCAAAGAAGATTGAGAAGGATGATACCAGAACTGAGAGGGGATAAATATCAGGAAAGTCTGAACAGGCTGGCGTTGTTTTCCATGGAAACAGGAGGCAAAGGGGTGACCTGATAGAGTTCTTTAACATTTTGAAGGGGTTTGACATTTCAAATAAATGAACAGATCCGCTTCGAGCAGGGTTCAAACCATCGCGCCTAAATCACATTGAACTTCGAGACAAACAACGCAACCAATCAAATAACACAGCTGAAAATACATCTCTTTGAAACAAACACAGATACAGAATGATCATAGAATCATAGAATCATAGAAGGTTTACAGCACAGAAGGAGGCCATTCGGCCCATCAAGCCCATGCTGGCTCTCTGCAGGAGCACTTCAGCTAGTCACACCCCACCACTCCCACACCCCACCACCCACCTTTTTAAACAGACACAGAATGATCCGGGACTGACAGCACATTCCTTTTAAATAGACACATAATGATCCGAGACTGACAGCACATCCCTTTTAAACAGACACAGAATGATCCGTACGCACAGCACATCCCTTTTAAACAGACACAGAATGATCAGGGACTGACAGTTGATCCTTTTTAAACACACAGAATGATTAACTTTTGTACTGAGACAAGCAAGTCGTTTGCATCTTTCAGTCCAAAGAAGATGTTGGGTAGGAACTTCCTGAATTGATGAACCACAAACAGCCTTCAGCTGTCTGCAAAGAAACAGAATTTCTAACATGCACCGTGCACATGCACCCACCAGGGCGCACACTCGCCTTTACTTACACTGCAGACCTGCTAACATGCATCGTGCCTATTAACTAACCAGGTGGGGCACATTTTCCATCATTTTGAAAGTATAATTATATTAAAGGCGATTTTTGTTAAACATGTCTATTATATTCCCCTAATACCCTGGTCTAGCAAAAGTCTATCGATCTCAGATACACAATCATTAAATGATCCAGCAACAACTGCCTTTTCTGGGAATGAGTTCCACACTTCGAACTCCCATTGTATGAAGAAATGTTTCCTAATTTCTACCTTGTCCTAGACCCCCACCCCACACCAGCCCAACGCCCTGCCCAGCCCCCCACACCCCCACACCCCCACCCCACCCCCCAGTAGAAAACGTTTCTCTCTATCTACCCTATCAATTTCCTTCAAAATCCTAAAAATCTGAGTCTGCCCACATGGCAGACGGGTAAGACAGGTAAACGCCCATGGGATCCAAGGGAGAGTGGCAAGTTGGAAGCAAAGGGTAATGGTCGATGGGTGTTTTTGTGACTGGAAGGCTGTTCCAGTGGGTTTCGGAGGGCTCAGTACTAGGTCCCTTGCTTTTTTAGTTATATATCACTGATTTGGACATCAATGTAGGGGTCATGATTAAGAAGTCTGCAGATGTTATAAAAATTGTCCGTGTAGTTGATAGTGAGGAAGAAAGCTGTAGACTGCAGGAAGATATCAATGAACTGGTCAAATGGGCAAAAAAGTGGCAAATGGAATTCAATTCATAGGAGTGAGAGGTAACGCACTTGGAGAGGGCTAACAGGGCAAAGGAATACACAATAAATGGTAGGATATTGAGAAGCGTACAAGAACAGAGGTACATTGGAGTGCATGTCCACAGATCCATGAAGATCGCAGCAAAGGTAGATAAGGTGGTTAAGAATACAAACAGCAAAAGACTGCGGATGCTGAAATCTGAAATCAATGCAAAAAATGCTGGAAATATTCAGCAGGTCAATATTTCAGATTGCCTGCAGAATATTTCCGGCATTTTCTATTTTTATTTCAGATGAGCTGCTGAATATTTCCAGCATTTACTGTTTCTATTATTGGTTAAGAAGTCCTAGGGGATACATTCCTTTATTAGCCAAGGCATAGAATACAACAACAGGGAGGTTATGCTTGAACTGTATAAAAAACGAGTTGGGCTACAGCTAAAGTACTGCGTGCAGTTTTGGACACCACACTACAGGAAAGACGTGATTGCACTAGAGAGGGTACAGAGGAGATTTACTAGGATGTTGCCAGGACTGGAACATTTTAGCTATAAGGAAAGATTGGACAGGGTGGGGTTGTTTTCTTTGAAGCAGAGCAGGCTGAGGGGAGACAGAATTGAGGCGCATAAAATTATGAGGGGCCTAGATACAGTGGATAGGAAGGACCTATTTCCCTTAGCAGAGATGTCAATGATCAGGGGGCGTAGAATTAAAATAACTGGTAAAAGGATTAAAGAGGAGTTGAGAAGAATCATTTTCACACACAGAGTGGAGGGGGTCTGGAAGTCAAAACCCATCACAGGAATAGAAAGCACTTCTGGATATGTACCTGAAGTGCTGTAGCCTACAGGGCTACGGACCCAGAGCTGGAAAGTGGGATTTGGCAAAATAGCTCTTTTTCGTCCGGCAAAGACACGATGGGCCGAATGGCCTCCTTCTCTGGCGTAAATTTCTGTATTTCTGTGATCACACCCCTTAATCTTCAATATTCCAGGGAATACTAAACTAGTTTATGTAATCTGTGCTCATAGTCTATCCCTTGGTGCCCTGGTAACACACTGGTGAATCTGCACCGCATTCCCTCCAAGGTCAATATATCCTTTCTAAGTTGCAGAGCGCAGAACTGTACACAGTGGCCTAACCAGGCCTCTGCACAGCTGGCAAAAAACTCCCTTCATTTGTATTGTGCAGGGCACTTGTCTGCTATTTTGCACCAGTCATTCCATTGTTGAAGCGCTGCTCTTGAGCAGCTGCGATGGCCGAGTGGTTAAGGCGTTGTACTTTGAAGTTAAATAGGGTTTCCCCGCCCAGATTCGGACCCTGCTCGCAGCGATTCTGCTACAATTTTTTTATTTTATTTCATCGGCTCCCTGTGGAGATCACTGGCCCCGAAACTGGTCAGAATTCCCTCCACTGCACTTTATTACACTGATTAACGCAAAGCTGTTGTTCCAATTGGAAACACTCATAATTTATCGGCATCAATTAGATATTGTGCATTTGTTTGAAACTATTTGCAAAGATCAGTGAGACATTTACACACAAAACAGCACGTGAAAATTCCATTTAATAAAGACCCCTGCAATGTTTGGAAGGAAATTAGTGGACACGCGGATTAGCTTGAAAAAGTTGAACAGGAATTAAAAAGTGTGTAAAACGAGCGCAGCAGGACTCAAACCTACAATCTTCTGATAACAACACGGTTTAATACCGAAGTCAGACGCCTTATCCATTAGGCCACGCGGCCACATAAATGTGCAGTAAACTAATGGGATTAATGAGTGATTAAACACCGTCACTGTATTCATTTTAGTAATAACAACAGAGAATGCTGGAAACACTCAGCAGGTCAGCCAGAATCGAGTGAGAGAGAAACAGAGTTAACCCTGCAGAATGTTTGAGGTGAGGAACGCCGTCGGTGTCCCTGCTGATTACACCTGTGGGAAGTGCACCCATCTCCAGCTCCTCGAAAACCGTGTTAGGGAACTGGAGCTGGAGCTGGATGAACTTCGGATCATTCGGGAGGCAGAGGAGGTCATAGATAGAAGCTTCAGGGATGTAATTACTCCAAAGAATGAAGATAGATGGGTGACGGTGAGAGGGGCTAGGAGGAGGCGGTCGGTGCGAGGATCCTCTGTGGTCCCTCAGTAACAGGTATAACGCTTTGGATACTGTTGAGGGGGACGACCTACCGGTGGTAAGCCGCGGTGGCCGGATCTCCGGCGCTGGGCCCGTCCCTGTGGCTCAGAAGGGAAGGGGGGAGAGTAGGAGAGCAATAGTTATTGGGGATTCAATAGTCAGAGGGACAGATAGGACATTCTGTGGCAGCAAAAGAGACTCACGGATGGTATGTTGCCTCCCGGGTGCCAGGGGCCGTGACGTCTCGGACCGTGTTTTCAGAATCCTCAAGGGGGAGGGGGAACAATCACAAGTCGTGGTACACATCGGTACCAACGACATAGGTAGGAGAAGGGACGGGGATTTAAAACAGGAATTTAGGGAGCTAGGTTGGAAGCTGAGAGCCAGTACAAGCCATGTTGTAATTTCTGGTTTATTGCCGGTGCCACGTGCTAGCGAGTTGAGGAACAGGGAGAGAGTGCAGATAAACACGTGGCTGCAGGGATGGTGTAGGGGGAAGGGTTTCAGTTATGTGGATAATTGGAGCTCATTCTGGGGAAGGTGGGACCTGTACAAACAGGACGGTTTGCACCTGAACCAGAGGGGCACCAATATCCTGGGAGGGAAATTTGCTACGGCTCTTCGGGGGGGGTTTAAACTAATTTGTCAAGGGGATGGGGAAAAGGGCTGTGGTCCAGGAGCCAGTGTTGAGTGTAGGGTGGTACTGAGGAGGGTATCAAGGTCGCAGGAATGTACCGGCAGACAGGAAGGTGGCTTGAATTGTGTCTACTTCAATGCAAGGAGCATCCGGAATAAGGTAGGAGAACTTGGAGCGTGGATTGGTACTTGGGACTACGATGTGATGGCCATTACGGAGACATGGTTAGAACAGGGACAGGAATGGTTGTTGGAAGTTCCGGGGTATAGATGTTTCAGTAAGAGTAGGGAAGGTGGTAAGAAAGGTGGAGGAGTAGCATTGTTAATCAAGGATAGTTTAACAGCGGCAGAAAGGCAGTTCGAGGGGGATCTGCCGTCTGAGGTAATATGGGCTGAAGTTAGAAATAGGAAAGGAGCGGTCACGTTGTTAGGAGTTTTCTACAGGCCCCCAAATAGTAATAGAGATGTGGAGGAAGAAATTGCAAAGCAGATTATGAATAGGTGTGGAGGTCACAGAGTAGTTGTCATGGGTGACTTCAACTTTCCAAATATTGATTGGAACCTTTATAGGTCAAACAGTTCGGATGGGATCGTTTTTGCACAGTGTGTGCAGGAGGGTTTCCTGACACAATATGTGGATAGGCCGACAAGTGGTGGGGTGCACATTGGATTTGGTACTGGGTAATGAACCAGGCCAAGTGTTTGATTTGTATGTGGGAGAGCACTTTGGGGATAGCGACCACAATTCGGTGACTTTCACTATTGCAATGGAGAGGGATAGGGCCATACGACAGGGCAGGGTTTATAATTGTGGGAGGGGTAATTATGATGCGATTAGGCAAGAATTAGGGAGCATAAGATGGGAACAGAAACCATCAGGGAAAGGCACAAACGAAAAGTGGAGCTTTTTCATGGAGCAATTACTGCGTGTCCTTGATAGGTATGTCCCTGTCAGGCAGGGAGGAAATGGCCGAGTGAGAGAACCATGGTTCATAAAAGAGGTTGAATGTCTAGTCAAGAGGAAAAACGAAGCGTATTTAAGGATGAGAAAACAAGGTTCAGTTGGGTCGATTGAGGGGTACAAGGTAGCAAGGAATGAGCTCAAAAAAGAGCTTAGGAGAGCTAGGAGGGGGCATGAGAAGTCTTTGGCGGGTCGGATCAAGAAAAACCCCAAGGCTTTTTACTCTTATGTGAGAAATAAAAGAATGACCAGGGTGAGGGTAGGGCCGGTCAAGGACAGTAGTGGGAACTTGTGCATGGAGTCAGAAGAGATAGGAGAGGTGATGAATGAATACTTTTCGTCAGTGTTCACCGAGGAGAGGGGCCATGTTTTTGAGGATGAGAGTGTGATAAAGGTGGATAGGCTGGAGGAGGTAGATGTTCTGAGGGAAGATGTTTTAGCAATTTTGAAGAACCTGAGGGTCGATAAGTCCCCTGGGCCAGCTGGGATATATCCTAGGATTCTTTGGGAGGCAAGGGAGGAGATTGCAGAGTCTTTGGCTTTGATCTTTGGGTCCTCACTGTCCACGGGGATGGTGCCAGAGGACTGGAGAGTGGCGAATGTTGTTCCTCTCTTCAAGAAAGGAAAAAGGAATTACCCTGGTAATTATAGGCCGGTTAGTCTTACTTCGGTGGTTGGTAAGATAATGGAAAAGATCCTGAGGGATAGGATTTATGACCATTTGGAAAGAGGCAACTTAATCAGGGATAGTCAACACGGATTCGTGAAGGGTAAGTCTTGCCTAACAAATTTGATTGAATTCTTTGAGGAGGTAACTAAGTGTGTAGATGAAGGTAGAGCAGTTGATGTCCTATACATGGATTTTAGTAAGGCGTTTGATAAGGTTCCCCATGATCGGCTCATGAAGAAAGTAAGGAGTTGTGGGACAGAGGGTAATTTTGCCGATTGGATAAGTAACTGGCTATCTCATAGAAGGCAGGGGGTGGTGGTGGATGGAAAATTTTCGGACTGGAGACCAGTTACCAGCGGTATGCCACAGGGGTCGGTGCTGGGTCCTCTGCTGTTTGTGATTTTTATCAATGACTTGGAGGAGGGGACTGCAGGGTGGATCAGTAAATTTGCTGATGACACCAAGATTGGTGGAGTAGTGGATGAGGTGGAGGGCTGTTGTAAGCTGCAAAGAGACATTGATAGGATGCAGAGCTGGGCCGAAAAATGGCAGATGGAATTTAACCCTGATAAATGCGAGGTGATTCATTTTGGTAGGGCAAATTTGAATACGGATTACAGGGTCAACGGCAGGGTTCTGAGGAACGTGGAGGAACAGAGGGATCTGGGGGTTCATATCCACAGATCTCTGAAGGTTGCCACTCAAGTGGATAGAGCAGTAAAGAAGGCCTATAGTGTGTTAGCGTTTATTAACAAGGGGTTTGAGTTTAAGAACCGTGAGGTTATGCAACAACTGTACAGGAACTTGGTGAGACCACACTTGGAATATTGTGTGCAGTTCTGGTCACCTCACTATAGGAAGGACGTGGAAGCATTGGAAAGAGTGCAAAGGAGATTTACCAGGATGCTGCCTGGTTTGGGAGGGAGGTCTTATGAGGAAAGTTTGAGGGAGTTAGGGCTTTTCTCTTTAGAGCGGACGAGGATGAGAGGCGACTTAATAGAGGTTTATAAGATGATGAGGGGGATAGATAGAGTGGATGTTCAGAGACTATTTCCTCGGGTGGAGGTAGCTGTTACAAGGGGGCATAACTATAAGGTGCATGGGGGGAGATATAGAAGGGATGTCCGAGGTAGATTCTTTACTCAGAGAGTGGTTGGGGTGTGGAATAGACTGCCTGCTGTGATAGTGGAGTCGGACACTTTAGGAACTTTCAAGCGGTTATTGGATAAGCACATGGAGCACACCAGAATGATAGGGAGTGGGATAGCTTGCTCTTGGTTTCGGACAATGCTCGGCACAACTTCGAGGGCTGAAGGGCCTGTACTGTGCTGTACTGTTCTATGTTCTATGTTCTATGTTAACCCTTCGTCAGAACTGGAAAATGTTAGGGAAGAGTGATTTTTAAGCAGGGGTGGGAGGAGGCGAGGAGAGAACAAAGGGAGGGTCTGTGATAGGATGGAAGGCAGGAGAGATTGACTTACAAAAGGGAAGATGGTGCAATGCAAAAGGAGAGGTTTGGGACAAGTTAACAAACAAAAGGTGGCTCGAGATGAGGTGTGAATGATGATGGCAGAAACATTAACAACTACCATGTGAGGAAACATGAGAACAAATAAAAAAATATAAAGAAATGCAGGGTCCAATTTATAGTCTAAAATTGTTGAACTCGATGTGAAGTCCAGAAGGCTGTAAAGTGCCTATTAGAAAGATGAGGTGTTGTTCCTCAAGCTTACGTAGAGCTTCATTGTAACACTGTAACAAGCCAAGGAAGGAGAGATCAGAGTGTGAGTGGAGCGGAGAATTATAGTGACAGGCGACCGGAAGCTCGGGGTCACGCTTGCGGACTGAACGAAGGTGTTCCACAAAGCGGTCACCCAATCTGCGTTTGGTCTCACAATGGAGAGTCAGCGAATACAGTACACTAAATTGTAAGAAGTACAAGTAAATCGCTGATTCACCTGGAAGGAGTGTTTGGGGCCTTATACGGTGGAAAGGGAGGAGGTAAAAGGGCAGGTGTTGCATCTCCTGTGCTTGCATGGGAAGGTGCCGGGCGATGGGGAATGGGTGTTGGGGGTGATAGAGGAGTGGACCAGGGTGTCGCGGAGGGAGCGGTCCCTTCGAAATGCACAAAGGGTGGGAGAGGAAGATGTGTTTGGTGGTGGGATCATGCTGGAGGTGGCGGAAATGGCGCAGGATGATCCGTTGAATGTGGAGGCGGGTGGGGTGAAAGGTGAGGACAAGGGGGGAACTCTATCATGTTTCTGGGAGTGAGGGGAAGGGGTGAGAGCAGTAGTGCGGGAAATGGAACGGACACGGTCGAGGGTCGTGTCAACCACGGTAGAGGGGAATCCTCAGTTGAGGAAAATGGAAGACATACCCGAAGCACTAGTATGTAAGGTGGCATCGTCAGAACAGATGCGACGGAGACGGAGACACTGGGAGAATGGAATAGAGTCCTTACAGCAAGCGGGGTGGGAGGGAGTGTAGTCCAGGTAGCTGTAGGAATCAGTGGGCTTATAGTGGATGGTGCTCGATAGCCTATCCCCAGAAATGGAGACAGAGAAGTCGAGGAAGGGAAGGGAAGAGTCGGAGATGGAACATGTGAAGGTAAGAGAAGGGCGGAAATTGGTAGCAAAGTGAAATAAATTATCTTGTTCAGGGCAAGAGCAGGAAACGGCACCAATACAGTCATCGATGTACCGGAAAAAGAGGTGAGGGAGGGGACCTGAGTCGGACTCGAACAAAGCATGTCCCACATATCCCACGAAAAGGCAGGCATAGCTAGGGCCCATGTGGGTACCCATAGCAACACCTTTAATTTGGAGGAAGTGAGTGGAATCAAAGGAGAAGTTGTACAATGAGAGAACAAGTTCAGCCAGGAGGAAGAGGCGATGGTGGATGGCGACTGGTGGGGCCTCTGTTCAAGGAAGAAGTGGAGCGGCTTAAGGCCATCCTGGTGATGGATGGAGGTATAGAGGGATTGGATGTCCATCGTGAAAAGGAGACGTTTGGGGCCTGGAAACTGCTAAAGTGGCAGAGGGTCTCGGAAGAGTCGCGAATGTAGGTGGGAAGGGACTGGACAATCCAGAAAAAATAGATCCGAGTTAGGAAGAAATCAGTTCTGTGGGGCAAGAACAGGCTGCAACTATTGCTCGACCAGGGCAGTCGTGTTTTTGGATCTTGGGAAGGAGGTAGAAGTGGGCAGTGCGGTGTTCAGGAACTGAGAGGTTGGCGGCCATGGAGGGAAGATCTCCAGAGAAGATGAGGTTAGTGACAGTCTTGGAAACGATTGCTTAATGTTTGGTAGTGGGGTCATGGTCCAGGGCGAGGTACGATTAGGTGTCAGAGAGTTGCCGTTCAACCTCCACACGGTAGAGGACGGTTCGCCAAATAACAACAGCACCACATTTATCAGTAGGTTTAATGACAATGTTAGGGTTAGATCGGAGAGAACGGAGTGCTGCAAGGTCAGAGAGAGGTAGGTTGGAGTGGGTGAGGGGAGCAGGGAACTGGAGGTGGCTGTTGTCATTCAGTCCCATTCTTTGCACTCCAAAACCAACAGAGAGAGTAGACAATGCTAATGCAGTAGATACAATTTATCAGGATTTTCAAAAAGCCTTCTATAATGTATCCCATAATAGACTGATGAACAAGTTCAGAGAATGCGGAGTCAGGGGACATGTAGCTGAATGGATTGCTGGCTGGCTTCAGGACAGAAAGCAGAGAGTCGGAGTAAAGAGTAGCTTATTCACAGTGGCAGACGGTGGGCAGTGGTGTTCCACAAGAATCAGTGCTGGAACCACTGCTGTCCGCAATTTACATTGACGATTTAGACTGAGGAATCAAAAACACAATTTATAAATTTGCGGATGACTCCAAATTGGGCGGGATAGTCAATACTGACGAGGACTGCAACAAGTTACAGGAGGACATTAATAAACTTGCGGAATGGGCATATAATTGGCAAATGAAGTTCAACACAGATAAATGTGACGTGTACATTATGGTAGGAACAATAGGGAGGTCACTTATCACTTGGAAGGTGCGAGTCTAGGTGGGGTAGAGGAACAAAGGGATGTCGGAGTACAAATACACAAATCACTAAAAGTTGTTACACAGGTTAGCAAGGCCATAAAAAAAGAAAACCAAGCACTGGGGTTTATTTCTAGAGGGATAGAATTGAAAAGTAGGGAAGTTATGCTAAACCAGTAACAAAGGTTAGGCCAAAGGTACAGAGAAGATTTACAAGGATGATACCAGAAATGCGAGGGTATACATATCAGGAAAGGATTAACAGGCTCGGTCTCTTTTCTCTTGAAAAAAGAAGGCTGAGGAGCGATCTAATAGAGACCTTTAAAATTATGAAAAGTTTTTACTGAGTGAATACAGAGAGAATGTTTCCACTTGTGGGGAAGAGCATAACTAGAGGATATCAATATAAGATAGTCACCAAGAAATCCAATCGGGAATTCAGGAGAAACTTCTTTACCCAGAGAGTGGTGAGAATGTGGAGCTCGCTACCACAGGGAATGGTTGAAGCGAATAGTATAGATGCATTTAAGGGGAGGCTAGATAAGCACATGAGGGAGAAGGGAATAGAGGGTTATGCTGATAGATTTAGATGAGGAAAGACGGGAGGAGGCTCGGGTGGAGCATAAACGCTGGCATGGACTGGTTGGGCCGAATTGTTTGTTTCTGTGCCGTATGGTAATAATGAGTGATTAAACCCCGGGATTCTATTTATTTCAGGTCTATTCTTTGCACTCCAAACCGTTCACTGATTGAAACACGAAAAGTCCCGATGGATCTGGAATTGTTCATTTAATGTTGGAAACGCTCCGTAGGTCAGAACTCATGATTTCCAGCTTTGCTTCAAAGTATTGCCGGTCCCGTGTGACTTTACATCCAAACATTTTAACAAATAACATAATTAAGAAACTACCCTCCCTACCTAAAACCAAATGGCCCGTACGGGGATCGAACCCGCGACCTTGGTGTTATTAGCACCACGTTTTAACCAACTGAGCTAACCGGCCTCCCGGGGCATACAGCACTTGTTAAGTTCAATTTATGTTTGATTTCTGTTTTTCGTCAGCTCAATCACTTTTTTCTCAGAAGGCTCGAAAAGAAAGACTTGTATTTATTGAGTCTTTCATAGTATCATAGAAAGGTTAGCGCACAGAAGAAGGCCATTCGGCCCGTCGAGCCCGTGCCGGCTCTCTACAAGATCACTTCAACATGTCCCACTCTCCCGCCCTTTCCCTGCAGCCCCACAATGTTTTTCCATTTTGAAAGCCACTATTGAATCTGCCTCCACCACCCTTTCAGGCAGTGCACTCCAGATCCTAACCACAACATTTATATTTCTTAATACAAACTGGGCACTGCAGTAAAATAAAAAGCAAATTGCAGCAGATGCTGGATCTGGAATTGTTCATTAAATGCTGGCAACACTCCGCACGTCCGGGAACATCTGTGGACAGAGAAACACAGGGTTAATCTTTCAGCTCCATGAGCTCTCGGCAGAAATAACGCGGCAGCTCTGCATCAAAATATTGCAGGTCCCGTGTGAGTTTCTTTCCACACTTTTTAAGTTGCTCAAAAATAAAAAGAAACTAACCTCACAACAAAAATGTCAATGGCCCGTACGGGGATCGAACCCGCGACCTTGGCGTTATTAACACCACGCTCTAACCAACTGAACTAACCGGCCTTCATTTTTGGTCATGTGTCTCAAGCTTATATTTTCGAGACAGTATCTGACAATTTCCTGCATTAATCTCTCAGCATACAACCTGCAGTTGTCAATCATACACTATCCGATCGGCAAACGCTGTACATGTGTAACTGTGTGCCACACATGACCACAGCCAGCCCAAGTGCCAGGCAATGGCCAGCTCCAACAAGCGAAAGTCTATCCAACGCCCCTTGACATTCAACAGCATGACCATCACCGAATCCCCCACCACCATCATCAACAACAACAACTTGCATTTATATAGCGCCTTTAACGGAGTAAAACGTCCCAAGGCGCTGCACAGGAGTATTTTCAGACAAAACATTGACACCAATCCACATAACGAAAAATAAGGGCAGGTGACCAAAAGCTTGATTAAAGAGGTAGGTTTTAAGGAGCGTCTTAAAGGAGGAAAGTGAGGCGGAGAGGTTTAGGCAGGGAATTCCAGAGCTTAGGGCTACAGAAAGCACGGCCACGAAAGGTTGAGCGATTATAAACAGGGATGCTCAAGAGGGCAGAATTAGAGGAGCGCAGATATCTCAGGGGGGGTTGTGGGGCTGAAGGAGATTAGGAGGGGCGAGGACATGGAGGGATTTGAAAACAAGGATGAGAATTTTGAAATCGAGGCACTGCTTAACCGGGAGCCAATGTAAGTCAGCGAGCACAGGGGTGATGTGTGAACGGGACTTGGTGCGAGTTAGGACACGGGCAGCCGAGTTTTTGATCACCTCAAGTTTACGTAAGGTGGAATGTGGGAGGCCAGGCAGGAGTGTGTTGGAATAGTCAAGTCTAGAGGTAACAAAGGCATGGATGAGGGTTTCAGCAGCGGATGAGCTGAGGCAAGGGTGGCGACGGGTCATGTTATGAAGGTGGAAGTAGGCGGTCTTTGTTATGCTGTGGATATGTGGTCGAAAGTTAATTTCAGGGTCAAATATGACACCAAGGTTGCGAACAGTGTGGTTCAGCCTCAGACAGATGATAGTGAGAGGGATGGGGTCAGTGGCTAGGGAGCGGAGTTTGTGTTGGGGAACAAAAACAATGGCCGAATACAATCGAAAACATCAACATCCTGGGGGTTACCATTGACCAGAATCTTAATAGGAGCAGTCACAGGAATAGTGTGGTAACAAGAGCAGGTCAGAGGCTGGGTATACTGCGCCGAGTGTCTTGTCTCCTGACTCCCCAAATCCTTTCCACCTTCTACAAGGGACAAGTCAGGAGTTTGGTACAATAATCTCCACTTGCCTGGATGAGTGCAGCACCAACAACACTCAACAAGCTCGACAACATCCAGGACAAAGCTGCCCGCTTGATTGGCACCCCATCCACCACCAGAAACATTCACTCCCTCGACCACCAACACACCGTGTCTGCAATGTGTACCATCTACAAGATGCACTGCAGCAACTCGCCAAGGCTCCTTCGACAGCACCTCCCAAACCCGCGCCCTCTTCCACAGCCAAATCTGCTGATGATACAAAGATAGGTGGGAAAGGAAGTTGTGAGGAGATAACAAATGTCTTCAAAGGGATACAGATAGATTAATTGAGTGGTTAAAAATTTGGCAGATGGAGTATAAGGTGGGAAAATGTGAGGATACCCACTTTGGTAGGAAGAATAGAACAACAAAATATTATGAAAATGGAGAGAGGCTACAGAATGCTGCAGTAAAGAGGGATCTGGGTGTCCTCGTACATGAAACACAAAAAGTTAGCATGATGTAATTAAGAAAGCAAATGGAATGTTGGCCTTTATTGCAAGGGGGATGGAGTATAAAAGTAGGGAAGCCTTGCTACAACTGTACAGGTGAGACCACATCTAGAGTACTGCGTACATTTTTGTTCTCCTTATTTAAGGAGGTATATACTAGCATTGGAGACAGTTCAGAGAAGGTTCTCTAGGTTGATTCCTGGGATGACAGGATTGTCTTATGAGGAAAGGTTGAGAAGATTGGGCCTATACTCATTGGAGGTTAGAAGAATGAGAGGTGATCTTATTGAAACATTTAAGATCTGAGGGGGCTTGACAGGGTAGATGCTGAGAGGGTGTTTTCCCTCATGGGGGAATCTAGAATCAGATGGCATCGTTTCAGAATAAGGGGTCGTCCATTTATGATGGAGATGAGAAGGAATTTCTTCTCTCAGAGGTGCATGAAATTTTGGAATTATCTACCCCAGAGAGCTGTGGAGGCTGAATCATTGAATATATTCAAGGCTGAGATAGAAAGATTCTTGAACTACTGGAGAGTCAAGGGTTATGAGGGAAGAGGTAGAAAAGTGGAGTTGAGGTCAAGATCAGATCAGCCATGATGTTTTTGAATGACGGAGCAGGCCCGAGGGGCCGAATGGCCTAGTCCTGCTCCTATTTCTTATGTTCTTATGTTCTTATAAGGGCAGCAGGTGCATGGGAACACCAACACCTCCACATTCCCTTCCAAGTTACACACCATCCCGACGTGAAAATATATCGCCGTACCTTCATCCTCGCTAGGTCAAGATCCTGGAAGTCCCTCCCTAACAGTACTATTGGAGTACCTTCACCACATGGACTGCAGTGGATCAAGAAGGTGGCTCACCACCACATTCTCAAGGGCAATTAGGGATGGGCAATTAATGCTGGCCTTGCCAGCGATGCCCAAATCCTAGGAACAAATTCAATTAAATTAAAATAGTCACGACTGGATGTGGCAGGATTGCAGAGCTTTGATCTGACTCGTTGGTTGTTGGATCGCTTAGCTCTGTCTACACATGCTGCTTCCATAGATTAACATGTATGTAGTCCTGTGTTGTAGCTTCATGAGGTTGGCAACTCATTTTTAGGTACGCCTGGTGCTGCTCCTGACATGGTCTTCTACACTCCTCATTGAACCAGGGTTGGTCCTCTTTCTTGATGCTTATGGTAGGGTGAGGGATATGCTGGTCCATAAGGTTACAGATTGTGGTGGAATACAATTCCAAAACTCTGCCCTCTCAGGTGGACATAAAAGATCCCATGGCACTATTGGAAGAAGAGCAGGGGGGAGTTCTCCCCGGTGTCCTGCAGCCAATAATTATCCTTCAATCAACATTACTAAAACAGATTGTCTGGTGATTATCACATTGCTAGTTGTGGGAGCTTGCTGTGCACAAATTGGCTGCTGCTGTTTTCCCTACATTACAACAGTGACTACACTTCAAAAGAACTTCATTGGCTGTAAAGCGCTTTGGGACGTGCTGAGGTGAAAGGCGCTGTAGAAATGCGAGTCTTTCTTTTACAGCCATCGAAGAAAAAATGAGTCAACTGACAAAGACCCGGAAATCAACATAAATGGAATTTAAGAACCAAACAAGGGCAGCAAGGCCGGTTAGCTCAGTTGTTAAGAGCGTGGTGCTAATAACGCCTAGGTCGCGGGTTCGATCCCCGTACGGGCCATTTATTTTTTGGTAGTGGGATAGTTTCTTAATTTTGTTATTTGCTGAGAAGACTGGAGCTGCAATACTTTGAAGCAAAGCTGCAAAACCTTAGTGCTGCCGAGAGCTCAAAGACCTGGAAGGTTAACCCTGCGTTTCTCTGTCCACAGATGTCCCCTGATGTGTAAACTGTTTCCAGTGACCGTATGGACTAATGGATAAGGCGTCTGACTTCGATGTAAATCCTGATGTTATCAGAAGTTTGCAGGTTTGAGTCCTGCCGCAGTCGTTTTACACACTTTTTAATTCTTGTTCAACTTTATGAAACCTAACCGCGTTCCCACTCATTAAGGTGATTTCCTTCCAAACACTGCAGGCCTCTTTATTAAATAGTATTCCTGACGCTGTTCTGTGTGTATATTGCCCACTGATCTTTGCAATAGTTTCCACAATATCTAATTGATGCCGATAAATTTTGAGTGTTTCCAATTGGAACAACAGCTATGCGTTAATCAGTGTAATAAAGTGCAGTGGAGAGAATTCTGACCAGTTTTGTGACCAGTGATCTCCACAGGGAGCCGATGAAATAAAATAAAGATTTTGCAGCAAAACTGCCTGCGAGCAGGGTTCGAATCTACGCGGGTAAACCCCCTTTAAATTCGAGTCCAGCGCCTTAAAACACGGCCATCGAAGTTGCACAGCAGCATCGCCAAAATAATTCCTATTGTGAGTGAGTCAAGAACTACAGGTCACAAATACTCACTGATAAATCCAGCAGGGAATTCAGGAAAACTGCTTTGCCCAAAGAGTGCTGAGAATGTGGGAGGAGCTCCCAGGAGCAGTAGTTGAGGCGAATACCACAGATGCATTTAAAAGGAAGGGAGAAAGGAGTAGAAGGATATGCCGATAGGATTATTTTAAATTCGTTTATGGGATGTGGGCGACGCTGGCAAGGCCAGCATTTATTGCCCATCCCTAATTGCCCTTGAGAAGGTGAGCCGCCTTCTTGCATCGCTGCAGTCCGTGTGGTGAAGGTACTCCCACAGTGCTGTTAGGGAGGGAGTTCCAGGATTTTGACACAGTGACGATGAAGATTCGGCGATATACTTCTAAGTCAGGATGGTATGTGACTTGGAGGGAAATGGAGGTGGGGGTGTTACCATGCGACTGCTGTCCTTGTCCTTCTGGGTGGAAGAGGTCGCGGGTTTGGGAGTTGCTGCTGAAGAACCCTTGTTGAATTGCTGCAGTGCATCTTGAAAATGGTAGACACTGCAGCCAAGGTACACCGCTGGTGGAGGGAGTGGATGTTTAAAGTGGTCGATGGGGTGCCAATCAAGCGGGCTGCTTTGTCCTGGATGGTGTCGAGCTTCTTGAATGTTATTGGAGCTGCACTCATCCAGGCAAGTGAAGAGTATTCCATCACACTCCTTACTTGTGCCTTGTAGATGTTAGAAAGGCTTTGGGGAGTCAGGAGGTGAGACACTCGCCACAGAATACCTAGCCACTGACCTTCTCTTGTTGTCACAGTATTTATGTGGCTTGTCCAGTTGAGGTTCTGGTCAATATTAACCCCAGGATGTTGATGGTGGGGGATTTGGCTATGGTAATGCCATTGAATGTCAAGGGGCGGTGGTTAGACTCTCGCTTGTTGGAGATAGTCATTGCCTGGCACTTCTGTGGCGCGAATGTTACCTGCCACTTATCAGCCCAAGCCTGAACGTCATCCTGGTCTTGTTGTATGCGGGCTTGGACTGCTGCATTATCTGAGGAGTTGTGAATGGCACTGAACACTGTGCAGTCATCAGCAAACATCCCCATTTCTGACCTTATGTTGGAGAGAAGTTCATTGAAGAAGCAGCTGAAGATGGTTGGGCCTAGGGCACTGCCCTGAGGAACTCCTGCAGCGTTGTCCTGGGGCTGTGATGATTGACCTTGAATCACCACAACCATCTTCCTTTGTGCTAGGTTTGACTCCAACCAGTGGAGCTTTTCCCACCCGATTCCCATTGACTTCAATTTTAGTAGGGTTCCTTGAGGCCACACTCAGTCAATGCTGCCTTGATGTCAAGGGCAATCACTCTCACTTCTCCTCTGGAATTCAGCTCCTTTGTCCATGTTTGGACCAAGGCTGTAATGAAGTCGGGAGCTGAGTGGTCTTGGCAGAACCCAAACTGGGTATCAGTGAGTAGGTTATTGGTGAGTAAGTGCCGCTTTACAGCACTGTTGATGACACCTTCCATCACTTTGCTGATGATTGATAGTAGACTGATGGGGCGGTAATTGGCCGGATTGGATTTGTCATGCTTTTTGTGGACAGGACATACCTGGGCAGTCTTCCACATTGTTGGATAGATGCCAGTGTTGTAGCTGTACTAGAACAGGTTGGCTGGAGGTGTGGCTAGTTCTGGAGCACATGTCTTCAGCATGATAGCTGGGATGTTGTCAGGGCCCATAGCCTGTGCTGTATCCAGAGCGTTCAACTGTTTCTTGATAACACGTGGAGTGAATCGAATTGGCTGAAGACTGGCATTTGTGATGGTGGGAACCACAGGAGGAGGCTGATATGGATCAGGCTGGGTGGTCCGTCCAGTCTCATTTTTGTATTTTGTTTCGCATAAGTATGTTACAACTGAGTGGCTTGCTAGGCCATTTCAGAGGGCAGTTAAGAGTCAACCACACTGCTATTTGTCTGGAGTCACACAATGGCCAGACCAGGTAAGGACGGCAGATTTCCTTCCCTAAAGGACAGTAGTGAGCCAGATGTGTTTTTACGACAATCCGATACTTTCATGGTTACCATTACTGATACTAGCTTTTTTTTGGTGAGGGGAAGGAGAGAGGGAGGAGCCTCATGTGGAGACCAGTTCGGGCAAATGGACAGTTTTTGTGGTGCAGACTCTAGAATATTATGTAACACCGGTTTTAAACAGACACAGAATGATCCGGGACTGACAGAACATCCCTTTTAAACAGACAGACAATGATCCGGGACTGACAGCACATCCCTTTTAAACAGACACAGAATGATCCGGGACTGACAGCACACCCCTTTTAAACAGACACAGAATGATCCGGGACTGACAGCACATCCCGTTTAAACAGACACAGAATGATCCGGGACTGACAGCACATCCCTTTCAAACAGACACAGAATGATCCGGGACTGACAGCACATCCCTGTTAAACATGATGTGGAGATGCCGGCGTTGGACTGGGGTGGATAAAAATGAGAAGTCGCACAACACCAGGTTATAGTCCAACAGATTTATTTAAAATTACAGGCTTTCGGAGCTATCGATCGCCCCTTCTTCAGGTAAAGTTACTATGAGAGAATCTACAAAAATTCACAGAATATAAACACAGAGAAAATGCAGAGATACAATCTTTCCTTACATTAAAGACACACCAAGAGCACAGCCAAGATAATGAGATGTGTCCCAGGGCGCCCAAAGTGTCAAAACCTGCTGTCTGCATATCCTCTCCATCTGGGTTTGTTTTTTGTGTTTGTTTTTTTTTTAAACTGGAAAGACAGACAACGATGTCAAGTCACGTTCTGTAGCGTGACATGAACCCGATATCCCTATTGAGGCCGTCCTCATGCGTGCGGAACTTGGCTATCAGTTTCTGCTCGATGATTTTGCGTTGTCGTGTATCTCGAAGGCCGCCTTGGAGAACGCTAACCCGCCGATCCGAGGCTGAATGCCCTTGACTGCTGAAGTGTTCCCCGACTGGGAGGCAACCAACCTGCCTGGCGATTGTTGCGCGGTGTCCGTTCATACGTTGTCTCAGTGTCTGCATGGCCTCGCCGATGTACCATGCTCTGGGGCATCCTTTACTGCAACGTATCAGGTAGACAACGTTGGCCGAGTCACATGAGTATGTACCATGTACCTGGTGGGTAGTGTCCTCATGTGTGATGACGGTATCTGTGTTCATGATCTGGCATGTCTTGCAGAGGCTGCCGTGGCAGGGTTGTGTGGTGTCGTGATCGCTGTTCTCCTGACAGCTGGGTAATTTGCTGCGAACGATGGTACTTTTGAGGTTAGGCGGCTGCTTGAAGGCGAGTAGTGGAGGCGTGGGGATGGCCTTAGCAAGGTGTTCGTCGTCATCGATGACATGTTGAAGGCTGCGAAGAACATGGCATAGTTTCTCCGCTCCGGGGAAGTACTGGACGACGTAGGGTACTCTGTTGGTTGTGTCCCGTGTTCGTCTTCTGAGGAGGTCTATGCGGTTTTTCGCTGTGGCCCGTCGGAACTGTCGATCGACGAGTCGAGCGTCATATCCCGTTCTTACGAGGGCGTCTTTCAGTGTCTGTAGGTGTCCATCGCGTTCCTCCTCGTCTGAGCAGATCCTGTGCATTCGCAGGGCTTGTCCAGAGGGGATGGCTTCTTTAACGTGGTTAGGTTGGAAGCTGGAGAAGTGGAGCATCGTGAGGTTGTCCGTGGGCTTACGGTAGAGTGAAGTGCTGAGGCGTCCGTCTTTGATGGAGATTTGTGTGTCCAAGAATGAAACCGACTCTGAGGAGTAGTCCATGGTGAGTTTGATGGTGGGATGGAACCTGTTGATGCTATCGTGTAGTCCGTTCAGTGATCCTTTGCCGTGTGTCCAAAGGAAGAAGATGTCGTCGACGTATCTGGTGTACAGCGTTGGTTGGAGGTCCTGTGCAGCGAAGAAGTCTTGCTCGAAATTGTGCATGAAGAGGTTGGCGTATTGGGGCGCGAATTTGGTCCCCATGGCAGTTCCGTGTGTTTGGGTAAAAAACTGGTTGTCGGAGGTGAAGACATTGTGGTCAAGGATGAAGTGGATGAGTTGCAGGATGGCGTCTGGAGATTGGCTGTTGTTGGTGTTGAGTACTGAGGCTGTCGCAGCGATGCCGTCATCGTGGGGGATATTGGTGTAGAGTGCCGATACGTCCATCGATGACGGCGAAAACCTTGCTAAAGCCATCCTCACGCCTCCACTACTCGCCTTCAAGCAGCCGCCTAACCTGAAAAGTACCATCGTTCGCAGCAAATTACCCAGCTGTCAGGAGAACAGCGACCACAATACCACACAACCCTGCCACGGCAACCTCTGCAAGACATGCCAGATCATGAACATAGATACCGTCATCACACGTGTGGTCACTACCCACCAGGCACATGGTACGTACTCATGTGACTCGGCCAACGTTGTCTACCTGATTCGTTGCAGTAAAGGATGCCCCAGAGCATGGTACATCGGCGAGACCATGCAGACACTGAGACAACGTATGAACGGACACCGCGCAACAATCGCCAGGCAGGATAGTTGCCTCCCAGTCGGGGAACACTTCAGCAGTCAAGGGCATTCAGCTTCGGATCTGCAGGTTAGCATTCTCCAAGGCGGCCTTCGAGATACACGACAACGCAAAATCATCAAGCAGAAACTGATAGCCAAGTTCCGCACTCATGAGGACGGCCTCAATAGGGATATCGGGTTCATGTCACGCTACAGAACGTGACTTGACATCGTTGTCTGTCTTTCCAGTTTTTTAAAAAAACAAACACAAAAAAGAAACACAAAAAACAAACCCAAATTGAGAGGATATGCAGACAGCAGGTTTTGACACGTTGGACCCCCTGGGAGACATCGCATTGTCTTGGCTGTGCTCTTGGTGTGTCTTTGATGTAAGGAAAGATTGTATCTCTGCATTTTCTCTGTGTTTATATTCTGTGAATTTTTGTAGATTCTCTCATAGTAACTTTACCTGAAGAAGGGGCGATCGATAGCTCCGAAAGCTTGTAATTTTAAATAAATCTGTTGGACTATAACCTGGTGTTGTGCGACTTCTCCCTTTTAAACAGACACAGAATGATCCGGGTCTGACAGAAAATCCCTTTTAAACAGACCAAGAATCCTGCCTGACCTGCAGAGTGTTTCCAGCACTTTATCTGTTAACATTGCAGATTTCCAGCATCAACACTATTTTGCTTTTGTAATACAGTTACACTAATTGACTCTGTGGCGCAATGGATAGCGCATTGGACTTCAAATTGTATGACAGATTTAAGGCATTCCAACGGTTGTAGGTTCGAGTACCACCAGGGTCGGATTTTGGGTCAGGGTTCGGTGTTTTCTCCACTAACGGTGCATTTTGCAGTAAATCGGTAATTCAGAGAAGGGAAACTGCCGTCCCTACATTCCTTTTACACAAGTGGCTCCAGTCCCACCCCACTTTCCCCCTGAGTTCTCTCAACCCCTGAGTCTGTTACATAGGAACAGGAGGATTCAATTCAACCCCTCGAGCCTGTTACTTAGCAAAAGGAGCATGTCATTCAGTCCCAGCCCTTTTACACAGGAACAGGAGGAGGCCATTCAGTCCCAGCCCTTTTACACAGGAACAGGAGGAGGCCATTCAGTCCCATGGCCCTTTTACACAGGAACAGGAGGAGGCCATTCAGTCCCATGACCCTTTTACACAGGAACAGGAGGAGGCCATTCAGTCCCATGGCCCTTTTACATCGGAACAGGAGGAGGCAATTCAGTCCCGTGGCCCTTTTACACAGGAACAGGAGGAGGCCATTCAGTCCCATGGACATTTCAGAAAGGTACAGGAGGAGGCCATTCAATCCCATGGCCCCTTTCCATAGGAACAGGAGCATGCCATTCATTCCTATGGCCCTTTTACACAGGTGCAGGAGGAGGCCATTCAGCCCCTTTAGCCTGTTATACAGGAACAGGAGGAGGCCATTCATCCCCTCGAGCCTATTCCACAGGAACAGAATGAGGCCCATTCAGCCCCTCGAGCCTATTGCACAGGGACAGAATGAGGCCCATTCAGCCCCGCGAGCCTGTTACACTGGGACAAGAGGAGGCATTTAATGCCTCGAGCCTGTTGCATTGGATAGGAGGAAGCCGTTCAGCGATACAAGATCTGCAAAAGAACCGTAGAACTCCATTCAGCCCCTCGAACCTGTTACATAGGATGAAGAGAAGGCAATCCAGACCCATGATCCAGTTATACAGGAACAGGAGGAGGCAATTCAAACCCACGAGCCTGTTATACAGGAACAGGTGGAGGCCATTCAGACCCACGAGTCTGTTACACAGGAATAGGAGGAGGTTGTTAAGCCCCTCGAGCCTGTTACACAGGTACAGAAGGAGGAGGCTATACAGCCTGTCGAGCTTCTTATACAGGAAAAGGAGGAAGCCATTCAGCCCCTCAAGCCTGTTACACAGGAACAGAAGGAGGCCATTTAGCCCCTCGAGTCTGTTACACAGGAATAGGAGGAGGTTGTTAATCCCCTCGAGCCTGTTACACAGGTACAGAAGGAGGCCATTCAGCCCCTCGAGCCTGTTACACAGGTACAGAAGGAGGCCATTCAGCCCCTCGAGCCTGTTATACGGGAACAGGAGGAGGCCATTCAGCCCCTCGAGCCTGTTATACGGGAACAGGAGGAGGCCATTCAGACCCACGAGTCTGTTATACAGGAACAGGAAGAGGCCATTCCATCCCTTGAGCCTGTTACACAGCAACAGGCGTAGGCCATTCAGCCCATCAAGTCTGTTATACAGGAAATAGAGGAGGCCAATCAGCCCCTCGAGTCTGTAACACTGGAAGAGGAGGAGGCCATTCAGCACCTCGAGCCTATTATACAGGAACAGGAGCTGGCCATTCAGCCCCTCGAGACTGTTATATGGGAGCAGGAGGAGGCTATTCAGCCTGTCGAGCCTGTTATACAGGAAGACGAGGAAGCCATTCTGCCCCTCAAGCCTGTTGCACAGGAACAGGAGGAGGCCATTCAGCCCCTCGAGTCTGATACACAGGAATAGGAGGAGGCCATTCAGCCTCTCGATCCTGTTACACAGGAACAGGAGGAGGCCAATCAGCCCCTCGATTCTGTTACACAGGAATAGGAGGAGGCCATTCAGCCCTTCAAGCCTATTATACATGAACAGGAAGAGGCCATTCAGCACCTTGACCCTGTTATACAGGAACTGGACGATGCCAATCAGCCAATCAAGTCTGTATCACTGGAACAGGAGGAGGCCATTCAGCCCCGCGAGCCTGCTATCGGGGAACAGGAGGAGGCCAGTTAGCCCCTCGAGCCTGTTATACGGGAATAGGAGGAGGCTATTCAGCCTGTTAAGCCTGTTATGCAGGTAAAGTAGGAAGCGATTCAGCCCCTCAAACCTGTTACACAGGAACAGGAAAAGGCCATTCAGCCCCTCGAGTCTGTTATACATAAACAGGAGGAGGCTATTCAGCCCCTCGAGTCTGTATCACTGGAACAGGAGGAGGCCATTCAGCCCCTCGAGTCTGTATCACTGGAACAGGAGGAGGCCATTCAGCCCCTCAAGCCTGTTATACTGGAACAGGAGGAGGCCATTCAGTCCCTCGAGCCTGCTATACGGGAACAGGAGGAGGCCATTCAGCCCCTCGAGCCTGTTATACGGGAACAGGAGGAGGCTATACAGCCTGTCGAACCTCTTATACAGGAAAAGGAGGAAGCCATTCAGCCCCTCAAGCCTGTTACACAGGAACAGAAGTAGGCCATTTAGCCCCTCGAGTCTGTTATACAGGAATAGGAGGAGGTTGTTAAGCCCCTCGAGCCTGTTACACAGGTACAGAAGGAGGCCATTCAGCCCCTCGAGTCTGTTATACAGGAATAGGAGGATGCCTTTCAGCCCTTCAAGCCTGTTACACAGCAACAGGAGGAGGCCATTCAGCCCCTCGAGCCTGTTACACAGGTACAGAAGGAGGCCATTCAGCCCCTCGAGCCTGTTACACAAGAACAGGAGGAGGACATTAAGCCCCTCGAGCCTGTTACACAGGAACAGGAGGAGGCCGTTCAGCCCCACCAGTCTGTTATACGGGAACAGGAGGTGCCCATTCAGCCCCTCGAGTCTGATACGCAGGAATAGGAGGAGGCCATTAAGCCCCTCGAGCCTGTTACACAGGAACAGGAGGAGGCCGTTCAGCCCCTCGAGTCTGTTATACGGGAACAGGAGGTGGTCATTCAGCCCCTCGAGTCTGATACACAGGAATAGGTGGAGGCCATTTAGCCCCTCGAGCCTGTTACACAGGAACAGAAGGAGGACATTCAGCCCCTCGAGCCTGTTATACGGGATAAGGAGGAGGCCATTCAGCCCCTCGAGCCTGTTATACCGGAACAGGAGGCGGCCCATTCAGCCCCTCGAGCCTATTGCACAGGGACTGAATGAGGCCCACTCAGCCCCTCGAGCCTGTTATATGGGATCAGGAGGAGGCTATTCAGCCCCTCGAGCCTGTTACACAGGAACAGAAGGAGGCCATTCAGCCCCTTGAGCCTGTTGTACGGGATCAGGAGGAGGCCATTCAGCCCCTCGAGCCTGTTATACAGGAACAGGAGGAGGCCCATTCAGCCCCTCGAGCCTGTTACCCAGGAACAGGAGGAGAACATTCAGCCCCTCGAGTCTGTTACACAGGAATAGGAGGAGGCCATTCAGCCCCTCGAGCCTGTTATACGGGATCAGGAGGAGGCTATTCAGCCTGTTATACATGAACAGGAGGAGATCATTCAGCCCCTCGAGCCTGTTACACAGGAACAGGAGGAGGCTATCAAGCCCCTCGAGTCTGTTGTACAGGAACAGGAGGAGGCCATTCAGCCCCTCCAGCCTGTTATTCATGAACAGGAGGAAGCCATTCAGCCCCTCGAGCCTGTTACACAGGAACAGGAGGAGTCCATTAAGCCACTTGAGCCTATTATATAGGAACAGGAGGAGGCCATTCAGCCCCTCAAGTCTGTTATACAGGAATAGGAGGAGGTTGTTAAGCCCCTCGAGCCTGTTACACAGGTACAGAAGGAGGCCATTCAGCCCCTCGAGTCTGTTATACAGGAATAGGAGGATGCCTTTCAGCCCTTCAAGCCTGTTACACAGCAACAGGAGGAGGCCATTCAGCCCCTCGAGACTGTTATATGGGAACAGGAGGAGGCTATTCAGCCTATCGAGCCTGTTACACAGGTGGAGGCTAATCATAGTAGCATAGTGATTATAAGAACATAAGAACATAAGAAATAAGAGAAGGAGTAGGCCATACGGCCCCTCGAGCCTGCTCCACCATTCAATAAGATCATGGCTGATCATCGACCACAACTCCACTTTCCCGTCTCATCTCCATATCCCTTGATTCCCCTAGAGTCCAAAAATCTATCTATCTCTGCCTTGAATATACTCAAAGACTCAGCGCTCACAGCCCTCTGGGGCAGAGAATTCCAAAGATTCACAACCCTCTGAGTGAAGAAATTCTCCCTCATCTCAGTCTTAAATGGCCTACCCCTTATCCTGAGACTATGCCCCCTAGTTCTAGACACTCCAGCCAGGGGAAACATCCTCTCAGCATCTACCCTGTCAATCCCCTTCAGAATCTTGTATGTTTCAATGAGATCACCTCTCATTTTTCTAATCTCCAGAGAGTATAGGCCCATTCTACACAATCTCTCATCATCGGACAGCCATCTCAACCCAGGAATCAATCTAGTTAACATTCGTTGCACCACCTCCAAGGCAAATATATCCTTCCTTAGATAAGGAGACCAAAACTGTGCACAGTACTCTAGGTGTGGTCTCACCAAGGCCCTGTACAATTGTAATAAGACTTCCTTACTACTGTACTCCAACCCCCTTGCAATAAAGGCCAACATGCCATTTGCCTTCCTTATTGCTTGCTGTACCTGCATGCTAGCTTTCTGTGTTTCTTGCCCCAGGACACCCAAATCTCTCTGAACACCAACATTTGAAAGTTTCTCACCAATTAAAAATTATTCTGTTTTTCTATTCTTCCTACCAAAGTGAATAACCACATATTTCCCTACATTATACTCCATCTGCCACCTTACTGCCCACTCACTTAGTCTATCTATATCCCTTTGCAGACTGTTTGTGTTATCCTCTCAGCTTACTGTCCCACCTGGCTTTGTATTATCAGCAAACTTGGTTACATTACACTCGGTCCCTTCATCTAGGTCATTAATATAAACTGTAAATAGCTGAGGCCCCAACACTGATCCTTGCGGCACCCCGCTAGTTACAGCCTGCCAACCTGAAAAATATCCGTTTATCCCTATTCTCTGTTTTCTGTCCGTTAACCAATCCTCTATCCATGCTACTATATTACTCCCAACCCCATGAGCCGTAATCTTGTGTAATAATCTTTTATGTGGCACCTTATCGAATGCCTTTTGGAAATCCAAATATACTACATCCAATGATTCCCCTGTATCTACCCTGCTAGTTACATCCTCAAAAAACTCTAATAAATTTGTCAAACACGATTTCCCTTTCATAAAACCATGTTGACTCTGCCTAATCATGTTATGATTTTCTAAGTGACTTGATAGCACTTCCTTAACAATGGATTCCAGCATTTTCCTGATTACTGATGTCAGGCTAACTGGCCTGGAGTTCCTTCTTTTTTCTCTCCCTCCTTTCTTGAATAACAGTGATACATATGTGACCTTCCAATCCGCTGAGACCATTCCAGAATCTAGGGAATGTTGGAAGATCAAAACCAATGCATCCACTGTCTCTTCAGCCACCTCTTTTAGAACCCTAGGATGTAGGCCGTCAGGTCCAGGGAATTTGTCGACTTTTAGTCCCATTAGTTTCTGTAGTACTTTTTCTCTACTCATATTAATTACATTAAGTTCCTCACCCTCATTAGACCCATGGTTCCCCACCATTTTTGGTACTCTTTTTGTGCCTTCTACTGTGAAGATCGATACAAAATATTTATTTAATGTTTCTGCCATTTCCTTATTCCCCATAATAATTCCTCCTGTCTCAGCCTCTAAGATACCAACGTTTACTTTTGCTACTCTTTTCCTTTTTACATACTTTTAGAAACTCTTACCATCTGCTTTTATATTTCTTGCTAGTTTTCTCTCATATTCTATTTTTTTCTCTTTTTATCAATTTTTTGGTCAACCTCTGCTGGTTTATGAAACTCTCCCAATCCTCAGGCCTACTATTATTCTGTGAAACATTATAAGCTTCTTCTTTCAATCTAATGCTATCCTTAACTTCTTCAGTTAGCCACGGTTGGATCACTTTTCCTGTGGAGTTACTGAACCAGTAATCCAGAGACATGAGTTCACACCTGATTTAGAATATCAAGCTTGATTGTGTGGAACAGAAGGCGACCATTCAGCCCCTCGAGCCTGTTGCTGAGGAACAAGAGGAGGACATTCAGCCTCTCGAGCCTGTCACAAAGGGGCAAGAGGAGGCTGTTCAGCCTCTTGAGCCAGTTACACAGCAATAGGAGGAGACCATTCAGCCCCTCGAGCCTGTTATATAGGAACAGGAGGAGGACATTCTGCCGTCAAGCCTGTTAATCAAGAAAAGAAGGAGGCCATTCAGCCCCTCTAGCCTTTAACACAGGACAGGTGAAGGCCATTCAGACCCTCGAGACTGTTGCATAGGACAGGAGGAGGTCATTCAGTCCACCGAGTTTGTTACATAGGAACAGGAGGAGCCAAGTTAGACCCCTCAAGACTGTTAAAAAGGAATATGTAGAGGCCATTCAGCCCCTCGATCATGTTAAATAGGACTAATGTGAGAAGTCGCACAACACCAGGTTATAGTACAACAGTTTTATTTGAAATCACAAGCTTTCGGAGCGCTGCTCCTTCGTCACTTGAGCATTGCTCCGAAAGCTTGTGATTTCAAATAAAACTGTTGGACTATAACCTGGTGTTGTGCGACTTCTCACATCTGTCCACCCCAGTCCAACACCGGCATCTCCACATCATGTTAAATAGGAATAGGAGGAGTCCATTCAGCCCTTCAAGCCTGTTACAGAGGAACAGGAGGTGGGTATACAGTCCCACCAGCAGGACAGATGCACCAGGCGGCGCAGTGTTTACAGTCGGGAGGGAGAGGCCCTGAGAGTCCTCAACATTGACTCCGGACCCCATGAAGTCTCAGGGCATCAGGTCAAACATGGGCAAGGAAACCTCCTGCTGATTACCAGCTACGACCCACCCTCAGCTGATGAATCAGTACTCCTCCATGTTGAACACCACTTGGAAGAAGCACTGAAGGCAGCAAGGGCACAGAATGTACTCTGGGTGGGGGACCTCAATGTCCATCACCAAGTGTGGCTCTGTAGCAGCACTACTGACCGAGCTGGCCGAGTCCTGAAGGACATGGCTGCTAGTCTGTGCCTGCGGCAGTTGGTGAGGGAACCAACACGAGGGGGAAAACCTACTTGACGTCCTCCTGACCAATCTACCTGTCACAGATGCAAAACAGTTCAACAAGTATTCACTGGCTGTAAAGCACTTTGGGACGTCCTGAGTTCGTGAAAGGCGCTGCAGAAATGCAAGCCTTTCTTGTACAGCCTTCTAAGAGACAGTGACTTAGCAGGCAAAGACCAGAAACAGGGAGGGTACTGTGGAAGGGGCGGTTAGCTCAGTTGGGTAGAACGTGGTGCTAATAACGCTAAAGTCGCGGGTTCGATCCCCGTACGGGCCATTTATTTTTTTTGGGGGGTGGTTAGTTTCTTAATTTTGTAATTTTTGAGCAGCTTAAAAAGTTTGGAAGGAACTTCACACGGGACCTACAATACTTTGAAGCAAAGCTGCAAAATCTTAGTTCTGCCGAGAGCTCATGGACCTGAAGGTTAACCCTGTGTTTCTCTGTCCACAGATGTTCCTGGACCTGCAGAGTGTTTCCAGCATTTAATGAACAATTCCAGATCCAGCATCTGCTGCATTTTGCTTTTTATTTTACCGCAGTGTCCCCGCTTGTATTAACAAAAGGCAAAAATAAATTGTAGATTCCAGAAATTCAATTTGTTGTCAACGTGAGCATTGCTGGTTCAGGAGTAGAATTCTCGCCTGCCACGCGGGAGACCCCGATTCGATTCCCGGACCATGCAAGTTGAAATTTTTAATAAAGCATTTCAAAAAACAATTTATTTCAGAGCAAAGACATCACGTGAAACTTTAATAATACATTAGCTGCACCTGTGCAACTCGGTCAAGGGGATGAATGTCCTGTTCCTGTGCAACAGGTTTGATTGGTTGAATGGCCTCCTGTTCCTGTGTAACAGGCTCGAGGGGCTAAATGTCCTGTTCCAGTGTAAAAGGCTCGAGGGGCTGAATGGACTCCTGTTCCTGTGTAACAGGCTTCGGCTGGCTGAATGTCTTCCTCCTGTTCCAGTGTAACAGGCTCGAGGGGCTGAATGGACACCTGTCCCTGTGTAACAGGCTCAAGGGGCTGAATGGCCTCCACCTTTTCCAGTGTAAGAGGCTTAAGGTGCTGAGTGGCCTCCTCCTGTTACTGTGTAACAGTCTCGAGGGGCTGAATGGCCTCCTCCTGTTCCTGTGTAACAGGCTCGCGGGGCTGACTGGCCTCCTCCTGTTCCTGTGTAACAGGCTCGAGGGGCTGAATGGCCTCCTCCTGTTACTGTGTAACAGGCTTGAGGGGCTGAATGGCCTCCTCCTGTTCCTATTGAACCATGTTTCAGGCACTGATGTGGCTGATGGCCCGATTGTGCCCTCTGCTGTCCCAGTGAAGAAAGAAACACAGTGCCAGTGTATAAAAACCCAAATCCTTGTATTTTCTTTCTTTCTTTTAATCTTTCTTTCCTTTCTTCTAAGAGGGGTCCATGATAGAAAGACTCTCTTTAAAAGGGGACCCTGATTGAAACATAGAAACATAGACGATAGGAGCAGGAGTAGGCCATTCAGCCCCTCGAGCCTGCTCCGCCATTCAATGAGATCATGGCTGATCATTCAAATTCAGTGCCCTGTCCCTGCCTTTTCTCCTTATCCCTTGATCTCTTTAGCTTTGAGAAATATATCTAACTCCTTCTTGAATATATTTAATGAATTGGCATCTACTGCCTTCTGTGGTAGAGAATTCCACAGGTCCACCACTCGCTGGGTGAAGAAATTCCTCCTCATCTTAGTATTAAATGGCTTACCCCTTATCCTTAGACTGTGACCCCTGGTTCTGGACTCACCGGCCATCGGGAACATCCTTTCTGCATCTAGTCTGTCTAGTCCTGTTAGAATTTTATAAGTTTCAATGAGATCCCCTCTCATTCTTCTAAACACCAGCGAGTATAAGCCCAATAGACCCAATCTCTCCTCATACGTCATTCCTGCCATCCCAAGTATCAGCCTGGTGAATCTTCGCTGCAATCCCTCCATGGCAAGAGCATCCTTCCTCAGATAAGTCGAACAAAACTGCACACAATACTCAAGATGTGGTCTCACCAAGGCCTTGTACAACTGCAGCAAGACATCATTGCTCCTCTGCTCGAACCCTTTCGCTATGAAGGCCAACATAACATTTGCCTTCTAAACCGCCTGCTGCACCTGCATGCTTACCTTCAGCGACTGGTGCACAAGGATTCCCAGGTCTCGTTGGACTTCCCCTCCTCCCAATCTATTGCCATTCAGACAATAATCTGCCTTCCTGTTTTTGACACCAAAGTGGATAACCTCGCATTTATCCGCATTATATTGCATCGGCCATGATTCTGCCTACTCAACCAACCTGTCCAAATCATACTGGAGTTTCTCGGCATCCTCCTTACGGCACACGCTCCCACCCAGCTTTGTGTCGTCTGCAAACTTGGAGACATTACATCCAATTCCCTTGTCTAGATCATTAATATATATTGTGAATAGCTGGGGTCCTAGGACCGATCCCTGCGGTACCCCACTAGTCACTGCCTGCCACTTGGAAAAGACCCCTTTTATTCCAACTCTTTGCTTTCTGTCTGTCAACCAGTTCTCTATCCAAGTCAGTACCTTACCCCAATCCCATGTGCCTTAACTTTACACGCTAATCTCTTATGCGGGACCTTTTCGAAAGCCTTCTCAAAGTCCAAATACACCACGTCCACTGGTTCTCCCTTATCTATTTTATCAGTTCCATCCTCAAAAAATCCAATAGTTTCGTCAAGCATGATTTACCTTTTGTAAATCCATGTTGATTATGTGCGATCCTGTCACTGTTTTCCAAGTGCTCAGCTATTGGGCCAGAAATTGATCTGGCTCCATTCCCGCGGGTGTAAGGAGCAGGCGCGGTAATACATACCGCGTCTGCCGTTTCCACTTTTCCAGGTTGAAAATTCATCTTCTGGCTGATTGAGTGCAGGGCAGCGTATGACGTCACACTGCCCTGCAGCGCAGCGTGCGCGTTGCATCGCGTGCGATGTGGAGTGAAGACACGCCCATTAAGGTCTCTTTTCCATAGGCCACGCCCCCGATTTTTTTCTCCACTTAAGCCATTGTAAAGCTGCTGAAGACACAGTTTTCTCACTGTTTCAGGTGGAATTTGCAGTAAGTAGGTTTTAAATGCATGGTTTTGTAAACTTTTAAAGATTTTTAGTATAATTTGAGTAATGTTAAACATTTGCAAAGAGATTTAAAGTAATTTAAGTACTTTTAAAAGTACAGAAATCATTTTTTTCAGAGATTTAACTGTTTATAATCAGCAAACGAAAATGGCTGCTATCAGCACTATCCAATTTATCAAAAGAACACAGAATTTCAGTGATGATGATCTCCGTACACTTCTTGACGAGGTAGAATCGAAACGTTCACGGATAATTGGAACTCAGAAGTCCAAGCCGCCGCGAAAAGGCCAAATGGCAGCGTGGAAAGAGGTTGCTCAAAGTGTGAGCGCAACCTCGACCATTCCACGTACAGCTGAGCAATGCCGCAAAAAATTCAGCGATTTATATCGAACGCTGAAGGTTTGTATAGTTATAACAAAAGTCAATGTTAAAATGTCTTTACATTTAAAATGAAAAGCCTTGAAAAAGTGTTTGTTTGCTAAGCTGAGTTAACTGAAGTCACAAGATGCTACCATAAATTTTTATGGCTTTTGTAGCCAGGCAAGTCTCATAAAATGCTAATGTCATCTTGATTGAAATGCTTTGAGTTGCTTACTGAGTTAACTGTGTGAGTGCCAATGCAGTTTTGGTGTAAAAACCCTTACATTTCAGATTTTCATTTTCAATTTTAGAGTAAAACTGCTCACAACGCCAGAGAACGTTCACGGACAGGCGGTGGTGTTGTCATGTTAAGGGCTTTAACCGAACATGAGGAAAAGCTCGAGCATATCTTTGGATATCTTAGCGGATGTCCCTTTGGAAATGAACGATTCGACAAAGGTGATGTGTGCTGAATAGCTTCTGTGATGTGGCACATCATGCTTTACCTTTGCTAATCTTTACTGTTTCCTTTACATAGGTTTAGAGCATACTTCTCAGTCACGGGATGAGCAGTGCGTTGAGTCTGCAGCCGAAGAGGTCATTGGTGAAGGGCATGTTGAGCCAGTGGGAGATGCGAGTGAGGTGTTGGTGGAGGAGCAGCAGGAGGAAGTTTTTGCTGAATTAAACATGGAGGTTCTGGAATCTGGGTTGCAGGAGAGGTCCTCTCAATCTTCCTCTCCAACTCCTGGCCCCTCTGGCTCTGTGCCAAACAGACAGCAGCTTGATACTACAGTGCCTGTGGGAGACACAGATATATATGCAGCAGAACAGGAGATGCATGGTGACATCCACCAACTTGTAGGCTTGACTCAATCGATCTCTTCTATTTCAGAGAAAGAAGTTGATTGTCTTACCTTGGTCAAGCAGGGATTGGGAAATCTGGGAATGGAGCTTAAGAATATAAATGAGTCTCTTGAAGGAATGTTGCAGAAACCCGATGTGGGAGTGCAGCTTAGTATAATAAATGAGTCTCTTGAAGGAATGTTGCAGAAACCCGATGTGGGAGTGCAGCTTAGTAAAATAAATGATTTTCTTGAAGGAATGTTGCAGAAACCCGATGTGGGAGTGCAGCTTAGTAAATTAAATGAGTCTCTTGAAGGACTGGTGGGAGTGCAGCTTAGTAAAATAAATGAGTCTCTTGAAGGACTCATGCGAATAATTTCTGCTGCAATTACTGTGACTCCATCAGAACCAACCTTACCTGCTCCCAGCGCAGAATCAGTGCAGGTCCAAGAGCCACCAACGATGATGCAATCAAGAAAGCGCAAGAGACGTTAGGGTGTTGCATGTTCCACAATGCACATCCATTGACCCTCAGGAATAGTTTATTTGTGGTTAAATTTCTCAAGTGTTTACTTTTTAATTTTATTTAAAACTTACATGTTTACATTTTTCTTTATTTATATATATATTTGACACTGAAACTGAAAGTTAGCTTTTCATTGAAAAAGTACAGCCTTTAGTCACTTTATAAAAATTCAAATTGTTTATTTTCACAAAAAAATTGAACATTTAAACTTGTTTACATATAGGAAAGAGTTATTTCCCATCTTGAATGTCTTTACTGCATTAACGAAGCAAAAAAGTTACTGAGAACTGTTAACAAATTTTTGAAAAACCTATTTCTGTTTACGATTGTTTACAAAGTTGAAAAGTAGCTAGTTAACATTGAAAAGTTATAAACTATGTAAAACAACAATGAACCTCAGAAGTCTGTAATGCTGCAATAAAAGAGCACTGTTTCACTTTAAATTGTGTCTGTACCTTTATTTGCCTTGCTGGTGGAGAGGGAGGGGGAGGGGGAGAGGGAGAGGGATGGGGAGAGGGAGAGGGATGGGGAGAGGGAGGGGGAGAGGGAGGGGGAGGGGGAGAGGGGAGGGGGAGGGGGAGAGGGGAGGGGGAGGGGGAGAGGGGAGGGGGAGCGAGAGGTACAAGGCGACACTACCTCGTGAAGGTGTTGGCTACCAGCTGCTCCCGAGCAGCCTTACTTTGAGCAGCAGTTGGCTCTTCCCCATCATGCCTTCCCACAGGCACATTGGCATTGTCCACGTCCTCCATTTCTGCAGGTAGTTCATCTGCAGCGTTAAGGGCCAGTCCTTCCTGCAGGGCAAAGTTATGCAAAGCACAACAGGCCACCACAATCTTTGCCACTTTCTGAGGAGAATACTGCAAGGTCCCCCCTGACCTGTCCAGGCACCGGAAGCGTGATTTCAGAACTCCAATTGTCCTCTCCGCCACTTGCCGTGTGGACACGTGTGCCTGGTTGTATCTCTCCTGAGCCTCATTATTGGTCTTGCGGTAGGGAGTCATCAGCCATGGTCTTAGCGGGTAGCCCTTGTCGCCCAATATCCATGCGGATCCTGGAGGCAATGCGTTGAGGACGCCATATAAGTCAGAGTTACGGAGAACGAAGGAGTCATGATTACTTCCACGGTTACCTGCATTCACATTTAAGATCCTGAGATGCGCATCACAGACAATCTGGACATTCAGTGAATGAAACACCTTCCTGTTGATAAATGTCACAGGTGCAACCCCTGGTGCCTTCAATGCTACATGGGTTCCATCGACAGCCCCAATCACTTTGGGGAATCCAGCAATGTTATGAAATGCAAGCGCCATCTCCTTTTGATGGCGAGCAGACAAGTCATACTTAATGAACTCAGAAGTCCTACGGTAAATGGCTTCTGTGACCTGGTGAATGCAGGCCCTCGCAGCATTCTTGGATATGTTGCAAATGTCACCGGTGCTTGCCTGAAAAGTCCCACTTGCAAAGAAGTTCAGTGCTGTGGTTACCTTCATGCTCAGTGACAATGCATTGCGGTTCTTCGTGCGTGTTTGAAGGTCCTCCTGTAACATCTCACAGATTCGGCCAATTGACTCTTTACTGAAGCGCAGCCTCCTCACACACAGCTCCTCCGACAGCATCTCAAATGACAGCCTCTGCCTGTACACTCTATTTGGTGGGTAGTAGTTTCTCCTTCTCTGGAGGAGACGGGCTTGGTTCCTCCGTCTGATTCGTTGTCTGTATTCGAAAATTCTCAGATACGTAATCACACAGAGGAGGAAGAACAATCGATTGCAAAAGGGCATCTTTCTCTCACACAGGCTTCCTCCTCAAACTGAAAGTTACAATGAAAAAATGGAAATAGTTGTTAAAGTAACTTTAGTTAAGTGAGTGGCTATAAAATCAGGTCAGGCTATGGTGGGACACGTGCGCTATCAGCTTGGGAACACATCTACCCGCCACACGGCCCTAGCTGATTTTCCAAACCTGTAACATTTTCATAAATTCATACATACATACATACATACTTACTTACTTACTCATTTTCATCTTTAAAACTTTTTGAAACGTAAACAGTTCATATTTAAACTTTCATTTTCACAGATAGATACCTAAATATGCCTTGTACACACCCACAGTTGCTATACTACTCCAAATGGTCAAAACCCGTTTTTTAAATTTTTTTTTTAAAACTCTTAACTTATATAAGACTTCATTTAAAACTTTTGTGTCTTTCAGATTTAAAAAACTCACCTCAGTAGCCACACTCCAAAAGGATTTCTTCCTCCTACTTATCTCGGCAAATGTATAAATGGCTGCTGCTCCTGGTTTTAAAATGTGTAACTGCTCGGAGCTTACACACACTACTCTCATTCACAAAATACATGAATTTTCCGACGCACGCGCAGAATCACCAGCCCACGCGATTACTCGCATATCCATGAAACTGACCAGACATGAAGTGCCGGCTTTCAGCGCATGCGTAGTGCATGCAGAAAACCGGAAATTGAAGAGGGAATACGCGAGTGTACGCAGTGCGTACTCTCGCGCACCAGGATGAATTTTTGGGCCATTACTCTAGAATTTTCCCCACTACCGATGTCAGGCTTACCGGTCTGTAATTCCCCGTTTTCTCTCTGCCAACTTTTTAATATAGTGGGGTAACATTAGTTACACTCCAATCGATTTACCTTTTGTAAATCCATGTTGACTTTGTACGATCTTGTCACTATATTCACAAAGACATTAATGATCTAGATAAGGAAACTAAATCTAATATCTCCAAGTTTGAAGATGACACAAAGCTGGGTGGGAGCGTGTGCTGTAAGGAGGATGCCGTGAAACTCCAGGATGATTTGGACAGGTTGGGTCATTGGGCAGAAGCGTGGCAGATGCAATATATAATGGATAAATGCGAGGTTATCAACTTTGGTGTCAAAAACAGAAAGGCAGACTATTATCTGAATGGCAATAGATTGGGAGAAGTGGAAGTGCAACGAGACCTGGGTGCCCTTGTGCACCAGTCGCTGAAAGTAAGCATGCAGGTGCAGCAGGCGGTGAAGAAGGCAAATGGTATGATGGCCTTCATAGCGAAAGAGTTTGAGTAAAGGAACAGGGATGTCCTGTTGCAGTTGTACAGGGCCTTGGTGAGACCACACCTTGAGTACTGTGTGCAGTTTTGGTCGCCTTATCTGATGAACGATGTTCTTGCCATGGAAAGTGTTCAGCGAAGATACACAAGGCTGATACCTGGGATGGCAGGAATGACATATGAGGAGTGATTGGGTCGCTTGGGCTTATACTCGCTGGAGTATAGAAGAATGAGAGGGGATCACATCGAAACATATAAAATTCTGACAGGTCTGGACAAATTAGATGCAGGAAGAATGTTCCCGATGTTCGGAGACTCCAGAACCAGGGATCATAATCTAAGGATAACGGGTAAGCCATTTAGGACAGAAATGAGGAAGAATTTCTTCACCCAGAGAGTGGTGAACCTGTGGAATTCTCTACCACAGAAAGTAGTTGAGGTCAAGTCATTAAATATATTGAAGAATTTGTTAGTTATATTTCTTAAAGCTAAAGGTATCAAGGGATATGGGGAGAAGGGACGTACAGGGTACTCAGTTTGGATGATCAGCCTTGATCTCAATGAATGGCGGAGCAGGCTCGAGGGGCCGAATGGCCTACTCCTGCTCCTATCTGCTATGTTTCTATGTAATCCATGGGTACTGTTCCAGAGTCTATCGAAATTTGGAAGATGACCAGCTATGCATCTATTATTTCCAGGTCCACTTGCTTAATTACCCTAGGATGTAGATTATCAGTCCCTGGGGATTTATTGGCCTTCAATCCCGTCAATTTTGCTAACACCATTTCCCTACAAATACTGATTTCTTTCAGTTCCTCCCTTTCATTAGACCCTATGTTCCCCGACTTCTCTGGGAGGTTATTTGTGTCCTACTTTGTGCAGACAGAACCAAAGTATGTATTTAATTCTGATGAAAGGTCATCGACCTGAAACGTCAACTCTCTTTCTCTCTCTACGGATGCTGCCTGGCCTGCTGAGTTTTTCCAGCGTTTTCTGTTGTTATTTCGGATTTCCAGCATCTGCAGTATTTTGCTATCGTATGTATTTAATTGGGCTGCCATTTCTTTGTTCCCCATTATAAATTCCCCTGATTCTGTCTGCAAGGGACCGACGCTTGACTTCACCAATCGTTTTCTCTTCAGATATTTATAAAAGCTTTTACAGTCAGTTTTTATGTTCCTCGCAAGCTTACTCACATACTCTATTTTCCCCCTCTTAATTTATCCCTCTGTCCTTCTTTGCTGGATCCTATTCTGCTTTTACTGCTTTTTCTGGCCAAATCATATGTCCTCTCCTTGGATGTTATGCTATCCCTAATTTCCCTTGTTAGCCACGGTTGAGTCACCTTTTTGTTTTAATTTTATGCCACACTGGGATGAACAAATTCTGTAGTTCATTCATGCGATCTTTGAATGTTGGCCATTGCCTATCCACCGTCAACACTTTGAGTGACATTCCCCAATCAATCCTACCCACCTCGCGCCTCATACCAGCGTATTTTCCTTTATTTAAATTCAGGACCTAGTCTCTGAGTGAACTACTTCACTCTCCATCTTAATGAAGATTTCTATCATATTATGATCGCTCCGACCCAAGGGGCTTCGCACAACAAGATTGCTAATTAATCCTTTCTCATTACATAATACCCAGTCTAAGATGGCCTGACCTTTATTTGGTTCCTCGACATATTGGTACAGGAAACCATCCCGTATACACTCCAGGAATTCCTGCTCCACAGTATTCTTACTAATTTGGTTAGCCCAATCTATATGCAGATTAAAGTCACCCATGATAACTGCTGTGCTCTTATTGCACGCTTCTCTAATTTCCCTTTAAATGCCATCCCCAATCTCCGTATTACTGTTTGATGAGACTCTCTCTTTAAAATTGGTCACTGATGGTGAGACACCCTCTTTAAAAGGGGTACCAGATGGTGAGACTCTCTCTTTTAAAGAGTTCCTGATGTTAAGACAGCCTCTTTAAAAGGAGTCCCTGATGGTGGGACGCCCTCTTTAAAAGGAGTCCCTGATGGTGAAACTCTCTCATTGAAAGGAGTCCCTGATGGTGAGACTCTCGAATTGAAAAGAGTCCCTGATGGTGAGACTCCCTCTTTAAAAGGCGTCCCTGATCGTGAGACTCCCTCTTTAAAAGGAGTCGCTGATGGTGAGACTGCCTCTTTGAAAGGAGTCCCTGATGGTGAGACTCTCTCTTTGAAAAGAGTCCCTGATGGTGAGACACCCTCTTTAAAAGGGGTCCCTGATGGTGAGACTCTCTCTTTAAAAGTGGGCCCTGATGCTGAGACTCCCTCTTTAAAAGTGGTCCTTGATGGTGAGACTCCCTCTTTAAAAGGGGTCCCTGATGTTGAGACTCCCTCTTTAAAAGGGGTCCTTGATGGTGAGACTCCCTCTTTAATAGGGGTCCCTGATGGTGAGACACCTTTTTTAAAAGGAGCCCAGTTGGTGAGAATCCCTGTTTAAAAGGTGTCCTTGATGGAGACACTCCCTCCTTAAAAGATGCTCCTGATGGTGAGACAACCTCGTTAAAAGGAGTCCCTGATGGTAAGACTCTCTCTTTGAAAGGAGTCCCTGAAGGTGAGACTCTCTCTCTTTGAAAGGAGCCCCTGATGGTGAGACACCATCTTTAAAAGGGGTCCCTGATGGTGAGACACTCTCTTTAAAAGGGGGCCCTGATGCTGAGACTCCCTCTTTAAAAGTGGTCCTTGATGGTGAGACTCCCTCTTTAAAAGGGAACCCTGATGTTGAGACTCCCTCTTTAAAAGGGGTCCTTGATGTTGAGACTCCCTCTTTAACAGGGGTCCCTGATGGTGAGACACCTTTTTTAAAAGGAGCCCAGTTGGTGAGACTCCCTGTTTAAAAGGTGTCCCTGATGGAGACACTCCCTCTTTAAAAGATGCTCCTGATGGTGAGATTCTATCTTTAAATGATGTGCCTAGTAGGAAGATTCTCTTTAAAAGGAGTCTCTGATAAAAAAAAAACTATCTCCTAAAAAAGACACTTGATAGAAAGAATCTCTCTTTAAAATGTGTCCTCCCTCGAGTGTGACTCACTCTTTAAAAGGGCTCCCTGATAGTAGGACACCATCTTTAAAAGGGGTCCCTGACAGAAAGACTCGATTTCAAAGGGGACCCTGATGTTGAGACTCTCTCTTTAAAAGGGAACCCTGATGGTGAGGCTCTCTATTTAAAAGGGAACCCTGATGGTGAGACTCTCTCTTTAAAAGGGGTCCCTGATGATGAGACTCTCTCTTTAAAAGGGAACCCTGATGCTGAGACTCTCTCTTTAAAATGTGTCCCTGTTGCGTAAACACCCTCTTTAAAAGGGGTCGCTGTTGGTGAGTCTCACTCTTTAAAATTGGTCCTTAAAAGGGAGAATCTCCCTTTTAAGGGTTCCTGACAGAAATACTCCCTCTTTAAAAGGGGTACTTGATGGTGAGAGTCTCTCTTTAAAAAGGGTCCCTGATGCTGAGACTCCCTCTTTAAAAGGGATCCCTAATGGCGAGATTCTCTCTTTAAAAGTGATCCCTGCTGGAGGCACACTCTCTTTAAAATATGTCCCTGATGGTGAGACACCCTCTTTTAAAGCGATCCCTAATAGTGAGATTATCACTTAAAACGGATTCATGATGGAGAGACTATCTCCTTAAAAGCGCTCCGTGATGCGAAAACTCCATCTGTAAAAGGGGTCCCTGATGGTGAGACTCTCTCTTTAAAAAGTGTCCCTGATGCTGAAAAACCTTCTTTAAAATGGCTTCCTGATGGTGAGCCTCCCTATTTAAAAAGGGTTCTTGTTGGCGACACTTTCTTTAAAATGCCTTCTGATAGAAAGACGCCCTCTTTAAGAGGGGTCCATGATAGAAATACTCTCTTTAAAAGGGAACCCTGATTGAAACATAGAAACATAGAAGATAGGAGCAGGAGTAGGACATTCAGCAAAACTAAAATTTAAACTTATTTATCTTAGGTCCAGGAGTTAAGTCCCTGAAAACAAAATATAAAATCGAACCTACCTTTTAAATTCCCTCAACCCCTAAATGTTAGAGGGGTTGGGAGGGTGGGAGTCACTACTAGTGTAGTGTCTCGGGTTTAGCAACCGCTCCACCTAAAAACGGGTACCAATGAATTGGCCCCGCCCCCTGCCTTTGAAAAAGCCCGCGAAGCTCTTACCCCGCTGGGGAAAAAGGCTCCTCCTCCCCCGCTGTCGACGCTGTTCTGAGGCCTACCTGAGCCTCGGGCCTCCCTTTATTGATTCACCTCAGGCCTCTGCCGCTCCAACCAGTGCCGCTCCTCCTTCCCCGCTGCCGACCGCTCTGTGGGAGAGAGAAAGAAAGAAAGGCTCCTCCTCCCCCGCTGTCGACGCTGGAGAGACTATCTCTTTAAAAGCGGTCCCTGATTCTGAAACTCCCTCTTTAAAAGGGGTCCCTGGTGGAGAGACACTTTCATTAGAATGGGTCCCTGACAGGTAAAGTCCCTCTTAAAAGGTGCCCCTGTTGGTGAGAATCTCTCTTTAAAAGGGGTCTTTCATGGCGAGATTCTCTCTTTAAAAGAGCTCCCTGCTAGAAAGACGCCCTCTTTAAAAGGGGTCCATGATAGAACGACTCCCTCTTTAAAAGGGGTCCCTGATATAAAAACTCTCTTTAAAAGGGGACCCTAATTGAAAGACTCTCTCTTTAAAATTAGTCCTCGAGGGTGAGATTCCCTTTTTAAAAGGGGTCACTGATAGAAAGACTCCATCTTTAAAAGGGTTCACTGATGGTGAGACTCTCTCTTTGTAAGGGTTCACTGATGGTGAGACTCTCTCTTTAAAACGTGGCCCTGATGGTGAGACTCCATTTTTTAAATGGATCCCTGATGGTGACTCCATCTTTAAAAGGGGGCCCTAATGGTGAGAATCTCTCTTTAAAAGGGGGCCCTGATGCTGAGACTCCATTTTTCAAATGCCTACCTGATTGTAAGGCTCCCTGTTTAAAAGGGGTCCCTGATTGTGGGACTCTCTCTTTAAACGGGGTCGCTGATGTTGAGTTTCCCTCTTTAAAAGGGGTCCCTAACAGGGAGACTCTCACATTTAAAGGGATCCCTGATAGAAAGACTCCCACTTTAAAAGGGGTCCCTGATGGTGAGACTCTCTCTTTAAAAGTGGTCCCTGATGATGAAACACACACATTAAAACGGGTCCCTGATGTTTAATCTCCCAATATAAATAGGGGTCCCTGATGGCGAAGACTCCCTATTTAAAAGGTGACCCTGATGGCGAGACTCTCTGTTAAAAGGGAGCCCTGATGGTGAGACTCCGTCTTTAACTGCGGTCCCTGATGTTGAGTCTCCCTGTTTAAAAGGTGTTGGAGACACTCGCTCTTTAAAAGGGGCCCCTGTTGGTGAGACTCTCTCTTTTAAATGGTGTGCCTAATAGGAAGATTCTCTTTCAAAGGAGTCCTAATATAAAGACTCTCTCTTTAAAAATGACCCTGGATAGAAAGACTCCCTCTTTAAAAATTGCCCTCGAGGGGTCCTGATATAAAGATTCTCTCTTAAAAAATAGCCGTTTGTAGAAAGACTCTCTCTTTAAAATGTGTCTTCGAGGGGTCCTGATATAAAGACTCTCTCTTTAAAAGGGGCACCCGAATAGTAAGATTCTCTCTTTCAAAGGAGTCCCTGATGGTGACTCTCTCTTTCAAAGGGGTCCCTGATAGTAAGACACCCTCTTTCAAAGGGGTCCCTGATAGCCAGATTCTCTCTTTAAAAGTGATTCCTGATGTTGAGACTATCTCCTTAAAATGTGTTTTTGATGCTGAAACACCCTCTTTAAAGGCGGTCGCTGATGGTAAGACTCCCTCTTTAAAATGGTTCCCTATTATGGAAACTCTCACATTGAAAGCGTTCCTGATCGAAAGACCCTCTTTAAAAGGGGTCCCTGATGGTGAGTCAAACTCTTTAAAAGGGGGCCCTAATGGTGAGATTCTCTCTTTAAAAGGGACCCTGATAGAATGGCACCGTCTTTAAAAGGAGTCCCTGATGGTGAAGACTCCCTCTTTAAAAGGGGTCCTTGATGGTGAGACTCCCTCATTAAAAGGGGTCCCTGATTGTGAGACTCCCTCTTTAAAAGGGGTCCTTGATGGTGAGACTCCCTCTTTAAAAGGGGTCCCTGATGGTGAAGACTCCCTCTTTAAAAGGGGTCCCTGATGGTGAGACTCCCTCTTTAAAAGGGTTCCCTGATGGTGAGACTCTCTCTTTAAATGATGTGCCTAATAGGAAGATTCTCTTTAAATGGAGTCTCTGATAAAAAAAAAACTATCTCCTAAAAAAGACCCTTGATAGAAAGAATCTCTCTTTAAAATGTGTCCTCCCTCGAGAGTGACTCACTCTTTAAAAGGGCTCACTGATAATAGGACACCATCTTTAAAAGGGGTCCCTGACAGAAAGACTCGATTTCAAAGGGGACCCTGATGTTGAGACTCTCTCTTTAAAACAGAACCCTGATGCTGAGGCTCTCTTTTTAAAAGGGAACCCTGATGAGGAGACTCTCTCTTTAAAATGTGTCCCTGTTGCGTAAACACCATCTTTAAAATGGGTCGCTGTTGGTGAGACTCCCTCTGTAAAATTGGTCTTTAAAAGGGAGAATCTCCCTTTTAAGGGATCCTGACAGAAATACTTCCTTTTAAAAGGGGTACTTGATGGTGAGATTCTCTCTTTAAAAAGGGTCCCTGATGCTGAGACTCCCTCTTTAAAAGGGATCCCTGATGGCGAGATTCTTTCTTTAAAATTGGTCCCTGCTGGAGGCACACTCTCTTTAAAATATGTCCCTGATGGTGAGACACCCTCTTTTAAAGCGATCCCTAATAGTGAGATTATCACTTAAAACGGATTCATGATGGAGAGACTATCTCTTTAAAAGCGCTCCGTGATGCGAAAACTCCATCTGTAAAAGGAGTCCCTGATGCTGAGACTCTCTCTTTAAAAAGTGTCCCTGATGCTGAAACACCTTCTTTAAAATGGCTTCCTGATGGTGAGCCTCCCTATTTAAAAAGGGTTATTGTTGGCGACACTTTCTTTAAAAGGCCTCCCTGATAGAAAGACGCACTCTTTAAGAGGGGTCCATGATAGAAAGACTCTCTTTAAAAGGGGACCCTGATTGAAACATAGAAACATAGACGATAGGAGCAGGAGTAGGCCATTCAGCCCCTCGAGCCTGCTCCGCCATTCAATGAGATCATGGCTGATCATTCAAATGCAGTACACTGTCCCTGCCTTCTCTCCTTATCCCTTGATCTCTTTAGCTTTCAGAAATATATCTAACTCCTTCTTGAATATATTTAATGAATTGGCATGTACTGCCTTCTGTGGTAGAGAATTCCACCGGTCCACCACTCGCTGGGTGAAGAAATTCCTCCTCATCTTAGTATTAAATGGCTTACCCCTTATCCTTAGACTGTGAGCCCTGGTTCTGGACTCACCGGCCATCGGGAACATCCTTTCTGCATCTAGTCTGTCTAGTCCTGTTAGAATTTTATAAGTTTCAATGAGATCCCAACTCATTCTTCTAAACACCAGCGAGTATAAGCCCAATAGACCCAATCTCTCCTCATACGTCATTCCTGCCATCCCAAGTATCAGCCTGGTGAATCTTCGATGCAATCCCTCCATGGCAAGAGCATCCTTCCTCAGATAAGTCTAACAAAACTGCACACAATACTCAAGATGTGGTCTCACCAAGGCCTTGTACAACTGCAGCAAGACATCATTGCTCCTCTGCTCGAACCCTTTCGCTATGAAGGCCAACATAACATTTGCCTTCTAAACCGCCTGCTGCACCTGCATGCTTACCTTCAGCGACTGGTGCACAAGGATTCCCAGGTCTCGTTGGACTTCCCCTTCTCCAAATCTATTGCCATTCAGACAATAATCTGCCTTCCTGTTTTTGACACCAAAGTGGATAACCTCGCATTTATCCGCATTATATTGCATCTGCCATGATTCTGCCTACTCAAACAACCTGTCCAAATCATACTGGAGTTTCTCGGCATCCTCCTTACGGCACACGCTCCCACCCAGCTTTGTGTCGTCTGCAAACTTGGAGATATTACATCCAATTCCCTTGTCTAGATCATTAATATATATTGTGAATAGCTGGGGTCCTAGGACCGATCCCTGTGGTACCCCACTAGTCACTGCCTGCCACTTGGAAAAGACCCCTTTTATTCCAAATCTTTGCTTTCTATCTGTCAACCAGTTCTCTATCCAAGTCAGTACCTTACCCCAATCCCATGTGCCTTAACTTTACACGCTAATCTCTTATGCGGGACCTTTTCGAAAGCCTTCTCAAATTCCAAAAACACCACGTCCACTGGTTCTCCCTTATCTATTTTATCAGTTACATCCTCAAAAAATCCAATAGTTTCGTCAAGCATGATTTTCCTTTTGTAAATCCATGTTGATTATGTGCGATCCTGTCACTGTTTTCCAAGTGCTCAGCTATTACTCTAGAATTTTCCCCACTACCGATGTCAGGCTTACCGGTCTGTAATTCCCCGTTTTCTCTCTGCCACCTTTTTAAAATAGTGGGGTAACATTAGTTACACTCCAATCGATTTACCTTTTGTAAATCCATGTTGACTTTGTACGATCTTGTCACTATATTCACAAAGACATTAATGATCGAGATAAGGGAACTAAATCTAATATCTCCAAGTTTGAAGATGACACAAAGCTGGGTGGGAGCGTGTGCTGTAAGGAGGATGCCGTGAAACTCCAGGATGATTTGGACATGTTGGGTCATTGGGCAGAAGCGTGGCAGATGCAATATATAATGGATAAATGCGAGGTTATCCACTTTGGTGTCAAAAACAGAATGGCAGACTATTATCTGAATGGCAATAGATTGGGAGAAGTGGAAGTGCAACGAGACCTGGGTGTCCTTGTGTACCAGTCGCTGAAAGTAAGCATGCAGGTGCAGCAGGCGTAGAAGAAGGCAAATGGTATGTTGGCCTTCATAGCGAAAGGGTTTGAGTAAAGGAACAGGGATGTCCTGTTGCAGTTGTACAGGGCCTTGGTGAGACCACACCTTGAGTACTGTGTGCAGTTTTGGTCGCCTTATCTGTTGAACGATGTTCTTGCCATGGAAAGTGTTCAGCGAAGATTCACAAGGCTGATACCTGGGTTGGCAGGAATGAAATATGAGGAGTCATTGGGTCGCTTGGGCTTATACTCGCTGGAGTATAGAAGAAGGAGAGGGGATCACATCGAAGCATATAAAATTCTGACAGGTCTGGACAAATTAGATGCAGGAAGAATGTTCCCGATGTTCGGAGACTCCAGAACCAGGGATCATAATCTAAGGATAACGGGTAAGCCATTTAGGACAGAATTGAGGAAGAATTTCTTCCCCCAGAGAGTGATGAACCTGTGGAATTCTCTACCACAGAAAGTAGTTGAGGCCAAGTCATAAAATATATTGAAGAATGAGTTAGTTCTATTTCTTAAAGCTAAAGGTATCAAGGGATATGGGGAGAAGGTACGTACAGGGTACTCAGTTTGGATGATCAGCCTTGATCTCAACGAATGGTGGAGCAGGCTCGAGGGGCCGAATGGCCTACTCCTGCTCCTATCTGCTATGTTTCTATGTAATCCATGGGTACTGTTCCAGAATCTATCGAAATTTGGAAGATGACCAGCTATGCATCTACTATTTCTAGGTCCACTTGCTTAATTACCCTCGGATGTAGATTATCAGGCACGGGGATTTATTGGCCTTCAATCCCGTCAATTTTGCTAACACCATTTCCCTACAAATACTGATTTCTTTCAGTTCCTCCCTTTCATTAGACCCTATGTTCCCCGACTTCTCTGGGATGTTATTTGTGTCCTACTTTGTGCAGACAGAACAAAAGTATGTATTTAATTGGTCTGCCATTTCTTTGTTCCCCATTATAAATTCCCCTGATTCTGTCTGCAAGGGACCGACGCTTGACTTCACCAATCGTTTTCTCTTCACATATTTATAAACGCTTTTACAGTCAGTTTTTATGTTCCTCGCAAGCTTACTCACATACTCTATTTTCCCCCTCTTAATTTATCCCTCTGTCCTTCTTTGCTGGATACTATTCTGCTTTTACTGCTTTTTCTGGCCAAATCATATGTCCTCTCCTTGGATGTTATGCTATCCGTAATTTCCCTTGTTAGCCACGGTTGAGTCACCTTTTTGTTTTAATTTTATGCCACACTGGGATGAACAAATTCTGTAGTTCATTCATGCGATCTTTGAATGTTGGCCATTGCCTATCCACCGTCAACACTTTGAGTGACATTCCCCAATCAATCCTAACCACCTCGCGCCTCATACCATCGTATTTTCCTTTATTTATATTCAGGACCTAGTTTCTGAGTGAACTACTTCACTCTCCATCTAAATGAAGATTTCTATCATATTATGATCGCTCCGACCCAAGGGGCTTCGCACAACAAGATTGCTAATTAATCCTTTCTCATTACATAATACCCAGTCTAAGATGGCCTGACCTTTAGTTGGTTCCTCGACATATTTGTACAGGAAACCATCCCGTATACACTTTAGGAATTCCTGCTCCACAGTATTCTTACTAATTTGTTTAGCCCAAACTATATGCAGATTAAAGTCACCCAAGATAACTGCTGTGCTCTTATTGCACCCTTCTCTAATTTCCCTTTAAATGCCATCCCCAATCTCTGTATTACTGTTTGATGAGACTCTCTCTTTAAAATTGGTCACTGATGGTGAGACACCCTCTTTAAAAGGGGTACCTGATGGTGAGACTCTCTCTTTCAAAAGAGTCCCTGATGTTAAGACAGCCTCTTTAAAAGGAGTCTCTGATGGTAAGACTCTCTCTTTAAAAGGAGTCACTGATCGTGAGACACCCTCTTTGAAAGGAGTTCCTGATGGTGAGACACCCTCTTTGAAAGGAGTTCATGATGGTGAGACACTCTCTCTCCTTGAAAGGAGTCCCTGATGGTGAGACTCTCTCTTTGAAAGGAGTGCCCGATGGTAAGACAACCTCTTTAAAAGGAGTCCCTGATGGTGAGACTCTCTCTTTGAAAGGAGTCCCTGATGGTGAGAATCTCTCTCTTTGAAAGGAGTCCCTGATGGTGAGACTCCGTCTTTAAAAGGGGTCTCTGATGGTAAAACAACCTCTTTAAAAGGAGTCCCTGATGGTGAGACTCCCTCTTTACAAAGGCGTCCCTGATGGTGAGACTCCCTCTTTGAAAGGAGTCCCTGATGGTGAGACTCTCTCTTTGAATGGAGACCCTGAAGGTAAGACAACCTCTTTGAAAGGAGTCCCTGATGGTGAGACTCCCTCTTTGAAAGGAGTCCCTGATGGTGAGACTCCCGCTTTGAAAGGAGTCCCTGATGGTGAGACTCCCTTTTGAAAGGAGTCCCGGATGGTGAGACTGTCTCACTTTGAAAGGAGTCTCTGATGGTGAGACTCTCTCTTTTAAAGGAGTCCCTGATGGTGAGACTCCCTCTGTAAAAGGTATCCCTGATAGTAAGACTATCTTTAAAAGGGCACCCTGATAGAAAAACTCCCTCTTTAAAAGTGGTCCTTGTATGAAAGACTCTCTCTTTAAAAGGCTCTCTGATGGTGAGACTATCTCTTTAAATGGGGTCCCTGATGCTGAAACTGCCTCTTTAAAAGGGCGCCTTGATGGTGAGTCTCCCTCTTTAAAAGGATCCATAATGGCAAAACTCTCTCTTTAAAAGTGGTACCTGCTAGAAAGACTCTCTCTTTAAAATGGGTCCACGAGGGTGAGACAACCTCTTTAAAAGGGTTCCCTGATGGTGAGACACCCTCTTTCAAAGGGGTCCCTGAGTGTGCGACTCTCTCTTTAAAAGGGATCTCAGATGGTCATACTCATTCTTTAAAAGGGTATTATGATGGTAAGACTCACTCTTTAAAAGGGCTCCCTGATGGAAAGACTCCCTCTCTTTAAAAGGGTCTCTGACGCTGAGACGCTCTTTAAAAGGGATCCTTGAGGGTGAGACTCCCTCTTTAAAAGGGGTTCCTGATGGAGAAACTCCCTGTTTAAAAGTGGACCCTGATGTCAGACGCTCTCTTTAAAAGGTGTCCCAAATAGGAAGATTCTCTTTAAAAGATGCTCCTGAGGATGAGACACCCTCGTTAAAAGGGTTCCCTGATGGTGAGATTCTCATTAAAAGGGGTCCCTGATGCTGAAACACACTCTTTAAAACGTGCTCTAAATGATGAGATTCACACTTTAAAAGTGGCCCCTGATGCTGAGACTCTCTCCTTAAAACGGATCCCTGCTGCTAAGGTGTTCTTGATGGTGAAAATACCTCTTTAAAAGTGGTACCTGATGGGGAGAGTCCCTCTTTAAAAGGGGTCCCTAATGGCGAAAATCTCTCTTTAAAAGGGCCCCTGATAGATAGACTCTCTCTTTAAAATAGGTCCACTAGCGTGAGATTCCGTATTTAAAATGCGTCTCCGATGGTGAGACTCTCTATAAAAGGGTTCTCTGATGGTGGGATATCCTCTTTAAAAGAGATCCCTAATGGGGAGACTCTCTTCTTCAAAGGGGTCCCTGATGGCGAGACTACCTCTTTAAAAGGGGGCCCTGATGCTGAGACTCCCTCTTTAAAAGGGGTCCCTGATAGAAACATAGAAACATAGAAGATAGGAGCAGGAGTAAGCCATTCGGCCCCTCAGCCTATTCCGCCATTCAATGCGATCATGGCTGATCATCCAAAATCAGAACTCTGTCCCTGCTTTCTCTCCATATACCTTCATCCCTTTAGACTTAAGAAATATATCCAACTCCTTCTTGAATATATTTAATGAATTGGCCTCTACTGCCTTCTGTGGTAGAGAATTCCACAGGTTCAACATCCTCTGGGTGAAGAAATTCCTCCTGATTTCTGTCCTAAATGTTTTGCCCCTTATCCTTAGACAGTGACTCGTGGTTCTGGACTCCCCGACCATCGGGAACATCCTTCCTGCATCTCGTCTGTCCAGTCCTGTCAGAATTTTATAAGTTTCAATGCGATCCCCTCTCATTCTTCTAAACTCCAGAAAGTATACGCCCAATCGACCCAATCTCTCCTCATACATCATTCCTGCCATCCCAGGTATCAGCCTGGTGAATCTTCGCTGAACTCCTTCCATGTCAAGAATCGCCTTCCTCAGATAAGGCGACCAAAACTGCACACAGTACTTAAGGTGTGGTCTCACCAAGGCCCTGTACAACTGCAGCAAGACTTCCTTGTTCCTGTACTCAAACCTTCTCGCTACGATGGCCAACATACCATTTGCCTTCTTGAACGCCAGCTGCACATGCATACTTAACTTCAGCGACTGGTGCACAAGGACACCCAGGTCTCGTTGCACTTCCCCTTCTCCCGATCTATTGTCATTCAGATATTAATCTGCCTTCCTGTTTTTGACAACAAAGTGGATAACCTCGCATTTATCCACTTTATATTGCATCTGCCATGCTTCTGCCCAATCACCCAAATCATCCTGGAGTTTCTCTGCATCCTACCCACAGCACACACGCCCACCCAGCTTTGTGTCGTCTGCAATCTTGGAGATATTACATCGAGTTCCCTTGTCGAGATCATTAATATATATTGTGAATAGCTGGGATCCAAGGACCGATCCCTGCGGTACCCCACTAGTCACTGCCTGCCACTCGGAAAAAGACCCGTTTATTCCAACTCTTTGCTTTCTGTCTGCCAAACAGTTCTCTATCTAAGTCAATATCTTGCCCCCAATCCCAAGTGCCTTAACTTTACACGGTAATCTCTTATGCGGGACCTTATCGAAAGCCTTTTGAAAGTCCAAATACACCACATTCACTGGTTCTCCATTATCTATTTTACCAGTTACATCCTCAAAAAATTCCAGTAGATTAGTCAAGCACGATTTACCTTTTGTAAATACATGTTGACACTGTCCGATCCTGTCACTGTTTTCCAAGTGCTCTGCTATTACATATTTTATAATGAACTCTAGCATTTTCCCCACTACCTATGTCAGGCTGACCTGTCTGTAATTCCCCGTTTTCTCTCTACCAACTTTTTTGAATAGTGGGGTAACATTAGCTACCCTCCAATCCAAGGGTTTTGTTCTAGATTACATCGAATGTTGGAAGATAATCCGCAATGCATCTATTATTTCTAGGGCCACTTCCTTTAGTACCCTAGGATGTAAATTATCAGGCCCTGGGGATTTATCGGCCTTCAATCCCGTCAATTTCCCTAACACCATTTCCCTACAAATACTGATTTCTTTCAGTTCCTCCCTTTCATAAGACCCTATGTTCCTCGACATCTCTGGGAGGTTATTTGTGTCCTCCTTTGTGAAGACAGAACCAAAACATGTATTTAATTGGTCTGCCATTTCTTTGTTACCCATTATAAGGTCCCCTGATTCTGACTGCAAGGCACCTACGCTTGACTTCACCAATCTTTTTCTCTTCAAGTATCTATAAAAGGTTTTACACTCTGTTTTTATTTTCCCTGAAGCTTCCTCTCAGATTCCATTCTCCCCGTCTTAGTTAATCACTTGTCCTCCTTTGTTCAATCCTAAACTGCTCCCAATCCTCACGTTTACTGCTTTTTCTGACCAATCTATATGTCCTCTCCTTGGATCTTATGCTATCCCTAATTTCCCTTGTTAGCCACGTTTGAGTCCACTTTTTTGTTTTATTCTTATTCCAAACTGGGAGGAACAAATTCTGTAGTTATTCCATGCGGTCATTGAAAATGTGTCATTGCCTATCCACCGTCAGCCCTTTGAGTGATATGCCCCAATCAACCCTACCCTTCTCGCGCCTCAGACCATTGAAGTTTCCTTTATTTACATTCAGGACCCTAGTCACTGTGTCAACTACTTAACTCTCCATCTTAATGATAATAAGACTCTCTCATTAAATGGGGTCCTTGATGGTGAGACTCCCTCTCTAAAAGGGGCGCCCTGGTGGAAAGACTCTCTCAATAAAAGGGGTCCCTGAAGGGGATACACCATCTTTACAAGGGATCCCTGATGGTGACTCTCCCTCTTTTAAAGGGGTCTCTTATATTGAGACACCCTCTTCAAAAGTGGTCCCTGATGGAGAGACTCCCTCTATAAAGGGTGCTCCTGATGGTGAGACTCCCTCTTTAAAAGAGGACTCTGATGGTGAGACTCTCATTTAAAGGGGTCCCTGATGGCGAGATTCTCCCTTTAAAAGGGATCCCTGATGGTGAGACACCGTATTAAAAAGGGTTACTGATGGAGAGACTCCCTCTTTAAAAGGGGAGACTGATGCTGAAACACCCTCTTTAAAAGGGGTTCCTGATGGTGAGACTCCCTCTTTAAATAGGATCCCTAATAGGGAGACTCTCACTTTTAAAGGGTTCCCTGATAGAAAGGCTTCCTTTTTAAAATTGGTCACTGATGATGAAAAACCCTCTTTAAAACGGGTCCCTGATGGTAAGTCTCCCAGTATAAAAAGGTGCCCCTGATGGCGAGACTCTCTCTTTAAAAGGGAGCCCTGATGGAGAGACTCCCTCTTTAAAAGTTGTCCCAGATGGAGACACTCCCTCTTTAAAACATGCCCCTGATGGTGTGACTCTCTCTTTAAATGGATTGCCTAATCGGAAGATACTCTTTAAAAGGGGTCCCTGATAAAATGGCCCTTGAAAGAAAACTCACGCTTTCAAATTGGTCCTCGAGGGTGAATCCCTCTTTAAATGGGCTCCCTGATGGCGAGATTCTCTCTTTAAAAGGGGGCCCTGACGATGAGACTCCATTTTTAAAATTGGTCCCTGTTGGTGAGACTCCATCTTTAAAAGGGGTCCCAGATGGTGATACTCACTCTTTAAAAGGGGGCCCTGATGGTGAGACTCCATTTTACAAATGGGTACCTGATGGTGTGACACCCTGTTTAAAAGGGGTCCCTGATGGCGAGGATCTCTTTAAAAGGTGTCCCTGATTGTGAGACTCTCTCTTTAAAAGGGGTCGTTGATGTTGAGATTCCCTCTTAAAAAGGTGTCCCTAACATGGAGGCTCTCACTTTTAAAGGTTCCCTGATAGAAAGATTTCCAATTTAATGGGGTCCCTGATGTTGAGACTCTCTCTTTAAAGTGGTCCCTGATGATGAAACACACTCTTTAGAACGGGTCCCTGATCGTTAGTCACCCACTATAATAAGTGGTCCCTGATGGCGAGACTCCCTGTTTGAAAGGTGCCCCTGATGGGGAGACTCTCTCTTTAAAAGGGAGCTCTGATGTTGAGACTCCCTCATTAAAAGTTTTCCCACATGGAGACACTCCCTCTTTAAAACGTGCCCCTGATGGTGAGACTCTCTCTTTAAATGATGTGCCTAATAGGAAGATTCTCTTTAAAAGGGGTCCCTGATAAAATGGCCCTTGAAAGAAAACTCACGCTTTCAATTGGATCCTCGAGGGTGAATCCCTGTTTAAAAGGGATCCTTGATGGCGAGATTCTCTCTTTAAAAGGTATCCCTGCTGGTGAGACACTCTCTTTAAAACATGCCCCTGATGGTGAGACACCCTCTTTAAAAAGGGTCCTAATGGTAAGTTTCTCTCTATAAACGCGTCCCTGATAGAAACATAGAAACATAGAAAATAGGTACAGGAGTAGACCATTCGGTCCTTCGAGCCTGCACCGCCATTCAATGCGTTCATGGCTGAACATGATACCTCAGTACCCCATTCCTGCTTTATCGCCATACCCCTTGATCCCCCTAGTTGTGAGTGTTATATCTAACTCCCTTTTGAATATATTTAGCGAACTGGCCTCAATAACCTTCTGTGGAAGAGAATTCCATAGATTCAACACTCTCTGGGTGAAGAAGTTCCTACTCAGCTCAGTCTTAAATGGCTTCCCCTTAATCCTTAGACTGTGACCCCTGGTTCTAGTTTTCCCTAACATTGGGAACATTCTGCCCGCATCTAATTTGTCTAAACCAGTCAGGATTTTAAATGTCTCTATAAGATCCCCCCTCATTCTTTTGAACTCCAGAGGATACAAGTTCAGTTGACCCAATCTTTCTTGATATGTCAGTCCGGCCATCCCAGGAATCAATCTAGTGAACCTTCGCTGCACTCCCTCAATAGCAAGAATGTCCTTCCTTAAGTTAGGAGACCAAAACTGCGCACAATACTCCAGGTGTGGCCTCACCAAAGGCCCTGTACAACTGTAGCATCACCTCCCTACTCCTGTACTCAAATCCCCTTACTATGAAGGCCATCATTCCGTTTGCTTTCTTGACTGCCTGCTGCACTTGCATTCCCACCTTCAGTGACTGATGTACCATGACGCCCAGGTCTCGTTGCACCTCCCCTTTCCCTAATCTGCCACCATTCAGGTAATAGTCCGCCTCTCTATTTTTACCACCAAAGTGGATAACCTCACATTTATCCACATTGTACTTCATCTGCCATACATTTGCCCATTCACCCAACCTGTCCAAGTCACTCTGTAGCCTCCTAGCATCCTCCTCATTGTTCACACTGCCTCCCAATTTAGTTTCATCCGCAAATTTGGAGATATTACATTTAATCCCTTCGTCCAAATCATTAATATATAATGTAAACTGCTGCGGTCCCAGCACCGAACCCTGCGGTACCCCGCTGGTCACTGCCTGCCATTCTGAAAAGTACCCATTTACTCCTACTCTTTGTTTCCTGTGTGCCAACCAGTTCTCAATCCACGTCAACACATTACCCCCAATCCCATGTGCTTTAACTTTGCTCACCAATCTCTTGTGTGGTACCTTGTCGAAGGCCTTCTGAAAGTCCAAATACACCACATCTACTGGTTCCCCCCTGTCCACCCTATTGGAAACATCCTCAAAAAATTCCAGAAGATTTGTCAAGCATGATTTCCCTTTCACAAATCCATGCTGACTTGGACCTATCATGTCGCCACTTTCCAAATGGTCTGTTATGACATCTTTAATAATTGTTTCCATCATTTTACGCACGACCGATGTCAGGCTGACCGGTCTATAATTCCCTGCTTTCTTCCTCCCTCCTTTTTTAAAAAGAGGGGTTACATTGGCCACCACACACTCCATCGGAACTGATCCAGAGTCTAAGGAATGTTGGAAAATGATCGTCAATGCATCCACTATTTCCAAGGCCACCTCCTTAAGTACTCTGGGATGCAGACCATCAGGCCCCGGGGATTTTTCAGCCTTCAGTCCCATCAATTTCCCCAATACCTTTTCCCGACTAATAAGGATTTCCCTCAGCTCCTCCCTCTAACCAGATCCTCTGACCCCTTTTATTTCCGGCAGGTTGTATGTGTCCTCCCCAGTAAACACCGAACCAAAGTACTTGTTCAATTGAAAAGCCTTTTCCTTGTTCCCCATTACGACTTCCCCTGTTTCCGACTGCATGGGACCTACGTTTGTTTTTACTAACCTCTTTCGTTTTACATATTTATAGAAGCTTTTGCAGTTCATTTTAATGTTCTCTGCAAGCTTCCTTTCATATTTTATTTTCCCTGCCCTAATCAAACCCTTCGTCCTCCTCTGCTGAGTTTTGAAGTTCTCCCAGTCCCCGGGTTTGCTGCTACTTCTGGCCAATTTGTATGCAACTTCCTTGGTTTTAATACTATCCCTGATTTCCCTTGTTAGCCATGGTTGAGCCACCTTCCCTTTTTTATTTTTACGCCAGCCCGGGATGTACAATTGTTGTAGTTCATCCATGCGATCTCTAAATGTCTGCCATTGCCCTTCCACTGATAGCCCCTTAAATATCGCTTACCAATTTAACCTCACCAATTCACGCCTCATACCCTCAAAGTTGCCCTTATTTAAGTTCTGGACCATGGTCTCTGACTTAACTGTTTCCTTCTCCATCCTAATGTAGATCTCCACCATACTATGGTCACTCTACCCCAGGGGGCCTCGTACCAAAAGTTTGCTGATTAGTCCTTCCTCATTACACAACACCCAGTCCAGGATGGCCTCCCCTCGAGTTGGTTCCTCAACATATTGGTTTAGGAAACCATCCCTTAAACACTCCAGGAAATCCTCCTCCACCGTATTGCTTCCAGTTTGAGTAGCCCAATCTATATGCATATTAAAGTCACCCATGATAACTGCCGTGCCTTTTTTGCACGCACCTCTGATTTCCTGTTTCATACCCTCCCCCACCTCACTACTGCTGTTTGGAGATCTGTTCACAACTCCCACTAACGTTTTCTGCCCTTTGGTGTTCTGCAGCTCAACCCATATTGATTCCACATCCTCCAAGCTGATGTCCTTCCTAGCTATTGCATTAATCTCCTCTTTAACCAGCAATGCTACCCCACCCCCATTTCCTTTTATTCTATCCTTTCTGAATGTTGAATACCCCTGGATGTTCAGTTGGCAGCCTTGATTGTTCTGGAGCCACGTCTCTGTAATCCCAATCACATCGTATCTGTTAACATCTATTTGCACAGTCAATTCATCCACCTTATTACGGATACTCCTTGCATTAAGACACAGAGCCTTTAGGCTTATTTTATTAACATCCTTTGTCCTTTTAGACTTATGATTCAGTATGGCCCTTTGTGTTTCTTGCCTTTGTTTCCTCGGCCTTCCCCTATTGTTTCTCACCCTTCTAACATTTGTTTCTGACTGCATATTACTTCCCTCTGTTTCGCTACATAGGTTCCCCTTCCCCTGCCATATTAGTTTAAATCCTCCCGAACTGCTATAGCAAATATTACCCCGAGGACATCGGTTCCAGTCCTGCCCAAGTGCAGGCCGTCCCTTTTGTACAGGTCCCACTTCCCCCAGAACTTGTTCCAATGCCTCAGGAAGTTGAATCCCTCCCTCCTGCACCACTGTTCAAGCCACGTATTCTATCTCACTATCCTGTTCTCTCTATTCTGATTAGCACGTGGCCCTGGTAGCAATCCAGAGATTACTACCTTAGAGGTCCTACTTTTTAATTTAGCTCCTAGCTCCCTAAATTCTGCTTGTAGGACCTCTTCCCGCTTTTTACCTATATCGTTGGTACCTACATGCACCACGACAGCTGGATGTTCACCCTCCCTCTTCAGAATGTTCTGCAGCCGCTCCGAGACATCCTTGAACCTTGCACCAGGGAGGCAACATACCATCCTGGAATCTCGGTTGCGGCCACAGAAACTCCTGTCCATTCCCCTGACAATTGAGTCCCCTATCACTATAGCCCTACCACTCTTTTTCCCGCCCTGCTGTGCAGCAGAGCCAGCCATGGTGCCATGAACCTCGCTGCTGGTGCCTTCCCCTGGTAGGCCATCTCCCCCAACAGTATCCAAAGTGGCATACCTGTTTTGGAGGGAGATGACCACAGGAGACTCCTGCACTTCCTTCCTGATATTGCCCTGCTTCTTGGTCACCCATACATTGTCTGTCCTAGCCTTTACCTGCGGTGTGGACAACTCACTAAATGAGCGATTCACCGAGTTCTCGGCATCGTGCATGCTACAGAGTGAGTCCACCCGCAGCTCCAGCAACGCCATGCGGGCTGTCAGGAGCTGCAGCTGGACACACTTCCCGCACACGTAGTTGTCAGGGACACTGGAAGTGTCCCTGGTTTCCCACATGGCACAGGAGGAGCATGAAACGGGTCCGAGACTTCCTGTCATGACTTAACCCTTATGTTACTTTATTACTAAAATTTAAACTTATTTATCTTAGGTCCAGGAGTTAAGTCCCTGAAAACAAAATATAAAATCGAACCTCCCTTTTAAATTCCCTCTACCCCTAAAGGTTAGAGGAGGTGGGAGGGTGGGAGTCACTACTAGTGTAGAGTCTCGGGTTTAGCAACCGCTCCACCTATATACGGGTACCAATGAATTGGCCCCGCCCCCTGCCTTTGAAAAAGCCCACGAAGCTCTTACCCCGTTGGGGAAAAAGGCTCCTCCTCCCCCGCTTTCGACTCTGGTCTGAGGCCTACCTGAGCCTCGGGCCTCCCTTTATTGACTCACCTCAGGCCTCTGCCGCTCCAACCAGGTCCGCTCCTCCTTCCCCGCTGCCGACCGCTCTGTGGGAGAGAGAAAGAAAGAAAGGCTCCTCCTCCCCCGCTGTCGACGCTGGACAGACTATCTCTTTAAAAGCGGTCCCTGATACTGAAACAACCTCTTTAAAAGGGGTCCCTGGTGGAGAGACACTTTCATTAGAATGGGTCCCTGACAGGTAAAGTCCCTCTTAAAAGATGCCCCTGTTGGTGAGAATCTCTCTTTAAAAGGGGTCTCTTATGGTGAGACTCTCTCTTTAAAAGGGGTCCCTGATGATGGAGACTCTCTCTTTAAACGGGGTACCTGATGGTGAGTCTCTCTCTTTAAAAGGGGTCCATGATGGTGAGACTCTCTCTTTAAAAGGTGGCCCAAATGGTGAGACTCCATTTTTTAAATGGATCCCTGATGGTGACTCCATCTTTAAAAGGGGTCCCTACTGTTGAGACTCCCTCTTTAAAAGGGGGCCCTAATGGTGATACTCTCTCTTTAAAAGGGGTCCCTGGTGGAGAGACACTTTCATTAGAATGGGTCCCTGACAGGTAAAGTCCCTCTTAAAAGGTGCCACTGTTGGTGAGAATCTCTCTTTAAAAGGGGTCTTTCATGGCGAGATTCTCTCTTTAAAAGAGCTCCCTGCTAGAAAGACGCCCTCTTTAAAAGGGGTCCATGATAGAAAGACTCCCTCTTTAAAAGGGGTCCCTGATATAAAAACTCTCTTTAAAAGGGGACCCTAATTGAAAGACTCTCTCTTTAAAATTAGTCCTCGAGGGTGAGATTCCCTTTTTAAAAGGGGTCACTGATAGAAAGACTCCATCTTTAAAAGGGTTCACTGATGGTGAGACTCTCTCTTTAAAAGGTGGCCCTGATGGTGAGACTCCATTTTTTAAATGGATCCCTGATGGTGACTCCATCTTTAAAAGGGGTCCCTAATGTTGAGACTCTCTCTATAAAAGGGGGCCCTAATGGTGAGAATCTCTCTTTAAAAGGGGTCCCTAACAGTGAGACTCCCTCTTTAAAAGGGGGCCCTGATGGTGAGACTCTCTCTTTAAAAGGGGGCCCTGATGGTGAGAATCCGTCTTTAAATGCGGTCCCTGATGTTGAGTCTCCCTTTTTAAAAGGTGTTGGAGAGACTCGCTCTTTAAAAGGGGTCCCTAATGGTGAGACTCTCTCTTTAAAAGGGGGCCCTAATGGTGAGAATCTCTCTTTAAAAGGGGGCCCTGATGGTGAGACTCTCTCTTTAAAAGGGGGCCCTGATGGTGAGACTCCATTTTTCAAATGCGTACCTGATGGTAATGCTCCCTGTTTAAAAAGGGTCCCTGATTGTGGGACTCTCTCTTTAAACGGGGTCGCTGATGTTGAGTTTCCCTCTTTAAAAGGGGACCCTAACAGGGAGACTCTCACTTTTAAAGCGATCCCTGATAGCAAGACTCCCACTTTAAAAATGGTCCCTGATGGTGAGACTCTCTCTTTAAAAGTGGTCCCTGATGATGAACCACACACTTTAAAACGGGTCCCTGATGTTTAATCTCCCATTATAAATAGGGGTCCCTGATGGCGAAGACTCCCTATTTAAAAGGTGACCCTGATGGCGAGACTCTCTCTTAAAAGGGAGCCCTGATGGTGAGACTCCGTCTTTAACTGCGGTCCCTGATGTTGAGTCTCCCTGTTTAAAAGGTGTTGGAGACTCTCGCTCTTTAAAAGGGGCCCCTGTTGGTGAGACTCTCTCTTTTAAATGGTGTGCCTAATAGGAAGATTATCTTTCAAACGGTTCCTGATATAAAGACTCTCTCTTTAAAAATGACCCTGGATAGAAAGACTCTCTCTTTAAAATGTGTTCTCGAGGGGTCCTGATATAAAGATTCTCTCTTAAAAAATAGCCGTTGATAGAAAGGCTCTCTCTTTAAAATGTGTCCTCGAGGGGTCCTGATATAAAGATTCTCTCTTAAAAAATAGCCGTTGATAGTAAGATTCCCTCTTTCAAAGGGGTCCCTGATGGTGACTCTCTCTTTCAAAGGGGTCCCTGATAGTAAGACTCCCTCTTTCAAAGGGGTCCCTGATAGTAAGACTCCCTCTTTAAGAGGGGTCCATGATAGAAAGACTCTCTTTAAAAGGGAACCCTGATTGAAACATGGAAACATAGAAGATAGGAGCAGGAGTAGGCCATTCAGCAAAACTAAAATTTAAACTTATTTATCTTAGGTCCAGGAGTTAAGTCCCTGAAAACAAAATATAAAATCGAACCTACCTTTTAAATTCCCTCTACCCCTAAAGGTTAGAGGAGGTGGTAGGTTGGGAGTCAATACTAGTGTAGTGTCTCGGGTTTAGCAACCGCTCCACCTATATACGGGTACCAATGAATTGGCCCCGCCCCCTGCCTTTGAAAAAGCCCGCGAAGCTCTTACCCCGCTGGGGAAAAAGGCTCCTCCTCCCCCGCTGTCGACGCTGGTCTGAGGCCTACCTGAGCCTCGGGCATCCCTTTATTGACTCACCTCAGGCCTCTGCCGCTCCAACCAGGTCCACTCCTCCTTCCCCGCTGCCGACCGCTCTGTGGGAGAGAGAAAGAAAGAAAGGCTCCTCCTCCCCCGCTGTCGACGCTGGAGAGACTATCTCTTTAAAAGCGGTCCCTGATTCTGAAACTCCCTCTTTAAAAGGGGTCCCTGGTGGAGAGACACTTTCATTAGAATAAGTCCCTGACAGGTAAAGTCCCTCTTAAAAGGTGCCCCTGTTGGTGAGAATCTCTCTTTAAAAGGGGTCTTTCATGGCGAGATTCTCTCTTTAAAAGAGCTCCCTGCTAGAAAGACGCCCTCTTTAAAAGGGGTCCATGATAGAAAGACTCCCTCTTTAAAAGGTGTCCCTGATATAAAAACTCTCTTTAAAAGTGGACACTAATTGAAAGACTCTCTCTTTAAAATTAGTCCTCGAGGGTGAGATTCCCTTTTTAAAAGGGGTCACTGATAGAAAGACTCCATCTTTATAAGGGTTCACTGATGGTGAGACTCTCTCTTTACAAGGGTTCACTGATGGTGAGACTCTCTCTTTAAAAGGTGGCCCTGATGGTGAGACTCCATTTTTTAAATGGATCCCTGATGCTGACTCAATCTTTAAAAGGGGGCCCTAATGGTGAGACTCTCTCTTTAAAAGGGGTCCCTGAAGGTGAAGACTCCCTCTTTAAAAGGTGTCGCTGATGGTGAGACTACCACTTAAAAGGGGTCCCTGATGGTGAGACTCTCTCTTTAAAAGGGGTTCCTGATGGTGAGACTCTCTCTTTAAAAGGGGTCCTTGATGGTGAGACTCCCTCTTTAAAAGGGGTCCCTGATGGTGAGACACCTTTTTTAAAAGGAGCCCAGTTGGTGAGACTCCCTGTTTAAAAGGTGTCCCTGATGGAGACACTCCCTCTTTAAAAGGTGCTCCTGATGGTGAGATTCTCTCTTTAAATGAGGTGCCTAACAGGAAGATTCTCTTTCAAAGGAGTCTCTGATAAAAAAAAAACTATCTCCTAAAAAAGACCCTTGATAGAAAGAATCTCTCTTTAAAATGTGTCCTCCCTCGAGAGTGACTCACTCTTTAAAAGGGCTCACTGATAGTAGGACACCATCTTTAAAAGGGGTCCCTGACAGAACGACTCGATTTCAAAGGGGACCCTGATGTTGAGACACTCTCTTTAAAACAGAACCCTTTGGTGAGGCTCTCTTTTTAAAAGGGAACCCCGATGATGAGACTTTCTCTTCAAAAGGGACCCCTGATGATGAGACCCTCTCTTTAAAATGTGTCCCTGTTGCGTAAACACCATCTTTAAAAGGGGTCCTGTTGGTGAGACTCCCTCTTTAAAATTGGTCTTTAAAAGGGAGAATCTCCCTTTTAAGGGATTCTGACAGAAATACTCCCTCTTTAAAAGGGGTACTTGATGGTGAGATTCTCTCTTTAAAAAGGGTCCCTTATGCTGAGACTCCATCTTTAAAAGGGATCCCTGATGGCGAGATTCTCTCTTTAAAATTGGTCCCTGCTGGAGGCACACTCTCTTTAAAATATGTCCCTGATGGTGAGCCTCCCTATTTAAAAAGGGTTATTGTTGGCGACACTTTCTTTAAAAGGCCTCCCTGATAGAAAGACGCCCTCTTTAAGAGGGGTCCATGATAGAAAGACTCTCTTTAAAAGGGGACCCGGATTGAAACATAGAAACATAGAAGATAGGAGCAGGAGTAGGCCATTCAGCCCCTCGAGCCTGCTCCGCCATTCAATGAGATCATGGCTGATCATTCAAATTCAGTACCCTGTCCCTGCCTTCTCTCCTTATCCCTTGATCCCTTTAGCTTTGAGAAATATATCTAACTCCTTCTTGAATATATTTAATTAATTGGCATCACCTGCCTTCTGTGGTAGAGAATTCCACAGGTCCACCACTCGCTGGGTGAAGAAATTCCTCCTCATCTTAGTATTAAATGGCTTACCCCTTATCCTTAGACTGTGACCCCTGGTTCTGGACTCACCGGCCATCGGGAACATCCTTTCTGTATCTAGTCTGTCTAGTCCTGTTAGAATTGTATAAGTTTCAATGAGATCCCCTCTCATTCTTCCAAACACCAGCGAGTATAAGCCCAATAGACCCAATCTCTCCTCATACGTCATTCCTGCCATCCCAAGTATCAGCCTGTTGAATCCTCGCTGCAATCACTCCATGGCAAGAGCATCCTTCCTCAGATAAGTCGAACAAAACTGCACACAATACTTAAGATGTAGTCTCACCAAGGCCTTGTACAACTGCAGCAAGACATCATTGCTCCTCTGCTCGAACCCTTTCGCTATGAAGGCCAACATAACATTTGCCTTCTAAACCGCCTGCTGCACCTGCATGCTTACCTTCAGCGACTGGTGCACAAGGATTCCCAGGTCTCGTTGGACTTCCCCTTCTCCCAATCTATTGCCATTCAGACAATAAACTGCCTTCCTGTTTTTGACACCAAAGTGGATAACCTCGCATTTATCCGCATTATATTGCATCTGCCATGATTCTGCCTACTCAACCAACCTGTCCAAATCATACTGGAGTTTCTCGGCATCCTCCTTACGGCACACGTTCCCACCCAGCTTTGTGTCGTCTGCAAACTTGGAGATATTACATCCAATTCCCTTGTCTAGATCATTAATAGATATTGTGAATAGCTGGGGTCCTAGGACCGATCCCTGCGGTACCCCACTAGTCACTGCCTGCCACTTGGAAAAGACCCCTTTTATTCCAACACTTTGCTTTCTGTCTGTCAACCAGTTCTCTATCCAAGTCAGTAGCTTACCCCAATCCCATGTGCCTTAACTTTACACGCTAATCTCTTATGCGGGACCTTTTCGAAAGCCTTCTCAAAGTCCAAATACACCACGTCCACTGGTTCTCCCTTATCTATTTTATCAGTTACATCCTCAAAAAATCCAATAGTTTCGTCAAGCATGATTTACCTTTTGTAAATCCATGTTGATTATGTGCGATCCTGTCACTGTTTTCCAACTGCTCAGCTATTACTCTAGAATATTCCCCACTACCGATGTCAGGCTTACCGGTCTGTAATTCCCCGTTTTCTCTCTGCCACCTTTTTAAAATAGTGGGGTAACATTAGTTACACTCCAATCGATTTACCTTTTGTAAATCCATGTTGACTTTGTACGATCTTGTCACTATATTCACAAAGACATTCATGATCTAGATAAGGGAACTAAATCTAATATCTCCAAGTTTGAAGATGAGACAAAGCTGGGTGGGAGCGTGTTCTGTAAGGAGGATGCCGTGAAACTCCAGGATGATTTGGACAGGTTGGGTCATTGGGCAGAAGCGTGGCAGATGCAATTTATAATGGATAAATGCGAGGTTATCAACTTTGGTGTCAAAAACGGAAAGGCAGACTATTATCTGAATGGCAATAGATTGGGAGAAGTGGAAGTGCAACGAGACCTGGGTGTCCTTGTGCACCAGTCGCTGAAAGTAAGCATGCATGTGCAGCAGGCGGTGAAGAAGTCAAATGGTATGTTGGCCTTCATAGCGAAAGGGTTTGAGTAAAGGAACAGGGATGTCCTGTTGCAGTTGTACAGGGCCTTGGTGAGACCACACCTTGAGTACTGTGTGCACTTTTGGTCGCCTTATCTGATGAACGATGTTCTTGCCATGGAAAGTGTTCAGCGAAGATACACAAGGCTGATACCTGGGATGGCAGGAATGACATATGAGGAGTGATTGGGTCGCTTGGGCTTATACTCGCTGGAGTATAGAAGAATGAGAGGGGATCACATCGAAACATATATAATTCTGACAGGTCTGGACAAATTAGATGCAGGAAGAATGTTCCCGATGTTCGGAGACTCCAGAACCAGGGATCATAATCTAAGGATAACGGGTAAGCCATTTAGGACAGAAATGAGGAAGAATTTCTTCACCCAGAGAGTGGTGAACCTGTGGAATTCTCTACCACAGAAAGTAGTTGAGGCCAAGTCATTAAATATATTGAAGAATGAGTTAGTTATATTTCTTAAAGCTAAAGGTATCAAGGGATATGGGGAGAAGGCACGTACAGGGTACTCAGTTTGGATGATCAGCCTTGATCTCAACGAATGGCGGAGCAGGCTCGAGGGGCCGAGTGGCCTACTCCTGCTCCTATTTGCTATGTTTCTATGTAATCCATGTTCCAGAGTCTATCGAAATTTGGAAGATGACCAGCTATGCATCTATTATTTCTAGGTCCACTTGCTTAATTACCCTAGGATGTAGATTATCAGGCCCTGGGGATTTATTGGCCTTCAATGCCGTCAATTTTGCGAACACCATTTCCCTACAAATACTGATTTCTTTCAGTTCCTCCCTTTCATTAGACCCTATGTTCCCCGACTTCTCTGGGAGGTTATTTGTGTCCTACTTTGTGCAGACAGAACCAAAGTATGTATTTAATTGGTCCGCCATTTCTTTGTTCCCCATTATAAATTCCCCTGATTCTGTCTGCAAGGGACCGACGCTTGACTTCACCAATCGTTTTCTCTTCACATATTTATAAAAGCTTTTACTGTCAGTTTTTATGTTCCTCGCAAGCTTAATCACATTTTCCCCCTCTTAATTTATCCCTCTGTCCTTCTTTGCTGGATCCTATTCTGCTTTTACTGCTTTTTCTGCCCAAATCATATGTCCTCTCCTTGGATGTTATGCTATCCCTAATTTCCCTTGTTAGCCACGGTTGAGTCACCTTTTTGTTTTAATTTTATGCCACACTGGGATGAACAAATTCTGTAGTTCATTCATGCGATCTTTGAATGTTGGCCATTGCCTATCCACCGTCAACCCTTTGAGTGACATTCCCCAATCAATCCTACCCACCTCGCACCTCATACCATCGTATTTTCCTTTATTTAAATTCAGGACCTAGTCTCTGAGTGAACTACTTCACTCTCCATCTTAATGAAGAATTCTATCATATTATGATCGCTCCGACCAAGGGGCTTCGCACAACAACATTGCTAATTAATCCTTTCTCATTACATAATACCCAGTCTAAGATGGCCTGACCTTTAGTTGGTTCCTCGACATATTGGTACAGGAAACCATCCCGTATACACTTTAGGAATTCCTGCTCCACAGTATTCTTACTAATTTGGTTAGGCCAATCTATATGCAGATTAAAGTCACCCATGATAACTGCTGTGCTCTTATTGCACGCTTCTCTAATTTCTCTTTAAATGCCATCCCCAATCTCCGTATTACTGTTTGATGAGACTCTCTCTTTAAAATTGGTCACTGATGGTGAGACAACATCTTTAAAAGGGGTACCTGATGGTGAGACTCTCTATTTTAAAGAAGTCCCTGATGTTAAGACAGCCTCTTTAAAAGGAGTCCCTGATGGTGAGACTCTCTCTTTAAAAGGAGTCCCTGATGGTGAGGCTCCCTCTTTGAAAGGAGTCCCTGATGGTGAGACTCTCTCTCTTCAAAAGGAGTCCCTGATGGTGAGACTCTCTCTTTGAAAGGAGTCCCTGATGGTGAGACTCTCTCTCTTTGAAAGGAGTCCCTGATGGTGAGACTCTCTCTTTGAAAGGAGTCCCTGATGGTAAGACAAACTCTTTGAAAGGAGTCCCTGATGGTGAGACTCCCTCTTCAAAAGGCGTCCCTGATGGTGAGACTCCCTCTTTAAAAGGAGTCCCTGATGGTGAGACTTTCTCTTTAAAAAGCGTCCCTGATGGTAAGACTCCCTCTTTGAAAGGAGTGCCTGATGGTGAGGCTCTCTCTTTGAAAGGAGTCCCTGATGGTAAGACAACCTCTTTGAAAGGAGTCCCTGATGGTGAGACTCCCTCTTTAAAAGGCGTCCCTGATGGTGAGACTCCCTCTTTAAAAGGTGTCCCTGATGGTGAGACTCCTTCTTTGAAAGGAGTCCCTGATGGTGAGACTCTCTCTTTGAAAGGAGTCCCTGATGGTAAGACAACCTCTTTAAAAGGAGTCCCTGATGGTGAGACTCTCTCTTTGAAAGGAGTCCCTGATGGTGAGACTCTCTCTCTTTGAAAGGAGTCCCTGATAGTGAGACTCCCTATTTAAAAGGGGTCCCTGATGGTGAGACTCCTTCTTTGAAAGGAGTCCCTGATGGTGAGACTCCCTCTTTGAAAGGAGTCCCGGATGGTGAGACTCTCTCTTTAAAAGGCGTCCCTGATGGTGAGACTCCCTCTTTAAAAGGAGTCCCTGATGGTGAGACTTCCTCTTTAAAAAGCGTCCCTGATGGTAAGACTCCCTCTTTGAAAGTAGTCCCTGATGGTGAGACTCTCTCTTTGAAAGGAGTCCCTGATGGTAAGACAACCTCTTTGAAAGGAGTCCCTGATGGTGAGACTCCCTCTTTAAAAGGCGTCCCTGATGGTGAGACTCCCTCTTTAAAAGGTGTCCCTGATGGTGAGACTCCTTCTTTGAAAGGAGTCCCTGATGGTGAGACTCTCTCTTTGAAAGGAGTCCCTGATGGTAAGACAACCTCTTTAAAAGGAGTCCCTGATGGTGAGACTCTCTCTTTGAAAGGAGTCCCGGATGGTGAGACTCTCTCTCTTTGAAAGGAGTCCCTGATGGTGACACTCTCTCTTTTGAAGGAGTCCCTGATGGTGAGACTCCCTCTTTAAAAGGTATCCCTGATAGTAAGACTATCTTTAAAAGGGCACCCTGATAGAAAAACTCCCTCTTTAAAAGTGGTCCTTGTATGAAAGACTCTCTCTTTAAAAGGCACTCTGATGGTGAGACTACCTCTTTAAAAGGAGTCCCTGATGGTGAGACTTCCTCTTTAAAAAGCGTCCCTGATGGTAAGACTCCCTCTTTGAAAGTAGTCCCTGATGGTGAGACTCTCTCTTTGAAAGGAGTCCCTGATGGTAAGACAACCTCTTTGAAAGGAGTCCCTGATGGTGAGACTCCCTCTTTAAAAGGCGTCCCTGATGGTGAGACTCCCTCTTTAAAAGGTGTCCCTGATGGTGAGACTCCTTCTTTGAAAGGAGTCCCTGATGGTGAGACTCTCTCTTTGAAAGGAGTCCCTGATGGTAAGACAACCTCTTTAAAAGGAGTCCCTGATGGTGAGACTCTCTCTTTGAAAGGAGTCCCGGATGGTGAGACTCTCTCTCTTTGAAAGGAGTCCCTGATGGTGACACTCTCTCTTTTGAAGGAGTCCCTGATGGTGAGACTCCCTCTTTAAAAGGTATCCCTGATAGTAAGACTATCTTTAAAAGGGCACCCTGATAGAAAAACTCCCTCTTTAAAAGTGGTCCTTGTATGAAAGACTCTCTCTTTAAAAGGCACTCTGATGGTGAGACTACCTCTTTAAAAGGAGTCCCTGATGGTGAGACTTTCTCTTTAAAAAGCGTCCCTGATGGTAAGACTCCCTCTTTGAAAGGAGTGCCTGATGGTGAGACTCCTTCTTTGAAAGGAGTCCCTGATGGTGAGACTCTCTCTTTGAAAGGAGTCCCTGATGGTAAGACAACCTCTTTAAAAGGAGACCCTGATGGTGAGACTCTCTCTTTGAAAGGAGTCCCTGATGGTGAGACTCCCTCTTTGAAAGGAGTCCCGGATGGTGAGACTCTCTCTCTTTGAAAGGAGTCCCTGATGGTGAGACTCTCTCTTTTAAAGGAGTCCCTGATGGTGAGACTCTCTCTCTTTGAAAGGAGTCCCTGATAGTGAGACTCCCTCTTTAAAAGGGGTCCCTGATGGTGAGACACCCTCTTTAAAAGGGGTACCTGATGGTGAGACTCTCTCATTTAAAGGAGTCCCTAATGTTAAGACAGCCTCTTTAAAAGGAGTCCCTGACGGTGAGACTTCCTCTTTGAAAGGAGTCCCTGATGGTGAGACTCTCTCTTTGAAAGGAGTCCCTGATGGTAAGACAACCTCTTTGAAAGGAGTCCCTGATGGTGAGACTCCCTCTTTAAAAGGCGTCCCTGATGGTGAGACTCCCTCTTTAAAAGGAGTCCCTGATGGTGAGACTTCCTCTTTAAAAAGCGTCCCTGATGGTAAGACTCCCTCTTTGAAAGGAGTCCCTGATGGTGAGACTCTCTCTTTGAAAGGAGTCCCTGATGGTAAGACAACCTCTTTGAAAGGAGTCCCTGATGGTGAGACTCCCTCTTTAAAAGGCGTCCCTGATGGTGAGACTCCCTCTTTAAAAGGTGTCCCTGATGGTGAGACTCCTTCTTTGAAAGGAGTCCCTGATGGTGAGACTCTCTCTTTGAAAGGAGTCCCTGATGGTAAGACAACCTCTTTAAAAGGAGTCCCTGATGGTGAGACTCTCTCTTTGAAAGGAGTCCCGGATGGTGAGACTCTCTCTCTTTGAAAGGAGTCCCTGATGGTGACACTCTCTCTTTTGAAGGAGTCCCTGATGGTGAGACTCCCTCTTTAAAAGGTATCCCTGATACTAAGACTATCTTTAAAAGGGCACCCTGATAGAAAAACTCCCTCTTTAAAAGTGGTCCTTGTATGAAAGACTCTCTCTTTAAAAGGCTCTCTGATGGTGAGACTACCTCTTTAAAAGGCGTCCCTGATAGTGAGACTCCCTCTTTAAAAGGTGTCCCTGATGGTGAGACTCCTTCTTTGAAAGGAGTCCCTGATGGTGAGACTCTCTCTTTGAAAGGAGTCCCTGATGGTAAGACAACCTCTTTAAAAGGAGTCCCTGATGGTGAGACTCTCTCTTTGAAAGGAGTCCCTGATGGTGAGACTCTCTCTCTTTGAAAGGAGTCCCTGATAGTGAGACTCCCTCTTTAAAAGGGGTCCCTGATGGTGAGACTCCCTCTTTGAAAGGAGTCCCTGATGGTGAGACTCCCTCTTTGAAAGGAGTCCCGGATGGTGAGACTCTCTCTCTTTGAAAGGAGTCCCTGATGGTGAGACTCTCTCTCTTTGAAAGGAGTCCCTGATGGTGAGACTCTCTCTTTGAAAGGAGTCCCTGATGGTAAGACAACCTCTTTGAAAGGAGTCCCTGATGGTGAGACTCCCTCTTTAAAAGGCGTCGCTGATGGTGAGACTCCCTCTTTAAAAGGAGTCCCTGATGGTGAGACTTCCTCTTTAAAAAGCGTCACTGATGGTAAGACTCCCTCTTTGAAAGGAGTCCCTGATGGTGAGACTCTCTCTCTTTGAAAGGAGTCCCTGATGGTAAGACAACCTCTTTGAAAGGAGTCCCTGATGGTGAGACTCCTTCTTTGAAAGGAGTCCCTGATGGTGAGACTCTCTCTTTGAAAGGAGTCCCTGATGGTAAGACAAACTCTTTAAAAGGAGTGCCTGATGGTGAGACTCTCTCTTTGAAAGGAGTCCCTGATCGTGAGACTCTCTCTCTTTGAAAGGAGTCCCTGATGGTGAGACTCCCTCTTTAAAAGGTGTCCCTGATGGTGAGACTCCTTCTTTGAAAGGAGTCCCTGATGGTGAGACTCTCTTTTTGAAAGGTGTCCCTGATGGTAAGACAACCTCTTTAAAAGGAGTCCCTGATGGTGAGACTCTCTCTTTGAAAGGAGTCCCTGATGGTGAGACTCTCTCACTTTGAAAGGAGTCCCTGATAGTGAGACTGCCTCTTTAAAAGGGTCCCTGATGGTGAGACTCCCTCTTTGAAAGGAGTCCCTGATGGTGAGACTCCCTCTTTGAAAGGAGTCCCGGATGGTGAGACTCTCTCTCTTTGAAAGGAGTCCCTGATGGTGAGACTCTCTCTTTTAAAGGAGTCCCTGATGGTGAGACTCTCTCTCTTTGAAAGGAGTCCCTGATAGTGAGACTCCCGCTTTAAAAGAGGTCCCTGATGGTGAGACACCCTCTTTAAAAGGGGTACCTGATGATGAGCCTCTCTCATTTAAAGGAGTCCCTAATGTTAAGACAGCCTCTTTAAAAGGAGTCCCTGATGGTGAGACTTCCTCTTTGAAAGGAGTCCCTGATGGTGAGACACCCTCTTTGAAAGGAGTCCCTGATGGTGAGACTCTCTCTCTTTAAAAGGAGTCCCTGATGGTGAGACTTCCTCTTTGAAAGGTGTCCCTGATGGTGAGACACCCTCTTTGAAAGGAGTTCCTGATGGTGAGACTCTCTCTCTTTGAAAGGAGTCCCTGATGGTAAGACTCTCTCTTTGAAAGGAGTGCCTGAAGGGAAGACAACCTCTTTAAAAGGAGTCCCTGATATTGAGACTCTCTCTTTGAAAGGAGTCCCTGATGGTGAGACTCTCTCTCTTTGAAAGGAGTCCCTGATGTTGAGACTCTCTCTTTGAAAGGAGTCCCTGATGGTGAGACTCTCTCTTTGAAAGGAGTCCCTGATGGTAAGACAACGTCTTTGAAAGGAGTCCCTGATGGTGAGACTCCCTCTTTAAAAGGCGTCCCTGATGGTGAGACTCCCTCTTTAAAAGGAGTCCCTGATGGTGAGACTTCCTCTTTAAAAAGCGTCCCTGATGGTAATACTCCCTCTTTGATAGGAGTCCCTGATGGTGAGACTCTCTCTTTGAAAGGAGTCCCTGATGGTAAGACAACCTCTTTGAAAGGAGTCCCTGATGGTGAGACTCCCTCTTTAAAAGGCGTCCCTGATGGTGAGACTCCCTCTTTAAAAGGTGTCCCTGATGGTGAGACTCCTTCTTTGAAAGGAGTCCCTGATGGTGAGACTCTCTCTTTGAAAGGAGTCCCTGATGGTAAGACAACCTCTTTAAATGGAGTCCCTGATGGTGAGACTCTCTCTTTGAAAGGAGTCCCTGATGGTGAGACTCTCTCTCTTTGAAAGGAGTCCCTGATAGTGAGACTCCCTCTTTAAAAGGGGTCCCTGATGGTGAGACTCCCTCTTTGAAAGGAGTCCCTGATGGTGAGACTCCCTCTTTGAAAGGAGTCCCTGATGGTGAGACTCTCTCTCTTTGAAAGGAGTCCCTGATGGTGAGACTCTCTCTTTTAAAGGAGTCCCTGATGGTGAGACTCCCTCTTTAAAAGGAATCCCTGATAGTAAGACTATCTTTAAAAGGGCACCCTGATAGAAAAACTCCCTCTTTAAAAGTGGTCCTGGTATGAAAGACTCTCTCTTTAAAAGGCTCCCTGATGGTGAGACTACCTCTTTAAATGGGGTCCCTGATGCTGAAACTTCCTCTTTAAAATGGCGCCTTGATGGTGAGTCTCCCTCTTTAAAAGGTTCCATAATGGCAATACTCTCTCTTTAAAAGTGGTACCTGCTAGAAAGACTCTCTCTTTAAAATGGGTCCACGAGGGTGAGACGCCCTCTTTAAAAGGGTTCCCTGATGGTGAGACACTCACTTTAAAAAGGGATCCTGATGGTGAGACACCCTCTTTAAAAGGGGTCCCCGGTGGAGAGATTCCCTCATTAAAAGTGATCCCTGACAGTGGTACACCCTCTTTAAAAGAGGCCACTGATGGTGAGACCCTCTCTTTAAAAGGAAACCCTGATGCTGAAACATCCTCTTTAAAAGGAGTCCCTAATGGCGAGTATCCCTCTTTAAAAGGGGTCCCTAATGGGGAGTCTTCCTCTTTAAAAGGGGTCCCTAATGGCGAGAATTCCCTCTTTAAAAGGCTCCCTGATGTTGAGACTCCCTCTTTAAAAGGGTTCCCTGATGGTGAAACTCCATTTTTAAAAAGGGACCTTGATAGAAAAACGCTATCTTGATAGAAAGGATTTCTCAATAATAGGATTCCCTGATGGTGAGACACTCTCTTTAAAATGGTTCCACGAGGGTGAGATCCCTCTTTATAAGGTGTCCCTGATGCTGAATCACCTTCTTTAAAATGGGTCCTTGAGGGTGAGAGTCTCCCATTAAAATGTGTCACTGATGGAGAGACTCCATCTTTAAAAGGGTCCCTGATGTTGAGATTCCCTGTATAAAAGCAGCCCCTGATGGTGAGATAAACTATTTTAAAGGGGTCCCTGATGTTGAAACTCCCCCTTTAATAGGGGTCCCTGATGTTGTGACTCCCTTTTTAAAAGTGTTCCCTGATGGCGAGACTCTCAATTTAACAGTGGTCAGATGGGTAGACTTTCTCTTTAAAAGGGTCCCGGATACTGAAACAGCCTCTTTAAAAGGGGTCCCTAATGGCGAGACTCTCGCTTAAAAAGTGCTCCCTGATGGTGAGACTCCCTCTTTAAAAGGGGTTCCTGATGGAGAAACTCCCTCTTTAAAAGTGGACCCTGATGTCAGACGCTCTCTTTAAAAGCTGTCCCAAATAGGAAGATTCTCTTTAAAAGATGCTTCTGAGGATGAGACACCCTCGTTAAAAGGGTTCCCTGATGGTGAGATTCTCATTAAAAGGGGTCCCTGATGCTGAAACACCCTCTTTAAAACGTGCTCTAAATGATGAGATTCACACTTTAAAAGGGGCCCCTGATGCTGAGACTCTCTCCTTAAAACGGATCCCTGCTGCTAAGGTGTTCTTGATGGTGAAAATACCTCTTTAAAAGTGGTACCTGATGGGGAGATTCCCTCTTTAAAAGGGGTCCCTAATGGCGAAAATCTCTCTTTAAAAGGGCCCCTGATAGATAGACTCTCTCTTTAAAATAGGTCCACTAGCGTGAGATTCCGTATTTAAAATGCGTCCCCGATGGTGAGACTCTCTCTATAAAAGGGTTCTCTGATGGTGAGACAGCCTCTTTAAAAGAGATCCCTAATGGGGAGACTCTCTTCTTCAAAGGGGTCCCTGATGGCGTGACTACCTCTTTAAAAGGGGGCCCTGATGCTGAGACTCCCTCTTTAAAAGGGGTCCCTGATAGAAACATAGAAACATAGAAGATAGGAGCAGGAGTAAGCCATTCGGCCCCTCAGCCTATTCCGCCATTCAATGCGATCATGGCTGATCATCCAAATTCAGAACTCTGTCCCTGCTTTCTCTCCATATACCTTCATCCCTTTAGCCTTAAGAAATATATCCAACTCCTTCTTGAATATATTTATTAAATTGGCCTCTACTGCCTTCTGTGGTAGAGAATTCCACAGGTTCAACATCCTCTGGGTGAAGAAATTCCTCCTGATTTCTGTCCTAAATGTTTTGCCCCTTATCCTTAGACAGTGACTCTTGGTTCTGGACTCCCCGACCATCGGCAACATCCTTCCTGCATCTAGTCTGTCCAGTCCTGTCAGAATTTTATAAGTTTCAATGCGATCCCCTCTCATTCTTCTAAACTCCAGAAAGTATACGCCCGATCGACCCAATCCCTCCTCATACATCATTCCTGCCATCCCAGGTATCAGCCTGGTGAATCTTCGCTGAACTCCTTCGATGTCCAGAATCGCCTTCCTCAGATAAGGCGACCAAAACTGCACACAGTACTTAAGGTGTGGTCTCACCAAGGCCCTGTACAACTGCAGCAAGACATCCTTGTTCCTGTACTCAAACCTTCTCGCTACGATGGCCAACATACCATTTGCCTTCTTAAACGCCAGCTGCACATGCATACTTAACTTCAGCGACTGGTGCACAAGGACACCCAGGTCTCGTTGCACTTCCCCTTCTCCCGATCTATTGCCTTTCAGATATTAATCTGCCTTCCTGTTTTTGACAACAAAGTGGATAACCTCGCATTTATCCACTTTATATTGCATCTGTCATGCTTCTGCCCAATCACCCAAATCATCCTGGAGTTTCTCTGCAACCTACCCACAGCACACACGCCCACCCAGCTTTGTGTCGTCTGCAATCTTGGAGATATTACATCTGGGATCCAAGGACCGATCCCTGCGGTACCCCACTAGTCACTGCCTGCCACTCGGAAAAAGACCCGTTTATTCCAACTCTTTGCTTTCTGTCTGCCAAACAGTTCTCTATCCAAGTCAATACCTTGCCCCCAATCCCAAGTGCCTTAACTTTACACGGTAATCTCTTATGCGGGACCTTATCGAAAGCCTTTTGAAAGTCCAAATACACCACATTCACTGGTTCTCCATTATCTATTTTAACAGTTACATCCTCAAAAAATTCCAGTAGATTAGTCAAGCACGATTTACCTTTTGTAAATACATGTTGACACTGTCCGATCCTGTCACTGTTTTCCAAGTGCTCTGCTATTACATCTTTTATAATGAACTCTAGCATTTTCCCCACTTCCTATGTCAGGCTTACCTGTCTGTAATTCCCCGTTTTCTCTCTACCAACTTTTTTGAATAGTGGGGTAACATTAGCTACCCTCCAATCCAAGGGTTTTGTTCTAGATTACATCGAATGATGGAAGATAATCCGCAATGCATCTACTATTTCTAGGGCCACTTCCTTTAGTACCCTAGGATGTAAATTATCAGGGGCTGGGGATTTATCGGCCTTCAATCCCGTCAATTTCCCTAACACCATTTCCCTACAAATACTGATTTCTTTCAGTTCCTCCCTTTCATAAGACCCTATGTTCCTCGACATCTCTGGGAGGTTATTTGTGTCCTCCTTTGTGAAGACAGAACCAAAATATCTATTTAATTGGTATGCCATTTCTTTGTTCCCCATTATAAGGTCCCCTGATTCTGACTGCAAGACACCTACGCTTGACTTCACCAATCTTTTTCTCTTCAAGTATCTATAAAAGCTTTTACACTCAGTTTTTATTTTCCCTGCAAGCTTCCTCTCAGATTCCATTCTCCCCGTACTAATTAATCACTTTGTCCTCCTTTGTTCAATCCTAAACTGCTCCCAATCCTCACGTTTACTGCTTTTTCTGACCAATTTATATGTCCTCTCCTTGGATCTTATGCTATCCCTAATTTCCCTTGTTAGCCACGTTTGAGTCCACTTTTTTGTTTTATTCTTATGCCAAACTGGGAGGAACAAATTCTGTAGTTATTCCATGCGGTCATTGAAAATGTGTCATTGCCTATCCACCGTCAGCCCTTTGAGTGATATGCCCCAATCAATCCTACCCTTCTCGCGCCTCATACCATCGAAGTTTCCTTTATTTACATTCAGGACTCTAGTCTCTGTGTCAACTACTTAACTCTCCATCTTAATGATAATAAGACTCTCTCATTAAATGGGGTCCTTGATGGTGAGACTCCCTCTCTAAAAGGGGCGCCCTGGTGGAAAGACTCTCTCAATAAAAGGGGTCCCTGAAGGGGATACACCATCTTTACAAGGGATCCCTGATGGTGATTTTCCCTCTTTTAAAGGGGTCTCTTATATTGAGACACCCTCTTCAAAAGTGGTCCCTGATGGAGAGACTCCCTCTATAAAGGGTGCTCCCGATGGTGAGACTCCCTCTTTAAAAGAGGACTCTGATGGTGAGACTCTCATTTAAAGGGGTCCCTGATGGCGAGATTCTCCCTTTAAAAGGGATCCCTGATGGTGAGACACCGTATTAAAAAGGGTGACTGATGGAGAGACTCCCTCTTTAAAAGGGGAGACTGATGCTGAAACACCCTCTTTAAAAGGGGTTCCTGATGGTGAGACTCCCTCTTTAAATAGGATCCCTAATAGGGAGACTCTCACTTTTAAAGGGTTCCCTGATAGAAAGGCTTCCTTTTTAAAATGGGTCACTGATGATGAAAAACCCTCTTTAAAACGGGTCCCTGATGGTAAGTCTCCCACTGTAAAAAGGTGCCCCTGATGGCGAGACTCTCTCTTTAAAAGGGAGCCCTGATGGAGACATTCCCTCTTTAAAACATGCCCCTGATGGTGTGACTCTCACTTTAAATGGATTGCCTAATCGGAAGATACTCTTTAAAAGGGGTCCCTGATAAAATGGCCCTTGAAAGAAAACTCACGCTTTCAAATTGGTCCTCGAGGGTGAATCCCTCTTTAAATGGGCTCCCTGATGGCGAGATTCTCTCTTTAAAAGGGGGCCCTGACGGTGAGACTCCATTTTAAAATTGGACCCTGATGGTGAGACTCCATCTTTAAAAGGGGTCCCAGATGGTGATACTCTCTCTTTAAAAGGGGGCCCTGATGGTGAGACTCCATTTTACAAATGGGTACCTGATGTGTGACTCCCTGTTTAAAAGGGGTCCCTGATGGCGAGGATCTCTTTAAAAGGTGTCCCTGATTGTGAGACTCTCTCTTTAAAAGGGGTCGTTTAATAATTGCTTCCATCATTTTACCCACGACCGATGTCAGGCTGACCGGTCTATAATTCCCTGCTTTCTTCCTCCCTCCTTTTTTAAAAAAGAGGGGTTACATTGGCCACCACACACTCCATCGGAACTGATCCAGAGTCTAAGGAATGTTGGAAAATGATCGTCAATGCATCCACTATTTCCAAGGCCACCTCCTTAAGTACTCTGGGATGCAGACCATCAGGCCCCGGGGATTTTTCAGCCTTCAGTCCCATCAATTTCCCCAATACCTTTTCCCGACTAATAAGGATTTCCCTCAGCTCCTCCCTCTTACCAGATCCTCTGACCCCTTTTACTTCCGGCAGGTTGTGTGTGTCCTCCACAGTAAACACCGAACCAAAGTACTTGTTCAATTGAAAAGCCATTTCCTTGTTCCCCATTACGACTTCCCCTGTTTCCGACTGCAGGGGACCTACTTTTCTTTTTAATAACCTCTTTCGTTTTACATATTTATAGAAGCTTTTGCAGTCCATTTTAATGTTCTCTGCAAGCTTCCTTTCATATTTTATTTTCCCTGCCCTAATCAAACCCTTCGTCCTCCGCTGCTGAGTTTTGAAGTTCTCCCAGTCCCCGGGTTTGCTGCTACTTCTGGCCAATTTGTATGCAACTTCCTTGGTTTTTATACTATCCCTGATTTCCCTTGTTAGCCATTGTTGAGCCACCTTCCCTTTTTTATTTTTACGCCAGCCCGGGATGTACAATTGTTGTAGTTCATCCATGCGATCTCTAAATGTCTGCCATTGCCCTTCCACTGATAGCCCCTTAAATATCGCTTGCCAATTGAACCTCACCAATTCACGCCTCATACCCTCAAAGTTGCCCTTATTTAAGTTCTGGACCATGGTCTCTGACTTAACTGTTTCCTTCTCCATCCTAATGTAGAACTCCACCATACTATGGTCACTCTACCCCAGGGGGCCTCGTACCAAAAGATTGCTGATTAGTCCTTCCTCATTACACAACACCCAGTCCAGGATGGCCTCCCCTCGAGTTGGTTCCTCAACATATTGGTTTAGGAAACCATCCCTTAAACACTCCAGGAAATCCTCCTCCACCGTATTGCTTCCAGTTTGAGTAGCCCAATCTATATGCATATTAAAGTCACCCATGATAACTGCCGTGCCTATTTTGCACGTACCTCTGATTTACTGTTTCATACCCTCCCCCACCTCACTACTGCTGTTTGGAGGTCTGTACACAACTCCCACTAACGTGTTCTGCCCTTTGGTGTTCTGCAGCTCAACCCATATTGATTCCACATCCTCCAACCTGATGTCCTTCCTAGCTATTGCATTAATCTCCTCTTTAACCAGCAATGCTACCCCACCCCCATTTCCTTTTATTCTATCCTTTCTGAATGTTGAATACCCCTGGATGTTCAGTTCCCAGCCTTGATTGTTCTGGAGCCACGTCTCTGTAATCCCAATCACATCGTATCTGTTAACATCTATTTGCACAGTCAATTCATCCACCTTATTACGGATACTCCTTGCATTAAGACACAGAGCCTTTAGGCTTATTTTATTAACATCCTTTGTCCTTTTAGACTTATGATTTAGTATGGCCCTTTGTGTTTCTTGCCTTTGTTTACTCGGCCTTCCCCTATTGTTTCTCACCCTTCTAACATTTGTTTCTGACTGCATATTACTTCCCCCTGTTTCGCTACATAGGTTCCCCTTCCCCTGCCATATTAGTTTAAATCCTCCCGAACTGCTTTAGCAAATATTACCCCGAGGACATCGGTTCTAGTCCTGCCCAAGTGCAGACCGTCCCTTTTGTACAGGTCCCAATTCCCCCTTTACTGGTTCCAATGCCTCAAAAATTTGAATCCCTCCCTCCTGCACCACTGTTCAAGCCACGTATTCTATCTCACTATCCTGTTCTCTCTATTCTGATTAGCACGTGGCCCTGGTAGCAATCCAGAGATTACTACCTTAGAGGTCCTACTTTATAATTTAGCTCCTAGCTCCCTAAATTCTGCTTGTAGGACCTCTTCCCGCTTTTTAACTATATCGTTGGTACCTACATGCACCACGACAGCTGGCTGTTCACCCTCCCTCTTCAGAATGTTCTGCAGCCGCTCCGAGACATCCTTGAACCTTGCACCAGGGAGGCAACATACAATCCTGGAATCTTGGTTGCGGCCACAGAAACTCCTGTCCATTCCCCTTACAATTGAATCCCCTATCACTATAGCCCTACCACTCATTTTCCCGCCCTGCTGTGCAGCAGAGCCAGCCATGGTGCCATGAACCTGGCTGCTGGTGCCTTCCCCTGGTAGGCCATCTCCCCCAACAGTATGAAAATGGCATACCTGTTTTGGAGGGAGATGACCACAGGAGACTCCTGCACTTCCTTCCTGATATTGCCCTGCTTCTTGGTCACCCATACACTGTCTGTCCTAGCCTTTACCTGCGGTGTGGACAACTCAGTAATGAGCGATTCACCGAGTTCTCGGCATCGTGCATGCTCCAGAGTGAGTCCACCCGCAGCTCCAGCACCGCCATGCGGGCTGTCAGGAGCTGCAGCTGGACACACTTCCCGCACATGTAGTTGTCAGGGACACTGGAAGTGTCCCTGGTTTCCCACATGGCACAGGAGGAGCATGAAACGGGTCCGAGACTTCCTGTCATGACTTAACCCTTATGTTACTTTATTACTAAAATTTAAGCTTATTTATCTTAGGTCCAGGAGTTAAGTCCCTGAAAACAAAATATAAAATCGAACCTACCTTTTAAATTCCCTCTACCCCTAAAGGTTAGAGAAGGTGGGAGGGTGGGAGTCATTACTAGTGTAGTGTCTCGGGTTTAGCAACCGCTCCACCTATATACGGGTACCAATGAATTGGCACCGCCCCCTGCCTTTGAAAAAGCCCACGAAGCTCTTACCCCGCTGGGGAAAAAGGCTCCTCCTCCCCCGCTGTCGACGCTGGTCTGAGGCCTACCTGAGCCTCGGGCCTCCCTTTATTGACTCACCTGAGGCCTCTGCCGCTCCATCCTGGTCCGCTCCTCCTTCCCCGCTGCCGACCGCTCTGTGGGAGAGAGAAAGAAAGAAAGGCTCCTCCTCCCCCGCTGTCGACGCTGGAGAAACTATCTCTTTAAAAGCGGTCCCTGATTCTGAAACGCCCTCTTTAAAAGGGGTCCCTGGTGGAGAGACACTTTCCTTAGAATGGGTCCCTGACAGGTAAAGTCCCTCTTAAAAGATGCCCCTGTTGGTGAGAATCTCTCTTTAAAAGGGGTCTCTGATGGTGAGACTCTCTCTTTAAAAGGCGTCCCTGATGATGGAGACTCTCTCTTTAATCGGGGTACCTGATGGTGAGATTCTCTCTTTAAAAGGGGTCCATGATGGTGAGACTCTCTCTTTAAAAGGTGGCCCAAATGGTGAGACGACATTTTTTAAATGGATCCCTGATGGTGACTCCATCTTTAAAAGGGGTCCCTACTGTTGAGACTCCCTCTTCAAAAGGGGGCCCTAATGGTGAGACTCTCTCTTTAAAAGGGGGCCCTGATGGTGAGACTCCATTTTTTCAAATACGTACCTGAAGGTAAGGCTCCCTGTTTAAAAGGGGTCCCTGATTGTGGGACTCTCTCTTTAAACGGGGTCGCTGATGTTGAGTTTCCCTCTCTAAATGGGGTCCCCTTACAGGGAGACTCTCACTTTTAAAGGGATCCCTGATAGAAAGACTCTCTCTTTAAAAGTGGTCCCTGATGATGAAACACACACTTTAAAACGGGTCCCTGATGTTTAATCTCCCATTATAAATAGGGGTCCCTGATGGCGAAGACTCCCTGTTTAAAAGGTGACCCTGATGGCGAGACTCTCTCTTAAAAGGGAGCCCTGATGGTGAGACTCCGTCTTTAACTGCGGTCCCTGGTGTTGAGTCTCCCTGTTTAAAAGGTGTTGGAGACACTCGCTCTTTAAAAGGGGCCCCTGTTGGTGAGACTCTCTCTTTTAAATGGTGTGCCTAATAGGAAGATTTTCTTTCAAAGGGGTCCTGATATAAAGACTCTCTCTTTAAAAATGACCCTGGATAGAAAGACTCTCTCTTTAAAATGTGTCCTCGAGGGGTCCTGATATAAAGATTCTCTCTTAAAAAATAGCCGTTGATAGAAAGGCTCTCTCTTTAAAATGTGTCCTCGAGGGGTCCTGATATAAAGATTCTCTCTTAAAAAGTATCCGTTGATAGTAAGATTCCCTCTTTCAAAGGTGTCCCTGATGGTGACTCTCTCTTTCAAAGGGGTCCCTGATAGTAAGACTCCCTCTTTCAAAGGGGTCCCTGATAGCCAGATTCTCTCTTTAAAGGTGATTCATGATGTTGAGACTATCTCCTTAAAATGTGTTCTTGATGCTGAAACACCCTCTTTAAAGGCGGTCGCTGATGGTAAGATTCCCTCTTTAAAATGGTTCCCTATTATGGAAACTCTCACTTTTAAAGGGTTCCTGATAGAAAGACCCTCTGTAAAAGGGGTCCCTGATGGTGAGTCAAACTCTTTAAAAGGGGGCCCTAATGGTGAGATTCTCTCTTTAAAAGGGACCCTGATAGAATGGCACCGTCTTTAAAACGAGTCCCTGATGGTGAGACTCCCTCTTTAAAAGGGGTCCCTGATGGTGAGACTCCCTCTTTAAAAGGGGTCCTTGATGGTGAGACTCCCTCTTTAAAAAGGGTCCCTGATGGTGAGACACCTTTTTGAAAAGGAGCCCAGTTGGTAAGAGTCCCTGTTTAAAAGGTGTCCCTGATGGAGACACTCCCTCTTTAAAAGGTGCTCCTGATGGTGAGATTCTCTCTTTAAATGATGTGCCTAATAGGAAGATTCCCTTTAAAAGGAGTCTCTGATTAAAAAAAACTATCTCCTAAAAAAGACCCTTGATAGAAAGAATCTCTCTTTAAAATGTGTCCTCCCTCGAGAGTGACTCACTCTTTAAAAGGGCTCCCCGATAGTAGGACACCATCTTTAAAAGGGGTCCCTGACAGAAAGACTCGATTTCAAAGGGGACCCTGATGTTGAGACTCTCTCTTTAAAAGGGAACCCTGATGGTGAGGCTCTCTCTTTAAAAGGGAACCCTGATGGTGAGACTCTCTCTTTAAAAGGGGTCCCTGATGATGAGACTCTCTCTTTAAAAGGGAACCCTGATGATGAGACTCTCTCTTTAAAATGTGTCCCTGTTGCGTAAACAGCCTCTTTAAAAGGGATCGCTGTTGGTGAGACTCCCTCTTTAAAATTGTTCCTTAAAAGGGAGAATCTCCCTTTTAAGGGATCCTGACAGAAATACTCCCTCTTTAAAAGGGGTACTTGATGGTGAGAGTCTCTCTTTAAAAAGGGTCCCTGATGCTGAGACTCCCTCTTTAAAAGGGATCCCTGATGGCGAGATTCTCTCTTTAAAAGTGGTCCCTGCTGGAGGCACATTCTCTTTAAAATATGTCCCTGATGGTGAGACACCCTCTTTTAAAGCGATCCCTAATAGTGAGATTATCACTTAAAACGGATTCATGATGGAGAGACTATCTCTTTAAAAGCGCTCCGTGACGGGAAAACTCCATCTGTAAAAGGTGTCCCTGATGGAGACACTCCCTCTTTAAAAGGTGCTCCTGATGGTGAGATTCTATCTTTAAATGATGTGCCTAGTAGGAAGAGTCACTTTAAAAGGAGTCTCTGATAAAAAAAAACTATCTCCTAAAAAAGACCCTTGATAAAAACAATCTCTATAAAATGTGTCCTCCCTCGAGTGTGACTCACTCTTTAAAAGGGCTCCCTGATAGTAGGACACCATCTTTAAGAGGGGTCCCTGACAAAAAGACTCGATTTCAAAGGGGACCCTGATGTTGAGACTCTCTCTTTAAAAGGGAACCCTGATGGTGAGGCTCTCTCTTTAAAAGTGAACCCTGATGGTGAGACTCTCTCTTTAAAAGGGGTCCCTGATGATGAGACTCTCTCTTTAAAAGGGAACCCTGATGATGAGACTCTCTCGTTAAAATGTGTCCCTGTTGCGTAAACACCCTCTTTAAAAGGGGTCGCTGTTGGTGAGACACCCTCTTTAAAATTGGTCGTTAAAAAAGGAGAATCTCCCTTTTAAGGGATCCTGACAGAAATACTCCCTCTTTAAAAGGGATCCCTGATGGCGAGATTCTCTCTTTAAAAGTGGTCCCTGCTGGAGGCACACTCTCTTTAAAATATGTCCCTGATGGTGAGACACCCTCTTTTAAAGCGATCCCTAATAGTGAGATTGTCACTTAAAACGGATTCATGATGGAGAGACTATCTCTTTAAAAGCGCTCCGTGATGCGAAAACTCCATCTGTAAAAGCGGTCCCTGATGGTGAGACTCTCTCTTTAAAAAGTGTCCCTGATGCTGAAACACCTTCTTTAAAATGGCTTCCTGATGATGAGCCTCCCTATTTAAAAAGGGTTCTTGTTGGCGACACTTTCTTTAAAATGCCTCCCTGATAGAAAGACGCCCTCTTTAAGAGGGGTCCATGATAGAAAGACTCTCTTTAAAAGGGAACCCTGATTGAAACATAGAAACATAGAAGATAGGAGCAGGAGTAGGCCATTCAGCTAAACTAAAATTTAAATTTATTTATCTTAGGTCCAGGAGTTAAGTCCCTGAAAACAAAATATAAAATCGAACCTACCTTTTAAATTCCCTCTACCCCTAAAGGTTAGAGGAGGTGGGAGGGTGGGAGTCATTACTGGTGTCGTGTCTCGGGTTGAGCAACCGCTCCACCTATATACGGGTACCAATGAATTGGCCCCGCCCCCTGCCTTTGAAAAAGCCCGCGAAGCTCTTACCCCGCTGGGGAAAAAGGCTCCTCCTCCCCCGCTGTCGACGCTGGTCTGAGGCCTACCTGAGCCTCGGGCCTCCCTTTATTGACTCACCTCAGGCCTCTGCCGCTCCAACCAGGTCCGCTCCTCCTTCCCCGCTGCCGACCGCTCTGTGGGAGAGAGAAAGAAAGAAAGGTTCCTCCTCCCCCGCTGTCGACGCTGGAGAGACTATCTCTTTAAAAGCGGTCCCTGATTCTGAAACTCCCTCTTTAAAATGGGTCCCTGGTGGAGAGACACTTTCATTAGAATGGGTCCCTGACAGGTAAAGTCCCTCTTAAAAGATGCCCCTGTTGGTGAGAATCTCTCTTTAAAAGGGGTCTTTCATGGCGAGATTCTGTCTTTAAAAGAGCTCCCTGCTGGAAAGACGCCCTCTTTAAAAGGGGTCCATGATAGAAAGACTCCCTCTTTAAAAGGGGTCCCTGATATAAAAACTCTCTTTAAAAGGGGACCCTAATTGAAAGACTATCTCTTTAAAATTAGTCCTCGAGGGTGAGATTCCCTTTTTAAAAGGGGTCACTGATAGAAAGACTCCATCTTTAAAAGGGTTCACTGATGGTGAGACTCTCTCTTTAAAAGGTGGCCCTGATGGTGAGACTCCATTTTTTAAATGGATCCCTGATGGTGACTCCATCTTTAAAAGGGGTCCCTAATGTTGAGACTCTCTCTTTAAAAGGGGGCCCTAATGGTGAGACTCGCTCTTTAAAAGGCGGCCCTGATGGTGAGACTCCATTTTTCAAATGCGTACCTAATGGTAAGGCTCCCTGTTTAAAAGGGGTCCCTCATTGTGGGACTCTCTCTTTAAACGGGGTCGCTGATGTTGAGTTTCCCTCTTTAAAAGGGGACCCTAACAGGGAGACTCTCACTTTTAAAGCGATCCCTGATAGAAAGACTCCCACTTTAAAAGTGGTCCCTCCTTGAACCCGAATCACTGAAAGTTAACATGCAGGTAGAGAAAGCAATGAGGAAAGCAATGATATGTCGGCCATTATTTCAAGAGGATTTGAGTACAAGAGTAAAAACGTTGTGCTGGAATTATATAGTGCCCCGGTTAGACCAAAGCTGGAGTACTGTGTACAGTTTTGGTCTTCTTAACTAAGGAAGGATATACTTGCCATATAGAGAGTGCAACGAAGGTTCACCAGACCGGTTCCCTGGATGGGGGGATTGTCCTATGAGGAGAGATTGAGTAGACTGGGCCTATTCTCTCTGGAGTTTAGAAGAATGAGAGGTGACCTCATGGAAACATACAAAATTCTTTCAGAGCTTGACAGGGTAAATGCAGGGTGGATGATTCCCCTGGCTGGGAGTCCAGAACTAAGGGTCACATTCTCAGAATAAAGGGTCGGCCATTTGTGACTGAGACGAGGAGAAATTCCTTCAATCAGAGGGTAGTGAATCGTTGATATTCTATACCCAGAGGGCTGTGGGTTGAGTATAATCAAGACAGAGATCGATAGATTATTAAATATTAAGGGAATCAAGGGTTTTGGGGATAGTTCAGGAAAGAAGAGATGAGGTAGCAGATCAGCCATTATCTTATTGAATGGCGGAGCAAGCGCGGAGGGCCAAATGGCCCAGTCCTGCTCCTATTTCCTATGTTCTTATGTTATGTTAATTAGATAGATAGAAAGTGGTCCTATTCGCGGAAGTGTCTAGAACCAAAGGACACAGAGTTAGGTTGATTTGCAGAACATCCAAAGTTGACATGAGGAAAACCTTTTTTCATGCAGCGAGTGGTTAGGATTGGAATTCACTGCCTGAAAGTGTTTGGAGGCAATTTCAATCATGGCTTTCTGAAGGGAATTGGATAAACCCCTGAAGGAAAACATTTGCAAGGCTACGGGGAAAGGGCGGGGGAGTGGAACTAGCTGAAGTGGTCTTGCAGAGACCCAGCACAGGATCGACGGGCCGACTTACCTCCTTCTTTGTATTAACCATTCTATGATACTATGAATCTATGATTTATCTCGTTGCTTAATATTATAAGCGTTATCCTTTGATTAATTGTTACCAACCCTTTGCTCCTTTCATGTTTTATTCCCCTCGGTAAAGCACAGTGCCATGTTTGTCTGGGTAACGTAATTCTTTAGAAACAACTTGTTCATGTTCTTGTTCTAGATTCAGGCAGCAGAGAATGCACGGGGAATGAGATTCCTAACTGAGGCCGGTCAGTGTAATCTAGGCGGCCCAGGGATTGAAATTCCTGGACTGAGGCGGCAGCAGTGTAATCTAGGCGGCCCAGGGATTGAAATTCCTGGACTGAGGTGGGAGCAGTGTAATCTAGGCGGCACAGGGATTGAAATTCCTGGACTGAGGCGGTAGCAATGTAATCAAGACTGCCTGGGGATTGAAATTCCTGGACTGAGGCCGGAGCAGTGTAATCTCGGCGGCAAAGGATTGAAATTCCTGGATTGAGGCCGGAGGAGTGTAATGTAGGCGGCCCAGGGATTGAAATTCCTGGACTGAGGCAGGAGCAATGAAATCTAGGCGGCCCAGGGATTGTAATTCCTGAACTGAGGCAGGAGCAGTGTAATCTAGGCGGCACAGGGATTGAAATTCCTGGACTGAGGCAGGAGCATTGTAATCTAGGCGGCCAAGGGATTGAAATTCCTGTACTGCCGCCGGAGCAGTGCAATCTAGGCGGCCCAGGGATTGAATTTTCTGGACTGAGGCGGGAGCAGTGTAATCTAGGCGGCCCAGGGACTGAAATTCCTGGACTGAGGTCAGAGCAGTGTAATCTAGGCGGCCCAGGGATTGAAATTCCTGGACTGGGGCAGGAGCAGAGTCGTGTAGGCGAGCCCCATTGTTCCATCACTGGGTTCATTCTAAGATCCTGCTGTTTAGGAACATTTATTTATGGTGAATGATTTTTCCCGGACGGCCTGGGATGGAATAATTCAGAGATCAAGTTTGGGGCAATCCAGCTTTGTTCTTCTTTTATTCATTCCTTTTTTCCTGTCACTTCCTCGTATTCTGTTCTCAGTTTTAGTTCAATACAGGAAGAGAATCTCCGTTCTCCCTATTCTGTCCTCGCCATTTGATGGGCGGGTGAAATATTTCACATTCGCTCACCTTTAATTTAAAGCTGTGAACAATAAGATGAGCTAGAGTGTGATGCAGTAAAGTTTTGTTGTGACAATGGTTCAATGAGTCTGTTTGTTCAATGACTGCAATTAAGGCCATTTACAGTGGTGCCTAATGATGTAACTCGGGGATTTCTCTCTGCTCTAGATAACGAGCTCCCTTCACTGTTTCACCTCACAACATCAGCGCGTTGCCTCCAGTTTATATCCCACCAGCCACTCACAGAAGTGATATCATGGTTGTGCCCCCCGCCCCACTACTTCCAGATAATTATCGTGAAGAATTGCGGATAATTGAAATAATTTACGATATACAATGTATCTACTTTCCCCTCCTCGCTGCTGTTGGTGTTCCGAGTAAGTATCTCGATCCAGAGATTAATTCTATAAACCATGTTACACAGCGGTATTATTCTTGCTATTTAACGTGGTATACTCAATTATTAATGGTATTCTGTTTTACAAATTGTTGGACGATTGTCAACGCTTGGGTTGTTATATAAAAATACTGTCACGTGCTTTGTGAAGTTGGTGTTCCTGGTAATCTCTATATCCAATAATTAATTCTGTCAATCGTTTCTATCTGTTTTACTGTTCGTGTCATTTACTCCCGCCTCCCCCGCACTGGCTGCTGTTGGTGTCCCTGGTAAGTGTCTCTATCCTGTTGTTAATTATGTAAATGTTGCTTAACTGTATTTTTCTTCTTGCCATTCGCTATCCCATCCTTGCTGCTGTCGGCTATTGATTCTGTGCATGATGCGGTGTTAACAAGCTTCAAACACTCTGCATTCAACTCAAGCAATGACACTGGACGAGACTCTTTATTTAAAGAATTTCAGTCTGCTATCGACACTGAACATTTGTAACAGAACAGAAGAATGTTTTCTTGGTTTAGGATTTTTTCACCGAATGGCGAAATGTCATCGACCTAACACGTTAACTCTGATTCTCTCATAGATGCTGCCTGACCTGCTGATTATTTCCAACATTTTCTTTTTTCATTTCAGATTTTCAGCATCCGCAGTATTTTGCTTCTGTTTTCACCAAATGCTTGGTATGTTCACTTACACAGAGTAACAGGAACAAATCCTGGCAGGTCACATAAACTTCTTTAAAAATCTGAAAGATCCGCTAATCATTCCGTTCCAGTCAGTGTTCCCTTTCCCACCTTTTCGAGTTCTGCATTACTGGCACTGCTTCTGATGTTTAGAATAGGTTTACGAGGAAAATTCACATTCTCACATAATTTTCTTGCTGCCAGATTTCAATAATTTTATTTCCAACCTTTGTTTTGAATTTACAATTGGATGCCATGCCCATCTGTCACAGTTCAGTAGATCTCTCAGTGAGACCCAGATTAATTCTCTATTGCCTCCTGCTGTACTTCAGGATAATCAATCCCATCTGATTGTAACTGAAGTACTGAGGATAAGAAAAACACTCTGAACTTCCTCGTCAATATTCTTTACACAAGTTGGGAACCAACAGGTGAAAAAGTACAAGGATAATTTTCTTCCATTTGTGTTCAGATACTTAACAAATGCAATCAGCAGCACTTTGCCTGTGGGATATGTCGTCTGATTGTACTATGTTACCATTTGCATATTACATCCGTTCATTTTAAATATAACTGCCTGTAATTATTACATGTCAGGGCATGCTGTTTCTGTATTTTGCTGTTGCATTGATTTTCAGTTCTAAATAAAATGAATATTCTAACCAGGAGCAGGAATCCAAGCGGGATTTCCCCCTCGCTAACACAGGGGCAGAGAAGCGAAATGCACCGCTCCAAATGCTGACTAATCCTGGGACACGAAGGCTTCCTGAGAGGCTCCGATCCTTTGTATCCCTGGTACCTCGGGCGGTGCTTTCATCTGCTGGTTTGATGGTAGATCCAGCATTTAACCTCTAATTGATCAAACATCTGTAACTTTCATGTTGTATTTTTCCCATTTCATTTATTGGTGAATTATTCTTACAATAATCCCCGTATTCAGCTATACATTGATAATAGAATTAGATTATATCTTTGAATATCTTTAAGGAGATACAGATTTCACACCGAATTCCACCAAACTGCTGCGTTTGCTCCCACACTGATTTATAATTCCCCTGTTTGTTTCCCTTCCTCACAGTTAACTTAGTGACGATTGTGATCCTGTCTCGGGGAAAGTGCGGTCTCTCCAAATGTGTCACTCGCTACCTGGTGGCCATGGTTTCGGCAGATCTACTTGTCGTTATCCTCGCTCTGATATTGAGGCAGATTCCGATTGTTTATCAGGAACAGTTTTATTATTTTGTGCAGTCTATCTCCGTTTGTAATATACACGCCGTCCTGCTTTATTCAGACACAGACTGTTCTGTCTGGTTTACCGTCACTTTCACCTTTGATAGATTTGTGGCCATTTGTTGCCAGAAGCTCAAATCTAAATATTGCACGGAGAAAACCGCGGCTGTGGTTCTGGGAACAGTGAATGTGCTGAGCTGTTTAAAGAACATCACCTGGTATTTTATGATGACTGGTAAATATGTGCTTACGAACAGTCCCTGTTTTTGTGATGTAACATTCGATGTTATGTTTTCACGGGTCTGGGCAACAATCGAACTCCTTCATTATAGTCTCACCCCGTGTGTCCCATGTGTGCTGATTCTGCTGCTCAATGCTTTAACCGTCAGACATATTTTAGTGGCCAGCCGAGCCCGCAGGAGACTCCGGTGTCTCGGCAGTGGGGAGAGTCCCAAGGATCCAGAGATGGAGAGCCGAAGGAAATCAACAATATTACTGTTTGTTTTCTCGGGAAATTTCATACTCTTATGAGCAATCTTCATGGTGTATTCTGTATGGAACCGGATGCGGCATTTGGGGTATCAGTCTGTATATCTACCTATTTATGTACAAGTAATAGGATTCATGCTCCAGCTCCTGAGTTGCTGCACAAACACTTGTATTTATGCCGTGACCCAAACTCGGTTCAGAGAGCAGTTGAAGAATGTGGTGAAATATCCCTTTACTCTAATTGTAAAATTCATTAAATGATGAGAAGAACTTTCCAGCATCAGAACTCAATCCCGCCTCATATTCTGTCCAACACACGGTGCCAGTAATATATGTTAATATTAACACACTCACGGACACACTGTGTGCATCATAATCAAACGCCAGAGACACCTTGTGAACTGTAAACCTTCCCACTGCCCTCGGGAATATTTACACTCTGACAGAGACCACAGGGTAATATTAACGCAGTTCTCTGAGACAGTGATCAAAAAAACCCTCCCACAGACCCTTGGCGCATATTTACAATAGAGGGAGATATACCCCCTCTAAATCTAATCCCAGTCGCCGTGCTGAATACGCTTCACACATCAGAACACGACTAGAGACATTATTTTTGTAATAAATTTTCCCACAAATCAAAAATAAATAATAACACACGAATAGAGAAACATTTTTCATAGAAACACTGTAAGAATATCTCACTTCCGTCTGGCATGCCTCACCTCTCCCTCTCTCACACTGACTCATTATCTCGCCTGTCCTCTCTCTCACCATCACTCACTCACATACAATCTCGCCTGGCCTTCTCTCTCTCTCTCTCTCTCTCTCTATCCCTCACCTGGGCTACCAAGCCTCTCTCTCTCACTCACTCACATACTGTCTCGCCTGGCCTACCTCACCTCTCTCTATTCTCTCTCTCTATCTATCTCTCACCTGGGCTACCTAGCCTCTCTCTCTCACTCACTCACATGCTGTCTCGGCTGTCCTTTCTCATCTCTCTCGCTCTGTCTCGCGATGCCTACCTCACCTCTCTCTCTCTCCTGGCCTACATCCCCTCTCTCTTTCCTTCTCACCGGGCCTACCATCTCTCTCTCTCTCTCTCTCTCTCTCTCTCTCTCTCTCTCTCTAACTCTCACTTGGGCTACCCAGCCTCTCTCTCTCACTCACTCACATACTGTCTCGCCTGGCCTACCTCACCTCTTCTCTCTCTCTCTCTATCTATCTATCTATCTATCTCTCACCCGGGCTACCTAGCCTCTCTCTCTTACTCACTCACATACTGTCTCGCCTGGCCTACCTCAACTCTCTCTCTCTCTCTCTCGCCTGGCCTACCTCACATCTCTCTCTCTCTCTCTCTGAGCTGGAGTGCGAGTTGGAGACAATCCGACACATAAAGGAGGGGGAGGAATTTCTGGACAGTTTTATCCACGATACAGTCACACCCCAGAGGAAAGCACAGGTTCAGGAAAGGGACGGTGTGACTGTTAGGGAGAAGGGTAGTGGGGATTTAGAAAGGTTGAGAAGGAGGTCACGCAGACACTGGTCCTGTCCAACAGGTACGATGTAATCGCTACCTTTAAGGAGAATGAGAAAGATAGCAGTGAGGACTGCCACAATGCAGACTGTGGCATCGTGGCTCAGAAGGATAGAGATAAAAGATAATAAACGATCAATCGCTCTTAAAGGCGGAGTCTACAGACCACCTAATAGTGGAAGGGAGGTGGAGGAAGAAAAAGGCAAACAGATTATGGAAATAAATAAAACACAGAGAATAATAATCACGGGGGATTTCAAATCCCACGATATTAATTGGACAGAAGAATGAGGTAAAGGGGATAAGGGAATGGAGTTCCTACAATGTGTACAGGACTCCTTTCTAACCCAATATGCAAAAAACTCAACAAGGGAGGATTCGCTATTGGATCTAGTAATGGGGAATGAACCAGTGCAGATAAGTGAAGTAAATGTGTGGGAACATATAGACGATAGTGACATAATATAATACGCTTTAAGATGATAATTGACAAGGACATAAGTATGACGAAAACCAAGTTAATAGATTCGAGAAAAGTTGTTTTTAATTACTATGAACTGAACTTGGGGGAAAAAGATGGGCAACATCATTGGCAATCAACGATGTAGAACAGCAATGAGAAACATTTAAGACGGTGTTCAACAGAGTGTAGGAGAAATATATTCCACTGAAAGGAAAGAAACAATTAAACAATAATGAGACTACATGGATGAAAAAACCATAAGTGAACAATTGAGGGTAAGGAAAGTGGCAACATTAAATACATAGACAGCAGGGGAGTGCACGATAAGGGAGAATATGAAAAGATTTGGGGAGATGACAGAAAAACAATTCGGGAGGTAATGAGGAATTATGAAATTAAATTATCAAGGAACATAAAACAAAATAGTAAAATATGTTATAGGCACATCAATAAAAAGGGAAGGTTGGGATGAGAAAAAGATCATTAAGAGAAAGAAAGGGTATATTTAATAATTCTCTGGAAAAAGGTGTAGTGCCAGAGCACTGGCGGATAGCTAACTTAATATCGATTTTAAGAAGGGGAATAGAACATGTCCACGGACTTATAGATCAGTTAGCTTAACTTTGGTGTTATGAAAAATAATGGAAACTTTTCGAAAGGAGAAAATAGAAGAATATCTAGAAACCAAAAAATATATTAATTAATAGTCAGCATGGATTTAAAAAGGGAGAGTCTAGCTTGACCAACCTCTTTGAATTTTTTGAAGAGGTAACAGAGACTTGCATTTATATAGCGCCTCTCACGACCACCGGACGTCTCAAAGCGCTTTAAAGCCAATGAAGTGCTTTTGAAGTGCAGTCAATGTTGTAATGTAGGTAATGCGGCAGCCAATTTGCGCACAGCAAGCTCCAACAAACAGCAATGTGATAATGACCAGATCATCTGTTTTTGTTATTTTGGTTGAGGGATAAATATTGACCTGGACACCGGGGGTAACTCCCCTGCTCTTCTAGGAAATATTGCCATGGGATCTTTTACGTCCACCTGAGAGAGCAGAAGGGGCCTCGGTTTAATGTCTCATCCGACAGACGGCACCTCCGACATTGCAGCACTCCGTCAGCACTGCACTGGAGTGTCAGCCTAGATTTTTGAGCTCAAGTCCCTGGAGTGGGACTCTGAACCCACAACCTTCTGATTCAGAGGCGAGTGTGCTACCAACTGAGCCACAGCTGACCGAGTAGACAATGGTAATGCAGTAGATGTAATGTATCTGGATTTTCAAAAGGCCTTCGATAAGGTACCCCATAATATACTAATGAACAAGGTCAGAGAATGCGGAGTCAGGGGACAAGTGGTAGAATGGATTGCAGGCTGGCTGCAGGACAGAAAGTAGAGAGTTCGATTAAAGGGCAGCTTATTCACAGTGGCAGAATTTGGATAGTGGTGTTCCACAAGGATCAGTGCTTCGACCTCTGCTGTTCTCAATTTACATTAACGATGCAGACTTAGGAATCTAAAACACAATTTCTAAATTTGCGGATGAAACCAAATTGGGGCGGGTAATACTGAGGAGGAATGCAAAGAATTACAGGAGGCCATTAATACACTTGCAGAATGGGCATATAATTGGCAAATTAATTATAACACAGATAAATGTGAAGTATTACATTTTGATACGAAGATTGGAAGGTCACTTATCACATGGATGGTGCGTGTCTAGGTGCGACGGTCACCCGGTCTCTCTCTGCCAGCACACCCTTAAGCTGTGGGGTGTTCACCTCCCGAGACGTGCTATCCACGTAGCTATCAGCCTCGCAGATGCACAGCAGTGACTGCAGCCGCCGCTCAAGCTCCGTAACCCAGTGCTCGAGCTGCTGTCGCTGGCGAAAGTTCCCGCACATGTGGTCGTCCAGACCACGGGAGGTGTCCTGGAGTTTCCACATAGCACTGGATGTGCATTCCACGGGTGTGAGCTGCCCTGCCATACCTGTAATTAACAGTCTATTTACTAACCTAAATGGACACAGTTTGGGCAAACGCGAATTGTACCTTCAACTCCGGTAGAAATGTCACAATGGAAAAGATTGGCTGTTCTAGGTGGGGCTCGGATTCTCAACCTCGGCATTTTGCGAGCCTGTGCTGTCCCATAAGTACCGCGCACTAACCGATTTCGCCACTAGGGCCGCGCACAAACAATGCGAGGCATAAGTGCTCATTTACTTGCACATTTCAGGTTGTCTAATAGTGCGGGGGCAGGGGCATTTTTTAATGTTGTTTAATTGAGGAGCATTGGCTGGGGTTATATGATAGAGTGCAGCAGCAGTTACTCTCAGGTGTTCGCGAGCTGGTGAATTTACCAAAGGTTGCACCAGATTCCTGGCGTCATATGCAATGGACATGTTTACTGAACTCCTAAAATACAGCCTGTAAAATGGGAACGGATGAAAATTCATCACAAGCAAAAGACAAATACCTTTTAACGACCGGCCTATGACTCGGTTACCATGTTAGTATTTCGGTCATAAGAATATAAGACATATGACGTAGGTGCAAGAGTAGGTCATTTGGCCCCTCGAGCTTGCTCCGCCATTCAATAATATCATGGCTGATCTGATCTTGGCCTCACCTGCACTTCTCTGCCCGCACCCCATAACCCTTGAATCCCTTACCATTCAAAAATCTGTCTATCTCCACCTTAAATATATTCAATGGCCCAGCCTCCACAGCTCTCTGGGGAAGAGCATTCTAAAGATTCACGATCCTCTGAGTGAAGAAATTCCTCCTCATTTGCATTTTAAATGTGTGCCCTCTTATTCTGAAATTATACCCCATAGCTCTAGATTCCCCCACGAAGGGAAACATCCTCTCTGCATCTACCCTGTCATGCCCCTGCATAATCTTATATGTTTTATTAAGATACCCTCTCATTCTTCTGAACTCCAATGAGTATAGGCCCAACCTGCTCAAACTTTCTTCATAAGACAAACCCTCATCTCAAGAATCAACCTCGTGAACCATCTCTGATCTGTCTCCAATGCAAGTATATCTTCGTTAAATAAGGAGACCAAAACTGTACGCAGTACTCCAGGTGTGGTCTCACCAATGCCCTGTACAGTTGTAACAGGACTTCCCTACATTTATACTCCATTGCCTTTGCAATAAAGGCCAACATTCCATTTGCCTTCCTTATTACTTGCTGTACCTGCATGCTAACTTTTTGTGATTCATGTACAAGGACCACCAGATCCCTCTGTACGTCAGCATTTTGTAATCACTGCCCATTTAAATAATAATTTGCTTTTTTATTTTTCCTACCAATGTGGATAACCTCGCATTATCCCACATTATAGTCCATCTGCCAGATGTTTTCCCACTCACTTAGCCTATCTATAAATCTTTGGAGATTATTTGCGTACTCCACACAACTTGCTATCCCACCTATGTTTTTATCATCAGCAAATTTGGCTACATAACACTCGGTCCATTCATCCAAGTTATTAACATAGATTGTAAATAGTTGAGGCCCCAGCACTGATCCCTGGGGCACCCCACTAGTTACAGTTTGCCAATCTGAAAATGGCCCATTTAACCCGATTATCTGTTTTCTATTCGTTAGCCAATCCTCTATCCATGCTAATATTTTATCCCGAACCCCGTGAGCTCTTAACTTGCGCAGTAAAACTTTATGTGGCACTTTACCGAATGCCTTGTGGAAATCCAAATACGCTGTTCGTTACATCCTCAAAGAAATTCAGCAAATTTGTCAAACATGAATTCCCTTTCATAAAACCATGCTGACTCTGCTTGATTATATTATGATTTTAAAATGTCCTGCTACCACTTCCTTAATAATGGACTCCAGCATTTCCCAATTACAGATGTTTGGCTAACTGGTCTTAAGTTGCCTGCTTTCTGTCTCACTCCTTTCTTAAATAGGGGCGTTACGTTTGCAGTTTTCCTGTCCGATGGGACCTGTCCAGCATCCAGGGAATTTTGTTAGATTATAAACAATGGATCCACTATCTCTGCAGCCACCTCTTTTAAGACCCTAGGATGCAGGCCATTGGGTCCAGTGGACTTGTCCACCTTAAGTCCCATTAGTTTGCCGAGCTATTTTTCTCTAGTGATACTGATTGTTTAAAGTAACCCCCCACCCCCCACAACAATAGCCCCTTGATTATCCATTATTGGGATTTTTTTTGTGTCTCCTAACGTGAAGACCAATACAAAATATTTCTTGAAATCTCTGCCATTTCCCTGTTTCCCATTATTAATTCCCCAGACTTGTCGTCCAGGGGACCAACGTTTACTTTAGCTACTCTATTCCTTTTTATATAGCTATAGAATCTCTTACTGTCTCTGCTTATATTTCTTGCTAGCTTACTCACATAAGCTATCTTCTCTCTCTTTATAATTTTTTAGTCGTCCTTTGCTTTTTTTAAAAAAATTCCCAATCCTCTGGCTTTCCAGTATTCTTCGCAACATTGTATGCTTTAGTTTTCAATTTTATACCATCCTTTACTTCCTTAGTTAGCCACGGATGGCTCATCCTTCTCTTAGCGTTTTTCTTTCTCACTGGAATATAACTTTGTTGCAAGTTATGAAATATCTCCTTAAATGTTTGCCCCTCCATTTCTACAGTCTTACTCTGTAATATATTTTTCCAGTCCACTTTAACCAAGTCTGCCTTCATACCTTTGTAATTACCTTTATTTAATTTCAGCACACCAGTTTGAGACCTAGCTTTCTGACCCCCAAACTAAATTTGAAATTCAATCATGTTAGGATCATTCTTCCCAAGTGGATCGTTCACTTAAAGATCATTATTGAATCCAGCCTCGTTACACATTACCAGATCTAAAATAGTCTTCTGCCTGTTTGGTTCCACAGCGTATTGTTCCAAGAAACCATCCCGCATACACTCTAAGAACTCTTCCTCAAGTCTACCTTTCACAATTTGCTTTGTCCAATCAATATGAAGATTAAAATCTCCCATGATTATAGCCGTATCTTTCTTACAAGCCTCTATTATTTCTTGAGTTATACTCTTCCTACAATGTGGCTAATGTTTGGGGGACTGTAGTCCACTGCCACTAGTGACTTCTTACGCTTATTATTTCTTATCTCCACCCAAACTGATTCTAGGTCTTGATCTTCGAAGCCAATATCATTTCTCATTACTGAATTGATCTCATTCCATATTAACAAATCTACATCACCGCCTTTTCCTTTCTGCCTATACTTAGGAAATGGCAAATACCCCTGAATATTCAGTTCCCAGCCTTTATCACCTTGCAACCATGTCTCTGTAATGGCTATCAGATCATACCCATTTATTTCTATTTGTGCTGTCAACTCATGTATTTTGTTACGAATGCTCCCTGTGTTCAGATATAGAAATTTTAATTTTGTCATTTTCCCATTTTCCCTAATCTGACCCCTCTTTCTGTAGCACTCTTATGTGTATGCGCTCTGCCTCTTCCGGTCACACTCTGGTTATCATTACCCCTATCCTTACCCTGCACGAAAGCCTTCTCATTTTTCTTTGACTTATTAAATTTCCGCTCAGCGGATCCCTCCCCCCCACTATTTAGTTCAAAGCCCTATCTACAGCCCCAGATATTCCATTCGCCAGGACACTGGTCCCAGAAAGTTCAAAGGAAGCCCGTCCCGTCGGAACAGCTCCCTCTTACCCCAGTACTGGTCCTATGCCCCAAGAATCGAAACCCATTTCTCCCACACTAATCTTTGAGACACTCGTTCATCTATCTGATTGAGTTACCCTATGCCAAGTTGCACGCGGCTCAGGTAATAATACAAAGATTATTACCTTTGTGTTTCTGATTTTTAATTTAGCGCCTAGCTGCTCATATCCCTCAGCAGAACCTCTTTCTTTGTCCTATCTATGTCGTTGGTACGTACGTCGAGCACGACAAACGGGATCTTACCACTCCCACTCTAAGTTCCTCTCCAGCCGAGAGGAGATGTCCATTACCCTGGCACCGGGCAGGCAACAGAGCCTTCGGGACTCACGCTCTTGGCTGCAGAGAACAGTGTCTATCCGCCTCACTATACTGTCCCATACCAGTACCACATTTCATTTTGCTCCCCCCACTTGAATGGTTCCCTGTTCCATGGTGCAGTGGTCAGTTTGTTCATCCTCACTGCAGTCCCTGCTTTCGCCCACATGGAGAGTAAGAACCTCTTACTTGTTGGACAAGAGCAAGGGCTGAGGCTCCTCCACCACTACCTCCTTGGTCCCCATACCTGCCTCGCACCAGACCCTGACCACGGAACAAATTTGAATTAATTAATCTAAGGGGTTTCACTGCCTCCTGGAACACAGCGTCCAGGTAACTTTCCCCCTCCCTGATGTGTCGCAGTTTTGAAGCTCGAACTCCAGCTCATCAATACCGAGCCGAAGTTCCTCAAGCAACCAACACTTACTGCAAACGTGGTCGCCGTGGACATCAATGGGGTCCACCAGCTCTCACATATTGCAGCAGTAACACATCACCTGCCCTGCCAACTCTAATGTATATAATTAAATAATTGTTTGAGTTTTGGACATTTAGTTTTTAATCCAGGCTCTTAATTTAAACCAACTACAAAAAAAAGAGAAATACTGACCAACCAATCGCTTCCCTGCTATCCTGTGACGTCACACTTTGAATCTTTCTGCTTCTTACCCTCCCAGGTCGATTGGCGCTGCTCTGGGCTCTATCTCAGCCGATTCTCCTGCTTTTGTATCTGCTCTCAGTCGATTCTCCCGCTCTCCTGTCGACCCGTTGGCCGGCGCAGTGGGCCCTTTTATCTCCAGCGCGATCTGCCGCTCTCGCGCTCTCTTGTAGTCTGTTGTCCTGTGTCGTCACACTTCGTTATTTTTTTGGAAATCGTCGACGGTTCTGCCGCCGCTGGTGTCTCCAATCAGGTCGGCGCTGTTTCCTGGGCTGTTTTCTGCTCCGCTCCTGGTGTCTCCGTGTCTGTCTCAAACAGAAAGTTATTGGTCGAGCAAAGGCGATTACAACATACTTTTCACACAGTTTAATAAGTTTTACGTAACTAATAGAATAAACTGTATTGTTAAAGTTAATTCCCCGACATGGAATGGAACCCGCGTGGCATGTAGGGAGCATTTGTAGAGGTCAGTTCTCTTTTGAGATGCTTATACGAAGAAGTCAAGGTTTATGGGAAGCGAGCAGGGAAATGGAGCTGGGCCAAGACCAGATCAGCCATTATCTTATCGAATGGCGGAGTAGGCTCGAGTGGCCAAATGGCCTACTCCTGCTCCTATTTCTTATGTTCTTATGTTCACTTCAGTAAAGACGTAAAGACCTTAGTAAAGGTACAGAGAAGGTGTAACAGAATGTTACCAGTGGTGATGGACTTTAGTTATGAGGATAGGTTGGAATAGTTAGGATTGTTCCCCTTGGAACAGAGAAGGGTAAGCGATGACCTAATAGATGTTGTCACAATTGTGAGACGTTTTGACAGAGTATAGCGAGAAAACGTATTCCCTCTGGCGATTGGATCACTGACCAGCGGTCATGGATTCAAAATTATTGGCAAAAGTTGTAGCTGGGTATGGAGGAGAAATTTTTTCACTCAGAGTGTTGTCTGGATCTGAAACGCTCCACCTGAAAAGGATGTGGAAGTTGATTCCATGAATAATTCGAGAAGGGAGTTGGACAGGTGCTTGAGAATGAGCAACTTACAGGGTTACTGATTAAAAACTGGTATGTGAGAATAAACATGACTGCTCCTTCTGAGAACTAGCACAAGCACAATGTGCCAAATGGCCAACTTCTCATGTATCAGTTTCTCTGATTATATGAAACAGCAAGGAAGCCAGCTTTCAATCACCAGTCACCAGTTCCAGAACTAAAACCAGGCTAAAGTGGTTGCCGGTCGAACGGTCTGAGGGCCTGGATTCAGATTCCAGTCTCTTTTGGGGATTGGGTCCAATTCCACCATTGCCGAACCTTGGATTCTATTGATTATTGTCAGTAAAAACTGCTAGATGGAAAGATTAATATAAAAACAGTAAATTCTGGAAACATTCAGCAGATCAGGCAGCCTCTGTGGGGAGATATTCTTTGCAAAACTTGTTTTCTAAACGGCATTGTGCGCGGCAGGTGCTGTGGTCTCTGCAGGACTACCGCTGCTGATCTCTGGCGCCGTGGCCCTATAATGGTTAATACTCTGAGTTTTGGTCGCAATAACGGCGATGCTAATCCGAATCCAGTCATAGTTTGCGTTAAGTCTTATATCCTCTGCCACACCTGCTAATAGAACGCAACAAGAAATCAATCTTTACTGCATGAAAATGAAGTTCTTCCTAATGGCGAAAACCGTTTTAACTCTTTCTGACATCCCAGCACCGGGACATGCCTGTGCTTCATGTTCCAACATTCAAACCCGCCTTTTCACTCAGTTTATCTTCCTTCTACGATTTCTAGGCCTCTTTTACTTCCTTGCGTCTAACTCATTGACAGTTTGCTGAGTCCCAGCCTACTCGAACATTCACTTTAATGTCCTTACGCCTTTAAGTTGCCCTGTTACCACCGCTGTTCCCAGGGGCACATGTCCAATTCACACCAATGTTCACGTGTGCCTTGAACAGAGTCGATACTTTTATATATGTGCGACTGTTCGAGAGGCAAGCACTACAAAAGTGTGATCGACTTGAAACGTTAACACTGTTTCTCTCTCCACAGATACTGCCTGACCTGCTGAGTATTTCCAGCATTTTCTGTTTTTACTACAAAAGCAGGGCCGGCCTTTGGATAGGGCAGCGACCGGATTGTTGAAGAACTTCCCTCGGGGAATCTTTTAATACAGGTCCTGATAACTGAAGGAATGGGGGTTATTTCCTGGTACTTGGTGCGTTTCTCTCAGTAGTTGAGGTGCGTGAGCGACGCGCGGCGCTTCGGAGCTGAGAATGTGGGTTGAAATATGCGCTTATTGCAATGTGGGGCGGTGCATTGCCGACTCATCTCTGTTTGCTAAAATCAGAAAATTCCTGATTGCCTCCCGGAGGCTTTGGGAGTGTAAAATGTGATCTAAGTGAAGTATCGATCAAACTGTACCATGACGCCTGGTAAACAGAGTATCTGGTGAAGGAAATGTGGCTTCCTGCTGATTGCCCTCTGACTCCATGGCTTTCCATTAAAGAAGGATATATAAGGGTTTTCCGAGCACCGTTCATACCACGCGGCTGCTAGTGGGGAAAATGTAGGATTGCTAATCCAATATGCTCTGCACGCATGGGTTCGTTATTTTTCATTCATTGGCTGTGGGCGCCGCTGGCAAGGTCAACATTTATTGTCCATCCCTAATTTCCCTTGAGAAGATGGTGTTAAACTGCCTTCTTGAATCGCTGCAGTCTGTGTTTTGAATGTTCTCCCACAGTACTGTTAGGGAGTTCGAGGATTTTGAACCAGCAACGATGAAGGAACGGCGATATATATCCAAGTAAGGATGGCATATAATCTGGAGAGGAACTTACAGGTGATGGTGTTCCCATGTACCTCCTGCTGTTGTCAATCTAGGTGGTAGAGGTCGGGAATCTGGGAAGTGCTTTAGAAGAAGCCTTGGCGAGTTGCTACTGTGCATGTTGTAGATGGTACACACTGCAGCCACTTGCGCTGGTGGTGGAGGAAGTGAATGTCTAAGGTGGTGTATGGGCTGCTAATCAAGCGGGCTGCTTTTTCCGGAATGCTGTCGAGCTTCTTGCGCGTTGTTGGAACTGCACTCATCCAAGCAAATGGAGAGTATTCTATCACACTCCTGACTTGTGCCTTGTAGATGGTGGAAATGCTTAGCGGAGTCATGTCGTGAATCAATCACCGCACGATACATTGTCTTTGACATGCTCTTGTAGCAAAGTATTTATATAACTTGTCCAGTTTAGTGTCTGGTCAATGGTGACTCCGACGTGATTGATTATGAGGGATGGGGCGATGGTAATACCGTTGAATGTCAAGGGGAGGTGGCTACACTGTCTCTTGTTGGAGATGGTCATTGCCTGGCACTTGTTTGCCACGAATGTTACTGGACACATATCAGCCGAAGCCTGAATGTTGTCCATGTCTTGATCCATGCGGGCACGGACTGCTTCATTATCTGAGGAGTTGTGGATGGAACGGAGCACTGCAGCCATCAGGGAACATCCCCACTTTGAATGTATGAAGGAGGGAAGGTCATTGATGAAGCAGCGGAAGATGGTTGGGCCTAGGACACTGCCCTGAGAACTCCTGCAGTAATATTCTAGTGGTGAGATGTTTGACCTCCTAACAATCACTTTGCGCTCGGAATGACTGCAGCCAGTGTAGAGTTTTCCCGCTGATTCCCATTGACTTGAGCTTTTGCTAGGATTCCTTATTGTCACACTGGGTCAAATGCTTCCTTGATGTCAAGGACAGTCACTCTCACCTCACCACTGTATTTCAGATCTTTTGCCCATGTTTGAACCAAGGCTGTAATGAGACCTGTATCCGAGTGCTCCTGGCGTAACCAAAACTGTGCATCAGTAAGCAGTTTATTGGTGAGTAAGTGCAGCTAGATAGACCAGGCAACAACATCGTCCATCACCCTGTTGATGATTTAAATTAGGCTGATAGCATAATGTTGCTGATTGTGCTGAAATACAATTCTGCTGCGGCTGACGGTCCACAGTGCCTCATGTGTCCACAGATTGGAGCTACTCTATCAGTCCTGAATCTAAAATAAAAACAGAACATTCAGGAGAAACTCAGCAAGTCATGCAGAATCTGTGGAAAGAGAAAAAGAGGTAAAGTTTCAGGTAGACGTCTTTTAATAAAAACTGCAAATGCGGAGATGTAACTGGTTTTAAGCAAATACAGAGGCAGGAGAAGGGAGAGTGGAGGAAACGCCAAACGGGAATGTCTGTGATAGGATTGAAGGCAAAAGTGACGTGAATCTATCCCATTTAGCATGGTGGTAGTGTTACTTAACACGATGTATTGTGTCCACAGTGTAAAGGCTTAACTTTGTCTCCACAAGGAGTGTGCGGAGGACCCACCTAGCTATTAGGTCCTGGAAAGCTGCATCTGCAACAGCGACATTTATGAAGACGAGTTCAAGTTGGATTTTCCCTCGTGATGGTTCTATTGTAATCAGCCGCTAACCCAGTCTGGCAGCTATGTCAATCCGGCCTCGGGCAGCTTGGTCAGGCGTGATGCAACCGAGCCACTATAGGTGATGGACTTTGAAGTCCTCCACCCAGAGTACATTCTGTGTTCTGTGGTATTCAACAAGGAGGAGTAATGACTCGCCAGCTGCCGGAAGGCGGTAGCTGGCAATCAGAAGCTGTTTTCCTTGGTGTTGGAGGAATCTTGGACGATGACTGTTAGTCATGATTCTGCAATGACTCTCTCAGGTTGTTGTTTGACTTGTCTGTGGGACAGCTCTCCCAATTTTTCTCACAATTACCCATTTGTCGCTGAGGAGGCCTTTCCAGGGTTGACTGGGATGGCTGTACCGTTGTCGTGTCCTAATCCGATGCATAGTTCAATGTCTGATCGTCCGTTCGGTTTTATTTCTGTTAAACTTTTTTTGCAGCGGTTTGATACAACTGAGCGCAGACAAAATTGAACGACTTTGCAATGGGGCTTGAGTCACATATAGACCAGACCGGGTAAGGGTGAATAACAATCCAATAGCTTCATGGTCACATTACGATACGAGCTTATTAATTCCAGATATTTTAATTAACGGAATTTACATTTAACACTGCCGTGGCAGGATTTGAACTCACTTCTGCAGATAATTAGCCCAGGCCTCTGGATTACTAGTTCAGAAGATTCAAAACTATGCTAACGGAAGCTGTTGCTGTTCCTGTAAACATTGATATTTACAAACTTTAACTCTCCTCATCCACTTATATATCCCAGTCCATCTACTTTACAATCCATTGATATATCCCAGTCCATTTAAAAAATATGCTGCATTTCTATTTTTCCTAACAAATGGATAACTTCACATTTCTCCACATTATATTCCTACTGCCATGTTCTAGCCCACTTACTTTAACAGTCTATGTGCCTTTTCAGCCACTTTGCATCCTCCTCACAACTTACTTTCCCACCTTCTACTTCTTCTTCGGCATTGCCTCGGAAACGAGCATGAATTGCTTCCACACTAAAAATGAGTTCTCAGGTGACTGATGTGTCCAATGTGGGACCTACAGATTCTGTCACAGGTACGGCAGACGATGGTTGAAGGGGTGGGTGGGGTTATTGCGTTGACGTGCGCTCCTTCCGCTGTTTGCACTTGGCTTCCACTTGCTCCCGACGAAGAGGGTCGAGGTGTTCGGCACCTTCCCAGATGCATCTCCTTCACTTTGTGCGGTCTTGGGCCAGGGATTCCCAGGTGTCGGTGGTGATATTGCACTTTTTCAAGGAGGCTTTGAGGGTGTCCTTGAACCATTCCCGCTGCCCACCTGAGGCTCTCTTGCTGTGTGAGAGCTCCGATTAGAGCGCTGGCTTTGGGATTCTCGTATCGGGCATGCGGACGATGTGGCCGCCCATCGGAGCTGATCGAGCGCGGTCAGAGCTTCGATTCTGGGGATGTTTGCCTGAGCGAAAACACTGATGCTGGTGCGCCTATCCTGCCACTGGATTTGCTGGATCTTGTAGTGCTTTGAGGTGCCTGCTGTACATGGTCCATGTCTCTGAAGCATACAGGAGGGCGGGTATCACTACTGCTCTGTAGATCATGAGCTTGGTTATGGGTTTGAGGTCATGGTCTTCAAACACTCTCTTCTACCGGCGACCGGAGTCTGCACTGGCAAACTGAAGGCGGTGTTGGACTTTTTCATCGACGTCTGCACTTGTTGACAGTAGTTTCCCGAGACATGGAAAGTGGGACACGTTGTTCAAGGCCTCGTCATGGATTTTGATAATCGGGAGCAGTACAATGTGGCGGGGGCAGGTAGGTAGAGGACCTTTGGCTTATGCATGTTTAGTGTGAGGCTTATGCTCTCGTACACTTCAGTTAAAGTGTTGACGATGGTTTGGAGTTCGACCTCAGAATGAGTGCAGACACAAGCGTCGTCTGCATACTGTAATTCGATGACAGAGGATGGGACGACTTTGGATCTGGACTGGAGTCGATGGTGATTGAACAGATTCCCGTTTGTTCTGTAGATTATCTCCACTCCAGCGGTGCCAGGAAGATCGAGAAGAGCGTTGGTGCGCTGAAACAAACTTGCTTGAATCAGGTCCGCACGTGAATTGGGTCTGTGGTGGATCCGTTGCTCAGCATCACGGCTTGCATGTCATCGTGAAGCAGGCGGAGGATTACGACAAACAATTTGAGGACAGCCGAATTTGAGGAGGACACTTCATAATCCCTCACGGTTGACAGTGTCGAAGGCCTTTGTGAGATCAAAGAAGACAATGTACAGCGGTTGGTGCTGTTCCTGGCATTTATCTTGTAGTTGATGTGAGGAGAAGATCATGTCCATCGTGCTGCTTAGTGGGCGGAATCTATATTTTGACTCTGGGAGGAGCTCTTTAGCCACTGGGAGAAGGCGATTGAGGAGGATTCTTGTGATGACTTTCCCTGTTGAAGACAGCAGGGGGACTCCTCTGTTATTATTGCAATCGGACTTTTCACCTTTCAGGAAGATGGACACGATTATGGCGTCTCTGAGATCCCCTGGCATGCTCTCCTCCTTCCAAATAAGAGAAATGAGTTCATGTATTCACACCAATACGCATTCTCCGCCATGTTTTAGCACCTTGCCGGAGGTTCCATCTGCTCCTGAGGCCTTGTTGTTCTTCAGTTGTTGAATGGCCTTTTCACCCTCATGCCGGGCTGTGGTTGTGCTGAGGTGGTGGCGTGTAGCATGTTGCGGGATGGAGTTGAGGACATTCGCGTCGAAGACAGAGTCTCGGTTAAGGCGATATTCGAAGTGCTCCTTCCAGCTGGCACTGACTGCCTCTCTGTCCCTGATGAGTACCTCTCCGTTCTTGGCCCACAGTGGGGTAGGAACTTGGGTGCTTGGGACGTACGTGGTGTTGACTGCGCTAAAGAATCCACGCTCGTCCGTCAGAGAGACAAGTATGGGCTAGGGTGAGCTGTAGAGTCATGAGGCGTTCGTTTATTCCACAAGGGAGCCTCTGAGACGTTCAACTAGCTCTTTTTTTTATGGTGAAGCAGGGAAGAGAGCTCTAGTCGGGGAGAGCGAGAGCGCGAATCTGGGAGAGTGAGAGCGGGAGTCGGGGAGAGCGCGAGTCGGGGAGGGTGCGAGCGGGAGTTGGGGAGAGCGAGAGTCGGGAAGAGTGAGAGCAGGCGTTGGGGAGAGAGACCGAGAGTCGGGGAGATCAAGAGTCGGGGAGAGAGATCGAGAGTCGGGGAGATAGAGCGAGAGTGAGCAGGATTCGGGGAGAGGAGACCTGGAGTAATACACAGATTATCAAGGCTTCACAAGATGGCGGCCAGTGACCCCGCTTTCCTGGGCGGTCACAGACCGGGCCTGTAAACGGGGCAAACACTATGGGCTCTGATTCGGGGCTTCATGCCTACACCGGATGTTTGAGGCCCAGGAGCGAATTCGGAACCCAGAAGCGAGGACGATGTCCAGGAGCAAGTTCGAGGCCCAGGAACGAGGTCGAGGCCCAGGAGCGAGGACGTCCCAGGAGCGAGGACGGGCCCAGCAGTGAGGTCGATGCCCAGGAGAGGAGCAGCGTGAACCAGCAGCGGGTTCGGGAGGACCACACTGCAGTCTATGGAACCCAGGCAGAGAGGATCTGCGGAAAGGAGGGAGGAGGACAGTACGAGTATATTTTTGTGTGTGTGTGCTAGGCCGATGTAGCAGAGCCTGTTCTCCAATCGTCACCTAACTTTGTATCGTCAGAAAACTTGGGTACATTTACACTCGGTCCCCTCATCTAAGTTATTGATATAGATTGTGAATAGCGGAGGCCCAAATACTGATCCTTGCGGGACTCCAATAGTTACAGCCTGTCAACCCGAAAATGACCCTTTAATTCCAAGTCTCTGGTTACTGTCCGTTTACCAATCCTCAATCCATGCTAATATATTACCCTTGATGTGGAGATGCCGGTGTTGGACTGGGGTGGACAAAAGTGAGAAGTCGCAGAACACCAGGTTATAGTCCAACAGCTTTATTTGAAATCACAATCCTTCGGAGCGCTGCTCCTTCGTCAGGTTAAGTGAAGAAATGCTTATGGGAACATCATATATAGTCATATACTCAGGGACAGAAGGGAGTTACTGCGAATCAGACAGTGAATGTTACCCGAGGTGCTGTGCTGGAGGAGCTCCTCCCTTTGCCCTTATCAAACAGGTACCAGGTTCTTGCTGCCTGTGTAGAGGAGGGGGCAAAGTCTGCAGGGTGCAGGAGCAAACTGACCACGGCACAGTTGCTCTAGGAGGCCATTCAAGTGGATCATTGAACAGGACTGTTGAAGTGCTAGGGATCAGTATAATCAGGGTGATAGATACTGTTCTATGCAGCTGCAACTTGCACTTATGACGGCTGTGTTGCCTGCCCGGTGCCAGGGTTACGGATGTCTCCTCGTGGCTGGAGAAGTATTTGGAGTTGAAGAGGGAAGATCCAGTTTTCCTGGTCCACGTAGGAGCCAACAACAAAGGTAGAACTAGGAATTAGGTTCTGCTGACAGAGTTTGAGGAGCCAGGGCACAAGTTAAAACACAGAACCTCAAATATAATAATCTCCAGATTGTTACCTGAGCCACGTGCAAATTGGAATAGGGACAAGCAGGTCAGAGATTTAAATGCGTGGTTCAAGGAGTGGTGTGAGAAGTTATAGTTTAAGTTATCGGTACATACAATTAAATATTTAGGTATAACACAAACCACTGCCAGTATTGGAGGCCTGGTTCCCTTTTACCCTGAATTATCACTCTCTGCTAATTCCCAACTTTAACACTCTGTTTAAGTGCACTCCATTTAAGACCACTCTGTCCAGGCCACTCTGTGCGTCAGCAGATACTGTTTACTTTTATACACCTTTGAGCCACACCCAATTTGACAGTGCTTACTCAGCTCCCTGCTCACAGTAATTAGGTCCTATTAAAGACAAACACTTACAGCTGACTGAAAGCTCACTGACACTGACAGACAGTTTCTGTTAACTACAGTTAACTGCTAGGTTAAAATCTAAACTTCACTTTTTACAGCCAGTACTCACCCAATACTTACCAGAGACTTCCACTCTCTCCAAATTTCAAACATTAACACTCTGCTTAAGTGCACTCCGTTTAAGACCATTCTTTGCCGACGACTCTCATGGGTCACGATACTGCGATTTGCGCATTACTTGTCACCTGACAGGAAACAGGTGGGCGTGGTTCTGGCCGCTCTTCTCAGACCCTAACCAAGATAGCAACAGCCAGAGTGCCAGGAATACAGGGCGGTGAGAGACCTGACACAATTTTCAAGCCGCTACCACTCTATTTATGCGAGGCTCCTCTCATTGATTGACATACGTCCTAGTATCAATCTTGAAATGCCACATGTTGAGCCATATCTCAAACTGCATCCGTTCCAATCACATGGAGGGAAATTTTCACCATCACTGCGGGATAAACTGGTAGAGTGGTTCAAACGCCCCTTAAAAAACTTACTCGATTTTCATTTCTGCTCCAACTGTTTACGGCCCAAAGTGAAGCTGAAAATCAGCCCAATAGAGCATCTATTCAATGAGATGTCAAACCTTGTTGGGAAAGTGCACAGAGGCAGTTCTGCTCCTGTAAGATTGCTGCTGGTATCCTTATCACTGACAGAGCTTACGGAGATGAAGTGTGCTGATGAAGTAAATGTGGCTCGAATCATTTTCAAGCCTTGCTTTTGGGACATTGCCCCGATTTTAAATTTACCCGCCCAACAACAACGTGACAGGTTAGGTTAAAATTGGGAATGTTTTGCACAGATTGGAATAGATATTGACTGTTGGGTGGCCGACTGGTGGAGCAGACTAACCATCCGCCCATTCCAGCTGCGAAGAGCCCGGCGCGATTTTCAGGCCCCATTCGCATTAAAATTTGGCGTCAAACATAAGTACCGATGCAGCTCATCAGAATCAGGCTTCAAGATCCGGCCGCAGTGGCCGGTAGCAACTCAAATTATTGGAGAGAGGAATTGTGATCGCAGAGGTAGAGGGCGATCCTGCGGGGGCAGCGGTCCTGATTATATTCGTGTCCTGGAGTTATACTCCTGCTCCTCTGGAGCCTATAAAATAATTCAACGTTGAAATGTGATGGGCCTCCTCGGTTCAATCGCTGGTGGAACTGTTTGGAAATAACATCGCGCAGGCTCCGATCAGTTTCAGCCCAAAGTGGCAATCACATTCCTATTTACGTCTTGATTTCTATATTAAACGGGGCCTATTTTCCAAGGAACTTCGGGTAGGACAGACCAATCCAATTCTTGCTTCTACAGTTCACTAACATTATGTTACTTCAGAACACTCTATGGAATGTGTTTTTGCATCAATTCAGTTTTTGTTTAACGGTTTATTTGAAAGATATTGGGGGAGAAATGTGTATGTTTAGCGCCACACTTATCTGGCTCCAACGACACCTGATGTTGGTTCCGGTGCCGCACGCCATACCCATCTTGTCACTCGAGTGCCAGGGACTTAGCAATTCCGGAGAGCATGACGCCAGTGAGTGTGCAATGCTCATTGAGGCCCGATGTCATAACTTCATTTGAGCCATTGGATTACCAGCTGGAGAAAGAAACGACAGGTTGATGTGGTGAGCATCAGCGGGAAGCCGGCTCCAGCAAAGATAGTTAAAGGGATCATCACCAAACACACGCACCTGACAGGATTTTGCAGTGTAAGTGGCTGTGCGCTACTTCCTGCTACTGCAAGAGTTTTCCAGAACCATTTCAAGGCTCTTTGTTATCAGGGAATTTTCAGAGAAGTGCAAAAATCCCTCATAATTATTGAAACTTTTCAAACTAAAGCAATTGCGAAAATTCATGGGGTCCGTACTGGCAGTCAACCTCGCGCTCCAGGATCTACGGCGGAGGGAGTGGAGGCAACGAGAAAGACGGGAACATGTGCGCAGAGGGAGGAGCAGGGCCTTCAGGGATCTCAAAAGGAGGCCGTACCAATTTAGGGTCTTCCGACATCACTTCTTCTACATTCACTACACCGAGGAGTAGTTTATTAGGAGGCTTAGCTTCTCCAAGGAGGTAGTCACAGAACTCTGCAACCTCCTGCAGCCAGCACTCCAGCCTCAGACCAGGGGACCAGGAATCTCCCAGTGGCAGTCAAGGTCACTGTGGCCCTCACTTTCTTCATCAGCGGATCCTTCCAGTCTGTAACAGGAGACATATTTAGCATCTCACAGTTCCCACTCCATCGCTTCATTCAGGAGGTCACTGAGGCTCTCTACAGCAGGAGAAGGGATTACATTGTGTTCCTGATCAGCAGACATAAGCAGGACAAGCGTGCATGTGACTTTGCCAGGATAGCTGGCTTCCGCATGGTGCAGGGCGCCATTGACTGCACCCACGTGACATTGCGGGCACCGCAACACAATCCCGACATGTTCTGTAACCGCAAAGGCTACCACTAATTTGAGGTGAAGTTGGTGTGTGACCCCGCCCAGTGAACCCGCTATCCTGTCAGCAGCCACGATGTCTTCATCCTGCACCAGACCTATGCCCGCAATCTGCCTGCCACCACTTCAAGCTCAAGGCTGCCTGCTCGGAGACAAGGGCGATACGCTCTCCACCTGGCTCATGACTCCCCTCCGCAACCCCAACACTCATGCCCAGCACTCATTTAAGGACAGCCATGCTATCACCAGGAACACCATCGAGCAGACCATCGGCTTATTGAAGCAACGGTTCCACTGCTTTGACTGCTCGGGATGAGCCCTCCAGTTCTCTCCGGCGTCGGTGTCCCATTTCGCGGTTGTCTGCTGCATGCTACACAACTTTACCATCATGAGGTCGCAGCCCCTTCCAGCTGGGATTAAGGGACCTCCTCAGATGGAGGATGAGGATGTGGTAGAGGACGAGGAGGAGGAGGAAGGGAGGAGGCAGCGAGACGATCAGCCTTCTCGACGGGCTGTCCGTGACCGGCCGAACAGACTGGGATTTGAATGAATGAAGCCCCAAATTCACTTTACTCACCGCCTTCCCACCATGCAATCCCTGTCTCCTCCTGGGCGCAAAGGTGAAATAAGAGAGACCACAAAATATTCCAAACACCATTAATAAGTTGATATGTAAACATTTCACACATATCATATGAATTCTAATAAATCGTGACCCCTGTGCCTGCCATAGTTTAATAGCTGTCATTGTGTGCAAGGTGTGAGATGTGGGTGTGAGTATTACTAGGTAGAGATTGTTGGTTGTTGAGTGCTAGGTGTGCGGAGCATTAAGCAATTCGAAGCTTGCGGTACAGATGGTGGTATGTAGCATTTGTTGAAGCCTTCACGCACCATGGCCACACAAGTGAGCTCGTTTAATTTCTTCCTTCACTGGGTGTGGGCCCTGGAGCACAGTGCTGCCCATGACGTGGTGTATCATCTCCCTCCACAAAGTCCGGCAGACTTGTGGCGAGGGTCTCCTGCCAGTTGGTACAGAACTGCCCACATTCTATCCTTCGCTAAAACAATGTAGTATCTCGGTATCTTAGCACCTCCTGTTAGCCAAGGGCTTATCAATCGGGCACGGTGATTCCAACGGTGTCCGGAAAATTAAGTCAGCATTCTGCGTTGCCGCTAACACTTAGTGCATGGCCCTCTGGCGCCGCCCAGACCGTCACGTCAATGAGTGTGCAACGTCCCGTTAGCGCCCCGGATGTGAAATTCAGTCGCTTCCCCTGACTTACCGCCCGGCACTAAGAACGACATAAACTGCAGGCGTTGAAACCTGGTATCGCCGCTCCTGGGGCGCTACTTAAAGGGGTCACTTACCGATTCTTTGGAAAGTCAGACCGCATTTCTGTTACGTTCACATTTTCTCCATCTTTGCTTTGTTGCTGCTCTGACAGTTTCTTCACTTGAATTACTCTGAACATTTCCACCTCCTCTTTTCTCTCATTTATGGGGGTTATACGAGCACTCCACCTTGCCCTCTGGCAACTACGCCAGAGGCAACGGATGCAGAGACAGAGATCACCAAATGTGGCCAGAGGTAGGAGGACGAGCGACGTCACAACAGGAGGCCTTAGCCTCCCAGCGTTTTCCGGGAACACTTCTCCTACATTCATCTCTCGGAGGAGCAGTGCCTTAGAAGGCTCCGCTTCAGCAAGGCGGTGGTCACAGAGCTCTGCCACTTCCTACAGCCAGAGCTCCAGCCTCAACTCAGGACCAGGAACTCTCGGTCAGTGACACTTGAGGTCACAGTCGCTATCAATGTCGACAAAATGAGCAACGTCAAATTAACAATTTATTACCGAACACAACTCTCTCTTATAAAACACAACTGTTCATAAATAAGTACAACCATTAATCAACAAACACAACTATTTCTTATCAAACTGAAGTATTTGTTCCCAATCACAACTATTTATTTACAAGCATAACTATTTGTTCAGAAGCAGAACAATATATTTACAAACACATCAGTTTATTAACACACACTACCCCCATTTGCTACTAAAGTATTAATTAATCCCCCTTCTTCAATGGTTTTCCTCCCATTTGGAGATCCCCACTCCCAACCCGACTGCTCCTCCGTACTGTGGCCTCTGTGGCTGCAGCAAACTCGTAGAAGGCTGCTGAGTCTGGCAGCCAGAGACTGCAGATAGCCATGCAGGACGCCCTCGACCAGCTCTGGGCCTGGAAGGCTCGGCTACAGCCTGCACCACCTCAGCATGGGCTGGTTGCGTTACAGGCAGCCACAAGTGCAATGGCGGAGTGGCAGTTTTGGGAGCAGGAATGCTGTCATCCTGAGAGAGGACAGCACCTTCCTGCTCTGGCGACACACTACCACTCCGCCGGGGCAGAACCTCAGCATTCGGAACAATGTGCTTGAGCACAGATTGTTGGCCTGCTGCGGCACCGTGAAATCTCCGGTGGACTGTATGTGACCCAGCGATGATGGCAGCAGTCAGTGCTTGCGTGACATCAATCTGAGACTGCATGAGAGCAGCCTGAGATTGGATGCCAGCAACCACTGACTCCATTACTGCACTAAGCTGTTGCGTTGCTTCGGCCTGTGCTGAAATAGCTGCTGCCACCTCACCCATGACACGCAGCATGAGGTCTGGGTCCCACGGTCTCTCTGCGAGTCGACCATCCTTCGCAAACTGTCAAGGATCGACTCGATGGTGTGAGCACAGCTGTGTGCAATGCTGGAGGCGGGCTCCTCAACGCTCCTTGCCAGTGTATCCAAGCTCTCGGAACCCATGCCATTGCACCCATGAGCTCGGTGTGCATGTCCATCGCCTGTTTGGTCAACGCCTTCACATCGACATCCTCATCTGGGTCCTTCACAGCAGAATTCACGCGCGAACTCACCCTCCGGGGAGATGACGCCGAGCTTCCTTTGCCCCGTGGCTTTGCTGCAGCCCGCTGGCTCTCGCAGCTTCACCCACTTCAGACCCATCTGTTAGCGTCCCCTCCATCGGCGTCCTCCCCCCATTATCGGAACTTCGGGAGACACAGTCAGTGAGGTTCTGGCTTGTTCTTCCTTCTCCTCTCCCGCGTTTCTGCCACTGGGTGGCTGAGTGACAAGCTGGTCAGATGGCTGATTATCTGAAATCATAAAAGCACAAGAGTGGGTTTAATGCCGAGGGAGGGGGCAGGAAAGGAGAAAGGAATGAAGATAGTATACTTAGATGTAAAGTGGGAAAGTCTTGTGGTGTGAGGTTGAAGTGGTATGAGAGAAGAGGGCGAGGAGATGAACATCCCACTGTCGTCCCCAAGGTTTTCGAAGTCTCTAACGGCCACAGCGCCCACGACCTGGGTCCCAATGATGCGGACCACTCGTTCCTCCAGGTCTGTAAGTGGGTGCAGGTCCGCCTCACCGCCTCCCGTTCGTAGCTGGTCCCTCCTGTTGTGAGAAAACTTGGCCTCCAAGAAAATGGAAAGCGTGTGAGTGAATGTGCAGCTAAGTGTTTGGCAGATGTGCCTACCAGAGTTGAACAGCTGTTAATGAATGCAAGTCGTGAGATGTGGATGTGACTTTACGCAGGTGGGCATAGTTGGTGGGTGAGATGTGATTGTTCTGCAGGGCCAGGCGCTTCATATTCCTGTGACCCAGATAGTGGCACATGTTGGACAGCTGAGTCTAGCTGTGCAGCCCTAACGCAGAGAATTAAAGCTTCTGTAGATCCAGGTTTGCAGATTGAGAAACTCCTTGACATTTAAAGAGTTGTTCTTGCTGATCAAACACGAAAGGTTCCAAAGGTCAAATTTAGAACATTCCAAAGCATCGGATAGTTTTTTATTGGACAGACCTAACTGGAGAATATTATTGAGGAACTTCCGTTTGCAGTCAAAGTTTGTGAGAGAATTGTTAGAGAGGTAGAGGGACCGGAGAGAGGGCGGGATGGTGGTGCGATGTTGCAGGGAGGCCAATTGGTTGATGCCCAGATCGAGGAGCATCACATTACTGAGCCCAGTGACGGCACTCACCAGTTGTGAGAAATTCTGGTGTTTATTGGAGCTTAAGACAAGTTTTTGAAGATTGTCCAGCGCAGCGAAAGCGTTGGGTTCAACTGTGATCAAGCGGTTTGATGGAGCAGGAGGTGACCTAACTTTCCAAGATCTAGGAAGTTCGAAGGTGCCAGACTAGAGATACTGATGTAGGACAGGTTGAGGGTCAGCTGGCTTGTGAGGTTACTGAACACACCGCGGCAAACACTCTCAATCCGATTGTAATCCAGCCGCAGGGTGAGCAGCTTGGGCAGGCTGCGGAAGCTGTCACTTGCAGTTGGGTGAGCCAGTTGTGGGAGATGTTCAAGTGCACGGTGCTGGCTGGGAGGTCAGACACGGCACTGGAGAACTGTGTCAGGAAGCGGTGGATGCACCGAAAGGTATCACTGTGGTTGGCATCCTGGATGCAGTTATTGAAACTGTACCCGGGGACCATGGGCACCAACACATTGCAGGCGAGGGCACAGAGAAGCAGCGGCCAGTCAACGCTCAGTCTCAACATCACAGCCTCCTTCTTCCGTCAGTGGGTTCAGATGTTTAGCAGGACCTCACTCCAGAACAATTCCGTGGGGGTGAGATGTATTTTCTCTGTCGCTGCCACAACAACCTGCAAAGTCAGAGATGGTTTACATTGTCAGTTTAGTAGAAATTAAGCAAATCATTTAACCTGCTGCCCCGGAGCCTCTGATCTCCATTACTCTGAAATGCCATTCCCATGTTTAATATCTGTGATGTGCTGAGGGCTCATTTGTGTCCAGATATTACTAGCTCCCTGAAGACCCCTCACTTCTCTGAACACCTCACCCTCTCGCATCCCTTGCCCATCCCATCATCACCTGTGGCTCTCCCAGGCCACGGCTACTTTCTCATTAAGATCTCCTTCCTCTTTGTATTGAAGTGCAAAAGGCCCCAGGCCCTGATGACTGTGTCCTCGAATGCTGAGGGAAGCCAGAGAGGAGGTAACAGAGGCTTTGAGGACAATGATCCAAACATCCTGTGCACAGTTCTGGTCCCCATATTACAAAAAGGATACAGAGGCACTGGAGAAGTGGCAAAAAAGATTTGTACCAGAACTGAGAGGATACAACTATCAGGAAAGATTAAACAGGCTGGGGTTCATTTCTTTAGAAAAGAGACTGAGAGGTGACCTGATCGAGGTCTTTAAATTATGAAGGGATTCGATAGGGTAGACATAGAGAAGATATTTCCAGTTGTGGGGGGAAGACCAAAACTGGGCGCCATCAATCTGAGATAGTCACTAATTAATCCAATAGTGAATTCAGGAGAAAGGTCTTTACCCAGAGAGTGGTGAGAATGTGGAAGATGCTACCACAAGGAGTGATTGAGGTGAATAGCATTTGAGGGGAAGCTAGGTAAGTACATGAGGGAGATAGGAATAGAAGGGTATGTTGATAGTGTGAGATGAAGTAGGGGTGGGAGGAGGCTCGTGTGGAGCATAAACGCCGGCATGGACCAGTTGGGCCGAATGGCCTGTGTCTGTGCTGTGAAATTCTATGGAAGCCTTGGATATGGAAGTTGTGCCACATGCCTGCAGTTGCCAATATAACAACGCTGTTCAATCAGAGTGAAAGTTATAAATCAGATAACTACAGACCAGTCAGCCTAACATTGGTAGTGGGTGAGTTCCCAGAGAAACAAAAAAGAAAGTCTTGCATTTCTACAGCGCCTTTCACGACCTCAGGACGTCCCAAAGCGCTTTACCAACAATGAAGTACTTTTGAAGTGTAGTCACTGCTGTAATGCAGGAAACGCGGTAGCTAATTTGCGCACAGCAAGCTCCCACAAGCAGCAGTGTGATAATAACCAGATAAATTATTTTAGTGATGTTGATTGAGGTATAAGTATTGGCCCAGGACACAGGGGAGAACTCTCCTGCTCTTCTTCGAAATAGTGCCATAGTATATGTTACGCCCACCTGAGAGGACAGACGCGGCCTCGGTTTAACATCTCATCTGAAAGACGGCGCCTCCGACAGTGCAGCACACTCTGAGTACAGAATTGGATTGTCAGCCTGGATTTTTGTGCTCAAGTCACTGGAGTGGGAGAGCGAGGGTAAATCAGGACAAGATTGTTTCCCACTGAGCCACAGCTGACCTTACATGGGATAAAATTAATACTCAACTAGAAACCGTTCTAGAAACCAGGAAGCTGGTTAAAAGACAGAAGCAGGGTGCGCAGGTTATTGTTTTATTTTTGGACTGGATGATGTAAAGAATGGGACCCCCTGCGTAACTGCTGCAACCGTTGCCCTTCTTACTATTTCAACAATCTGGACTTGGGTACAGGAGGCAGACGTATCGATATTTGCTACTAACACGAAACACAGCGACCTGGGTAGCTGGGGAGAAACCGACAGTGAACATTTAGAGAAGAATATAGAGAGGAAAAGTACACCAAATGGTGTGTTAAAAGCTGTCGAGGAGTCCACAACAATAGACATTTACAGAGCAGAGAAGACCATTCGGCCCACTGTATTAATTCTGGGTCTTTGCCACAGCAATACTAAACTAAAACCACTGACCCGCTATCTCATCATCGCCCTGTATGAATCCCAAACTAATCCCACTGCCCGCTCTCTCCCCATAGCCCTGTATCAATCCCAACCTAATCCCACTGCCCCGCTCTCACCCCATAGCCCTGTATCAATCACAAACTAATACCACTGCCCTGCTTTCAACCCATAGCCCTGTATCAATCCCAAACTAATACCACTGCCCCGCTCTCTCCCCATTGCCCTGTATCAATCCCAAACTAATCCCAATGCCCCGCTCTCTCCCCATAGCCCTGTATCAATCACAAACTAATCCCACTTTCCCGCTCTCTCCGTATAGCCCTGTATCAATCAGAAATTTATCCCCCTGTCCCGCTCTCTCCCCATAGCCCTGTATCAATCCCAAACTAATCCCACTGCCTCGCGCTCTCCCCATAGCCCTGTATCAATCACAAACTAATCCCACTCCCCCGCTCTCTCCCCGTAGCCCTGTATCAATCACAAACTAATCCCACTGCCCCGCTCTCACCCCAAAGCCCTGTATCAATCACAAACTAATCCCACTGCCCCGCTCTCTCCCCAAAGCCCTGTATCAATCCCAAACTAATCCCACTGCCCCTCTCTCTCCCCATAGCCCAGTATCAATCACAAACTAATCCCACTGCCCGCTCTCTCCCCATAGCCCTGTATCAATCCCAAACTAATCCCACTGCTCCACTGTCCCCGCAAAGTCCTGTGCCGGCTCTTTGAAAGAGCTCTGCAATTAATTCCACTCACCTGCCCTTTCCCCATAGCCCTGTAATGTTTTTCCTTCAAGTATTTATTCAACTGCCTTTTGAAAGTTACTATTGAATTTGCTTCCACCGCACTTTCAGGCTGCGCATTCCAGATCACAACAACTTGCTGCTTAAAAAAAATGTTTCCACGTGTCACCTCTGCTTCTTTTGCAAATCACCATAAATCTATGTCCTCTGGTTACCGACCATTCTGCCAGTGGAAAGACTTTCTTCTTATTTACTCTATCAAAACTATTCATGATTTTGAACACCTCTATCAAATCTCCTCTTAACGTTCTCTGCTCTAAGGAGAACAATCCCAGCTTCTCCAGTCTCTCCACATAACTGAAGTCCCTCATCCCTGGTACCATTCTGGTAAATTTCCTCTGCACCCTCTCTAAGACCATGACATCCTGTGTTGACTTTAACAACATAGCACTGATTTGACACATTCCTGTGAAAGGTTATTGATCATTAAGAGAGCCTAAATCTCACCTGTTTGCTGCTGGGGTTTGATGATGTCGAGATGAGACTTTAAGTGCAATGGTTTTGAAATGACTATCAGAGGGGATGTGGTTCAGATGTCACATGAATCAAACGGCAGTTTCATCTTAAACAGGAGAAGTGTAAGTGAAGATAGTCCACGAGGAGGCTGGATTGGCTCGTGTGTGCCATGGGCTGTGGTAAACCACTGTCCAAACTGCCTGCTGTGGGCAGCAGCAGCTGTAACAGCTGGGAGCCCCTTTCTTTATCTTTACAACTTCCCTTCTCCACCTCTCCCCTCCTGCTGAAACCCATCACAACTTGTCCTCTGCTCAGGCAGTGCCCACAGCCAGCAGGGCGGGTGGACAAGAAGCCAAGCTCATTCACCCTCTCCCTAACCCAGGGCCACTGACACCAATTGTAACCGCTGCCCAGGCTCAGGTCAGCTCCCTCAGCACAGGCCGGGAATGGAGCCTGGACCTTTCCTGCTTCCTTTCTCTCTCCATGGATCTCCCTCTCCCTCTCTCTGTCTGTGTGGGTGGACCTGGGCCTTTGCTGCTCTGTGTGGGTCTCAGTACCACACCGGGTGAGATCAGCTAACTCAGCGCAGGCCGGGGATGAAGCCTGGGCCTTTCCAAATGCAACGAAGCAAGAAACAAATAAAGACCAGGAAAGGCTCATCGATTTCGAGAAATCTGTGCGTTTATTCGATTGGAACCAAAACGCCTTCGAACCCGAGGATACTTCACACAGGTGAAGAAATTCAGTTCACTTTTTCGACACAATTCAAAGCAGCAGAAGCAATGAACACGTTGAAACCGGCAAATAGGAACAATAGAATAAGGAGTGTATGGCAACAAAAGGAAGAAAGGAAAGAAAGATTAAAAGAAATAAATAAAATACAACGATTTGGGTTTTTATACACTGGCACTGTGTTTCTTTCTGCACTGGGAGAGCACAGGGCACAATCGGGCCATCAGCCACATCAGTGCCTGAAACATGGTTCAATAGGAACAGGAGGAGGCCATTCAGCCCCTCAAGCCTGTTATACAGTAACAGGTGGAGGCCATTCAGCCCCTCGAGCCTGTTACACACGAACAGGAGGAGGACATTCAGCCCCTCGAGCCTGTTACACTGGAACAGGAGGAGGCCATTCAGCCCCTTTAGCCTGTTACACAGGAACAGGAGGAGACCACTCAGCCCCTCGAGCCTGTTACACTGGAACAGGAGGAGGCCATTCAGCCCCTCGAGACTGTTACACAGCAACAGGAGGAGGCCACTCAGCCCCTTAAGCCTCTTACACAGGAACAGGGGGAGGCCATTCAGCCCCTCGAGCCTGTTACACTGGAAAAGGGGGAGGCCATTCAGCCCCTCGAGCCTGTTAAACAGGGACAGGAGATCATTCAGCCCCTCGAGCCTGTTACACTGGAACAGGAGGAGGACATTCAGCCCCCCGAAGCCTGTTACACAGGAACAGGAGGCCATTCAGCCCCTCGAGCCTTTTACACTCGAAAAGGGGGAGGACATTTAGCCCCTCGAGCCTGTTACACAGGGACAGGATAATTAGCCCCTCGAGCCTGTTACATAGGAACAGGAGGCCATACAACCCATCAAGCCTGTTACACAGGAACAGGACATTCATCCCCTTGACCCAGTTACACAGGTACAGCTAATTTATTATTAAAGTTTCACGTGATGTCTTTGCTCTGAAATAAATTGTTCTTTGTAATGCTTTATTAAAAATTATAACTTGCATTGGCCAGGAATCGAACCCCGGGCTCGCGCGTAGCAGGCGAGAATTCTACCCCGGAACCACCAATGCTCACGTTGACAACGAAATGAATTTTCCGGTACCTACAATTTATTTTTGCCTTTTGTTAATACAAGCGGGGACACTGCGGTAAAATAAAACGCAAAATGCAGCAGATGCTGGATCTGGAATTGTTCATTAAATGCTGGAAACACTCCGCAGCTCAGGGAACATCTGTGGACAAAGAAACACAGAGTTAACCTTTAAGCTCCATGAGCTCTCGGCAGAACTATGATTTTGAAGCTTTGCTTCAAAGTATTGTAGGTCCCGTGTGAGTTTCCTTCCAAACTTTTTAAGCTGCTCAAAAATTACAAAATTAAGAAACTGACCTACCCCCCAAAAAAATAAATGGCCGTACAGGGATCGAACCCGCGAGTTAGCGTTATTAGCACCACGCTCTAACCAACTGTGCTAACCGGCTCTTCTGCAGTAAACTCCCTGTTTCTGATGTGGAGATGCGGATGTTGGACTGGGGTGGACAAAAATGTGAAGTCGCACAACACCAGGTTATAGTCCAACAGTTTTATTTAAATTTACGAGCTTTCGGAGCTGCTGCTTCTTCGTCAGGAAGAGGTACAGTGGTCTTTGCCTGCTAAGTCACTTTCTCTTTCTCTTATAAGGCTGTAAAAGAAAGATTTGCATTTCTACAGCGCTTTTCACGACCTCAGGACGTCCCAAAGTGCTTTACAGCCAATGAATACTTGTTGAACTGTTTTGCATCTGTGACAGGTAGATTGGTCAGGAGGAGGTCAAGTAGGTTTCCCCCCTCGTGTTGGTTCCCTCACCACCTGCCGCAGGCACAGGCTGGCAGCCATGTCCTTCAGGACTCGGCCAGCTGCCTTCAGTGCTTCTTCCAAGTGGTGTTCAACATGGAGGAGTACTGATTCATCAGCTGAGGGAGGGTGGTAGGTGGTAATCAGCAGGAGGTTTCCTTGCCCATGTTTGACCTGATGCCCTGAGACTTCTTGGGATCCTGAGTCAATGTTGAGGACTCTCAGGGCCTCTCCCTCCCGACTGTAAACACTGTGCCGCCTGGTGCATCTCTCCTGCTGGTGGGACTGTATACCCAACTCCTGTTTCTCTGTAACAGGCTTGAAGGGCTGAATGGACTCCTCCTATTCCTATTTAACATAATGTGGAGATGCCAGTGTTGGACTGGGGTGGACAAATGTGAGAAGTCGCACAACACCAGATTGTAGTCCAACAGTTTTATTTGAAATCACAAGCTTTCGGAGCGCTGCTCAGGTGATAAAGGAGCAGCGCTCCGAAAGCTTGTGATTTCAAATAAAACTGTTGGACTATAACCTGGTGTTGTGCGACTTCTCACATTTGTCCTATTTAACATTTTCGAGGGGCTGAGTGGCCTCCTCCTCTTCCTCTGTAACAGGCTCGAGGGGCTGAATGGCCTCTACTTATTCCTTTTTAACAGTTTTGAGTGGTCTAACTTGGCTCCTCCTGTTCCTATGTAACAAACTCGGTGGAATGAACGACGTCCTCCTGTCCTATGTAACAGTCTCGAGGGTCTGAATGGCCTTCACCTGTCCTGTGTTAAAGGCTAGATGTGCTGAATGGCCTCCTTCTGTTCGTGTGTAACAGGCTTGAGGGCAGAATGTCCACCTCCTGTTCCTATGCAACAGGCTCGAGGGGCTGAATGGTCTCCTCCTATTGCTGTGTAATTGGCTCAAGAGGCTGAACAGCCTCCTCTTGCTCCTTTGTGACAGGCTCGAGAGGCTGAATGTCCTCCTCTTGTTCCTCAGCAACAGGCTCGAGGGGCTGAATGGTCGCCTTCTGTTCCACACAAACAGGCTTGATATTCTAAAGCGGGTGTGAACTCATGTCTCTGGATTACTGGTTCAGTAACTCCACAGGAAAAGTGATCCAACCGTGGCTAACTGAAGAAGTTAAGGATAGCATTAGATTGAAAGAACAAGCTTATAATGTTGCACAGAATAATAGTAAGCCTGAGGATTGGGAGAGTTTCAGAAACCAGCAAAGGTTGACCAAAAAATTGATTAAAAGGGAAAAAAATAGAATATGAGAGAAAACTAGCAAGAAATATAAAAGCAGATTGTAAGAGTTTCTACAAGTATGTAAAAAGGTAAAAGAGTAGCAAAAGTAAACGTTGTTCTCTTAGAGGCTGAGACAGGAGGAATTATTATGGGGAATAAGTAAATGGTAGAAATGGTACACCAGTCACTGAAGGCGAGCATGCAGGTGCAACAGGCGGTCAAGAAGGCAAACGGTATGCTGGCCTTCATAGCAAAAGGGTTGGAATACAGGAACAGGGATACCTTGCTGCAGCTGTACAGGGCACTGGTGAGACCACACCTCGAGTACTGTGTACAGTTTTGGTCGCCTCATCTGAGGAAAGATGTTCTTGCCATGGAGGGGGTGCAGCGGCGATTCACCAGGCTGATACCAGGAATGGCGGGATTGACCTATGAGGAGAGACTATGTAGTTTAGGGATGTACACACTGGAGTTTAGAAGATTGAGAGGGGACCTCATAGAAGTGTATAAAATTCTGACAGGTCTAGACAGATTAGATGCAGAAGGAATGTTTCCCTTGGCGGGTGAGAACAGAACTAGAGGACATAATTTAAGGATAAGGGCTAAACCATTTAGGACAGAAATGAGGGGGAATTTCTTCACTCAGAGAGTGGTGAACCTGTGGAACTCATTGCCACAGAGGGCAGTGTACGCCAGCTCATTAAATATATTTAAGAGGGAATTAGATATATTTCTACAGGCAAAAGGGGTTAAGGGTTACGGAGAGAAGGCGGGGACGGGATACTGAATTGAAGGATCAGCCATGATCTCATTAAATGGCGGAGCAGGCTCGAAGGGCCGGATGGCCTACTCCTGCTCCTATCTTCTATGTATCTATGTATATGTATTAAACAAACATTTTGAATCGGTCTTCACAGTAGAAGACACAAAAAGAGTACCAAAAATGCTGGGGAACTAAGGGTCTGATTATGGTGAGGAACTTAACGTAAGTAATATGAGTAGAGAAAAAGTACTACAGAAACTAATGGGACTAAAAGCCGACAAATTCCCTGGACCTGACGGCCTACATCCTAGGGTTCTAAAAGAGGTGGCTGAAGAGATAGTGGAGGCATTGGTTTTGAGCTTCCAAAATTCCCTCGATTTCTGGAATGGTCCCAGCGGATTGGAAGGTCGCAAATGTATCACGTTTATTCAAGAAAGGAGGGAGAGAAAAAAGAGGGAACTCCAGGCCAGTTAGCCTGACATCAGTCAACAGGAAAATGCTGGAATCCATTGTTAAGGAAGTGTTATCAAGTCACTTGGAAAATCATAACATGATTAGGCAGAGTCAACATGGTTTTATGAAAGGGAAATCGTGTTTGACATATTTATTAGAGTTTTTTGAGGATGTAACTAGCAGGGTAGATAAAGGGGAATCAGTGGATGTAGTATATTTGGATTTCCAAAAGGCATTCGATAAGGTGCCACATAAAAGATTATTACACAAGATTAGGGATCATGGGGTTGGGGGTAATATAGTAGCATGGATAGAGGATTGGTTAACGGACAGAAAACAGAGAATAGGGATAAACGGATCTTTTTCAGGTTGGCAGGCTGTAACTAGTGGGGTGCCGCAAGGATCAGTGTTGGGGCCTCAGCTATTTCCACTTTATATTAATGACCTAGATGAAGGGACCGAGTGTAATGTATCCAAGTTTGCTGATAATACAAAGCCAGGTGGGACAGTAAGCTGAGAGGAGAACACAAAGAGTCGGCAAAGGGATATAGATAGACTAAGTGAGTGGGCAGTAAGGTGGCAGATGGAGTATAATGTAGGGAAATATGTGGTTATTCACTTTGGTAGGAAGAATAGAAAAACAGAATTATTTTTAATTGGTGAGAAACTTTCAAATGTTGGTGTTCAGAGAGATGTGGGTGCCCTGGGGCAAGAAACACAGAAAGCTAGCATGCAGCTACAGCAAGCAATAAGGAAGGCAAATGGCATGTTGGCCTTTATTGCAAGGGGGTTGGAGTACAGTAGTAAGGAAGGCTTATTACAATTGTACAGGGCCTTGGTGAGACCACACCTAGAGTGCTGTGCACAGTTTTGGTCTCCTTATCTAAGGAAGGATATATTTGCCTTGGAGGCGGTGCAACGAAGGTTCACTAGATTGATTCCTGGAATGAGACGGCTGTCCTATGCTGAGAGATTGTGTAGAATGGGCCTATACACTTTGGAGTTTAGAAGAATGAGAGGTGATCTCATTGAAACATACAAGATTCTGAAGGGGATTGACAGGGTAGAAGCTGAGATGATGTTTCCCCTGGCTGGAGTGTCTAGAACTAGGGGGCATAGTCTCAGGATAAGGGGTAGTCCATTTAAGACTGAGATGAGGGAGAATTTCTTACTCAGAGGGTTGTGAATCTTTGGAATTCTCTGCCCCTGAGGGCTGTGAGTGCTGTGTCTTTGACTATATTGAAGGCTCAGATGGATAGATTTTTGGACTCTAGGGGAAATCAAGGGATATGGAGATGAGGCGGGAAAGTGGAGTTGTGGTCGATGATCAGCCATGATCTTATTGAATGGTGGAGCAGGCTCGAGGGGCCGTATGGCCTACTCCTGCTCTTATTTCTTATGTTCTTATGTTCTTATAATCACTATGCTACTATGATTGGCCTCCATCTGTATAACAGGCTCGATAGGCTGAATAGCCTCCTCCTGTTCCTGTATAACAAGCCGAGGGGCTGAATGGCATCCTCCTGTTTCTGTATAACAGACTTGAGGGGCTGAATGGCCTCCTCCTGTTCCTATATAATAGGCTCAAGGGGATAATGGACTCCTCCTGTTCCTGTGTAACAGGCTCGAGGGGCTGAATGGCTTCCTCCTGTTCATGAATAACAGGCTGGAGGGGCTGAATGGCCTCCTCCTGTTTCTGTATAACAGACACGAGGGGCTAAATGGCCTCCCCCTGTTCCTGTGTAACAGGCTCGAGGTGCTGAATGATCTCCTTATGTTCCTGTGTAACAGGCTCGAGGGGCTGAATGGACTCCTCCTATTCCTGTGTAACAGGCTCGAGGGCCTGAATGTTCTCCTCCTGTTCCTGTGTAACAGGCTCGAGGGGCTGAATGGGCCTCCTGCTGTTCCTGTATAACAGGCTCGAGGGGCTGAATAGCCTCCTCCTGATCCCGTATAACAGGCTCGAGGGGCTGAATGGCCTCCTTCTGTTCCTGTTTAACAGGCTCGAGGGGCTGAATAGCCTCCTCCTGATCCCGTATAAGAGGCTCGAGGGGCTGAATGGCCTCCTTCTGTTCCTGTGTAACAGGCTCGAGGGGCTAAATGGCCTCCTCCTATTCCTGTGTATCAGACTCGAGGGGCTGAAAGGCCTCCTCCTGTTCCCGTATAACAGACTTGAGGGGCTGAACGGCCTCCTCCTGTTGCTGTGTAACAGGCTCGAGGGGCTTAATGGCCTCCTCCTATTCCTGTGTAACAGACTCGAGGGGCTGAATGGACTCCTCCTGTTCCTGTGTAACAGGCTCGAGGGGCTGAATAGCCTCCTCCTGTTCTTGTGTAACAGGCTCGAGGTGCGGAATGACCTCCTCCTGTTCATGTATAACAGGCTGAATGGCCTCCCCCTGTTCCTGTGTAACAGGCTTGAGGGGCAGAATGGCTTCCTTGTTTTCCTGTATAACAGGCTCGACAGGCTGAATAGCCTCCTCCTGTTCCCATATAACAGGCTCCAGGGGCTGAATAGCCTCCTCCTGTTCCTGTATAATAGGCTCGAGGGGCTGAATGTCCTCCTCCTGTTCCTGTGTAACAGGCTCGAGGGGCTGAATGATCTCCTTATATTCCTGTGTAACAGGCTCGAGGGGCTGAATGGCCTCCTCCTATTCCTGTGTAACAGTCTCGAGGGCCTGAATGTTCTCCTCCTGTTCCCGTGTAACAGGCTCGAGGAGCTGAATGGGCCTCCTCCTGTTCCTGTATAACAGGCTGGAGGGACTGAATAGCCTCCTCCTGATCCCGTATAACAGGCTCGAGGGGCTGAATGGCCTCCTTCTGTTCCTGTGTAATAGGCTCGAGGGGCTGAATAGCCTCCTCCTGATCCCGTATAAACTGCTCGAGGGGCTGAATGGCATCCTTCTGTTCATGTATAACAGGCTGAATAGCCTCCTCCTTTACCTGCATAACAGGCTTAACAGGCTGAATAGCCTCCTCCTGTTCCCGTATAACAGGCTCGAGGGGCAGAATGGCCTCCTCCTGTTCCCTGATAACAGGCTCGAGGGGCTGAATGGCCTCCTCCTATTCCAGTGATACAGACTTGATTGGCTGATTGGCCTCCTCCAGTTCCTGTATAACAGGGTCAAGGGGCTGAATGGCCTCTTCCTGTTCATGTATAATAGGCTTGAAGGGTTGAATGACCTCCTCCTATTCCTGTGTAACAGAATCGAGGGGCTGAATGGCCTCCTCCTGTTCCTGTGTAACAGGCTTGAGGGGCAGAATGGCTTCCTTGTTTTCCAGTATAACAGGCTCGACAGGCTGAATAGCCTCCTTCTGTTCCCATATAACAGGCTCCAGGGGCTGAATGGCCTCCTCCTGTTCCTGTATAATAGGCTCGAAGGGCTGAATGGCCTACCCCTGTTGCTGTGTAACAGGCTCAAGGGATGGAATGGCCTCCTCCTGTTCCTGTATAACAGACTCGTGGGTCTGAATGGCCTCCTCCTGTTTCTGTATAACAGACTCGTGGGTCTGAATGGCCTCCTCCTGTTCCTGTATAACTGGATCATTTGTCTGAATTGCCTACTCTTCATCCTATGTAACAGGTTCGAGGGGCTGAATGGAGTTCTACGGTTCTTGTACAGATCTTGAATCGCTGAACGGCTTCCTCCTGTCTAATGCAACAGGCTCGAGGCGTTAAAGGTCTCCTCTTGTCCCAGTGTAAGAGGCTCGAGGGGCTGAATGGGCCTCATTCTGTCCCTGTGCAATAGGCTGGAGGGGCTGAATGGGCCTCATGCTGTCCCTGTGGAATAGGCTCGAGGGGTTGAATGGCCTCCTCCTGTTCCTGTATAACAGGCTAAAGGGGCTGAATGGCCTCCTCCTGTTCCTGTGTAAAAGGGCTTGCTCCTGTTCCTATGGAAAGGGGCCATGGGATTGAATGGCCTCCTCCTGTTCCTGTGTAAAATGGCCATGGGACTAAATGGCCTCCTCCTGTTCCTGTGTAAAAGGGCCATGGGGCTAAATGGCCTTCTCCTGTTCCTGTGTAAAAGGGCCATGGGGCTGAATGGCCTCCTCCTGTTGCTGTGTAAAAGGGCCATGGGACTGAATGGCCTCCTCCTGTTCCTGTGTAAAAGGGCCATGGGACTGAATGGCCTCCTCCTTTTCCTGTGAAAAAGGGTCATGGGACTGAATGGCCTCCGCCTGTTCCTGTGTAAAAGGGCCATGGGACTGAATGGCCTCCTCCTGTTCCTGTGTAAAAGGGCTGGGACTGAATGGCCTCCTCCTGTTCCTGTGTAAAAGGGCTGGGACTGAATGGCCTCCTCCTTTTCCTGTGTAAAAGTGTCACGTGGCTGAATGGTCTCCTCCTGGTCCTGTGGAAAAGGGCTGGGACTGAATGACATGCTCCTGTTGCTACGTAACAGGCTCGAGGGGTTGAATTGATTCCTCCTGTTCCTGTGTAACAGACTCAGGGGTTGAGAGGACTCAAAGGAAAAGTGAGGTGGGACTGGAGCCACTTGTGTAAAAGGAAGTGTAGGGACGGCAGTTTCCCTTCTCTGAATTACCGATTTACTGCAAAATGCACCGTTAGTGGAGAAAACACCAAACCCTGACCCAAAATACGACTTTGGTGAGACTGGAACCCACAACCTTTGAATGCCTTGAATATGTGATAGAACTAGAAGTACTTAATGCGCTATCCATTGCGCCACAGAGCCAATCAGCGTAACTGATTTACAAAAGCAAAATAGTGTTGATGCTGGAAATCTGAAATGTTAGCAGATAAAGTGCTGGAAACACTCTGCAGGTCAGGCAGCATTCGATGTCTGTTTAAAAGGGATGTTCTGTCAGTCCCGGATCATTCTGTGTCTGTTTAAAAGGGATGTGCTGTCAGTCCCGGATCATTCTGTGTCTGTTTAAAACGGGTGTTACATAATATTATAGAGTCTGCAGCACAGAAACAGTCCATTTGTCCGAACTGGTCTCCGCATGCGGCTCCTCCCTCTCTCCTTCCCCTCACCAAAAAAAAGCTAGCATCGGTAATGGTAACCATGAAACTATCGGATTGTCGTAAAAACACATCTGGTTCACTAATGTCCTTTCGGGAAGGAAATCTGCCGTCCTTCCCTGGTCTGGCCTATGTGTGACTCCAGACCCATAGCAATGTGGTTGACTCTTAACTGCCCTCTGAAATGGCCTAGCAAGCCACTCAGTTGTAACAGACTGATGCGAAACAAAATACAAAAATGAGACTGGACGGTGCAGAATGCCTGATCCGTATCATCCTCCTCCTGAGGTCCCCACCATCACAGAAGCCAGTCTTCAGCCAATTCGATTCACTCCATGTGATATCAAGAAACAGCTGAGCGCACTGGATACAGCACAGGCTATGGGCCCTGACAACATCCCGGCCATCATGCTGAAGACATGTGCTCCAGAACTAGCCGCACCTCTAGCCAACCTGTTCTAGTACAGCTACAACACTGGCATCTATCCAACAATGTGGAAGACTGCCCAGGCATGTCCTGTCCACAATAAGCAGGACAAATCCAATCCGGCCAATTACCGCCCCATCAGTCTACTATCAATCATCAGCAAAGTGATGGAAGGTGTCATCAACAGTGCTGTAAAGCGGCACTTACTCACCAATAACCTGCTCACTGATACACAGTTTGGGTTCTGCCAAGACCACACTGCTCCCGACTTCATTACAGCCTTGGTCCAAACATGGACAAAGGAGCTGAATTCCAGAGGAGAAGTGAGAGTGATTGCCCTTGACATCAAGGCAGCATTGACTGAGTGTGGCCTCAAGGAACCCTAGTAAAACTGAAGTCAATGGGAATCGGGGGGAAAACTCTCCACTGGTTGGAGTCATGCCTAGCGCAAAGGAAGATGGTTGTGGTGATTGAAGGTCAATCATCACAGCCCCAGGACAAAGCTGCAGGAGTTCCTCAGGGTAGTGCCCGAGGCCCAACCGTCTTCAGCTGCTTCATCAATGACATTCTCTCCAGCATAAGGTCAGTAATGGGGATGTTTGCTGATGACTGCACAGTGTTCAGTGCCATTCACAACTCTTCAGATAATGAAGCATTCCATGCCCGCATACAACAAGACCTGGACGACGTTCAGGCTTGGGCTGATAAGTGGCAGGTAACATTCGCACCACAGAAGTGCCAGGCAATGACTATCTCCAACAAGCGAGAGTCTAACCACCGCCCCTTGACATTCAATGGCATTACCATAGCCAAATCCCCCACCAGCAACATCCTGGGGTTACCATTGACCAGAACCTGAAATGATCAGCCACATAAATACTGTGACAACAAGAGAAGGTCAGTGGCTAGGTATTCTGCAGCGAGTGTCTCGCCTCCTGACTCCCCAAAGCCTTTCTGCCATCTACAAGGCACAAGTAAAGAGTGTGATGGAATACTCTTCACTTGCCTGGATGAGTGCAGCTCCAATAACACTCAAGAAGCTCGACACCATCCAGGACAAAGCAGCCCGCTTGATTGGCATCCCATCTAACACTTTAAACATCCACTCCCTCCAACAGCGGTGTACCTTGGCTGCAGTGTGTACCATCTACAAGATGCACTGCAGCAACTCACCAAGGGTTCTTCAGCAGCAACTCCCAAACCCGCGACCTCTTCCACATAGAAGGACAAGGGCAGCAGGCGCATGGTAACACCGCCACCTCCAAGTTCCCCTCCAAGTTACACACCATCCTGACTTAGAAGTATATCGCCGAATCTTCATCGTCACTGTGTCAAAATCCTGGAACTCCCTCCCTAACAGCACTGTGGGAGTACCTTCACCACACGGACTGCAGCGGTTCAAGAAGGCGGCTCACCACCACCTTCTCAAGGGCAATAAGGGATGGGCAATAAATGCTGGCCTTGCCAGCGTCGCCGACATCCCATAAACGAATATAAAATAATCCTATCAGCATATCCTTCAATTCCTTTCTCCCTTCCTCTTAAATGCATCTGTGGTATTCGCCTCAACTACTGTACCTGGGAGCTCCTCCCACATTCTCAGCACTCTTTGGGCAAAGCAGTTGCTCCTGAATTCCCTGCTGGATTTGACAGTGAGTATTTGTGAATTGTAGTTCTTGACTCACTCACAGTAGGAAGTATTTTCGCGCTGCTGCTGTGCAGCTGCGATGGCCGAGTGGTTAAGGCGTTAGACTCGAAATCGAAAGCTCGCAGCGGCTTTACTGCACAATCTTTATTTTATTTCGTCGGCTCCCTGTGGAGATGAGTGGCCACAAAACTGGTCAGAATTCTCTTCACTGCACTTTATTACACTGATTAACGCAAAGATGTTGTTCCAAATGGAAAAACTCATAATTTATCAGCATCAATTAGATATTGTGGAAACTATTGCAAAGATCAGTGGGCAATATACACACAGAACAGCGTCAGAAATACTATTTAATAAAGAGGCCTGCAGTGTTTGGAAGGAAATCATCTTAATGAGTGGGAACGCGGTTTGGTTTTGTGAAGCTGAACAAGAATTTAAAAGTATGTAAAACGACCACGGCAGGACTCGAACCTGCAATCAGGATTTATAGCGAAGTCAGACGCCTTATCCATTAGGCCACAGATCAGGTGGCATATGTGGATAGAGAAACACAGGGTTAACCTTCCAGGTGCTTGAGCTCTCGGCAGCACCAAGTTTCTGCAGCTTTGCTTCAAAGTATTGCAGCTCCAATCTTTTCAGCAAATAACAATATTAAGAAACTGCCCCCACTACTAAAAAATAAATGACCCGTACGGGGATCGAACCCGCGACCTTGGCGTTATTAGCACCACGCTCTAACCAACTGAGCTCACCGGCCTTGCTGCGCTTGTGTTGCTGTTAAATTCCATTTATATTGATTTCCGGTCTTTGTCAGTTGACTCATTTTTTCTTCGAAGGCTCCAAAAGAAAGACTCGCATTTTTGCAGCGCCTTTCACCTCAGCACGTCCCAAAGCGCTTTACAGCCAATGAAGTTCTTTTGAAGTGTAGTCACTGTTGTAATGTAGGGAAAACAGCAGCAGCCAATTTGTGCACAGCATGCTCCCACAACTAGCAAAGTGATAATCACCAGACAATCTATTTTAGTAATGTTGATTGAAGGATAAATATTGGCTACAGGACACCGGGGAGAACTCCCCCCTGCAGTTCTTCTAATAGTGCCATGGGTTCTTTTATGTCCACCAGAGAGGGCAGAGGGGGCCTCAGTTTTGGAATTGTATTCCAACACAATCTGTAACCATATTGACCAGTATATCCCTCACCCTACCATTAGCATCAAGACAGAGGACCAACCCTGGTTCAATGAGGAGCGTAGAAGAACATGTCAGGAGCAGCACCAGGCGTACCTAAAAATGAGGTGCCAACCTCATGAAGCTACATCACAGGACTACATACATGTTAATCTATGGAAGCAGCATGTGTAGACACTGCTATACGATCCAACAACCAACGAATCAGATCAAAGCTCTGCAATCCTGCCACAACCAGTCGTGACTATTTTAATTTAATTGAATTTGTTCCTAGGATTTGGGCATCGCTGGCAAGGCCAGCATTAATTGCCCATCCCTAATTGCCCTTGAGAAGGTGATGGTGAGCCACCTTCTTGATCCACTTCAGTCCATGTGGTGAAGGTACTCCAATAGTACTGTTAGGGAGGGACTTCCAGGATCTTGACCTAGCGACGATGAAGATACGGCGATATATTTTCACGTCGGGATGGTGTGTAACTTGGAAGGGAATGTGGAGGTGATGGTGTTCCCATGCACCTGCTGCCATTCTAAGAACATAAGAACATAAGAAATAGGAGCAGGAGTAGGCCATTCGGCCCCTCGGGCCTGCTCCGTGATTCAAAAACATCATGGCTGATCTGATCTTGGCCTCAACTCCACTTTTCTGCCTGTTCCCCCATAACCCTTGACTCTCCTGTAGTTCAAGAATCTGTCTATCTCAGCCTTGCATATATTCAATGATTAAGCCTCCACAGCTCTCTGGGGTAGATAATTCCCAAATTTCATGACCCTCTGAGAGAAGAAATTCATCCTCATCTCCATCATAAATGGACGACCCCTTATTCTGAAACTATGCCACCTGATTCTAAATTTCCCCATGAGGGAAAACACCCTCTCAGCATCTACCCTGTCAAGCCCCCTCAGATCTTAAATGTTTCAATAAGATCACCTCTCATTCTTCTAACCTCCAATGAGTATAGGCCCAATCTTCTCAACCTTTCCTCATAAGACAATCCCGTCATCCCTGGAATCAACCTAGAGAACCTTCTCTGAACTGTCTCCAATGCTAGTATATACCTCCTTAAATAAGGAGAACAAAAATGTACGCAGTACTCAAGGTGTGTTCTCACCTGTACAGTTGCAGCAAGACTTCCCTACTTTTGTACTCCATCCCCCTTGCAATAAAGGCCAACATACCATTTGTTTTCTTAATTACATCATGCAAACTTTTTGTGTTTCATGTACGAGGACACCCAGATCCCTCTTTACTGCAGCATTCTGTAGCCTCTCTCCATTTTAATAATATTTTGCTTTTCTATTCTTCCTACCAAAGTGGATAACCTCACATTTTCCCACCTTATGCTCCATCTGCCAAATTTTTACCCACTCACTTAATCTATCTATATCCCTTTGAAGACATTTGTGTCCTCCTCACAACTTGCTTTCCCACCTATCTTTGTATCATCAGCAGATTTGGCTGTGGTAGAGGGCGCGGGTTTGTGAGGTGCTGTCGAAGGAGCCTTGGCGAGTTGCTGCAGTGCATCTTGTAGATGGTACGCACAGCAGACACGGTGTGTTGGTGATGGAGGGAGTGAATGTTTATGGTGGTGGATGGGGTGCCAATCAAGCGGGCTGCTTTGTCCTGGATGTTGTCGAGCTTGTTGAGTGTTGTTGGAGCTGCACTCATCCAGGCAATTGGAGATTATTCTACCAAACTCCTGACTTGTCCCTTGTAGAAGGTGTAAAGGATTTGGGGAGTCAGGAGAGAAGACACTCGGCGCCGTATACCCAGCGTCTGACCTGCTCTTGTAACCACACTATTCATGTGACTGCTCCAATTAAGGTTCTGGTCAATAGTAACCCCCAGGATGTTGATGTTTTCGATTGTATTCGGCCATTGTTTTTGGTCCCCACCACAAACTCCGTTCCCTAGCCACTGACCCCAGCCCTCTCACGCTCATCTGTCTGAGGCTGAACCACACTGTTCGCAACCTTGGTGTCATATTTGACCCTGAAATTACCTTTACAGCCTTCTGGACTTCACATCGAGTTCAACTATTTTAGACTATAAATTGGCCCCTACATTTCTTTCTATTTTTTTATTTGTACTCCTGTTTCCTCACATGGTAGTTGTTAATGTTTCTGCCATCATCATTCACACCTCATCTCGAGCCACCTTTTGTTTGTTAACTTGTCCCAAACCTCTCCTTTTGCCTTGCACCATCATCCCTTTTGTCAGTCAATCGCTCCTGCCTTTCATCCTATCACAGACCCACCCTTTGCTCTCTCCTCGCCTCCTCCCACCCCTGCTTAAAAATTTCTCTTCCATAACCTTTTCCAGTTCTGACGAAGGGTTAACTCTGTTTCTCATTCACTCGATGCTGCCTGACCTGCTGAGTGTTTCCAGCATTCTCTGTTGTTATTACGTAAATGAATACAGTGACGTGTTTAATCACTCATTATTCCAATTAGTTTACTGCCCATTTGCGTGGCCTAACGGATAAGGCGTCTGACTTCGGTGTAGTAAAACGTGATGTTATTCGAAGATTGCAGGTTTGAGTCCTGCTGCGGTCGCTTTACACACTTTTTAATTCGTGTTCAACATTATAAAGCCAAACCGCGTTTCCACTCATTTCCATCCAAACATTGCAGGGCTCTTTATTAAATGGAATTTTCACGAGCTGTTTTGTGTGTGAATGTCTCAGTGATCTTTGCAAATAGTTTCAAACAAATGCACAATATCTAATTGATGCCGATAAATTATGAGTGTTTCCAATTGGAACAACAGTTTTGCGTTAATCAGTGTAATAAAGTGCAGTGGACGGAATTCTGACCAGTTTCGGGGCCAGTGATCTCCACAGGGAGCCGATGAAATAAAATAAAGATTTTGTAGCAGAATCGCTGCGAGCAGGGTTCGAACCTTCGCGGTGAAACTCCATTGGATTTCAAGTCGAACGCCTTAACCACTCGGCCATCGCAGCTGCCCAATACCTGCGCTTCAACAGTGGAATAACTGGTGCAAAATATCAGACACGTGCCCTGCACAACAAAATGGAAGGGAGTTTTGTGACAGCTGTGCAGAGGCCTGGTTAGGCCACTGTGTGCAGTTCTGCGCACTGCACCTTAGAAAGGATATATTGACCTTGGAGGGAATGCGGTGCAGATTCCCCAGTGTGTTACTAGGGCACCAAGGGATAGACTATGAGGAGAGATTAAATAAACTAGGCTTGTATTCCCTGGAATATTGAAGATTAAGGGGTGTGATCACAGAAATATAGAAATTTACGCCAGAGAAGGAGGCCATTCGGCCCATCGTGTCTTTGCCGGACGAAAAAGAGCTATTTTGCCAAATCCCACTTTCCAGCTCTGGGTCTGTAGCCCTGTAGGTTGCAGCACTTCAAGTACATATCCATAGTGCTTTCTATTAATGTGATGTGTTGTGACTTCCAGACCCACTCCGCTCTGTGTGTGAAAATGTTCTTCTCAACTCCTCTTTAATCCTTTTAACAGTTACTTTAATTCTACGCCCCCTGATCATTGACATCTCTGCTAAGGGAAATAGGTCCTTCCTATCCACTGTATCTAGGCCCCTCATAATTTTATGCGCCTCAATTCTGTCTCCCCTCAGCCTCCTCTGCTCCAAAGAATACAACCCCACCCTGTCCAATCTTTCCTTACAGCTAAAATTTTCCAGTCCTGGCAACATCCTAGTAAATCTCCTCTGTACTCTCTCTAGTGCATTCACGTCTTTCCTGTAGTGTGGTGTCCAAAACTGTACGCAGTACTTTAGCTGCCGCCCAACTCGTGTTTTATACAATTCAAGCATAACCACCCTGTTGTTGTATTCTATGCCTTGGCTAATAAAGGAAAGTATCCCCTAGGACTTCTTAACCAATAATAGAAACAGTAAATGCTGGAAATATTCAGCAGCTCATCTGAAATAAAAACAGAAAATGCTGGAAATATTCTGCAGGCAATCTGAAATAATGACCTGCTGAATATTTCCAGCATTTTTTGCTTTGATTTCAGATTTCAGCAATCGCAGTCTTTTGCTGTTTGTCTTCTTAACCACCTTATCTGCCTGCGCTGCGATGTTCATGGATCTGTGGACATGCACTCCAATGTCCCTCTGTTCTTGTACGCTTCTCAATATCCTACCATTTATTGTCTATTCCTTTGCCCTGTTAGCCCTCTCCAAGTGCATTACCTCTCACTCCTATGAATTGAATTCCATTTGCCACTTTTCTGCCCATTTGACCAGTTCATTGATATCTTCCTGCAGTCTACAGCATTCTTCCTCACTATCAACCACACGGACAATTTTTATAACATCTGCAAACTTCTTAATCTTGCCCCCTACATTGAAGTCTAAATCAGTGATATATAACACAAAAAGAAAGGGACCTAGTACTGAGCCCTCCCGAAACCCACTGGAACAGCCTTCCAGTCACAAAAACACCGATCGACCATTACCCTTTGCTTCCAACTTGCCATTCTCCCTTGGATCCCATGGGCGTTTACCTGTCTTACCAGTCTGCCATGTGGGCAGACTCTGATTTTTAGGATATTGAAGGGAATTGATAGGGTAGATAGAGAGAAACGTTTTCCACTGGGGGGTGGGTTGGGGGGGGGGCGGTGGGCAGGGCGTTGAGCTGGTGTGCGGTGGGTGTCTCGGACAAGGGAGAAATTAGGAAACATGTCTTCATACAATGGGAGGTCGAAGTGTGGAACTCATTCCCAGAAAAGGCAGTTGTTGCTAGATCATTTAATGATTGTATATCTGAGATCGATAGACTTTTGCTAGACCAGGGTATTAGGGGAATATAATAGACATGTTTAACAAAAATCGCCATTAATATAATTATACTTTGAAAATGATGGAAAATGTGCCCCACCTGGTGGGTTAATAGGCACGGTGCATGTTAGCAGGTCTGCAGTGTAAGTAAAGGCGAGTGTGCGCCCTGTTGGGTGACTGTGCACGGTGCATGTTAGAAATTCTGTTTCTTTACAGACATGAAGGCTGTTTGTGGTTCATCAATTCAGGAAGTTCCTACACAACAGCTTCGTTGTACTGAAAGATGCAAACGACTTGATTGTCTCAGTACAAAAGTGAATCATTCTCTGTGTGTTTAAAAGGATCAACTGTCAGTCCCTGATCATTCTGTGTCTGTTTAAAAGGGATGTGCTGTGCGTACGGATCATTCTGTGTCTGCTTAAAAGGGATGTGCTGTCAGTCTCGGCTCATTCTGTGTCTGTTTAAAAGGAATGTACTGTCAGTCCCGGATAATTCTGTGTCTGTTTAAAAAGGTGGGTGGTGGGGTGTGGGAGTGGTGGGGTGGGACTCGCTGAAGAGCTCTTGCAGAGAGCCAGCATGGGCTTGATGGGCCGAATGGCCGCCTTCTGTGCTGTAAACCTTCTATGATTCTATGATCATGCTGTATCTGTGTTTGTTTCAAAGAGATGTATTTTCAGCTGTCTTATCTGATTGGTTGCGTTGTTGGTCTCGAAGTTCAATGTGATTTAGGCGCGATGGTTTGAACCCTGCTCGAAGCGGATCTGTTCATTTATTTGAAATGTCAAACCCCTTCAAAATGTTAAAGAACTCTATCAGGTCACCCCTTTGCCTCCTGTTTCCATGGAAAAGAACGCCAGCCTGTTCAGACTTTCCTGATATTTATACCCTCTCAGTTCTGGTATCATCCTTCTCAATCTTCTTTGCACCTTCTCCAGTTCTCTATATTTTTTTGTCAAATGGAGACCAGAACTGTGTGCAGTATTCTAAGTGCCATCTAACCGTGGTTCTATATAAATTTAACATAACTTTTCTGCTTCTGAATTCCATTCTTCGAGAGTGCTTGGTTTGCACTTTTAATGGTCTGGTTAACCTGCGCTGCTACTTTCAATGATTTGTGACTCTGTGCCCCTCGATACATTTCCGCCTCAGATTTAGACTCTGATTTTCCAGGGAGGTATATTTCAGTGACCGGAGATCCAGCTGCCGGCTGTTTCCCACCACACTCCCGGTAACCCTGCAAGTTTAGTTCCGAATGGTGTGGGGTGAGATGTCCTGACAAGGAATGAGAAAGTTTACCTGTGCTGTGTGCTGGTTGCTGCAGCACTTTAGTTGTTTAAATTGCAGTTCACATCCTGCAGACACTGGGGGTCCCCAAGGATTAAGAGAACAAGAAAGAGAGATAGAGATAGAGAAAGAGAGAACGACAGAGAGAGAGAGCGAGAGAGAGAGAGAGAGAAAGAGAGAGAGAGAGAGAGAGATAGAGATAGAGAGAACGACAGAGAGCGAGAGCGAGAGAGAGAGAGAGAGAAAGAGAGAGAGAGGGGGGCGTAATTTTTTATCAGGGTTCGTTGGAGAAATGTTGCAGCAAAAACACGAGATTTGGGATTGATGGGATTAATTAGCATGTCAAATTCAATCATACTATCACAGTGTGATACAGCGCAGAGGGAGGCCATTTGACCCATCGTGCCTCTGACGGCTCTTTGGTGGAGTTATCCAGTCAGTACTACTCCCCTGCTCTTTCCCCAGAGCCATGTACATTTACTGCTGAATCTGCCTCCACCACCCATTCCAGATCATAACAACTCGCTGCTTAAAAATATATTTCCACCTGGCGCCTCTGGTTCTTTTGTCAATCACCTTAAATCTGTGTCCTCTGGTTACCAACACTTCTGCCACTGGAAACAGTTTCAGCTCATTTACTCTATCAACTCATTCATGATTTTGAATACCTCTTGATCCTCTCTGCTCTAAGGAGAACAATCCCTAATAAGGGGGAGGGTGGGTTCAGGTAAGGGCAAGTTTATAATCCAAAGAGAAAAGTCAAGGCTTAGAACAGAGTCGCGATTGGGATAAAATCAAACAGACCCTGTCAGGAAGGGACAGAGAGTGTAAACGCTGTAATAGGGCTGTACTGCCGAAGGCCACATTAGGGTAAAATAATAAAACGTTAAAATTAAAGTCGCACGGAACAGTCATTCCACAACAGATGAATTAATGGCACAAATAGAAATAATTGGCTTTGATCCAGTCGCCATTACTGAGACGTGGTTTTAGGGCAAATAAAGTTGGGAGCAGAATATTCTAGGGTACTTGACTATTAGAAACGATAGGCAACATGGAAAATGTGGCGGGTAGACAACTATTAAAGGGTGAGATCAAGGCAGTCGTGAGAAAAGCACAGCAAATCAGAATGTAGAATCAGTATGAGCGGAGCTCAGAAATAACAAATGGTAGAAAGCAGTGGTGGGAGTAGTTTAAAGCCCCCCTAAAAGTAATCATGATGTTGGACAGATTTGACATCAGAAAATTAGAAGAGCTTGTAACAAGGGTAAGGCAATAATCATATGAGACATTACTCTTCATGTAGACTGGACAAACAAAATTGACAGAAGCAGCATAGCGGACGAGTTCATTTCATTCGAGACAGTTTTCTACAATAATATTTCGAGGAAAGAACTAGGGAACAGATTAATTTAGATCTTGGATTGTGCAATAAGACAGTGTTAAATAGTCACTTTATCATAAAGGGTCCTCTGGGGAAGATTGGTCATAATATGATAGTATTTCATATTAAGTTTGAGAATGATGCCGTTAAGTCAGAAACTAGGGACTTAAATTTAAGCAAAGTGAATTACGGAGTTACATGGGGCGAGTTGGTAAGGTACATTGTGAAATTAGATTACAATATATAACGGTATTTAAGCAATGGCAAACATATAAAGAAATAATTCAGAATTCTCAAAGAATATACATTCACTTGAGGAATAAAAATTACACTGGAAAAGTGCTACAAGCATGGCTAACTAGAGAAGTTAGTGATAGTATTAGATCAACAAAAGAAGTTTACAATGTTTCAAAAAATAGTAGTAAACCCGAGGATTGGGAGTGTTTTGAAAATCAGAAAAAGATGACCAAGTGATTGATAAAGAGGGAGAAAATCGAATGAGAGTAAATTAGCAAGAAATTTAAAAACAGATTGTAAGAGCTTTAAGTGTGTAAAAATGAAGAGATTAGTGAAATTAGAGGCAGAGACAGGTGAAATTATAATGTAGAATAAGGAAATGGCAGTGACGTTGATCAAATATTTTGTATCTGTCATCACAGTAGAAGGCTCAAAGAACATACCTCAAGTTATGTGGAACCAAGAGTCTAATTATATCGAGGAACTTAATGTAATTAAAATTAGTAAAGTAAAAGTACTGGAGAAATTAATGGGACAAAAAGCCGACAAATGCCCGGGACTTGATGGACAACATCTTTTGGTTGTATAGCAGTTGGCTGCAGAGATACTGCGTGCATTGGTTTTGATCTTCCAGAATCCCCTAGATTCTAGAACGATCCCCATGGATTGGAAGGTGGCAAATGTTAACCCGCTGTTGAAGAAAGGAGGGAGAAATAAAAAAGAGAACATTAGGCCAGTTAGCTTGGCATCATTAGTACGGAAAATGCTGGAATCCATTATTAAGGACGTGATCGAAGGGCAGTCGGACAATCAGAAATAATTAGGCGGAGCCAACACTGTTTTCTGAGAGAGAAATCGTGTTACACAAAGCAATCAGAATGTTTTGAGGGTGTAACTCTCAGGGTTGACAAGGGGGAACCAGTGGATGTAGTGTATTGGATTTTCAGAAGGCGTTCAATAAGGTGCCACTCAACAGGTTGATACAAAAGATTAGAGCTCATTGGATTGGGGGTAATATAATAGCGTGGATTGAGGATTGGTTAACGGACAGAAAGCAGAGAGCAGGAATAAACGGGTGATTTTCGGAATGGCAGGTTGTAACTAGTGGAGTGCTGAAAGATCAGTGCTGGACCCTTAGCTATGTACATTCTATATCAATGAGTTAGATGAGGGGCCGAGTGCAATATATCCAGGTTTGCTGATGGTATGAGGTTAAACATAGAAACATAGAAGATAGGAGCAGGAGTAGGCCATTCGGCCCCTCTAGCCTGCTCCGCCATTCAATGCGATCATGGCTGATCATTCAAATTCAGAACCCTGTCCCTGCTTTCTCCCCATATACCTTGATTCCTTTAGCCTTAAGAAATATATCCAACTCCTTCTTGAATATATTTAATGAATTGGCCTCTACTGCCTTTTGTGGTAGAGAATTCCACAGGTTCACCACACTCTGAGTGAAGAAATTCCTCCTCATTTCTGTCCTTAGACTGTGACCCCTGGTTCTGGACTCCCCGACCATCGGGAACATCGTTCCTGCATCTACTCTGTCCAGTCCTTTCAGAATTTTATAAGATTCAGTGAAATCTCCTCTCATTCTTCTAAACTCTAGCTAGTATAAGCCCAATCGACCCAATCTCTCCTCACACGTCATTCCTGCCATCCCAGGTATCAGCCTGGTGAATCTTCGCTGAACTCCTTCCATGGCAAGAACCTCCTTCCTCAGATAAGGCGACCAAAACTGCACACAATACTCAAGATGTGGTCTTACCAAGGCCCTGTAGAACTGCAGCAAGACATCCTTGTTCGTGTACTCAAACGCTCTCGCTACGAAAAAGAATATACCATTTGCCTTCTTAACCGCCTGTTGCACCTGCATACTTACCTTCAGCGACTGGTGCACAAGGACCCCCAGGTCTCGTTGCACTTCCCCTTCTCCCAATCTATTGCAATTCAGATAATAATCTGCCTTCCTGTTTTTGACACCAAAGTGGATAAACTTGCATTTATCCACGTTATATTGCATCTGCCATGCTTCTGCCCAATCACCCAACCTGTCCAAATCATCCTGGAGTTTCTCGGCATCCTCCTCACAGCACACACACTCATTCAGCAAGGTGTCGTCTGCAAACTTGGAGATATTACATCTAGTTCCCTTGTCTAGATCATTAATATATATTGTGAATACCTGGGGTCCAAGGTCCGATCCCTGCGGTACCCCACTAGTCACTTCCTGCCACTCGGAAAAAGACCCGTTTATTCCAACACTTTGCTTTCTGTCTGCCAACCAGTTCTCTATTAAGTCATTACCTTGCCCCCAATCCCATGTGCCTTAACTTTACACGCTAATCTCTTATGCGGGACCTTATCGAAAGCCTTTTGAAAGTCCAAATACGCCACATCCACTGGTTCTCCCTTATCTATTTTACCAGTTACATCCTCAAAAAATTCCAGTAGATTAGTAAAGCACGATTTACCTTTTGTAAATCCATGTTAACTTTGTGCGATCCTGTCACTGTTTTCCAAGTGCTCTGCTATTACATCTTTTATAATGGACTCTAACATTGTCCCACTACCGATGTCAGGCTTACCGGTCTGTAATTCCCCGTTTTCTCTCTACCACCTTTTTGAATAGTGGGGTAACATTAGCTACCCTCCAATCCATGGGTACTGTTCCAGATTCCATCGAATGTTGGAAGATGATCAGCAATGCATCTACTATTTCTCGGGCCACTTCCTTAAGTACCCTAGGATGTAGATTATCAGTACCTGGGTATTTATCGGCCTTCAATCCCTCCATTTTGCCGAACACCATTTCCCTACAAATACTGATTTCTTTTAGTTCCTCCCTTTCGTCAGACCCTTTGTTCCCCGACATCTCTGGGAGGTTATTTGTGTCCTCCTTTGTAAAGACAGAACCAAAATATGTATTTAATTTGTCTGACATTTCTTTGTTCCCCATTATATGTTCCCCTGATTCTGACTGCAAGGGACCCACGCCTGATTTCACCAAACTTTTTCTCTTCACATATCTGTAAAAGCTTTCACAGTCAGTTTTTGTGTTCCCTGAAAGCTTCCTCTCATACTCTATTTTCCCCTTCTGAATTAATCCCTTTGTCCTACTTTGTTGAATCCAAAACTGCTCCCAATCCTCAGGTTTACTGCTTTTTCTGTCCAATTTATATGTGCTCTCCTTGGATCTTATGCTATCCCTAATTTCCCTTGTTAGCCACAGTTGAGTCACCTTTTTTTGTTTTATTCTTATGCTAAACTGGGATGAACAAATTCTGTAGTTCATCCATGCGGTCTTTGAATGTTTGTCATTGCCTATCCACCGTCAACTCTTTGAGTGACATTCCCCAATCAATCCAACCCAACTCGTGCCTCATACCATCGTAGTTTCCTTTATTTACTTCAGGACCCTAGTCTCTGATTCAACTACTTCACTCTCCATCTTAATGAAGAATTCCATCATATTGTGATCGCTCCTCCCCAAGGGGCCTCGCACAACAAGATTGCTAATTAATGCTTTCTCATTACATAATACCCAGTCTAAGATGGCCTGCTCTCTGGTTGGTTCCTCGACATATTGGTCCAGGAAACCATCCCGTAAACACTCCAGGAATTCCTCCTCCACAGTATTGTTACTAATTTGGTTAGCCCAATCTATATGTAGATTAAAGTCACCCATGATGACTGCTGTGCCCTTATTGCACGCTTCTCTAATTTCCCTTTTAATGCCATCCCCAAACTCCGCATTACTGGTTGGAGGTCTATATACCACTCCCACTAACGTTTTCTGCCCCTTGATATTTCTCAGCTCTACCCATACAGATTCCACATCATCAGAGCTAATATCCTTCCTTACAATTGTGTTAATCCCCTCTTTAACCAGCAATGCTACGCCACCTCCCTTTCCTTTTTGCCTATCTTTCCTGAATATTGAATACTGCTGGATGTTGAGTTCACAGCCTTGGCCACCCTGGAACCATGTTTCCGTAATCCTAATCAAATCATATTCGTTACCTCTATTTGCGCAGCTAATTCATCCACCTTATTCCGAAAGCTCCTCGCATTAAGACACAAAGCCTTCAGGCTTGTTTTTTTAAAGGTCTTAGACCTATTAGAATTATTATTTACTGTGGCCATGTTTGATTTAAACCGTTGCTTTCTCTGACTGCCACTTTTGTTTTTCTCCTTCCTATCTTTTTCTTTTATCCTTGTTTCCCTTTCCTCTGTCTCCCTGCTTAGTTTCCCAACCACCTGCCATTTTAGTTTAAACCCTCCCCCAGAGCACTAGAAAACGGTCCCCCTAGGACATCGGTCCCGGCCCTGCCCAGGTGCAAACCATCCGTTTTGTACTGGTCCCACCTCCTCCAGAACCGGTTCCAATATCCCAGGAATTTGAATCCAGCCCCCTTGCACCATTCCTCTAGCAACGTATTCATCTGAAATATCCTTCTATTTGTACTCTGACTGGCACGTGGCACTGGTCGCAATCCGGAGATTACTACCTTTGAGATCCTATTGTTAAATTTACCTCCTAACTCTCTATATTCAGCTGTTAGGACCTCATCCCCTTTTTTTACCTATATCGTTGGTACCTATATGCACCACGAAAACTGGCTGTTCAACCTCCCCTTCCAAAATGTTCTGCATCCGCTCTAAGACATCCTTGACCCTTGCACCAGGGAGGCAACACACCATCCTGGAGTCTCGTTTGCGGCCGCAGAAACGTCTATCTATTCCCCTAACAATAGAATCCACTATCGCTATAGCTCTACCCCTCTTTTTCCTCCCGTCCTCTGCAGCAGATCCACCCCAGGTGCCAGGAAGTTGGCTGCTCCTGCGTTGCTCTGATAAGCCATCCCCCCCAACAGTATTCAAAGTGTTATATCTGTTTGAGAGGGGGCTGTCCACAGGGGACTCCAGCACTACCTGCCTGCGCCTATTACTCTGTCTGTTAGTCACCCATTCCCTTTCTGCCTGTGCATACTTTGCCTGCGGTGTGACCAACTGCTCAAACGTGATATCCACGACGTCCTCAGCATCGCAAATGGTCCAGTATGTATCCAATCGCAGCTCCAGCGCCGTAATGCGGTCTGCCAGTAGCTGTAGCTGGATACATTCCTGCACACATTGTTGTCAGGGGCACAGGAAGTGTCCCTGAGTTGCCACATAGCGCAGGAGGAGCATACCACGGGGCCGAGCTCTCCTGCCATGACTTACCATTTAATTAATTCAAATTAAATTAAATCAAATTAATCCAACCAAATACACTACAATTAAATGATATACTTAAGGGCCCTGGTTTACCAACAGTCCCCGCTAAACCACAGAGAGCTTAGAAACTATAAACCACAGAGTTTAAGTTTGAAAACAGAGAAATACTCACCAACCAATCACTTACCTGCTTGTTGGTGACGTCACACTTCGAATACTTTTTACTTCTCTCCCTCCCTCTGAGATCGGAGATTGGTACGCCTACCTGATCTCTGCCGCCTCTTTTGAGTCTCGCCGCCGCCGCCTGGTTTCCCGCCGTTCTGCCGCCGCTCTGAGGCCTACCTGGTCTATGTGGGCAAGGATGCTGTGAGGAGGACGCAAATAGGCTGCAAAGGAATATAGACTGATTAAGTGAGTGGGCAAGAAGTTGTCAGATGAAGTATAATGTGGGGAAGTGTGAAATTATCCACTTTGGTCGGAAGAATGGAAATACAGAAGAGTTTTTTTAATGGTGAGAAAGTAGTGTGTTTTCGGATTCAGAGGCATTTTAGTGTCATTCCACACGAATCACAGAATGTTAACATTGAGGTACAGCAAGCAATTAGGAACGTAAATGGGATTTTAGCCTTTAGTACAAGGGGGTTGCAGTTTGAGAGTAAGGATGTCTTGCTGCAATTATTTAGGGCTTTGTTGAGAACACATCTGGAGTACTGTGTACAATTTTTGGTAACCTTACCGAAGGAAGGATATAGTTGCCTTGGAGGGGGTGGAATGAACGTTCAGTAGATTGATTTCCGGGAATGAGAGGGCTGTCAAATGAGGAGAAATTGAGTAGAATGGACCTATTTTTAATGGAGTTTGGTAGAATGAGAGGTGATCTCATTGAAACATGTATAATTCTTCAAGGGATTGACAGCGTAGATGCTGAGCGGCTGTTTGCCCTGATTGGAGACTAGGGAGCAGAGTCTCAGGATATTAGGTCGGCCATTTAGGACTGAGATGAGGAGAAATTTCTTCACCCAGAGGGTATTGAATCGTTAGAATTGTCTACCCCAGAGGGCTGAGGATGTTCAGTGGATGAGTATATTCAAGACTCACATCGATAGATTTTAGGGCACTAAGGGAACCATGGGATAGGGAGATAGGGCGGGAAAGTGGCATTGATGTAGAAGTTCAGCCATGATCTTATTGAATGGGGGAGCAGGCTGCATGGAGCGTATCGCCGACTCCTGCTTTTATTTATTATATTTTTGTGCTCCGGGACTCACAGCAGACCACTTTTCAACAGGCACGGGATGATCCGGGACTGAGAGCTAACACATTTTAAGAAGACAGAGAATGATCGAGAATGACAGTAAGCCCGTGTCAAACAGATTCAGAATGTTCCGTAAATGACAGCAAACCCCTTCAAAGCAGACACGGAATGATCAAAGAATGATTCACTTAATGTGAGCTGAGACAAAGAAGTCGTTTGCAGCTGTCAATCAAAACACATTTGGAAGGAACATTCTACATTTAATGAACCAGAAACAGCCTACAAATGTCAATCAACCCTCCACCGCCCACACCACCCGCAACATTCAGTGAGACAGAGACTGTCAAAGAACTTCCAGCATTCAGTGCTGACCCTGTTAAACTCACCAGCTCCTCACACAGAACCCTGGTGTCATAAACACTGAGCATTTTTACCGAACCACTTAAAATACAGTCTATAAATTGAGAAAAACCTCAAAGTTCATCACAATTCGTTTGAATGGCAGAAAAGTTAATAACGTTTTCACCATCACTCAGTTACCTCCTTAGACATTCCTTCCACCCATAGAATAAATTATCTGCTGTAAGAATTGTCCATTTTTTCCCTCTGAGTTTAATTATTTCAGTGTCAGGAACTTAATGTCTTCATAAACATTTTTATAAAAAGTAAATAAATAACTATCGAACACAAGCACGTTAACGGTTGAAGGCAACGCACTTTCTGCATTAAACAACCAGAGGGCGCTCTTGCATTCTGACTTATACTGCAGACCGGCTAACGTGCACCGTGCATATTAAACCAGCAGGGGGCGCAAACACGCCATTACTTATACTGCAGACCGGCTGACATGCCCTGTGCACCTTAGGCCGGCAGGGGGCGCAAATTCGCTGTTACTTGTACTGCAGACCGGCTATCATGCACTGTGCACCTTCGACCAGCAGGGAGCGCACATTCGCCGTTACTTTTCCTGCAGACCGGCTAACGTGCACCGTGAGCATAAGACCAGCAGGGGGCGCAAAGTAGCCGTTACTTACACTGCAGACCGTCTGCCGTGCACCATGCGCATTAGCCCAGCAGGGGGCGCACACTCGCAGTTACTTAATAGCAGTCCGGTTAACATGCACCGTGCACCTTAGACCAGCAGGAGGCGCACCCTTGCCGTTACTTATACCAGGTTATAGTCCAACAGTTTTATTTGAAATCACAAGCATTCGGAGCGCTGCTCCTTCTTCAGGAGATGAAGGAATAGCGCTCCGAAAGCTTGTGATTTCAAATAAAACTGTTGGACTATAACCTGGTGTTGTGCGACTTCTCACATTTGTCCACCCCAGTCCAACACCGGCATCTCCACATCATCGTTACTTATACTGCAGACCTGCTAACACGCACCGTGCACTTTCGACCAGCAGGAGGCGCACGCTGCCGTTACTTCGACAGCAGACTAACTAACGTGCAGCGTGCGCATTAGACCAGCAGGAGCCGCACATTCGCCGTTACTTATACTGCAGTCCTGTTAACATGCACCGTGCACCTTAGACCAGCAGGGGACGCGCACTCTTGCCGTTACTTGTACTGCTGACCTGCGAACATGCACCGTGCACATGCAACCTCCTGGGGCGCACACTAGCATTTTTCGGATAATTTTGTAAATACGAAAGCAAAATATTGTGGTTGCTGGAAATCTGAAATAAAAACAGAAAATGCTGGAAATATTCAGCAGGTCAACCAACATCTGTGGCGAGAGACAAAACTTTAACGGTTCAGGTCATAGAGTCATAGAGTCATAGATTTATACAGCACAGAAAGAGGACCTTCGGCCCACCGTGTTCACGCCGGCCATCAAGCCCTATCTATACTACTCCCATTTTCCAGCACTTGGTCCGTAGCCAGTATGCTATGGCGTTTCAAGTGCTCATCAAAGTGCTTCTTGAATGTTGTGAGGGTTCCTGCCTCCACCATCCTTCCAGGCAATGAGTTCCAGATTCCAACCACCATCTGGGTGAAAAAGTTTCCCCTCAAATCCCCTATAACCCTCCTACCCCTTACCTTGAATCTATGCCCCCTGGTTAAAGACTACTCTGCTAAGGGGAAAAGTTCCTTTCTATCTACCCTATCTCTGCCACTCATAATTTTAAACTCCTCAATCAGGTCCCCCCTCAGCCTTCTCTGCTCTAAGGAAAACAACCCCAGCCTGTCCAGTCTCTCTTCATAGCTGAAGCGCTCCTGCCCAGGTAACATCCTGGTGAATCTCCTCTGCACCCTTTCCAATGGAATCATATCCTTCCTATAGTGTGGCGACCAGAACTGCACACAGTAACCCAGCTGTGGCCTAGCTAGTGTTTTGTACAGCTCCATCATAAACTCCCTGCTCTTATATTCTATGCCTCGGATAATGAAGGCAAGTATCCCATATGCCTTTTTAAGCACCTTATCTACCTGTCCTGCTGCGTTCAGGGATCTGTGTACATGCACACCAAGGTCCCTCTGATCCTCTCGCCTCCCGAGGATCCGACCATTCATTTTGTATTCCCTTGCCTTGCTAATTCTCACTAAATGCATCACCTCACGCTTTTCAGGGTTAAATTCCATTTGCCACTTTTCTGCCCTTCTGACCAACCCGTCTATATCGTCCTGTAACTTGAGGCTTGCCTCCTTGCTATTTTCCAGTCCACCAATTTTCGTGTTATCTGCGAACTTACTGATCATACCTCCTACATTCATATCTAAATCATTAATGTACACTACAAACAGCAAAGGACCCAGCACCGATCCTTGCGGTACACCACTGGACACAGGCTGCCAGTCACAAAAACAACCTTCGACCACCACCCTCTGCCTCCTGCCACTAAGCCAATTTTGAATCCAATGTGCCAAATTGCCCTGGATCCAATGGGCTCTTACCTTCTTGACCAGTCTCCCTTGCGGGACTTTGTCAAAAGCCTTAATGAAGTCCATGTAGACTACATCAACTGCACTAGCCTCATCCACACATCTAGTCACCCCGTCGAAAAATTCAATCAATTTGGTTAGACATGATCTCCCCCTGACAAAGCCATGCTGACTATCCTTGATTAAACCTCCCCTCTCCAAATGAATACTAATTCTGTCCCTCAGAATTTTTTCCAATGATTTTCCTGCCACTGATGTTAGGCTCACTGGTCTGTAATTCCCTGGTTTATCCACACTACCCTTCTTGAATAATGGTACTACGTTAGCTGTCCTCCAGACCTCTGGCACCTCCCCTGTGGCCAGAGAGGTTCTGAAAATTTGTGTCAGAGCCACTCCAATCTCCTCCCTTGCCTCACACAGCAGCCTGGGATACATCTCGTCTGGGCCTGGGGATTTATCCACTTTTAAGCCCGCTGAAACCGCTAGTACCTCCTCCCTCTCAATACTAATTATTTCAAGTATATCACAATCCCCCTGCTTCATTTCTATGCCTTCATCGTCCTTCTCCATCGTGAACACAGATGCAAAATATTCACTTAAAACCTCAACTACATCTTCCGGCTCCACACACAGATTGCCACTTTGGTCGCTAATGTGCCCTACTCTTTCCCTGGTTATCCTCTTGCCCTTAATTTACTTATAAAGCACCTTGGTATTTTCCTTTATTTTCCCTCCAGTGTTTTTTCATGCACCCTCTTCGCTCTCCTAATTTCTTGTTTAAGTACCCCCTGCACTTTCTTTACCCCTCTAGGGCTTCCATTGTTTTCAGTCCTTTGTATCTCCCAAAAGCCTCCCTTTTTTTTCCTGATCCAAATTTGTGAAGATTTGTAATGTGAAGATGAAAATAAGATTGTCAAAGAGAGAACATGAAAGAAGAATGCAGTTAATACAAAAGGGAATCCAAAAATATTCGACCGGCATGTCAATAGTAAGCGGGTAGTAAGAGCCGGGGTGGGGCCTATTAGAGACAAGCAAGGTGATATATGCTTCGTTGCGCAGGGCAAGGCTAGAATACTCAATGAGCACTTTGTATAGTTGTTTACTAAGGAGCTGGATGCTGACAAAATAACGGAGAATTGGAAAAGGTAGAGGCAATTGAATGGGAGACAATCGATTGCCAGGTTGTACTGGAAAGGTTGGGTGTACATAGAGGGGACAAGTCCCCTGCTCCAGATGGCTTGCATCCCAGGTTCCTAAGGTAATTGCAGGAAACGATAACTTAAGGGCTTGTCATAATTGTCTAATCTTTCCAAGATGCGGGGGAGGAGCCTGAGGAATGGAAAATGGTAAATGTGACACCATTCTTCAAGAAAGGGTGAAAGGATAATCATGCAATAAAAGTCAGGTCAGTTTAACATCAGTGGTGGGTAAAGGTTTAGAAACAATAATCAAGGCAAAAACTAACGGACACTTGGAGAGCTTTAAACTAATTAAGGAGAGCCAGCACGGATTTGTAAAAGGCAGATCGTGTTTGACTAATCTAATTGAATTTTTTGATGAAGTAACAGCGAGGATTGATGAAGGGAATACAATGGATGTTGTCTACATGGATTTTCGCAAGGCGTTTGACAAAGTACCAGATGGAAGACTGGTTATCAAAATTGAGGCTCATGGAATAGATTGATCAGTGGCAGCTTGGATAAGGAATTCGCTTACGGACAGAAAACAGCGAGCTGTGATAAATGGTTGCTTTTCAGACTGGAAGATAGTCGACAGTGCTGTAATCCGAGGGTCAGTGCTGGGGTCACTGCTTTTTTGATATATATATATAAATGACCAGGATATTGGAATACAGAGCAGAATTTCTAAATTTGCCGATGACACCAAACTTGGGGATGTGGCAAACAGTGATGATGATACCAATCGACTACAACACGTCATAGACAGGCTAGCAGAATGGGCAGACACGTGGCAGATGGAATTTAATACAGAGAAGTGTGAGGTGATGCATTTTAGCTGAAGGAAAAGGGAGCGGCAATATACACTTAATGGCACAGTTTTAAAGAGTGTGCAGGGTCAGAGGGACCTGGGAGTCAATGTGCATAGGTCACTGAAGGTGGAGCGTCATATCGAGAGTATGGTTAACAAAGAATATGGGATCTTGGGCTTCATAAATAGAGGTATTGAGTACATATGAACATAAGGAGAAAGGTAGAGAAGTTACGCTGAACCTTTATAAAGCGCTTGTTAGGCCACAACAGGAGTATTGAGTCCAGTTCTGGTCACCACACTTTAGGAAGGATATCAAGGCCCTTGAGAGGGTTTAGAGGAGATTTACCAGAATGGTTCCGGGGATGGGGGATGCTAGCTAAAAGGACAGTTTGGAGAAACTCGATTTGTGCTCATTCGAGCAAAGGAGGGTGAGGGGTGATTCGATAGAACCGTACAAGATTATAACAAGTTTGGATAGGCTAGACAGGGAAAGGCTGTCCCACTAGTTTGTGACACAAGGACTAGGGGACACAGATTTAAGGTTTTGGGCAAGAGATACAGGGCGGATGTGAGAAAAAAACATTTTTACTCAGCGAGTGGTGATGACCTCGAATTCGCTGACGACGGAAGTGGTGGAAGCGGAAACATTCAATGTTTTCAAGGTGAGACTGGATAGGCACTTGAGGGAAATATACTTGCTGGGCTACGGGGATAGAGCGGCGGAATGAGACTGACTGCATTTCTCTACAGAGAGACGGAACGGGGTCGATGGGCCGAATGTCCTCCTTCTCTGCCGTTATGACTCTATGAGTCTATATTGGGTTAGAAAGGTGTTCTGTATACATTGTAGGAACTCTATTCCCTTATCCCCTTTATCTACCTCTTCTGTCCAATTAATATCGGCATCGCTGAAATCCCCCGTGATTATGATACTATGTTTTTTATCATTTCCCTAATTTGTCTGCATATTT